>CM062810.1:58995501-59678001 GCA_031772625.1 Pinus tabuliformis | reverse complement strand
CACCCGAGTTGTATTCAGAATCTACTTAATAATAAAACCCTCTATATGCTGCACTGGTTTTCCCGCATTGGGTTTTTCCAGGGATGATTGTCCAAAAATAACGGTGTCCCTTGTGTTGTCTCAGTTTATTTCAGTTGTTGATTTGTATATTTGTGAAGGCTGCAATTGTGTTTACTTCGATGTTTATGTTAATAAATAACTTGTTAATGTAAAGAATAAGTAGGAGATAGTAAACCAGACATTGCAGTAGGGGTTTCTGATGTGTTAGATTCAGAAATTTTCACATGGTATCAGAGCGATTGCAAATCAGGGAGGACTGCTAGCAAAAGAAATCGGAGGATTTGTAGCAGAGAAGCAGTTGTCTCGAGAGACAATGTTGTTCTAGAGATGAAGAGGCAAGAGGAGGAGTGACACAGTGCTAAGAGGGTGATGCAGAGGCTCACGCAGAGCCTGTGTCAACATTTTGAGCCAGGAGAAAGGCCAACGTAGAGGCAGAGGGGGGGTTGATCAGGCCTACGCAATGCCCGGTCATCTTTCTCAACCAGGAAGGATCAACGTTGAGGCCAAGAGGAGCTGATCCTGCTTTCACTGTGATTACGTAGAGCCACAAGGGCTCAGATTCTTCAGTTGTTGGGGCTAAGGGAGTTGTGCAGATTGTGATTTGAGGAGCTGGTGGGACGTTGTTTCTGTCTATGCAAAACAGTGTCTAAGGAGACGGAACCAAGGTAGAGGGAAGCACTACCTCGACAGATTTCTAGCCAAGAGATCCAGATCCAAGTTGCAGCAGCAAAGGGGGATTGGAGAGGAGTGATTCGACAGTTGGCAAGAGGATTTCCAAGAGGGAAGTCGAGACTCAGAGGGAGTCTAGAAGAGGAGCAGAGATGGCAATGAACGGATTGAGGGATCAGGACAGATTGGATGGGGCTTCCAATTTTGTCATCTGGAAGGCCAGGATCCTGGAAATCCTGGATAAACATCACATCAAGGACTATGCCTTGAAAATCGTAGTTGTCCTAGTTGACCCGAATGCAAATGAGAAGTATGAGGAGGCCATGGTGAAGGCAAAATGCATGATCCTAGATGGGGTCAAGGATCATGTCATACCACATATTGTTGAGAATAACACAGAAAATGAGATGTGGCAGATGCTGACCACCTTATACCAGGGATCTTCCGTGCAGCAGAAGATATTATTGGAGAATCATCTGAGGTCATATTAGATGCAGAAAGGAGAGGAGACAGATCACTTCCTCCTCAAGTTGCAAGGAAATTGCAACCAGCTTACTTCTGTGGGTTCTACACTGAATCCAGAGTTAATGGTCAGGATTGCTCTAAATGCAGTCACCAAGGACTGGAAGACGTTTGTCCAAAGCATTTTTGGCGAAGCAACTCCCCAGATGGGAAGAGATGTGGGAAGCTCTTCGACAGGAAGAGATCAGGAGGTTGACCAGGGCAGCGAGTAGTGGTAAGGGAGTTCAAGTAAAGAAAAAGGAGGAGGAGGATGCGGCTCTAACATCTGTGGGACAACAAGGGAAGAGGAAGAAGGAGGACATCTCCAAAGTCAAGTGCTTCAATTGTGGGAAGCTGGGACATTATGCATCTCAGTGCCCCAGGAAGAAAGGAAAGGGAGAAGCTTCTGAATCAAAGGCAACTCCAACAGAGGCAGAGAAGGATGTTGAGACTGATGACGGTTGTGCCATGAGTGCTCATGCACCTCTAGAGAAGAGGTGGGGTGACATTGAGTTATAGTCAGGAGGACTACATCCAAGGGCAGGATCCTTGAGGTGCCCAAACTCTTGGATCACATACAGCTGTGGGAGCCCTTAATGACAGTAGCATGATGACAAGTGTCGGGTGGAGCAAGGTGTAATGGAGCGATAAGGCAGTGCTAGAGTGTAGAAATTTGAGGCAATGCATTGGAGGTTGCAACAGTGCGAGAGGCACAGAGGTGTTTGCAGCAACACAGTGGCAACGGAGGGAGCAGAGGATCACAACAAAGGTAGCTTCAGCATCATGAGGCTTCCAGACTGATCGGGATGTCAGTGTTTGGGTGAAGTCAGTTACTTAATTCTTGGTAATTGAGTTGCAGTGCAATAGTTAGCAGTGGCAATGCTTTGGGCAACATGATGCAGCATGTTGAGAGGGAGCTGCAGTATAGATGTGGCAGTGGCAGTGGTAGTATCATGGGTAGTAGTATAGGAAGTAGCAATGTAGGGGATGTGAGGTAGCAGGCCAAGCATCAGCACAGGTACCAATGCATAAGATCAGTGTGATGTTTCTATGGTGAAGCATTACTAGAGCACATTCCTCGCTAAGAGGGAGTGTTGATTTTTAGTAGCATTAGATTTGCTCTGGCCATGAAAAGTGGTGGAGAGTCTAAGGCACATGAGATCTCCAAGACCTAGAAATCGTTTGGAGGAATTCCACATAGATGAAGAGATAATTAAATAATTAATATTTTTAATGGGGTTCCTAAGTCTAAACTTAGGAAAATTAAAATATTAATGTGTATTAATATAAAATGGGTGAGAAATTTATAAGAGATGAGAATCAAGCCAAATCTAATCTTAGTTGTTGATTAGAGACTTAATCTCGGCCATTGAATCATCAACAGGAAAAGCATAAGAGGAGGCTTGAGGATCAGTTGGAGACACACCAAGAGAGATCAAGAATTTGATTTTCTAGGGTTGGGTTTGCTGAGGAAATCGAGTGAGTGATCCATTGCAACGAAGGGCAGTTCAACAAGGTATTTCGATTCAAGGCTGAAGAATACATATAAGAGAGGCAACAGAGTGCCAGAAGAGGCAGTGCAGAACCTAGGAGGACTAACGCAGAGGCAAAAAGGGCTGATGCAGAGGCTAAGGAGGCTAATGTAGAGGACGCAGAGGGTCAAAGGAGCTGACGCAGAGGCTGTAGAGGCTGACATAGAGGCTGTAGAGGACATAGAGAGCTCCAGACGTTGCGCTGAGGTAATTACCTGGGACAGACTAAGAGCCGATTGGCTGATGCAGAGCCAGAGACAGTGCCGTAATTCCAAAAAGGGTGACGGAGTTCCAGAGGAGTACGTGGAGCAGCTTTCACTATCCAGCACAAGGAACAACTGAAGTCACTGTGGGATTGTTCATCTTGTTGCTAATCAACCGGAATATCTGTCTTTATATAGAGGTATTGTTGCCAAGGATATTCTCTGAAGGGTGAGCCATTTCTAGCACCCTAGTTGTATTCAAAATTTGCTTAATAATAAAACCCTCTATATGTTGCACCGGTTTTCCCACATTGGGTTTTTTTGGGGACGATTGTCCAAAAATGATGGTGTCCCTTGTGTTGTCTTAGTTTATTTCAGCTGTTGATTTGTATATTTCTGAAGGCTACAATTGTGTTTACTTCAATGTTTATTTTCATAAATAACTTGTTAATGTAAAGAACAAGTAGGAGATAGTAAAGCAGACATTGCAGTAGGGGTTTCTGATGTGTTAGATTAAGAAATTTTCACAACCTAAAGGTATGTCTTGTCATTTGGTAATTGAGTATTGTAGTTTGTTTATCATGGACACTTATGGGCATGGATTAATGGGGGATTTGGCAGAAAGAATGGGTTAGGTTTGTGCCCTTGTCCCCTAGCCCCCTTATGGATATTAACCTTGCATCCTAGTCCTGTGGGATCTCTTTTACTGACCATTTGGCTTTAGGGATGGAATTTCATGGGAAACTCTGATTTTGGTTGCGTGGTGTCTCTCCCTTATATGCTTATATTACCCCCATTCCACTCATTATTACCCCATTCATCATCTCTCCCACTTGGGTCCACATTCCTCCATTGGGTCCACATAGCGATAGCTCGCCCCTTCCCCTTGCCGACACCTTGGGTCATGGCCTGGAATGATGCCTGGAGGTTGATGCAACTAAAAAGCAAGATAAAAGCATATTTGGCCACATTCAACAGGAAAATGTACCACAAAATACAAAAGATGGTCAGGACAAACACATTTAGCACGTGGGCAAAAGCCAATACATGATCTCTACATGGCTATCACCCTACTTCTTACAGGTACTATGAGCCTCCTTCATCATATAGGAACCCATGATTGTCCCAAACCCTTGTGGGCAATGAACAACCCTACCTTAAAAGGGGGTATGCACTGTTATATCGTATACATCATGCTCTTACCCTTTGAGCCTCAAGTAGTTAATCAAAGAAAATCATAAAAAGGCAAAAGGCATATAAAGAAGGGTTGAAACATCAAGGTCTTGGCACCTCATGTACCACGATTGCTCCCTCCTATACATTATAAACCCAAGTGTGGCCTTCCCTCTTATTAGCTACCCTTGTACCCCATCATGTGACCCAGGGTTGCCCCTTCTCATCCCCTACATCATTCACATATCTATCACATGCCACCACCTTTGGAAGGATGTAGCTTGAGTATATTATCCCCTTTAGAAGTAGCAACCACCTAATAGGATTCTTGGTTAAACCCATTTGGAGTTTTAGGAGACATTGGCACATCCCAAGGCCCATTATGGAAGGGCAAACCATTATGAAGTCCCCACCTACGGTCCATGATTGGTAAGCTCATTTACTCGATTTCTCTAATCACTTGTTGTACTTGAAGGCTAGGGGATGCATTGGATCTTATGCAGGATTGCAAATGGTCTCCATCTTGGGTTTGGTCTCCCTATACGGGGTCCTGATGCTCTGGAGGGATACATTGACACATGTAGGGTGTGCGTTGAGAACCATGGGCCTCCGCAACAACAGACAACACTCCATGGATCCCCACAACCATTCAGAGATTGCTCGTGGTTCACTTATTAGACGAGGAAGATGCACCTGATCCATCATGCTCAGATTTGCACCATGCACTTGCCAGATGATCTAGGACTTGCACGATGATGTGGCACCGCCTACACTATCATCCTCGTGTGGGCTTCCCTCCTATACATTATAAACCCAAGTGTGGGCTTCCCTCTTATTAGCTACCCTTGTACCCCAGCATGTGACCCAGGGCTGCCCCTTCTCATCCCCTACTTCATTCACATATCAATCACATGCCACCACCTTTGGAAGGATGTCGCTTGAGTATATTATCCCCTTTAGAAGTAGCAACCACCTAATAGGATTCTTGGTTAACCCCATTTGGAGTTTTAGGAGACATTAGCACATCCCGAGGCCCATTATGGAAGGGCAGACCATTATGAAGTCCCCACCTATGGTCCATGATTGGTAAGCTCATTTACTCGATTTCTCTAATCACTTGTTGTACTTGAAGGCTAGGGGATGCATTGGATCTTATGCAGGATTTCAAATGGTCTCCATCTTGGGTTTGGTCTCCCTATACGGGGTCCTAATCCTCTAGAGGGATACATTGGCACATGTAAAGTGTGCATTGAGAGCCATGGGACTCTACAACAACAGACAACACTCCATTGATCCCCACAACCATTTAGAGATTGCTCGTGGTTTACTTATTGGACGAGGAAGATGCACCTGATCCATCATGACCAGCTAGCCCCAGATTTGCACCATGCACTTGCCAGATGATCTAGGACTTGCACAATGATGTAGCACCACCTACACCATGATCCTAGCCCTTGCAGGTGATCTACGGGAATCTTTGATTTGTTTGTAGACCCATAAGGACACTTGTGTGACCCCACATATCATTTGGAGCACCACACGTTATTAAAAGAGGAAAACCCCTTGTCCACTACTTTTGAGGGTCCTACTCTTCATTGTGGCACCCATGGACCTCATTAGGCCTCTTAGAGGGCCCTACAACATGCATATATTATTATTTGACCTCTTGAGAGGCTTACTTTCTTATTTGTGAGCTAGTTTTGTGGGCTTTGTTGATATTTCTAAGACTAACTCATTAGAAATTATTCCTGCACTATCTGGTTTATTTCACCTACTTGTTTATTCCTAAACAAGTTATTTAACCATATAAATACTAAAAATAAACACAAATGCAATCTCAACCTTCTACAAATCATGAACTAAAAAAATAGACAAACACACAAGGGACACCATTATTTTTGACAATCGTCCCTGGAAAAACCCAACTTGGGAAAACCAATGCAACAATTTTGAGGGTTTTATTATTAAACAGCTTTCTTGAGTACAACTAGGGTGCCAAACTAGCTCACCCAACAAAGAAATCAATATGGCAGTAATACCTCTCTTTGGAATCAAATATTCAGTAAGTCTGCTCCACAAAAGTCTCTCCAATGATTCTCTGAGGCTCTGTGTCAGCGCTCCTAGCCTCTGTGTCACTCTGAAGCCCTCCGCGTCATCCTTCTGCTACTTTATGCTAGCTCTCTAGCCGCCTTCATCATCCACGCAGGCCCTGCTAGCCTCGGCACAGTCACTCTGGCCCTCTGCTTGGCTCCTGATAGCTCTACGTAGCCTCCTTTGCCTCTATGTTGGTCCTTCAGTAATATCTCTGGCTCTCTGCTATGCACTCACTACCCATCGCTGCAACTCAGATCACTTGTTCGATTTCTCTCAGCAAACCATGCTCCAGAAAATCGAACTCACTGATCAATCTTGGTGTGTCTCCAACTGACCTTCAAGCCTCCTCTTATATTTTTCCTGTTGAGTCTTCAAAGGCTGAGATTAAATCTCTAATCAATGGCTAAGATTAGATTTGGCTTGATCCATATCATTTAGAACATTCTCATCCAGTTTTATATTAAAACCCATTAATATTTTAATTTTCCTAAATTTAGACTTAGGAACTCCATTAAAAATATTAATTATTTTAATATGTCTCTAACTAGTTGGAATTTCCCCAAACCATTCCTAGGTCTTGGAGATCTCATGTGCTTTAGCCTCTCCACCAATTTTCATGACTAGAGCACATCCGATGCTACCCCAAATCAGCACTCCCTCTTAGCGAGGAATCTGCTCTAGTAATGTTCCACTACTGAACATTACCTTGATCATCTGGCACTGGTACCTATGCTGATGCTTGGCCTACTACCCAACATCCTCTGCACTATTGCCTCTTGTACTGTTGCCCATGGCTCTGCCACTGCCACTGCCACTGCTACATTTGTACTGCAACTCCCTCTGCATCTGTGTTGTTGCTGGTCCTTCTTCCTAACACTGCCTTTGCACTGCAGCTCACTCTCATCATGCTGGCTATAGCACTACCATTGCTACTACTAGTAACTGATCTACCCAACTACTGACATCCTTGTCGGGATAGAAACCCTCATGATGCTAAAGCTCCCTTTGTTGTTGTCCTGTGCTCCCTTTGTTGCCTTTACGTTGTTGCAACAACTTTGTGCCTCTCGCACTGCTGCAAGCACCTGCGTGCCTTTCTGCATTGTTGCAACCACCTCTGTGCCTCTCACACTATTGCAACCCTCACTGCACTGCTACAGATCCCTGTACTCTAGCACTATTTTGTCGCTCCATCCACATATTGTTTCTACCGACATCCGTCATCCTGCTACTGTCACTCGGGGCTCCCGTAGCCGGATATGATCTAAGAGTTTGGGTACCTCAAGGATCCTACCCCACACCTTCTGTAGTCCTCCTGAATACAGCTCGATGTCATCCCACCTCTTCTCTAAAGGTGCATGAGCCCTCATGGCACAGTCGTCATCTATCTCGACTTCTTTCTCCGCCATAGCTGGAGCTGCCTTGGAGTCAGAAGTCTGTCCCTTATTCTTCTTCCTGGGACACTGGGTTACATAATGACCCAGCTGCCCACAATGGAAGCATTTAAGCTTGGGGATGTCCTTCTTCTTCCTCTTCCCCTACTATCATGCAGATGCCAGAGCCGCATCCTCCTCCAAAGACTGTGTTCAACGAGGGGCAGTACAGTTGGGGTACAGTCCCACAGGAGAACAAATGGCATACATCCTCACCAATGCTCTAGAAAGAACAAAATTTGTTTATTTCATGGAGAATATGGGAATGGTGAAGAATCCATTTCAGTAGTAGAAATGGATAAGTATCGGGAGTTGCAATGCAACAGTTAGAAGTGGTAGTGCTATGGGAATCATGATGTAGCATGTTGAGAGGGAGTTGCAGTACAGATGTAGTAGTGGCAGTGGCAATGGCATTGTCAGGGGTAACAATACAGGAAGCAGAAGTACAGTGGATGTGGGGCAGTAAATCAAGCATAAGCACAGAGGACCGATTCAAAAGATCAGTGTGATGCTTCTATCTGAAGCATTGCTAGAGCACATTCCTCGGTAAGAGGGAGTGTTGATTTTAGGTAGCATTGGATGTGCTCTAGTCTTGAAATTTGGTGGAGAGGCTAAGGCACATGAAATCTCCAAGACCTAGAAATCGTTTGGAGAAATTCCACCCAAATGAGGAGTTATTAAAATAATTAATATTTTTAATGGGTTCCTAAGTCTAAACTTAGCAAAATAAAAATATTAATTAATAAAGATAATGGTGAGAAGCTTCTAAGAGACGAGGATCAAGTCTACTTTAACATTAGTACTTGATTAGAGACTTAATCTCGATCATTGATTTATCAATAGGAAAAGTATAAGAGAAGACTTGAGGATCATTTGGAGACATACTGGCAGATACTCAGTGTCCCAAGGAAAACCGATTCTCAAAGAGAAGGAGATCGATTTCAGAGGGAGAGTTGCAGGGTGGAGGAAGAGGAGGGTATCAATAATAGTTAATGATTGAGGAGGAGGTGATGCAGGGGCATTGAGAGACAGGGCAGAGGGAGATGCAGTCCAAGGGAGACACAACCCTCACGCGGACTGACGCAGAGGGATGCAGAACCATGCAAAGTGACTCAAAAGTGACGCAAAAGTGGGAGAAGGGTCTCTAGGGTGTCAGAAAGTTTCTAGGGGAAAGTCTCAGGTGTTTTCTCCCAGTTTCTCTGTAAAACCATTCCTTGTAAAGTTATTGTTGGAGAAGATTAATCACCCTCATCTACTGCACCAGTTTTCCCACATTGGATTTTTCTAGGGACAATTGTCCAAAAACAACTGTGTTGATGTGATTGGTTCTTGTGCATGTATATCGCTATTATTTTCTCTGTGTAATTATGTGATAACTGCAGTAGAATTTATTTTGATGTTTACTGAAGGGATTTTATAAATAACTTATTGTGAAGAATAAGTAGGTGAAATAAATCAGTTGTTGCAGTAGAATTTCAGGTTAGAAATTTTCACATTATCAAGGCAAATTCTTTGATAGAATTACCACTAGGAGATTTAATTCATATTATATGGCCCCATACATTGAGAGATGCTTTAATAGAGACAAAATTCCATAATTTTAAGTATTAAATGCATGTAGCAATTAGACCTAGAACAACGAAAATCCCAGTCCAATGTATATGAGAAAGTAAAACAAGAATAACATTAAAAGTATGTACTTACATGTAACAAAATATATCCTACCATTCACAATTGACAAGAGAGAAGCTCCTAGAGAAGATAGGTCAATATCCACACATCAAAATTCATCCATAAAGCTCTAATTCATCCTCTTGAAAAAGTGTGAAAATCTCAAGAGACAGAAAATATCCAATCCAAAGTGATGATGAAGAAATGAACTCATCTCACTTGTATTTATACACAAATTAGGAGTTCGAATTAGCCTCCTTGGGCTACATAAGCCCCAAAAATAAAATAATGTTATAATAATTCAACTTTTGGTGACAAGCATGTTGATTTGGGGTAGCATCAAATGTGCTCTAGCCATGAAAATTGCTGGAGAGGCTAAAGCACATGAGATCTCCAAGACCCAGAAATGGTTTGGGGAAAATCCACTCGGTTAGATAGATATTAAAATAATTAATATTTTTAATGGAGTTCCTAAGTCTAAACTTAGGGAAATTAAAATATTAATGGGTATTAATATGCAACTGGGTGAGAATGTTCTAAATGACATGGATCAAGCCAAATCTAATCTTAGCCATTGATTAGAGATTTAATCTCGGCCGTTGAAGACTCAATAAAAAAATTATAAGAGGAGGCTTGAGGGTCAATTGGAGACACACCAAGATTGATCAGTCACTTCGATTTTCTGGAGCGGGGTTTGCTAAGAGAAATCGAACAAGTGATCTGAGTTGCAGTGAGGGGCAGTGAGTGCATAGCAGAGACGTGTAGATAGTTCCGAAGGACCAACACAGAGGCAGAGGAGGCTACGCAGAGCCAGCAAGAGCCACACAGAGGGCCATAGTCACTGCGCAGAGGCTAGCAGTGCCTGCGTGGATGACGCAGAAGGCTAGAGAGCTAGCGCATAGCAGCAGAAGGTTGATGCAGAGGGCTTGAGAGTGATGCAGAGGCTAGGAGGGTTGACACAGAGCCTCAAAGAATCATTGGAGAGATTTTTGTGGAGTAGACTTGCTGAATATCTGCTTCCGAAGAGAGGTATTATTGCCAGATTGATTTTTGTGTTGGGTGAACGAGTTTGGCTCCCTAGTTGTACTCATGAAAGTTGCTTAATAATAAAACCATCAGAACTACTGTACCAGTTTTCCCAAGTTAGGTTTTTCCAGGGACGATTGTCCAAAAATAACAGTGTCCCTTGTGTGTTTGTCTATTCTTGCAGTTGATGATTTGTAGATGGTTGACACTGCATTTGTGTTTATTTTCAGTATTTATATGGTTAAATAACTTTTTAAGGAATAAGCAAGTAGGTGAAATAAAACAGATAGCGCAAGAAGAATTTCTAACAAGTTAGACTTAGAAATATCAACATGGTATCAGAGTGTTACAGATCACAGGAGAGTTGAAGGCACCAACTAAATCAGAAAATTTGTAGCAGAAACATTTGTCTCGAGAGAAAAATTTGTTTCTAAATAGAAGGCAGTTGAGAGGAGTGACAAAGAGGGCTTGCGTCATCACTTCGAGCCAGAGGAAGGCCAACGCAAAGGCAGTAAGAGGCAAAAGAGGCTCACAAAGAGCCATGTCATCCTACTCATCCAGGTAAGAGTGAAGCAGTTGGCCAGAGGAGCGATTCAGCTTTGCCGAGATTGCACAAAGCTAAGAGGCTTAGTTTCTTCAGCTTCTGGGGCTAGGGAGCTGTGGGCAAATTGTGGATCGGGAAGTTGGTGGGGTGTTATTACTTCCGAAGAAAAATAGTACCTAACGGGAAAAAACCAAGATAGAGGGAGTCGCTACCTAGGTGGATTTCTAGCCAAGAAATCCATATTAGTGTTGCAAGAGCAAAGGGGATCGGAGAGGAGCGGTTCGACAGTTGGCAGGAGGATATCCAGAGGGAAATCCAGACTCAGAGGGAGTTAAGGAGAGGACTTCCAAGAGGGAAATCAAGACTCAAAGGGAGTCTATGAGAAGAACTTCTAAGAGGGAAGTCGAGACTCAGAGAGAGTCGAGGAGAAGAGCGGAGATGGCAATGAATGGATTAAGGGATCAAGATAGGTTGGACGAGGCATCCAACTTTGTCATCTAGAAGGCCAGGATCCTGTCTATTTTGGATAAACATTGCATCAAGTGCTTCGCCTTGAGAACCGTGGCTATCCCAATCGACCCAACTGATAACAAAAGGTATGAGGATGAAATGGCCAAGGCAAAGTGCATAATCCTTGATGGGGTCAAGGATCATGTAGGTCAGCATATTGCGGAGAAGAATACAGCTAAGGAAATATGGGATACCTTGACAAAATTGTATCAGGGCACTTCCGTGCAAAGGAAGATGCTACTAGAGAATTAGCTATGGTCGTATCAAATGCAAAAGGGGGGGCAGATAGATCGATATATCAGCAGGTTGCAAGAGATTCGGGACCAACTGACTTCCATGGGGGACATGCCAGATCAGGAGTTCATGGTGAGGACCGCCCTGAACGCAGTCTTCGAGGAGTTGGAGACATTAATCCAAAGTATTTTGGGCAGAGCGACTCTTCCAGGATGGGAAAAGATGTGGGCAACTCTTCGCCAAGAAGAGATCAAATGGCTGACCAAGGTGGGAAGTAGCAGCACAGGAGGTCGAATCAAGAAAGAGGGGGAGGACAAAGTGACACATGATATCGATGTGCTTTGACTGATCATGAAATACTGGATTCTTAGAGAGCTTGATGCAACTTTGATTATCACACAAAATCCTCATCACTTCCATCTTTCTCCTAAATAGATTCACAAGAAATTTCCTAAGGCATATGGCTTTGCATGAAGCTATGCTAGCTGCCATATATTCTACTTCAGATGAGCTCAGAGCCATGGATTTTTGTTTTATACTGCACCAAGAGGTCATTCCTGATCCAATGTTGAAACAGTACCCAGTCGTACTTTTCCGATCTACTTAACTTCCAGTCCAATCCGCATCAGTGAACCCACTCAGCCTGATGTCATTGCCTTGGGTGTACAATAGTCCATGCTCGATTGTTCCTTGTATATACCTGAGAACATGTTTGGCTACCACCCAATGTTCTCTCTTGGGTTCCACCATGAATTGATTGAGGGTGTTGACAGCGTAACAAAAGTCTAGCCTAGTATTGACCAGATACATCAGGGACCCTATATGCTGCTTGTACAAGTTGGTATCAACGTCTTTATCTTCTGATGAATCAATCTTCTACTAGTTGGTGATCATTGGAGTAGCCATAGGTCTATAGTCCTACATCTTGAATATGTTCAAGATCTTTGTAGCATATCTCCCTTGTCCAAGGAAGATCTCACCCTTCTGCTGCCAAACTTCCAACCGCAGGAAATAATGCATCTATCCCAAATCCTTCATGTTGAATTCTATGCCTAGGTTCTTCTTGTAGTCTTTGATGAGCCTGGATGATCCTGTCAGGAAAAGATCATCCAGATATAACACCAAGATTATAGAATAGTAGAGATTAGGATTTGCGTCACTCTTGACGAACCCCATCTTCTGCAAGTGGCCATCAATTCAACCATACCATGCTCTAGGTGCCTTTTTAAGCCCATACAAGGCTTTCTTTAATCTACATACATGAGATTTCTTCTCATGTGTCTCAAAACCCTCTGGCTGTTCAATGTATACTTCTTCTTCTATCACCCTGTTCAATAACGTCGTCTTGATAGATCCATCTGGTGAATCTCCCACCCCATCTGTGTTGCAAGGGATGTCACAGTTCTAATAGAAGTATACCTGGCTACTAGGGCGAAGGTTTCTTCATAGCCTATCCCTTCCTTCTAAGCATACCTTTTAGCCACAAACCTGGTTTTGTATTTCTCCACACTGACATCTGCAACATATTTGACTTTGTAGATCCATCTCGAACCTACCACTGACCTGCCCTGAGGCATAGGTACCACCTCCCAGACATCATTGACCATTATAGAATTGTATTCCTCTACCATAGCATCTCTACCCATACTTGATGTTGAACGGCCTCCTAAAAACTAGAGGGTTCCCCAACCTGAGCTACTAGGGCCTGGTATCTGTCTGGCTATGTTCGCTCCCTTTTATCATTCATATGTGCACCAATGAAGTCCTCTGCATCCTATAGAATCTATCGGAGTTCCCGGCTCGTTCTTCCACTCGTAGTGGGTCCATCTATTAACTCTTCCTCTTCCTGAGATTCCTCCTGTTTTGAAGCTTTGCCTTTAGGAGTATTTTTGGTACTAATTTCTGTTGGTTGAAGTGGTTGGACCAATGGATCGTCTTTTGACTGCTCCTCGGAAAGCATTTCTCGAGATTTCCTGAAAGCTCTATCCTCCATGAACTTTACATCCCGCCAAACTACTACCTTCCTACTCCCTCGAAGATAGACTCTATATGCTTTAGCATTCTCGTTATATCCCACAAGATATCCTTGCTCAACAGTTTGATATAATTTCTTTCACTTTTCTTCGAGTATACAGCAATACGCCAAACTCCCAAATATCCTGAAATGACTGACTTCAGGTGTCTTCCCGATGAAGACCCTTTCCAGAGTGATTTTTCCCAATGCCCGAAGTTGAATCCTATTCTGGACATAAACTATCATGTTGCATGCTTCTGCCCACAGGAATTTGGGCATATCCTGATGATACCGCATTGGCCTAGCTGCTTCCACAATAATCATGTTTTTCCTTTCTGCTACTCCATTCTGCTCTGGATTGTATGGACCTGTCCACTCTCTTCTGATGCCTTCCCTAGCACAAAAATCGATGAAGTCCTTGTCAACATACTCTCCACCATTGTTTGAGCGCAACACTTTTAACTTCTTTCTTGTCAAATTCTCTACTAGAGCCTTGAACTCTTTGAATCAACCAAAACTTCATCCTTGGTTTTCAGAAAGTAGGTCCAAGTGTTCCTGGAATGGTCATCGATGAAGTTGACGAAGTATTCACCACCACTTAGAGATTTTGTGGACATCGGTTCGCAAATGTTTGAGTGTATCAATCCTAGAACACTCTGAGCTCTATTTTTACTTTTGGAAAACGCTACTTTGGCATACTTGCCTAGAGCACACCCTCTGCATACACTGTTTTTTTGAGAATTCTTAGAGCCCCATGTTGTAAGTGTCCCATCCTCCTGTGTCATAGTTCATTCAAATCTTTATCTCCATTGCCGCCTATGAACGCCATTGGAGATTCTAGCTGTAATCTATATAGCCTATTACTTCTGATTCCAATCTGGGCCTTCCTTTTCCAACTCGAGTGTTTGACATATACTTTCTCCTTAATGAAGAAAACATCATAGCCCTTGTTTTGAAGTTGAGAAACTGAGAGTAAGTTCATCTCCAATCCTGGCACATGCAGCACATTGGTTGCTTGAAGCTGCTCTCCTGCTTCGGTTTGAAAGACTACAGTACCTCTTCCTACAGGGGTACACTTTGCCTTATTTCCCATGGTGATCTGAAAATGCATCATTTCTTCCTAATAATTTGAAAAACATTCTCGAATTCCTGTCATATGCCAGGAAGCTCCACTATCTATATACCAAACCTCAGAGGAGGCAGAGTTTGCTAGGCAAACGACTTCTTCTTCCAGTTTGGAAGCTAACATAGAATAATCGTGATCCATGTCCCTCGTGCTTTCTTCTAGAAATCTGCGTGAGTCCCTTTGATTTGATGCCTCTGCATCATGCTCCTAACCCATAGCCGATTCTTCTCTCCTGTTGTCGGATCTTTGCTCTGATACCATGTGAAAATTTCTAACCCAAAATTCTACTGCAGCAACTGATTTGTTTCACCTACTTATTCTTCATAAAAAGTTATTTACAAAATCCCTTCAGCGAACACTAAAATAAATTCTACTGCAATTATCACATAATTACACAGAGGAAATAACAGTGATATACATGCACAAGAACCAATCACATCAACGCAGTTGTTTTTGGACAATTGTCCCCGGAAAAACCCAATGTGGGAAAACCGGTGCAGTAGATGAGGGTTTTATTAATCTTCAGCAACAATCGCTTTACAAGGAATGATTTTATAGAGAAACTGAGAGAAAACACCTGAGACTTTCCCTTGGAAACTTTCTGACACCCTAGAGACCCTTCTCCCACTTCTGCGTCACTTTTGCATCACTTTGTGTGGTTCTACATCAACCTGCGTGAGGGATGTGTCTCCCCTAGACTGCGTCTCCCTCTGCACTATCTCTCATTGCCCCTGCATCACCTCCTCCTCAGTCACTGACTACTGTTGATGCCCTCCTCTTCCTCCACCCTACAACTCTCCCTCTAAAATCGATCTCTTTCTCTTTAAGAATTGATTTTCCTTGGGATACTAAGTATCTACCGGTATGTCTCCAAATGATCCTCAAGTCTTCTCTTATACTTTTCCTATTAATGAATCAACGATCAAGATTAAGTCTCTAATCAACTACTAATATTATAGAAGACTTGATCCTCGTCTCTTAGAAGCTTTTCACCCTTATCTTTATTAATACCCATTAATCTTTTTATTTTCCTAATTTTAGACTTAGGAACCCATTGCAAATATTAATTATTTTAATAACTCCTCATCTGGGTGGAATTTCTCCAAACGACCTTTTGGGTCTTGGAGATCTCATTTGTCTTAGCCTCTCCACCAAATTTCAAGGCTAGAGCACATCCGATGCTACCCAAAATCAACAGGTAAGCCATTCCCTTTGCACATCGAAGTATAAAAGCTACAAAGATTGCTTCTCCTTGACCTTGAAGGCTAGCGAAGTGGTCTTGAGGCCTCCTTGACTGGGAATCAAGAAATCCTACTCATATTCATCATAGATTCCATCCTCCCAAAGACTAAGGCACTGATATACCAAAAGGTGGTCACGAAAAATCACATTCTTTCACCTTCTTCCAGGTCTAGCCAAGTTGGCGCACTTAGGGCATCAATTTCCAGACAAGCTGGCACTCCAAAAAGTTCAATCTCCTAAGGTCTCCTATGTTGGTGTTTCCTTAAGGTCTCCTCCAATTTTGAAACCATTCCTATGGTGGAGTTGGGAGAAAAGCCAAGCCCTAGCTCGGGGATCAAACTTTGCCTTAGCATCCCCAAAGCTAGTCCCTCATAGGATCAAATCAACACCTTCAAGTGAAAATTATTTCTTTGATCCTTTCCACACCTTGTCTAGGGTAAGAACATGATTGGTTTTTATTACTCATTCCTCCTATCCTAAACCGTGTCCACTCGGTCCCATGTGGTCCCATTCCTTTGAAAAGACATTTCTTCAAGAACCATCCAAGATACCAATCACAACAAGGATTTTAGGGATTGGGAAGTTCCTTCATAAGTCATATCCCATAAACCTAACCCTTAAATCCTCCCTTCCTTTCCATAGAAGTCATTGTACCTTTCTTATAAAGCAAGCAAGCCTTATCTTTCTAACTCCTCCAGGAAAGGGATTGTTTGGGTCACTTCACATCATTTCATTGACTTATCCTTCATCAGTGACTCCATAATATACTGGGTCTCCTCCCATCAGTGAAAATTGATAAATAGAAGGGAGCCTTAGTTGAGGTGACAATGGGCTAAGTCTTCATTTGTTGCCCTTGGCCTAGCATTTGCCCTTTAGGGATCACCTTTAGGTCCCCTACTAGTTTGAGCGGTAACATTTTGGCGTCATTGCCAGGGACAAGAAATATGTGTTTTGTTTCCCATACGATATATTGACATATCATTATTGGCAACTCCATTGGAAGAACGAAGCCCTAGTTCTTCACTGAACTTCAAAGTCAATGCTTGTAGGGTGAAGCAAGCATTTGTTAAGGCAATTTCATTCACCCTGGCAACTCCCATGTCATTAAGAACCAAACAACATGTAGACCACATATATTCTCGCCATAGATATGAGAGGGACCCCGGGATATCCTTCATCGAAATCCATGAAGAATATGCTAATGTTCGATGGGGATCCACATTTCGCAGCCAACCATGTGGTAAGGTTCATAAGGTACCTTTCAAAGCAAAATACAACTCAACCTTGTGACCAAATGGAATTGTTTGTCCTATCCATTGCCCCAAGTACTGAGTGGCTTGAGTCATGTGAACCTAAAAGCATTCATTCTCTTCCAATGTTGACTATGCACTTCTTATTGCATGAAGGGCCAAGTTTCCAATCTCATGAAGACATATCTCAAATGTTAGATATGGCCCTTTGGGAGGAGGAAGTTATCAAATATGGTTTTATGCTTGAGGAAGAGACTCTTATTGATGCATACTTTAATGATGGTGCCAATGGAAAGACTCATGAATTGGAAAGTATGTCCTCTAGAGATAATGAGAAATATCTCAACCCCGAGAGCCCTCAGACATTACAAGAATGGATGATGGAAAATGAAAACTCTTGCAGGAAATAAATGGCGACATATAACTCCCAAGAGATTTTCTCCCACTATTGTGAGCAATCGGAAAGGCTCCATAACACGAAGAGTGAATATAAAGAGAGTCCCACCGACGACCTTCTTCTTGAGGCATTTTATCAAAATCATGTAGTAAATACCTTGGAGATCATTCTTTGGGAACGGATGGAGGAAAAGTCCTCCTTGTCTAAAGAAGGGAATGAATGGAATTCTAACCAACACCAAATATATATTGAAGAATGTGAGGATTCTGAGGAAGATCATGATAGTCAAATAAATGGAGAATATATGAGTGCCTTTTGGATTGTTGATTGGGGAATTAGGTATGGTTATATAAATGAAGACCCCATGATTCCTCAAGTCCATAAGAATGAGCTCAAGGAAGAGAAAAATTCTCTGATATTTCTGAATAACAATGTTGGTCCTTATGAAGCCCTTCCTAGTGTTTGGAAAGGTCTTTTCTTTATGTTCCCAGATGATTCAATCAAAGAAGAGCCTTCCAAGATTGTGGGAAATTATGATGACTCTAATATAGAAGAAATTAAGGAAGATGCTTCCCTAGGCCATGCCACCGATAAATGGTTTTTCTCCATGTTTGAGCGTTCCTCCCATACCCCGGAAATAGATGTTTTTGAATGATGTTCATTCCCCTAGTCTTGATGAAGAGTTGCTTTCCCCTATGAATAACCAAGAATCATGGATTTTCCCCAAATACGATGATGAGTCCACTTCTTGTTTTCCCAATGACCAAAATAGTGTCATCCTAAATATGTTTGAGTCTTTCACTCCTTCTTACCCTAAGGATAATAGGTTTGAGATAGTTCTCCATCAAAGATTCATATACTTGGTTATTGACATTTCCATCTCGTGGGTGAAGGATCAAATCCAATCCTCTCGACTGGTGTATTTTCCTTCTTCCAGGGTTCCTTTCTATAGCATATGGGTCTATTGTTTTCCCACCTCCCTCCCTTGCAGCCCCTCATATTATTATTCCCATTGTCAGGTCTGCTGCAAAAATAATCATGGACGCATGCATTCTCGTATCGACCAATTGACATATTGGTTGCATTGGGTCTATGATTATACCTAGCACTTGACATCGTATGTTATGCATGTTAGAGTAGGATGCATCGCATATTGATTTTGCATTAGAACTAACATCATATGATATTTCTCATGGTAGAATAGATGCATCTGAATTAAAATTTGCATATTTTATTTTTTTGTTGATTTTATGGCCTAACATATAGCATGTGAGATCCTGAGATGCCACAGAAGCATGATGTCCTATGTCTTTCCATCTATTATATGTGCAGGTGATAGGTCTACAGTAACCAAGAGATTGCTAGAGTTCTCGTGACCTCCCATTCGAATAGCTTCACCCACTTCTTTGAGAGATCATGTCCCAATTGGACCCAGATGTTACCCACCATTTTGTGGGTAATACGCCTAGGAGAAATATTTTCTCTAAGATGATCCTCAGCCGGCAAACAACAGCCCCTTGTAACCACCATCTAGCTCATTGTGCCAGTTCTCTGCCACCTAAGCTAGCAATGTGGTCCCTCGCCCATCTTCCATGACCATATGTTTGAAGGTGGGCCTCCCGAACCTAAAGGTATGCCTTGTCATTTGGTAATTGAGTATCGTAGTTTCCTTATCATGAGCACTTTTGGGCATGGATTAATGGGGATATTTGACAGAAAGAATGGGTTAGGTTTGTTCCCTTGTCCCCTAGCCCCCTTTTGGATATTAACCTTGCATCCTAGTCCCGTGAGATCTCTTTTACTGACCATTTGGCTTTAGGGATGGTATTTCATGGGAAACCCTGATTTTGGTTGCGTGGTCCCGCTCCATTATCCACTTATATTACCCCCTTCCACTCATTATTACCCCATTCATCATATCTACCACCTGGGTCCACATTCCTCCACTAGGCCCACATAGGGTTAGCTCACCCCATCCCCTTGCCCACAATTTAGGTCAGGGCCTAGAATGATGCTTGAAGGTTGATGCAGCTAAAAAGAAAGATAAAAGCATATTTTGCCACATTCAACAGGAAAATGTACCACAAAATGCAAAATACGGTCGGGACAAACACATTTAGCACGTGGGCAAAAGCCAATACATGATCTCTACCCCATCATCATGGCCATCACCCTGGTTCCTACAAGTTCTATTAGCCTCCTTCATCATATAGGAACCAATGGTTGTCTCAATCCCTGGTGGGAAATGAACTGCACTACCTTAAAAGGGCATATTCACTGTTATATATTATACATCATGCTCTTACCCCTTGAGACTCGAGCAGTTAATCAAAGAAAATCATAAAAAGGAAAAAGGCATATAAAGAAGGGTGGAAAAATCAAAGTTGGGGCACCTCATGTACCATGATTGCTCCCTCCTATACATTATAAACCCAAATGTGGGCTTCCCTCTTATTAGCTACCCTTTACCCCAGCATGTGACTCAGGGCTTCCCCTTCTCATCCCCTACTTCATTCACATATCTATCACATGCCACAGCCTTTGGAAGGATGTACCTTGAGTATATTATCCCCGTTGGAAGTAGAAACTACCTAATAGGATTCTTGGTTAACCCCATTTGGAGTTTTAGGATACATTGGCACATCCTTAGGCCCATTATGGAAGGGAAAGCCATTATGAAGTCCCCACTTGTGGTCCATGATTGGTAAGCTCATTTACTCGATTCTCTAATCACTTGTTGTATTTGAAGGCTAGGGGACACATTGGATCTTATGTAGGATTGCAGATGGTCTCCATCTTGGGTTTGGTCTCCCTATACAGGGTCCTAATTCTCTAGAGGACTACATTGGAACATGTAGGGTGTGCGTTGAGAGCCATGGGCCTCCACAGCAGCAAACAACACTCTTGGATCCCCACATCCATTCAGAGATTGTTCATGGTTCACTTATTGGACGAGGAAGATGCACCTAATCCATCATGCCCAGCTAGCCCCAGATTTGCACCACACATTTGCCAGATGATCCAGGACTTGCGCGATGATGTGGCACCACCTACACCATCATCCTAGCCCTTGCAGGAAATCTACAGGTATTTCAATTTGTTTGGAGACCCATGAGGACACTTTTGTGACCCCACATATCAATTGGAGCACCACAGGTTATTACAAGGTGCCAACCCCTTGTCCACTGCTTTTGAGGTCCTACTCTTCATTGTGGCAACCATGGACCTCACTAAACCTCATAGAGGGACCTACAACATGCATATATTATTATTTGACCTCTTGAGAGGCTTAATTTTTTATTTATGAGCTAGTTTGATGGGCTTGTCACCAAAAGTTGAATTATTAGAACATTATTTTATTTTTGGGGCTTATCTAGGCCAATGAGGCTAATTCGAACTCCTAATTTGTGTATAAATACAAGTGAGATGAGCTCATTTTTCATCATCACTTTGGATTGGATCTTTTCTCTCTCTCTTGAGATTTTCGCACTTTTTCTAGAGAATGAATTGGAGCTTTATGGATGAATTTTGATGTGTGAATATTGGTCTATTTTCTATTGGAGCTTCTCTCTTGTCAATTGTGAATGGTTAGATATATTATGTTACATGTAATTACGTGCTTTTAATGTTATTCTTGTTTTACTTTGTCATATACATTGGACTGGGATTTTCGTTGTTCTAGGGCTAATTGTTGCATGCATTTACTGCTTAAAAATGTGGAATTTTGTCTCTATTATAGCATCTCTCAATGTATGGGGCCATGTAATATGAAAAAAATATCGTAGGGGTAATTCTATCAAAGAATTTGACATTGATAAGCCATTCCATTTACACATCGAAGTATAAAAGCTGCAAGATTGCTTCTCCTTGACCTTGTAGGCTAGCGAAGTGGTCTTCAGGCCTCCTTGACTGGGAATCAAGAAATCCTACTCATATTCATCATAGACTCCATTCTACCAAAGACTAAGACAGTGATCTACCAAAAGGTGGTCACCAAAATTCACATTCTTTCACCTTCTTCCAAGTCTAGCCAAGTTGGGGCACCTAGAGCATCAATTTCTCGACAAGCTAACCCTCCAAAAAGTTCGATCTCCTAGGATCTCTTGCGTTGGTGTTTCCTCAAGGTATCCTCCAATTTTTAAGCCATTCTGATGGTGGATTTGGGAGAAAAGCCAAGTCTTAGCTCCGGGATCAAACTTTTCCTTAGTATCCCCAAGACTAGTGCCTCAAAGGATCAAATCACACATTCAAGTGAATTTTTTTTTTTTGATCCTTTCCCCACCTTGCCTAGGGTAAGAAAATCATTGGTTCTTATTACTCATTCCTCCTATCGTAGACCAGGTCCACTTGGTCCCGTGAGGTCCCATTCCTTTGAAAAGACAATTCTTCAAAAGCAATCTGAAATACCTATTACAGTAAGCATCTTGGGGATTGGGAATTTCCTTCATAAGTCATATCCCATAAACCTAACCCTTAAATGCTCCCTTCCTTTCCGTATGTTATCACTATGATAATTCCTTTGAAGTAATGAGAAGGAAAAACCAAAGGTAACCACAATCCGCTTTTGGAGATCAGGACCTAACCTTCCTGATGCTCAGAGAGGGCTCTCTCCTTAAAATTTAACTTTGTTTTAGTTAAGATGTTTTAGGCTAGTTATGATTGTTCAAAGGGTTTTGATTTGTATTTGAGATTGGGTGGTGGGATCTGCTTAGACAAATGGATAAATTGATGTCTTTTAGACCATTGGGCTATGGAGTCAAAGAATAAGGAAGAAAACTGGATTAACTCACTAAAAGGGACTTTCAAAGGGAAAGGTAGCAAAGTGTTTTTTAGATCTTTGAGACATCGGGGTGAGAGAGTGATTAATGGTTTTCAGACCTGGATAATGAATGAGGAATGAAGGGGTAATCAAGATCAAAGGGAAATTAAGAATCCTTCAATATGGATATTCATGAAATCAATCTAAACCAAAGAGAAATTAAGAATTCTTTCATTTAAATATAAAAAGAAAACATTCAAATGCTTAACTGTTAAGACAGAGTGTAATTGAACAAATTCTAAGATATTATTCCAATTATAACATTTAAATTTGGAAAAACATTAAATATTGTGAATAACTTGAGAAAAATGACAACAACACATGAGAATACTTGTCTGAAATTTGCTTAGCACATGAATCCTTTGAAATTTCTGATCTTTATTCATCAATCCAGCTTGTTGGCTCAGCAAATGATACAATAACCCTCTGGGTTTTCTGATCAAAAAGACTATAGAAATGTCTAGTAGAGTCCACCCTACATACTTCGAATTGTGAAGTATTTATACAAAAGTTTATTGAAAAATATCTCAAACTAATTTGAGATTCAATCTAGGAAAGAAAAATACCTTCTTGCAAGAAGATAGAGACAACTATTGAACTGTTTCATGTTTTCCCTTTTGTTTTGGTTGTGTTGGCTATTATGCGTTGATATTTAGCCCTTTAAGCTACTTTGTTGTTTGATCTTAGCCTTTCATCTTATACACTTTCACTCTGATACACTTTGACCTTGTTGATCTGTCTTCATCCTTTTACCATGTTGTTTTACTTTCACTGTACATTAACCTTTTTACTGCATATTTCTATAGTAAATCAGTTAATTTCTCCCATGTTTCAGCATCAGGTAATTGGATTTTTAGCATCCTCCTATATATTTCATTCGTCGTGGTGTATTTGGCAAAAGTAGGCTTATTGATAAACAAGTGTTTTACCTCATGCTGGAGGTAAAACAAGTTTTCAAATTTCTGGTAGAGTACTTTTCCTGTTGGAAATGCCTTCATTGATGATGTATTCACCTGATCCTTTGCTACCTCTCTGATTTTCTTGTTGTAATCCTCCTGTGTCATGAGCTTGTCATTTATCACTAAGGGATTGGGTAATCCCTTCTCTCTCAAAATTTGGAACTTAGCCATAAATCTGTCAATGGCTATCTGCATATTCTGACACTTATCCTCCAAGTTTTGCATTAAGTTTCTCTTGGAGAGGACCTTTCTGACCTCCAAAATTGTCTCTATTTTGTCCTCTATTTCCAATTCCTGAAGCTCATACTTATTCTTGCTGTTAAGGAACTGGATAATTCTAGTAGCCTCTTCTGGCATTTTTCCTAATTCTTCCTTTACTTTCTGGATGGCCTCTGTAGCCAGCTTTATCAAATCTACTTGCTCAAAAATCACCTGAATAGATGGCCAAATATCATTGACAGAGTCAATGATATTGGCCCATAGTTGTTCCTTAGCCTACCCAAGGGGTTCTTTCAGTGTCAAGTCCTTTTCCAGGGCTTTCAATCTTTCACTCATCTTGGCAGTGTTTTGCACTTCTTCTTTGTGCATGATTTTGGCAAGATTGTAATCAGTTTCCAAGCTTGTCACTTTCTCTTAGAGCTTATTCATCTTTGTTGTCTGTATGGAAATTTCTTTCATAGCTTTAACCAACTTTGCTGCTTCTTCACCTGATGTACCTGTTGTTGATGTAGATTTTGTAGAAACTGGTTGTGTTGTGGCCATTGGAGTTGTGGGAGCCAATGAGGCTGCCAATGTGGAAGGAACAACTATGGTAACTGCTGGGATGACATTCACCGAGGTAGTGCCAATATCAGTTTGCTTTAATTGGATTAAGCTGTCCAATTCCTTTTTTGTCTCCCTCAACTAATCATTTAGTTTGAGGACTAAGTCCATCAACTCTTCATGCCTTGTTTGGTTTCGCAAGACTTCTTGTGTCTGGGGATGCTGTAGTTGAGGTATCTTCAACTTCTTCTTGAGTGCTGCAATGTCATCGTTCTTCCTTTTGATTAATTATTTAGTAGCCTTGATGTCTTTGGGATCATGTCCCAATTCAATTACCAAGTCTTCCAAAGAATTGATTCTGGTGTCTTTGGCCTATGAGGAGGCCTTTTCCAACTGATACTGGGCTAAGATATTATTCAATGAATTCTGCAACTGATGGGCAACTATGGCTTTTCCTATAAGGGTGGAGTAAATCATTTCTCCAACCTGTTTATGAAATTCAATTTGGTCAATGGGATGAATATCCCTTGCCAATACCTCAAAATCAATCTTCTTGAAATATGCTGATATTCTTGGTTGTTGTACAGTTGCCTTTATGAAGGACATTTGCATCTTTCCTTCCTTGATGTCAAAAGTTGACATCAACCTAGTTTGATTGGTGGGTGTAATTTTGAGATACTGTGCATCAGAATGTGCCTTCAATTTCTCCTTTCTCATGTTAATTTCCTTGAACCTGTCCTTAATGTCTCTATCTCTATCAGCAGGCTTATTAAATGAGGAGACTTCTACATTGAGCTGCCTTTCTAACATTTGAGTTTGTGATGTAGATGGATCCTACGTTTCTCCAAATGGAGCTGTGCCCTTGCTCATGTCTAACTCAATATTAATTATTTGTACTGAGCCTTCTGTGTCTTGTTCTGAAACAGGATTGAGCCTAGGGCTTTTGCTCTAGCTAGCTTCATATTGTACATTGGAAGTGTCCATACCTGAGTTGGAGGCTCCCTCTCTATTCCTTTTGGGATTCTTTTCCTCATTCTGAGGAGTCTACAAAATAATAGGGGTACTCATGGTTCCTTGTTGCTCTAGTACCTGCAGGAATGAGCTTTCATCAAGCTGTCTCTCTAGATCAAACAAGGTATTTTCAACATCTACCTTTGTACTATCCTTGTCTATGAGAGTGTTTTCCAACCACTCAGATTGGTTGGCATATCTCTCTATTTCTGGTATGGGGTGATGAATGTAAGGTCCCAATCTGGCCTTTTGTCTTAGTTTGGTGATAAACCCTTGAGGGTCATACCTCCACATGAAACTGTTCTAAAACTTCATTTGTTGTAGAATTTGATCTTCTTCCTCTCTTGCCTCTCTAGAATTGCAAATAAAAGGGCCTAACTAATTTTTGACCTTGAACTGAGTCCTTTTCTTGGATGAGACAAAGTTGACATTATCAGAGTTCATTATCTGCCTATAATATTCTAGAGCAAATAACCTCATGGGGAGGTATTTGGGCAGTTTGTATGGGGCAAGCTGGCAACCATAGATTCTTATTTCAGTGTGATTTTGGTAAAGGTACCAATCTCCCACCTTACTTTGCTTAGACAATTGGAGCACTCTTTTTATTTCTTGACTTATTCTGAGTGGAGGGCTTCCTGTCAGCATGGTCATTACTGGATGGACAGAAGAGTCAATGAAGTCTATGTAGGTGTATGGTGATGAATATCTGTGGAATAGTGGTGTCCAAAATATAACAGATTTGGGCTGGCCTTTAGTATCTAGCTTCTAGATGGTGAAGGGAAATCTATCTTACTGATAATACAAAAACATGTGGTAAAGTACAGATGAGTATTTGAATACTCTCTCATTGTGCATTCTGGTAAATTGTTCATGCTTCGTTTCACCTATGAACTAGGCATAATTGTACAAAGTAGCAGGAGGATTTCCTGGGGTGAAAATAGACATGAAGGCCAAGATGAGCTCATCAACAAATTCATCTGTGGTATAGCCCAGCATACATGAGATCATGGTTACAATTTTCTTGCCCCTTTCAGAGAAAATGGCAGAAACATACGGAGGGGCATCTTTAAGAATGTGTTGCTCTTCTACAATGAAAGTTTGGAATATTTGGGCCAGTCTAGATGGACTCAATTTGGTGTACTGGTCTAAAAAATCCCCAATGGAGAGTGGGGTTGGGCTTGCAACATTTCATTGATTGATTCAACTGTAATAGTAAACAAGACTTTTTGGTCTAGGGACATTATAGCTCTCTGGTTGGAAATGTAACAGGCATGACACATATGGACAATCTCAAAAAAGATATGTACTTGTGGAAACTGGTATTTGAGAAAATTGGAGTCCCAAAGGCCAATGTCATCAGTATGGCTTAGACACCTGTCCTAAGTTTCCTTACTCATGTTAGCTATGCTATAGAAAGGGGTAAAAAATGGATTCAAAATACTCTAAAAGTCTGCAAAACATAAGATATTTGTGCTAAGGGATCCACGAGTGCTATTGAAATCTTCAAAGTTGGGTTAATAGCCTTCCACCAATCAAAATATCGCAAGAGGAAAAGCCCTTGGGAGGGCGGAAATACATTATCGGGAGGCAAAAACACTCCAAAACCATGCAAAAAACACAAATTGCAAGCATAATAGTTCAATTCGCGACAGCCGTTCGATCTGGCCGATCAACGGTCCAGATCGCGTCGGCATATCGCAATCGGAGAAGGTAGGCAGCGGCAGCGATGTGGGACATTGCTGATCAGCGATCGCCGATGGGCATATTGGCAAATCGGCATATCGGCGGGTTGGAGCATCAGAGCATCGGAGGTATCGGCGGTGGCATAGCGATGCGATATAGCGATTCGATTAGAACCATCGATCGTGCATCAGGATCAATGGCCGAGATCTTATCGCAATATCGCTATCGGGATAGCCAAAGGGATAGGGCCTTTACATATGACATGCATCCGACCTGATGGCACCATAAATGATTTTTCATAAAATTTCAAGTCCGCGTGGGGACCATTTTCAACGTATTTTGTGTGTTTTCATTGTATAAATGGAATACAAAGGAAACCTTGGCGAGTGCCGATAGTGATGAAACCCAGACCCGAAAGGGTCCGAGAAGTGAAATATAGATATTTTCAGGTCCACCAAAGGCAAATTTCTTATGTTTTGCGGCATTTTTCAGTGTATTTTCAAATATAAAGAAAAGCAAAGGTCGGAGGTATCTGCCTAGATCGCATCGGCCCAGATCGCGTCGGCATATCGCAATCGGGGAAACCAAGGGTGCTCAACACTTTCATATATGCCGATGTGATGAGACCCAGACCCGATGGGTTTCCGGAACATAATCATTTAGCATTTGAAGTCCGCCAAAGCCATTTTTCATGATTTTGCAGCATTTTTGCGTGTATTTGCAAATATAAGGAAACAGAGGTTCGGTCGGCTATCATGTGCGATTGCAACCCGAAAGGCGGACCCGATAGAGAAAATATGCATGAATGAACCTTTTAAAGTCCAAAATGAAGCATTGATGGGCGGGAATGAGCAGTTTGGTAGCGTTTTCACTGTTATAACCAAAACAGTCATGTTCAGCTGTTTTAATGTTCAATGACTGCAATTAAACATCAGTATGGCCGAGAAGGAAACAGGACACCGCCGATTAGTTCAGAGCATTCAATGGTTATGGGTTTCACCCATATTTCACGCCACCTGCTCAAAGGAGGACTGCAGAGCACCAGAGGGGTCAAATCCATTTACAACACGGCCAGATTTGTATTAGAGGCCCATTTCTGAATGTAAATGTGGTTGGTGGCCATTTATGGGCTCCTCCACGCATGTGTTAGCAGAGATATTTTGTAGTGAAACGTATATATACTAAAAAGAAAGAATGTAAGGGATTGATGAGTGTTTGATGAATGCTAGCTTTGTTGTAGCCTTTAACTTCTGGAGACTGTAAATGCTATGAGACCTGCAGCTTCTGGTCTTGATTTCAACTAATGCAAGCTTCTTTTGCTGTCACCTGCTCACTTCTCACTTCTTCTATGTTCTATGCTGTGTCTGGTTGCATTTATTTGATCTGCTGTGAATGTTTAACATCAGAGGGGCTGTCATCCCACCTCTGTGTTATAATTTAGTGGTTCATTGAAATTTTCTTGCAGATTGCTGTTGTTTTAATACCAGGGAGCTGTCATCCTCTCTGTGCATGGAATAATAGTTTTACAGACCTTCTAATTGGTTGCAGCTGGCCATCACAGGGTCTTGTGCATCTGCTAGTGTAATCAGTCTTCTATATCATCACTTTTACCTTAAACTGTGAGTAGTTGGTGGTTAAAAGCCTTGTAGTTTGGGGTCCTCACCCATGTCTGGGGTAAATCATAGTAGGAGTGGTTATCTGGCTTAAATGTGCAGCATATCTTCATTTATCCATCATTTTTTCCAACATAATTGTTGAATTTTTAATGTTCCTAAGCATCACCGATTTACAACCTAGGTGAGTTTCTTGGGGTGATAACATTAATTGGCGCCGCTGCCCGGGAGAGAAGAGAATCAGAGCTCAAGCTTCCCTGGGAGAACGGCATAGTTCAAGCTTTGATGACAGACAAGGTTTGAACACAGAATTTGGTTGTAATCATCTGTTTGGTGACTCCATTGGTGGAAGACCATCCTTTGGCAACTCCACATTGAAGTTCTGGCTCAGTTTGTGAGGCATACTAGAAGAAATCCTCAGAAATCTGCAGCTGAACCATTGCTTGACCCTGAAAGAATTGTTAAATCGAAGAAATCATCACAGAAAGGGGCATCAGGATCAGGTAAGCCTAAAATCTCTGATTTATCTCTGAAAGATGAATTCATAGCTGGAGAACCACAGTTTGAAGTCTTAGAGCCCAGCACTATTAATAGAGAAATTCATTCAGAGACTAGTTCAGCCCCTTGTACAATTAGTTCCCCTTTGAATCTTAGTCCAAAGAAAGCTTCCCATATTATCCAAAATATCCCAATATCTCTGCCATCCATCGCATTATTTCCTTCTACTCCATCTGTTAGTATTCCTCCACATATTCCAAGTATGGGAGGACAGCAAGCACCCACTAGGATTGAGAGGATTGTTGCTGCTACATATGGACCTTTGGTATTGCCTGCGCCTCTAAATCCTATGCTTGTGGGAGAATATAAAAAATATATGCCTAAATTTACCGAAACAGAGGGAGTGACAGCTGAAGAACACCTTGAAGCCTTTTACAGTTATGCTGATAACTTAGATATAAGTGAGAATGATGTATGGATGAGAGTTTTTGTCCAGAGCCTCGATGGAGAGGCTAGGAAATGGTTTAGAGAATTACCCCAGGGATCTATAACAGATATTGAAGCATTAGATGATGCATTCTTGAAGCAATGGGGAGATAAGAAGGACTTGTTGTATTATCATACTGAGTTTGGAAACCTGAAAAGAGAAAAGAGTGAGTCCTTGCCTGACTTCAATAAAAGATTTAATAAAATGTATAGTAAGATACCGGCTGAGGTAAAGCCTACCCCCACCACTGCCAAACTCACATATGCTAATGATTTTAACCCTGATTTCTGCTTATTGTTGAGGGAAAGACGATGTGCTACTCTGGGTGATATGCAAGAAGCAGCCTTGGAGGTGGAATCCAATATTATGGCAGCAGAGAAGTTGAAGAGTCAGATTGATAGAAGAAGGCTGATAGGTGAGGCCTCTTCTTCCCATGCTTCAACCTCAGAGCCTAAGTTAGACAAAATGACTAAGATGATAGAGTCATTGGCTGCTGAGATTTCTAAGCGAAAAGTTGAGCGGACTTCAGGCAAAACAAGGCAGCAAAACACATTTTCTCCAAGAAACCCAATCCCATTTAGAAAAGCAAATGATCAGCTACAAATCATGCAAAGGGGTGAAGAAGCAAAAGAAGATCATAAAGTCAAAGCTCCCTTTCAAAATGCAGTCATGGAGGGGGAACAATCTGGAGAAGATGAGGATGAAATTCATTGCATGGAAGATAAGGGCAGCGCTGCGTTATTAACATTGGCCAAATATGAAGAGTCATTGCTGCAAGAACAAAACAAGCAAAGGTGGGACAGTGGTGTTGTTTTGCAATCGGGTGAGCAACAACAAAGATATAATCTAAGATCCAATGCAAAGAATGCCAAAGAAAATGTTGCGCAAGAAGTTGCTGCCCAAATAGCTCCACAGAATACCAGGCAAAGAAGACCAATAGCTGATCCTGTCACCCTCAAAGCCCTTGTTCAAGAGGTAAAAACTATTGATAAAGCATTCTCCTCTTTCAATTTTGAATCAGAAGTTCAGAAATTGAAAATAGCTGTGCCTCTGGCTGAGTTGGTGAAGAGTCAATTATTTAGAAAACCCATCCTTGAAGCCCTTGAACTAGAATCTAAACAAACCTCCATTGACTCTGTTAATCTGCAAGATGACAAGCTTGCTATTGTGCTTAGCCCCATGATTGAGCCTACTGATAATAGTTCTCCATCTTTTTATGTTTCATTGACTATCCATGATAAAATCCTCCACAATTGCCTGCTAGACACGGGGGCCAGCCACAATCTAATGCCTAAAACTGTCATGGAAGAGTTAGGCCTTGATATCACTAGACCCTATCATGATTTGTTCTCTTTTAATTCAAGGAAGGTAAAATGCCTTGGATTAATTAAGGATCTGGCCATTACCTTAACCCAGCTGCCCATGAAGAGTATGATGATGGATATAGTGGTGGTCGATGTCCCTCTGAAGTTTGGTATGCTGTTGTCTAGAGGGTGGATTAAGAGGCTAGGTGGGACATTACAGAATGGTCTATCTTATGCAACTGTCCCAGTGTTTGGAGGAGAAAGCAGGAGATTATATAGAGAAGCACAACTAGCATATATCATTAGTGATGAGAAGAATCCTACAAAACCATCCCATATATGCAGTGGACACTGATTTTGGAGCATGCATTCTCCAAATAGAAGAATCTCAGAAGGTCTCATTGCAGATCAGGCCGAGCATGACATAGGAGGACAGATTTGGGAGATGTTCTTTGATGGAGCATGTACCAAAGAGACTGCAGGAGCAGGGGTGGTGCTAATATCTCCATGGCAAGAAATAGTTCAATTATCTCTAAAGCTGGTTTTTCAGGTGACAAACAACATAGCAGAATATGAAGCGCTGCTATTGGGCCATCATGTAGCCAAAGATAGAGGAATAAAGAAGCTGAAGGTAATTGGAGATGCTGATCTGATAATTCAGCAAGTAAATAAAACATTCCAAGCAAAGCATCTGAGGCTGAGAGCATACAGAGATGAGGTATGGAGAGTCAAAGAGTTCTTTGATTTTTTCTGCATTTCATACATTCCTAGAGCCCAAAATCAGCTTGCCGACTCCCTTGCTATTTCAGCTAGTTTTTTCATCCCTCCATCGCCTCCCAAACTAGTTTATGAGGTACAAATAAAGTATAGACCCTCCTTGCCTGATAATGTCCACCATTGGAAGGTTTTGATGATGATGATGAGTTAAATAGGTTTCTTCAAGTCATTGATGAGTTCTCTGAAATGCAAATTGACCAAAATAATGATGCTTTGTTAGAAGATCCCAAGTCCCAGCTTAGAAATAAGATTGGCAAGAATAGCATAGTCTAGCTCCCTAGCAACCATATTCCTAAGGGTCTGATTCCTCTTGAGAGATTGTTTGACCACAATGATGTGCCTTACAAAGCTGCCCAAAAAGAATATCAATCTGCAGTTTGTAAGCATAATATAGGAAGCCCAGGTCAGCCCAAATTTATAAATATGTCTACTAATCTATCAGCTGATCAGAATGCCGAATACTGCAAGTTAATGAGGCAATTTGTTGATGTGTTCGCTTGGGAGTACAGAAATCTGAAGACATATGACAAGAATATAATTCAGCATAAAATTCCGCTTGAGAAAGACACCATTCCTTTCAAACAGAAGCTAAGACGAATGAATCCTATGCTCCTTCCTCTGGTTGAGAAAGAAATTAAAAAGTTGCTGGCTGCTAAGATTATAGTACCTCTCAGATATTCTAAATGGGTGGCCAATCTGGTTATTGTGAGGAAGAAGAATGGAGAAATTTTATGAAAAATCATTTATGGTGCCATTGGGTCCGACCCATCGGGTTGGATGCATGTCATATGTAAAGGCCCTGTCCCTTTGGCTATCCCAATAGTGATATTGCGATGCGATCTCGGCCATTGATCCTGATGCGTGATCAACGGTTCTGATCGAATCGCTATATCACATCGCTATGCCACCATCGATACCTCTGATGCTTTGATGCTCCAACTCGCCGATACGCCGATTCGCCGATACGCCCATCGGCGATCGTTGATCGGCAATGTCCCACATCACTGCAGCTGCCTGCCTTCTTCGATTGCAATATGTGGACGTGATCTAGACCGTTGATCGGCCAGATCGAACAGCTGTCGCGAATTGAACTGTTATGCTTGCAATTTGTGCTTTTTGCATGGTTTTGGAGTGTTTTTGCCTCCCGATAGTGTATTTCCGCCCTCCCAAGGGCTTTTCCTCTTGCGATATTTTGATTGGTGGAAGGCTATTAACCCAACTTTGAAGATTTCAATAGCACTCGTGGATCCCTTGGCACAAATTTCTTATATTTTGCAGACTTTTAGAGTATTTTGAATCCAATTTTTACCCCTTTGTATAGCATAGCTAACACTGGCTCCTTCTGGGGATGAGATCCTCCCCGCGAGGTCTCAAGAACCTACAGATCAATGCCTTTTCAGCAACAAAACAAATTAGCCAAAATTCCTAGTGTTCCATTGGGCATGGAGTCTACGACAACTACACTAAAAACTGATAAAAGCACAATATTTACAGCTTTAAGGCCAAAGACCTTAAATCACATAGGTTTTCAAAAACCGCCCATTAACTGGGTAGTCAAAAACTGTCTCTCCTTCCATACTTTTCAGTATGAAGGTATTGTTCCCTTGAATCTGTGAAATGATGAAAGGGCCTGTCTAGAGAGCATCAAATTTCCCATGATTACCTTTCTTTTCTTTAAATGCATCCCATTTCAGAACCAAATCCCCAACCTGCAAATCCTCTCTTTTTGCCTTCTTGTCATAGACTTCCTTGATCTTTTTCTGATGCGTTGTGGCTTTTTCAATCAATTGCTCTCTAATCTGATATAATTCTGTTAAATCAGTGATTTTATTGGCCATATCATCTTCTTCATCCTGCGTTGTTTGGAGCAACTTTTCCACCGGGAGGGTAAGTTGAATTGGAAAAACAACATCAGTACCATATACCAGCTTGAAAGGAGAGTAGCCTATAGATCTCTTGATGGTCACTCTGTCTGCCCAAAGCGCATACTTGAGCTTGGCATCCCAATTCTTCTTATTATCCGCTAACAGCTTCTTAATTATCCTGATCAGACTTTTATTAGAGGATTCTGCTAAACCATTCCCTTGAGGGTAATAGGAGGTGGAATGAACGAGTTTAATGCCCATTGAATCACACATTTCCACCAACTCTTTTTCCCTAAAAGCTGCTGCATTATCTTTTATAAGCTTATGCGGGCAACCAAATCTGCTGAAAATGTTTTCTGATAAGAATTTCATGACCACATTATGATCAACTTTCCTTGTTGGGATTGCTTCAATCCATTTTTTAAAATAATCAATGGCAACTAATATCCACCTGTGCTGGCCACTGGAGTGCGGGTTGATTTCACCAATGAAATCCAAGCCCCACTGCTGAAAAGGTCCCTTTGCAATTATTGGTTTTAGGGGCAGGGATTTTAACTGCTGCTTACCTTCAAATCTTTGGCACCTGTCACAAGATTTAACAAAAGCAAATGCATCAGAAAATAAAGAGGGCCAATAGTACCCAGCTCTGAGAATCTTATGGGCAGTAGTTCTCAAATAATGATGTCCTCCACACATGCTGTCATGGAATTGTTGCATAACCTCTATTGACTGTTCTTTGTCCAAGCATCTTAAAAGCACTCCTGATGGATCCCTCCAGTAGAGCAAGCTATCATTGATGCAATATTTCGTTGCCTTGAGCTTTAAGGTTCTTGCTTGACTTTGAGAAAATTCTAAAGGAAATTCTAGCTTTAAAAGGAAATTAATTATTGCAGCATACCAACTACATGTAGCTAGATTCTCGGCCACTGACTGTTTACTCTCCGATTCAGCTGTTTCATGCTCTTCTATTTGGCCATTTTCTGCCACAGTGAATAAGAAATTAATGTCCAAATACCTGCCATTTTCTTCAGCCAATAACTTGGCAAGCCCCTGACCTCTTACTAGCTTGGTGGGCTTCAACTCTATGTTAAATTCTATCATTTTTGTGATCCATTTCGCTCTTTTTCCATCAGCATCAGGCTACGTTAAGACATCCTTTATTGCGGTAGAAGGCACGTATGCAACTATTTTGGAATGCAAGAAGTATACTCTGAAAGCTTTCAAAGATTTGATAAGAGCATATGCCTGCTTTTCAATAATATCATACCTTAGTTCAGCATCTCTCAAATTCTTGCTGAAAAAGGCCACTGGATGCTCTTTTCCTGCTTCATCTTGCTGCAACAGAACAGCTGCAATAGTATCCTTAGAGGCAAACGAAAATAGGTGAAACTCCTTGCTATAGTCATGGCTTATCAGCGTGGGAGCTTCCATAATAGCCTTCTTAATGGAATCAAAAGATTTTCTAGCTGCATCAGTCCATTTTACCTCTACTCCCTTTTTCAACATGGAGGTTACGGGTTTAACCAGCTCTGCAAAATTCGAAATGAACCTCCTTACAAAATTAATTTTGCCAAGAAAAGACTGTATATCTTTCTTTGATCTTGGGAGAGCCAAAGCCTAGATTGCTTTGACTCTTTCTGGGTCAGTTTGAACACCTGCAGCAGACACTACATGCCCCAATAGTTTGCCTTCTTCCAAAGCGAATTGGGATTTTTTTGGATTGACTGAAATCCAAAACCTCTTGCACTTCAAAAACACTTTTTTCAAATGCTGTAAATGATCATGATGGTTGCTGGAATAGATTGTTATGTCATCAAGGTAGATTAGCACAAATTTATCCTTCTCTCCCACAAAAGCAATATCCATAGCGCGCTGAAAGGTGGCTCCAGCATTCATCAGCCCAAACAACATTTTGGCATACATGAACGTGCCCCAAGGCGTGGTAAATGCAGTCTTCTCTTGATCATCTGGGTGCACAGCGATTTGATTAAAGCCTGAAAATCCATCTATAAAAGACATTACTTTGGCACCTGAGACTTGTTGCAGCAAATGCTCCATTTTTGGCAGAGGATAATTATCCTTTTTGGAACATTTATTCAGATTCCCGAAATCAACACACAGTCTGATTTCTCCATTCTTCTTCCTCACAATAACCAGATTGGCCACCCATTTAGAATATCTGAGAGGTACTATAATCTTAGCTGCCAACAACTTTTTAATTTCTTTCTTAACCAGAGGAAGGAACATAGGATTCATTGGTCTCAGCTTCTGTTTGAAAGGAATGGTGTCTTTCTCAAGCAGAATTTTATGTTGAATTATATTCTTGTCATATGTCTTCAGATTTCTGTACTCCCAAGCGAACACATCAGCAAATTGCGTCATTAACTTGTAGTATTCAGCATTCTGATCAGCTGATAGATTAGTAGACATATTTATAAATTTGGGCTGACCTGGGCTTCCTATATTATGCTTACAAACTGTAGATTGATCTTCTTTTTGGGCAGCTTTGTAAGGCACATCATTGTGGTCAAACAATCTCTCAAGAGGAATCAGACCCTTAGGAATATGGTTGCTAGGGAGCTGGACTATGCTATTCTTGCCAATCGTATTTCTAAGCTGGGACTTGGGATCTTCTAACAAAGCATCATTACTTTGGTCAATTTGCATTTCAGAGAACTCATCAATGACTTGAAGAAACCCATTTAACTCATCATCATCATCAAAAACCTTCCAATGGTGGACATTATCAGGCAAGGAGGGTCTATACTTTATTTGTACCTCATAAACTAGTTTCGGAGGCGATGGAGGGATGAACAAACTAGCTGAAACAACAAGGGAATCGGCAAGCTGATTTTGGGCTCTAGGAATGTATGAAATGTAGAAAAAATCAAAGAACTCTTTGACTCTCCATACCTCATCTCTGTATGCTCTCAGCCTCAGATGCTTTGCTTGGAATGTTTTATTTACTTGCTGAATTATCATATCAGCATCTCCAAATACCTTCAGCTTCTTTATTCCTCTGTCTTTGGCTGCATGAAGACCCAATAGTAGTGCTTCATATTCTGCTATGTTGTTTGTCACCTGAAAAACCAGCTTTAGAGACAATTGAACTGTTTCTTGCCATGGAGATATTAGAAACACCCCTGCTCCTGCAGTCTCTTTGGTACATGCTCCATCAAAGAACATCTCCCAAATCTGTCCTATATCATGCTCGGCCTGATTTGTTGGTTTCCTGATCTGCAATGAGGCCTTCTGAGATTCTTCTATTTAGAGAATGCATGCTCCAAAATCAGTGTCCACTGCATATATGGTATGGTTTGTAGGATTCTTCTCATCACTAATGATATATGCCAGTTGTGCTTCTCTATCTAATCTCCTACTTTCTCCTCCAAACACTGGGACAGTTGCATAAGATAGATCATTCTGTAATGTCCCACCTAGCCTCTTAATCCACCCTCTAGACAACAGCATACCAAAATTCGGAGGGACATCGGCCACCACTATATCCATCATCATACTCTTCATGGGCAGCTGGGTTAAGGTAATGGCTAGATCCTTAATTAATCAAAGGCATTTTACCTTCCTTGAATCAAAAGAGAACAAATCATGATAGGGTCTAGTGATATCAAGGCCTAACTCTTCCATGACAGTTTTAGGCATTAGATTGTGGCTGGCCCCTGTGTTTAGCAGGCAATAGTGGAGGATTTTATCATGGATAGTCAATGAAACATAAAAACATGGAGAACTATTATCAGCAGGCTCAATCATGGGGCTAAGCACAATAACAGGCTTGTCATCTTGCAGATTAACAGAGTCAATGGAGGTTTGTTTAGATTCTAGTTCAAGGGCTTCAAGGATGGGTTTTCTAAATAATTGACTCTTCACCAACTCAGCCAGAGGCACAACTATTTTCAATTTATGAACTTCTGATTCAAAACTAAAAAAGGAGAATGCTTTATCAGCAGTTTTTACCTCTTGAACAAGGGCTTTGAGGGTGACAGGATCAGCTACTGGTCTTCTTTTCCTGGTATTTTGTGGAGCTATTTGGGCAGCAACTTCTTGCACAACATTTTCTTTGGAATTCTTTGCATTGGATCTTAGATTATATCTTTGCTGCTGCTCACCCGATTGCAGAACAACACCACTGTCCCACCTTTGCTTGTTTTGTTCTTGCAGCAATGACTCTTCATATTCGGCCAATGTTAAAAACGCAGCGCTGCCCTTATCTTCCATGCAATGAATTTCATCCTCATCTTCTCCAGATTGTTCCCCCTCCATGACTGCATTTTGAAAGGGAACTTTGACTTTATGATCTTCTTTTGCTTCTTCACCCCTTTGCATGATTTGTAGCTGATCATTTGCTTTTCTGAATGGGTTTGGGTTTCTTGGAGCAAATGTGTTTTGCTGCCTTGTTTTGCCTGAAGTCCGCTCAACTTTTAGCTTAGAAATCTCAGAAGCCAATGACTCTATCATCTTAGTCATTTTATCTAACTTAGGCTCTGAGGTTGAAGCATGGGAAGAAGAGGCCTCACCTCTCAGCCTTCTTCTATCAACCTGACTCTTCAACTTCTCTACTGCCATAATATTGGATTCCACCTCTAGGGCTGCTTCTTGCATATCACCCAGAGTAGCACATCGTCTTTCCCTCAACAATAAGCAGAAATTATGGTCAAAAGCATTGGCATATGTGAGTTTGGCAGTGGTGGGGGTAGGCTTTACCTCAGCCGGTATCTTACTATACATTTTATTAAATCTTTTATTGAAGTCAAGCAAAGACTCACTCTTTCCTCTTTTCAGGTTTCCAAACTCAGTATGATAATACAACAAGTCCTTCTTATCTCCCCATTGCTTCAAGAATGCATCATCTAATGCTTCAATATCTGTTATAGATCCCTGGGGTAATTCTCTAAACCACTTCCTAGCCTCTCCATCAAGGCTTTGGACAAAAACTCTCATCCATACATCATTCTCACTTATATCTAAGTTATCAGCATAACTGTAAAAGGCTTCAAGGTGTTCTTCAGTTGTCACTCCCTCTGTTCCAGTAAATTTAGGCATATATTTTTGATATTCTCCCACAGGCATAGGATTCAAAGGCGCAGGGAATACCAAAGGTCCATATCTAGCAGCAACAATCCTCTCAATCCTAGTGGGTGCTTGCTGTCCTGCCATATTTGGAATATGTGGAGGAATACTAACAGACGGAGCAGAAGGAAATAATGCGATGGATGGCAGAGATATTGGGATATTTTGGATAGTATGGGAAGCTTTCTTTGGACTAAGATTCAAAGGGGAACTAACTGCACAAGGGGCTGAACTAATCTCTGAATGAATTTCTCTATTAACAGTGCTAGGCTCTAAGACTTCAAACTGTGGTTCTCCAGCTATGAATTCATCTTTTAGAGATAAATCAGAGTTTTTAGGATTACCTGATTCTGATGCCCCTTTTTGTGATGATTTCTTCGATTTAACAATTCTTTCAGGGTCAAGCAACGGTTCAGCTGGAGATTTCTGAGGATTTCTTCTAGTATGCCTCACAAACTGAGCCAGAACTTCAATGTAGAGTCACCAAAGGATGGTCTTCCACCAATGGAGTCGTCAGACAGATGATTACAACCAAATTCTGTATTCAAACCTTGTCTGTCATCAAAGCTTGAACTATGTCGTTCTCCCAAGGAAGCTTGAGCTCTGATTCTCTTCTCTCCCCGGCAACGGCGCCAATTAATGTTATCACCCCAAGAAACTCACCTAGGTTGTAAATTGATAATGCTCAGGAACATTAAAAATTCAACAATTACATTGGTTAAAATGATGGATAAATGAAGATATGCTGCACATTTAAGCCAGATAACCACTCCTACTATGATTTACCCCAGACATGGGTGAGGACCCCAAACTACAAGGCTTTTAACCACCAACTACTCACAGTTTAAGGTAAAAGTGATGATGGAGAAGACTGATTGCACCAGCAGATGCACAGGACCCTATGTTGGCCAGCTTGTTAACGGGAAAAGTGTCTATTCAGAACGACCCTATCCCACTAAAGTGTGACAGTGACCTTAGAAACAAACAGGGAAAACTACTTTCGTATTCTTCTTTATGAACTATAAACGAAGAGGAATAGGATGAACCAACCTCTGTCTTGCGCTAGTCCTTTGATCCAATCTCTCTCCTCTTTGACAGCTTCCAGCTACCTGCTCCCTTACTTGCCCAGCTTCACCAACTTCCTGTAAGATCATAGAAGAAGAAAACTACACAAAGACATGGATTTATATTCATAAATAGCTTAGGATCAGATTTAAGCTAAACATGCAAATATAACAAACATCAATGATACACAAGCATGTAGGAGAAACTCAAATAGTTTTATTGATATAACAAGAAGATCCAGGAGGAGTTACAACCGATGATTCCTGATCCAGCATCAACCTCCCAGCAAAGGAATCCCCTCTTCACCTCCAACAAAGCATAAATCACCCAATACTCTGATATCTATCTCAAAACCAACAACAATTCTCTGCAATGTACAAAATTCCAGCCTCCGGATCTCTGGGATGAGGGATCCATATATAGATGTATGCAAAGAGGATGAGTTAGCTTATGATCTGACTAGTGGCTTCTCTCTGTCAGTTCTTACTTCCACTTGGAGACTGAGAGCCTCTTACTCATCCTTGGTCGAACTCAGTGAGGCAAGTGTCATTGGGGAAGATTCTGGAAGCTTCCAGTGTCTGTCCACCTTGCGGAATGACACTGCCATTTGTCATTTCCCGCTCAACGCAACCTGGTAGTGCATTTAGGTGCGTTGCAACACACCTAGCTAGTGTACTTGGGTGCTATGCAACGCAGCTAGCTAGTGGAGCAGCTGAAATGATCCTGATTTGACTGATTCTGAGCAGTTTCTGGTGGAGAACTTCTGGGAGAAGCTGTAATTTGTTGACCTTGTTCCTTTAGGGGCTGGAACAACACTTTTAGGGACTTAGGATCCCTTGGTTTATGGACATTTCATGCTTAGAGCTGTAAGGCACAAAAATGTCTATAACACAGCTACAACCAATTAGAAGGTCTGTAAAACTATTATTCCATGCACAGAGAGGATGATAGCTCCCTGGTATTAAAACAACAGCAATCTGCAAGCAAATTTCAATGAACCACTAAATTATAACACAGAGGTGGGATGACAACTCCTCTGATGTTAAACATTCATAGCAAATCAAATAAATGCAAGCAAACACAGCCTAGAACATAGAAGAAGTGAGAAGTGAGCAGGTGACAGCAAAAGAAGCTTGCATTAGTTGAAATCAAGACCAGAAGCTGTAGGTCTCATAGCATTTACAGTCTCCAGAAGTTAAAGGCTACAACAAAGCTAGAATTCATCAAACACTCATCAATCCATTACATTCTTTCTTTTTAGTATATATATGTTTCACTACAAAATATCTCTGCTAACACATGCATGGAGGAGCCCATAAATGGCCACCAACCACATTTACATTCAGAAATGGGCCTCTGATACAAATCTGGCCGTGTTGTAAATGGATTTGACCCCTCTGGTGCTCTGTAGTCCTCCTTTGAGCAGGTGGCATGAAATATGGGTGAAACCCATAACCATTGAATGCTTTGAATTGATCGACGGTGTCCTGTTTCCTTCTCGGCCATACTAATGTTCAATTGCAGTCGTTGAACACTAAAACAGCTGAACATGACTGTTTTGGTTATAATAGTGAAAACGCTACCAAACTGCTCATTCCCACCCATCAATGCTTCATTTTGGACTTTTAAAAGATTCATTCATGCATATTTTCTCTATCAGGTTTGCCTTTCGGGTTGCAATCGCACATGATAGCCGGTCGAACCTTTGTTTCCTTATATTTGCAAATACACGCAAAAATGCTACAAAATCATGAAAAATGGCTTTGGCGGACTTCAAATGCTAAATGATTCTGTTCCGGAAACCCATCGGGTCCGGGTCTCATCGCATCGGCATATATGAAAGTGTTGAGCACCCTTGGTTTCCTCGATTGAGATATGCTGACGCGATCTGGGCCGATGCGATCTGGGCAGATACCTCCGACCTTTGCTTTTCTTTATATTTGCAAATACACTGAAAAATGCCACAAAACATAAGAAATTTGCCTTTGACAGACCTGAAAATATCTATATTTCACTTCCCGGACCCTTTCGGGTCTGGGCTTCATCACTATCGGCACTCGCTAAGGTTTCCTTTGTATTCCCTTTATACAATGAAAACACACAAAATACGTTGAAAATGGTCCCCGCACGGACTTGAAATTTTATGAAAAATCATTTATGGTGCCATCGGGTCGGATGCATGTCATATGTAAAGGCCCTGTCCCTTTGGCTATCCCGATAGCGATATTGTGATGCGATCTCGGCCATTGATCCTGATGCGCGATCGACGGTTCTGATCGAATCGCTATATCGCATCGCTATGCCACCGCCGATACCTCCGATGCTCCGATGCTCCAACCCACCGATTCGTCGATACGCCCTTCGGCGATCGCTGATCGACAATGTCCCACATTGCTGTTGCTACCTGCCTTCTCCGATTGCGATATGCCGACGCGATCTGGACCATTGATCAGCCAGATCGAACGACTGTCGCGAATTGAACTGTTATGCCTGCAATTTGTGTTTTTTGCATGGTTTTGGAGTGTTTTTGCCTCCCGATAGTGTATTTCCGCCCTCCCAAGGGCTTTTCCTCTTGCGATATTTTGATCGGTGGAAGGCTTTTAACCCAACTTTGAATATTTCAACAGCACTCGTGGATCCCTTGGCAGAAATTTCCTATGTTTTGCAGACTTTTAGAGTATTTTGAATCCAGTTTTTACCCCTTTGTACAACGTAGCTAACAAGACCCTTATCATTCATTTTTCTTTTATAAATTAAACTATCTAATTCTAACCTTATATCTTCCAAGGGCTCAGATTAAACTGATGAGCTCCTTTTATTTTCTCTACCTATCTAATGATCTGCCAAGATTATGCTGTTTGGTCAGATTTTATTCTCTAACTATAAACATAAAATTCAAAGCATGAAATAGTCAAGATTAAGCAGTTTGAATACCATGGGTTGTGGCATATATGAAAAGCTACACACAACCATTATTTAAGAGAGTAAAGCAGTAAAATGGTAGTGGCATTTAGACTTGCACACTTTCATGATTTGTTTTTGTTTTTAGAGTTCATATATTTTCATTTTTTTGATCTTTTCTTATTATTTTTATCCTTTGATATTTCTTTTAGGACATACCCTCTTTACATTTTTAAAATTTTTAATATGGAAAACATTTGTAGAAAGCAAAGGTATGTACAATATTACAAGGCTTAACCTTAGCCAATTCAAAATTATGAATCCTATCACTATAGGACTCTAACAGTGGCTCCACATGGGGATGGCATTTCTTAGTGAAATGTCAAGAACTCTAAAGATTAGTAGCCTTTGAATTGTGGCTAAAGTTACCTTGCAAAGTGTCCTTCTGTGAATCTGCATTATTGATACTTATGACAATAAATCTTTCAAAGCTTAGGGCCTTCTCTCCAAGCTTCAACTTCAAAGGATTACCATCCAATCCAATCTACACTCTGCAATGTTATGTACAATGATGCAAAGTAAAATGAACTATTGTAAGTCAGTGGAAAAGTAATGCTTCAGCATCCTACCATTAACAGGTCCTCCAGTAGATCTAATCCATCTATGTTTCTCAAGAAAAAAGCATTGTTGCCTCTGTAACCGTAAATGACATAAGGCCCCTACCATAGAAAATCAAATTTTCCATGCTTGTCTTTATCTTCTCTTCTTGAATCCCACTTAAGGACTTTGTCTCCTATGTGAAAATCATCTGCTTTAGTCTTTTTATCAAAGACATTCTTGATTTTTTTCTTGGATTACCTGTGATTTTACATATACTTCTTCTCTGGTCTGCTGCAGGTGTATAGTTTGGTTTATTATTCTCTGAATGTCATTTGGTTCCACCTATAATTCCTAGAGGATTTTCATGACTGGAACTCCCAAGGATGATGGCAAAACTTCATCCATCCCATAAACCAGTTGATAGGGTGATGTTCCAATGGACTTCTTAGTAGTCAGTTTATCTGCCCATAAGGCATTGACTAACTTCTTGTTCCATGTCTTTTTGTTATCCTCCAGTAACTTTTTAATAATATTGACCAGACTTTATTGGATGACTCTGCTAGTCCATTACCTTGAGGGTAATAGGTTATGGAATGGCCAAGGGTGATATGGTATTTGTTACAGAAATCTATCATTCTTTTGGATTTAAAGGCTGTTGCATTATCAGTAATGAGCTTCTGGGGACATCCAAATCTTGAAAGGATATTACTCTCTAGGAAGGTTGTTATGACAGTGTTTGTGGCTTGCCTAGAAGGTATGGCCTCTATCCATTTGGTAAAATAGTCTGTCGCTGTTAGAATCCACTTGTGCTAAGATGAGGATGGGGGGTGTATTTCTCCAATGAAGTGTAACCCCCATTGTTGAAATGGCATCTTAGTAGAAATTGGTTTAAGAGGCAAGGGTAAAAGTTTCCTCTTTCCCTCAAAAATCTGGCAGTTATGACAGAAGGTCACATGTTTTTTAACATCTGCAAAGAAAGTAGGCCGGTAGAAACCAACCCTCAGAATCTTGTCAACAGTACTCTTCCAGTACAAGTGTCCTCCACAGTCCCCTGCATGAAACTCTTGTAAAATCTTGTCAACTTCGTCTTTTAATAAACATGTTAAGAGAATACCACTACTGTCCTTCCAAAACAATGCATTATCTATAACAAAATATCTTAATGACTTCATTTTTAAGAATCTAGCTTTATTTCTTTTCAATCCAGGAGGAGCTTGTAAGTTTAGTAATACAAATGTAATATTTGCATACCATGGTGAATCAGTAAAAGGTTCAATGATCTATGGAGTCGCCATCTTCTCCTGATCATTAAGGGCACTAATGAAGTTGATATGAATGGCCTGACAGTTCGATTCAACCATGAGTTTGGCTAAACCTTGGCCTTTGATGAGCTTGGTGGGCTTTATCTCTATGTCATATTCCAATATTGTGGAAATCCATTTTCCTCTTTTTCCTTCAGGCCCATTTTGAATCAAAATGTCCTTAACCACCGAGTTTGGAACATAAGCAATAATGTGAGAGTACAGAATGTATACTCTGAAATCTTTGATAGCCTTAACCAAAGCCAAAACCTGTTTTTCCATGATATTGTATTTGAGTGTGGCATCTCTTAAGGATTTACTAAATAATGCTATTGGTTGTTCATATCCTTGATTGTTCTTTTGCAACAAGACCGTTGTAATGGTGTGTTTTGAAGCAAAAGAAAAAATGATAAAATCCTTCTTAAAGTTAGGACTAATCAGGACAGGAGTCTTGGTTAATGCTTCCTTAATAGCTTCAAAGGGTTGTTTGGCCTCCAATGTCCATTTAATTGCTAAGTCCTTTCTTAGCATGTTATTTAATTCCCTTATTAATTCTGCTAGATTTGAGATGAATCTCCTAAGAAAATTAATCTTACCTAGAAATGATTGTAGCTCTTTTATGTTTCGGGGATGCAAAATGGTCAAAATGGCTTTTATTCTTGCAGGGTCTATCATAATCCCATCTTTATATATGACGTGTCCTAACAACTTTCCCTCTTCAAGACCGAAAAGTGTCTTTTTAGGATTTAAAGAAATCCCAAATTTCCTGCATTTGATAAATACTCTTCTGAGGTGATCTAAGTGTTCATCGCCAGATTTAGAGAAGATTGTGATGTCATCCTGGTATACTACTAAAAAATCATGGATTTCCTTGGCAAAAGCTATATCAATAGCTCTTTGGAATGTGGCCCCTACATTCATTAATCCAAAGGGCATCTTCAAATACATGAAGGTACCCCAAGGATTAGTAAATGTAGCTTTTGCTTGGTCCTCACGTTGAACTAATATCTAGTTATACCCAGAGAATCCATCTAATAGTGAAATCCTTGATGATCCCACTACCCTTTGCAATATATGGTCCATTTTTGGTAAGGGGTAGTTGTCCTTTAAAGAGACCTTGTTTAAGTTTCTAAAATCTACACAAAGTCTAATTTCACCTGTCTTTTTCCTAGTTGTAACTAAGTTTGAAATCCAGTCTGAGTATCTAATGGGTGCTATTATTTGGGCATCAAACATTCTTTTAACCTCTTTTTCTATGGATGGCATAAGAACTGGGTTTATCCTTCTAAGTTTCTGTTTGAAAGGTTTATGATCTTCTTTTAGAGGTATTTTGTGTTGGATTATGCTAGTGTCATAAGATTTTAAGTCTTCATAACTCTAGGAAAATACATCCTGGAACTCTTTAAACAGATTTATATATTTGACCTTTTCCTCTGGGGGTAAGGCTTTAGATATCTTGATGAGTTTTGGTTTATCCTTAGTTCCTATATTAACCTCTTCTATGTCAGCTCTTAGAGGTTCCATCTTGGGTTTCCTAGCTACATCATTAGAGTCAAACAAATCCTCTAAAGGTACTAATCCTTTAGGCAAAAAGTTATTTTCAAATTAAGAATCTCAAGATCATCATCCATTATTTCATCTATCTCTACATTTTCTAAACTATCTATTTCTAGTTTAGTAAATTTAGTTGGTTTATGTACATCAAAAATATTTACATCTAAGCTACTTTCTATATTATTATCTATTGTACAGTCAGTATCTATCTTGCAATTATGAAATTCACCTTCATTGTTCATGAAATCATAGATCTGAGAGTCCTGGGAGAAAATATGCCAATACTTAAGGTTGTTTGGTATAACAGGCCTATGTTTGACTTCTGCAGTGTACTGGTGGTTTGATTGAAATGGAAATTTACAAGTACTAGCAAAGGTAGCAAGACTGTGGGCCTACATGTTTTGTTTTCTAGGAATGGGAGAAAAGTTTGATTTGAGGAGATCTTTGATCAAGTCTAAAATAGTATCCCTATATCTACCAAGCCTAGAGTTGTTGACAGAATATTCACTATTGACCTGTTTCATAATCAGCTCTGAGTTTCCCATGACGGAAACTCTTTTGGCTCCCAATTTCGTAACCAATTGTAACCCTAGAATTAGGGCTTCATATTCGGCCATGTTATTGGTACATTTGAAGTTCAATCTGAAAGCATGTCCCTCAGAATGGTTATTTTACATATTATGGATCCATACTCCTGCACCATCCCCTAACCTATTTATAGACCCATCAAAGTCTAGATGCCAAAGTGACTCATAGAATATGTTCTCACTTTCCGCTATTTTGTACTTAAGGTCTTTGGCTGTAATTTCCCTTTTATCAGTTTCTGCATTGTATAAGATGAAGGAGTCCATATCTGAGTGCATGGAGTATATGGGAAAGTTTTGTGGCTTTTCCTCACTATTGACCATGTACTTCATCAAGGTCTCCCTATATAGTTTTCATGGTTGGCCAAAAACAAATATGGTGGCATAAGACATATCCAACTATAAAGATCCCTACAATTTTGCTCCCCATGAGCGAGATGGTAACATTCCATATTTAGGTGGAATATCTACAACTAAAATGTCCATCAGAATGCTCTTTGTAAGGCACTGGACAAGAGTCACACATAAGTCTTTGATTAAACCAAGGCATTTAACCTGGATGGATTCAAAAGAAAATAAATCCTTATAAGGCCTGGTAATGTCTAGGTTCAATCTTTCCATTATTGCCTTTGGCATGAGATTGTGGGATGCTCCTGAGTCCAACATAGCGTTATGCAAAATTTTATCATGAATGTTTAGGCTGATGTAAAAAGGAGGAACTCCCCCTTGCTGATGAATTCCATTGGCCTCAGGGCCAAACAACAATTCAGGCTGGTCATCATTCAAATTAACAAAATCCTCTCCCTCTCCTATGTTCAAAGTCTTAGTTATCTGTGACCTATAAGTTTCATTCTTTACTAGTTTGGTCAAAGGAATTGATATCTTTAATTTAGCTATTTCATTTTTAATATTGAAAGGGAGCTGAGGTTTGTTTGTTTGATTCAAATCTTCCTTAATGTGTGCAGTTTGAGTGTCTTTATCCTGTTTCTCAGTGGTAGGCATTTCAGTTTGTGTTTCTACTATTTTGCCTTGATTTCTTTTATTTTGATTGTTTTCAGTAATTGGCTCTGTTTGGGTTTCAGTGGAGGTTATATCTACAATCCTAGGGGTTGAAGTTTCAGGTGTTCCCCTCGTGAGAATTTGCATTACTTAGCTTCTTTTATTATCTTACTCTGAGTTTGGATGGATCTATTAATGGGAGTCTCATTATTCTTCTTACTTTTCAAGCTATATTGTTTATGTACCTCATATATAGCTGACTCATATCCCTGCTTAAAATCAAAAGATTCACTAGATTCTAACTGTAACTATTGAAGCATATATAACTCATGTTCTTCTTGAGTAAGAAAAACAGTGTCTTCCTCTATGGTTTCCAGTAAGTTAATCTAGGTATCATCCTCTGGTTCTTGGTTTTGTGAATCCTCAACATAGTTTTCTTGGAAGGGGGGCCTAATATGTTGGTCTGGTGTAGCATTTTTTGCAGTATTAGGGTTCTTCCTAAAATTTGGGTTTCTTATTGGGGGTTGTTGTTGTTGATTCTCCCATTGGTTTTTCCTATCCATGTTATCTAACCTATCCATGATTCTTTCTAAACTTTTAGCTAAAACATCTACTTTTCCATCTGAAGTTGAAGCTTCTTCTTTAAATACAACTTTCTTTTCATTCCTCATTCATGCTTTCTTAGCTAACAGGTTGGCCTCTACACTGACAACATTACTCTGCATTTGTTCAAGTGTTTCAAGATTTCTCTCCCTTAGCTGGTATGACATGTCAGCGTCAAAACTATCAGGAAACTTAATTAATGCTAGGTCAGGTGGAGGCTTAATGTTGGCTGGAATTGCATTATAGATATTATTAAACCTAGTGCAATAGTCTGAACTGACTCGTTGGGATCTCTCCTAATATTGTCATATTCAAAAAGTATTTGCAATGGGTTCTTCTTTCTTTCCCATCTATCAATGAAATAACCTTTCAAAATTTGCCAAGTCTACAATATGGTTGGTAGGAAAGGCTTTGAACCACTTCTTGACATCACCAGTTAAAGTTTGGGCAAACAATCTCATTTGGACATCTACCTCATCTATTTCATGCAATTCAAAAAAGTCAGACATCTTGTTTACATGCTGCTGGGCAGTGTAATGACCAGTAGCATCAAACAAGAAAATCTTACTTTGATAATCTGTAGGCATGGGATGAAGTTGGGTAGGTAAAACAAGAGGAGCATATCTGTTTGCCATTGTTGTGATCCTAGTTTGATTGGGGGGTAAAGTTGTGGTGGTTGAAGAAGGGCTTGAAACTGATGGAGGTGAACTAGATGATGATGAAGATGATTGATTAATAAGTGGTTTAGGTGATTGAATTGTGGTAGATACAATTGATGAATTTGTGGTAAAGGAAGGTGGATTTACAGCGAGTGAAGTTTGTGAAGAAACTCCAAGGACAACAGTAGTAAGGGCAGCTAGTTCAGTAGATTGTTGAATGTAAGAATCACCTACATTACTTATCAATTTAGAGGCCCAAGCTTCTAATTTTTCAAAAGTCTCAACAACTAATTTATCTAAATCTGAATGAATAACCCTTTTTGATTCAATGAGTTGAACAAACTCAAGATCTAAGACTATTTCGTGGATTGAATTCTCAGATTTACTTCTGAATAATGAGAGGTCAAATGACAAATCGAAAGGGATGTCCTCTAAAGTTGACAACTCCTCAAGGAGTGAATTGGATCTAACTAATCTGCTACTATTGGCTTGAGTTTCTGTTGTTTTAGGTTGTCTTAAAATCCTCTCTGGGTCATCCACTATAGTTGCAGGGTTTGGATCTAGGTTGACCCTGGTATAGTGAATCTTTTTAGGAGCCAAAATTTTAAGTTTTAAACTGTTTTTATAAAATTTTCTAAAAAATTACTTCAGGAAATGACCTTCAGGTGCTCAAGATTTATTTTACGGTTTCCTTAAAGTTTTATGACACTAAGGATCGAAATCCCTAGTATGGTCGCCAAAAATGTTATCGCTCTGATAATTCCTTTGAAGTAATAAGAAGGAAAAACCAAAGGTAACCACAATATGCTTTTGGAGATCAAGACCTAGCCTTCCTAATGCTCAGAGATGGCTCTCTTTAAAATTTAACTTTGTTTTAGTTAGGATGTTTTAGGCTGGCTATGATTGTTCAAGGGGTTTTGATTTGTATTTGAGATTAGGTGGTGGGATCTTCTTAGACAAATGGATAAATTGATGCCTTTTAGACCATTGGGCTATGGATTCAAAGAATAAGGAAGCAAACTGGAATAACTCACTAAAGGTGACTTTCAAAGGGCAAGGTAGCAAAGTGTTTTTTAGATTTTTGAGACGGAGGGGTGAAAGGGTTTCACTCGGGGTGAGAGAGAAATTAAGGTTTCTCAGACCTGGATAATGAATGAGGAATGAAGGGGTAATCTAGATCAAAGGGAAATTAAGAATCCTTCAATCTGGATATTTATGAAATTAATCTAAACCAAAGAGAAATTAAGAATTCTTTCATTTAAATATCAGAAGAAAACATTCAAATGCTTAACTGTTAAGACATAGTGTAATTAAACAAATTTTGAGATATTATTCCAATGATAACATTTAGATTTGGAAAAACATTAAAGATTGTGAATAACTTGAGAAACATAACAACAACACATGAGAATACTTTTCTGAAATTCGCTTAGCACATGAATCCTTTGAAATGTCTGATCTTTATTCATCAATCTAGCTTGCTGGCTCAGTGAATGATACAATAACCCTATGGGTTTTCTGATAAAAAAGTATATAGAAATGTCTAGTAGAGTCCACCCTACATACTTCTAATTGTGAAGTATTTATACAAAAGTTTATCACAAAATATCTCAAACTGATTTGAGATTTAATCTAGGAAAGAAAAATATCTTCTTGCAAGAAGATAGAGACAGCTATTGAACTGTTTCATGCTATCCCTTTTATTTTGGTTGTGTTGGCTGTTATGCTTTGATATTTAGCCATTTATGCTACTTTATTGTTTGATCTTAGCCTTTCATCTGATACACTTCCACTCTGATACACTTTGACCCTGCTGATTTGTCTTCATCCTTTTACCATGTTGTTTTACTTTCACTGTACATTAACCTTTTTACTACATATTTCTATAGTAAATCAGTTAATTTCTCCCATGTTTTAGCATCAAGTAATTGGATTTTTAGCATCCTCCTATATATTTCATCTGCCTCAGTGTATTTGGAAAAAGTAGGCTTATTGATAAACAAGTGTTTTACCTCATGCTGGAGGTAAAACAAGTTTTCAAATGTCTGGTAGAGTACTTTTCCTATTGGCAATGCCTTCATTGATGATGTATTCACATGATTCTTTGCTACCTCTCTGATTTTCTTGTTGTAATCCTCCTGTGTCATGAGCTTGTCATTTATCACTAAGGGATTGGGTAATCCCTTCTCTCTCAAAATTTGGAACTTAGCCATAAATCTGTCAATGGATATCTACATATTCTGACACTTATCCTCCAAGTTTTGCATTAAGTTTCTTTTGGAGAAGACCTTTCTCACCTCCAAAATTGTTTTTATTATGTCCTCTATTTCCAATTCCTGAAGCTCATAAATATTCTTGTTGTTAAGGAATTGGATAATTCTGGTAGCCTCTTTTGGCATTTGTCCTATTTCTTCCTTTACTTTCTGGATGGCCTCTATAGCCAGATTTATCAAATCTACTTGTTCAAAAATCACCTAAATAGATGGCCAAATATCATTGACAGAGTCAATGATATTGGCCCATAGTTGTTCCTTAGCCTACCCAAGGGGTTCTTTTAGTGTCAAGTCCTTTTCCAGGGCTTTCAATCTTTCACTCATCCTGGCAGCTTTTTTCACTTCTTCTTTGTGCATGATTTTGGCAAGCTTGTAATCAGTTTCCAAGCTTGTCACTTTCTCTTTGAGCTTATTCATCTCTGTTGTCTGTATGGACATTTCTTCCATAGCTTTAACCAACTTTGTTGCTTCTTCACCTGATGTACCTATTGCTGATGTAGATTCTGTAGAAACTGGTTGTGCTGTGGCCATTGGAGTTGTGGGAGCCAATGAGGTTGCCAATGTGGAAGGAACAGTCGTGGTAACTACTGAGATGACATTCACCGAGGCAGTGCCAATATCAGTGTGCTTTAGTTGGATTAAGTTGTCCAATTCCTTTTCTGTCTCCCTCAACTGATCATTTAGTTTGAGGACTAAGTCCATCAACTCTTCATGCCTTGTTTGGTTTTCCAAGACTTCTTGTGTCTAGGGATGTTGTAGTTGAGGTATCTTCAACTGCTTCTTGAGTGCTGCAATGTCATCATTCTTCCTTTTGATTAATTGTTCAGTAGCCTTGATGTCTTTGGGATCATGTCCCAATTCAATTACCAAGTCTTCCAAAGACTTGATTCTGGTGTCTTTTGGCCTATGAGGAGGCCTTTTCCAACTGATAATGCACTGAGATGTTATTCAAGGAATTCTGCAACTAATGGGCAGCTATGGATTTTCCTGTAAGAGTGGAGTAAACCATTTCTCCAACCTGTTTGTGAAATTCAATTTGGTCAATGGGATGAATATCCCTTGCCAATACCTAAAAATCAATCTTCTTGAAATCTGTTGATGTTCTTGGTTGTTGTACAGTTGCCTTTATGAAGGATATTTGCATCTTTCCTTCCTTGATGTCAAACATTGACATCAACTTAGTTTGATTGGGGGGTGTAAGTTTGAGATAATGTGCATAGGATTGTGCCTTCAGTTTCTCATTTCTCATTTTAATTTCCTTGAACCTATCCTTATTTGTCATTTGAGTTTGTGATGTAGATGGATCTTGCGTTTCTCCAGATGGAGTTGTGCCCTTGCTCATGTCTAACTCAGTATTAGTTATTTGTACTGAGCCTTCTGTGTCTTCCTATTCTGAAACAGATTGAGCCTATGCCTTTTGCTCTGCCTAGCTTCATACTATACATTGGTAGTGTACATACCTGAGCTGGAGGCTCCCTCTCTTTTCCTTTTGGGATTCTTTTCCTCATTCTGAGGAGTCTGCAAAATATTAGGGGTACTAATGATTCCTTGTTGCTTTGGTACCTGCAGGAATGAGCTTTCATCAAGCTGTCTCTCTAGATCAAACAAGGTATTTTCAACATCTACCTTTGTACTATCCCTGTCTATGAGAGTGTTTTCCAACCACTTAGATTGATTGGCATATCTCTCTATTTCTGGTATGGGGTGATGAATGTAAGGTCCCAATTTGGCCTTTTGTCTTAGTTTGGTCATAAACCCTTGAGGGTCATACCTCCACATGAAACTGTTTTGAAACTTCATTTGTTGCAGAATCTTATTTACTTCCACTCCTGCCTCTCTAGAATTGGAAATAATAGGGCCTAAATGATTTTTGACCTTGAACTGAGTCATTTTCTTGGCTAAGACAAAGTTGACATTATCAGAGTTCATTATCTGCCTATAATATTCCAAAGCAAATAACCTCATGGGGAGGTATTTGGGCAGTTTGTATGGGGCAAGCTGGCAACCATAGATTCTTATTTCGGTGTGATTTTGGTAAAGGTACCAATATCCCACCTTACTTTGCTTGGACAATTTGAGGACTCTTTTGATTTCTTGACTTATTCTAGGTGGAGGGCTTCCTGTCAGCATGGTCATGACTAGATGGACAAAAGAGTCAATGAAGTCTATGTAGGTGTATGGTGATGAATATTTGTGGAATAGTGGTGTCCAAAATATAACAGACCTGGGCTGGCCTTTAGTATCTAGCTTCTAGATGGTGAAGGGAAATCTATCTTACTGATAATACAAAAACATGTGGTAAAGTATAGATGAGTACTTGAATACTCTCTCATTGTGCATTCTGGTAAATTGTTCATGCATCCTTTTAGCTATGAACTGCGCATAATTTTACAAAGTAGCAGGAGGCTTTCCTGGGGTGAAAATAGACATGAAGGCTAGGATGAGCTCATCAACAAATTCATCTGTGGTATAGCCCATAATACATGAGATCATGGCTACAATTTTCTTGCCCCTTTTAGAGAAAATGGCAGAAACATATGGAGGGGCATCTTTAGGAATGCGCTGCTCTTCTACAATGAAAGTTTGGAATATTTGGGCCAGTCTAGATGGACTCAATTTGGTGTACTGGTCTAACAAATCCCCAATGGAGAGTGGGGTCAAGTTTGGACCTGGTTGGACTTGCAACATTTCATTGATTGATTTAGCTGTAATAGTAAACAAGAATTTTTGGTCTGGGCACATTATAGCTCTCTGGCTGGGAATGTAATAGGCATGGCATATATGGACAATATCAAGAAAAATATGTACTTGTGGAAACTGGTATTTTGGCAAATTGGAGTCCCAAAAGCCAATGTCATCAATATGGTTTAGATATCTCTCTTTACTCAAACAATGAATTTTGAGCAGGGGTGTATAGGCACTTGTGTCTTTGATTTGAAAATCCCTGTCTGCCAGGGGAAGGTGGTCAAGGTCCAAATGGAGGGTTGTGACAAGTTTGACATCCATGGCGACCGGGACAGCCATAATTCCATTCTTGTGGATTTGAATTTGGCAATACAGGTCTATATCAAAGGTTTTGAAGGAAACTTGGAAGCTTTCAGAAGGGTTTGGGTATTCTAATCAGGCACACACTTTAATTTTGAAGTAATTTCAATTAATTTTACTTAATTAAAACACTTTAAAGACTGAATGTTTTCAAATTGAAAGGGTTGTCTGGTAATTTGTCTTCAAATACCTGGAATTTGGGTGAATTAACTTCAAATTCGGTGTTCTCGGCAACTGCAGAAGGTTGAATAGGTTCTAGTACGGACTGAGAGCTTGATTGGGGTCTTTGCAACTTCTTCAGGAGTGAAATTGAGGTCAATTGGTGTTTTCATAGTTTGAAGGTGTCGCAATGGTTTGCAGAGGTTCATAAAGAAAATGAGCGAAAAAGGTGAAAGACGGCTTCTTGGCCTTTTTATTGAACAGCGGTCACTTTTTCGCGGGTAAATTACAAATGAACATTGTGCAATTTTTCGAGTTGGACGAGGAGGTGGTTTCCCAAGCCATCGCACAGCTTTTATGGAGGAGGCGATATTTTGGCGAGGTCACTCGATGTATGTTAGCGCTTGACACGTAGAAGATGGGGGCCCAGGGAAAACCACTTTATCGGGCGAGTAAAGGTCAAACTCCTCATACATACCTAAGTATGTGTCTAGCTACTGCCCAATGCACTCTTTTCGGTTCCACCATGAACTGACTAAGAGTGTTAACTGCAAAACAAATGTCTGGCCTAGTGTTGACTAGATACATAAGCGACCCAATGAGTTGTCTGTACAAGGTGGGATCTACTTCTTTATCCTCTGATGCATCTATTTTCTTCTAGTTGGTGATCATAGGAGTAGCCATGGGTCGGCAATCCTACATTCTGAATCTCTGTAGCATATCTTCCTTGACCAAGGAAGATCTCCCCATTCTTCTACCAAACTTCCAACCCCAGAAAATAATGCATCAATCCCAAGTCCTTCATGTCGAATTCGACTTCAAGGTTCTTCTTGCAATCCTGAATGAGCCTAAATGATCCAATTAGAAACAATTCATCTACATATAGTACCAACATAAGTGGCTCATTCTCTACCAATAAATAGTAGAGATTGGGATCAACATCACTCTTGACAAATCCCAACTGCTGCAAGTAACTATCAGTTTGACCATACCATGCTCCAGGTGCCTACTTCAGCCCGTACGGGGCTTTCTTCAACCTGCAAACATGAGACTTCTTCTCATGAGTTTCGAAGCCTTCAGGTTGTTCTATATACACCTATTCTTATAACACCTCATTCAAGAATGTTGTCTTGACGTCCATTTGGTGAATCTCTCATCCCATTTGAGCTACCAGGGATATAACAGATCTGATAGAGGTGTAACAAGAAACTAGGGCGAAGGTCTCTTCATAGTCTATCCCTTCTTTGTAAGCATACCCATTTGCCGCAAACCTTGCCTTGCACTTCTCTATGCTATCGTCTGCAACATACTTGATCTTGTAGATCCATCGTGAACCTACCACTGATATATTTTCCGGTCTAAGTACTACTTCCCAAACATCATTTGTCACGATGGAGTTGTACTCTTCCCCATGGCATCCACCCACACTTGGTGTTGAACAACTTCCTGAAAGCTAGAGGGTTCTCCAACCTAAGCTACAAATGCTTGGTATCTATCTAGTTGTTTGCATTGCCTCTTCTCGGCTCTAGGAGCTCCAAAAAACTCCTTTGCATTCCTCATTGTCTGCCACACTTCTCTGCTCATTCTACCACTCGTGGTGGGTGGTTCAACCAATTCTTCCTCCTCACTTTGTTGTTTTGTCTCTTGAGAAGCATCTTCATTTCCTCCCTCTAAGGAAACACTGGTATTGGTTATTGTACTTGTCCCAAGTGTATGTTCTCCTGCGTGTCCTTCTTACTACCCCTGTTGTCCTTGGACTAACGGAACATCCCTTGACTGATCTTCTACAGGCATTTCATGAGATTTCCTGAAGGCTCTGTCTTCCATGAACTTTGCATCTCATCTTACTACAATCTTCCTATTGCCTAGAATGTAGATTCTATATGCCTTTAAGGTCTCATTGTAACCTACGAGATACCCCTTCTCTGTAGTTTGATCTAGTTTTCTACGCTTCTCGTATGGAATGTGGCAACAGGCCACACTTTCAAATATCCTGAGATGACTGACTTCTGGCTTCTTCCATGTGAATACTCCTTCGGGCATTCTCTTCCCCAATGCCTTATGAGGATTTATATTCTAAATATATATTATCGTGTTGCAAGCTTCTGCTCATAGATACCTAGGTAGATCCTGATCATACAACATGGCCTTGGTTGCCCCACCAATAGTTCGATTCTTCCGTTCTGCCACTCCATTCTACTCTGAGTTATATGGAGTTGTCCACTCTCTTTTGATGCCTTCCTTTACGTAGAAATATATGAAATCCTTATCTGTATATTCTCCACCGTTATCTGAACGCAACACCTTTATCTTTTTCATTGTCATATTTTCAACAAAAGCCTTGAACTCTCGGAAACGATCAAAGACATCATCCTTTGTCTTTAAGAAATAGATCCAGTTTTTTCTGGAGTGATCATCAATAAAAGTGACGAATTATTCACCACCACTAAGAGCCATTGTGGACATAGGACCGCAGATATATGAGTATATTAATCATAATACATCCCTTGCTCTATTGTTACTTCTGGGAAAAGTTGCTTTAACGTACTTTCCTAGTACACATCTTCTACACAAGTCATCATGTTCATTACTTAGGACTGGTACCCCTATAACAGTCTCTCTGAGCATCCTCAGTGCTCCATGGTGTAAGTTGTGAAAATTTCTGAATCTACTCATCAAAAATCCTACTGCAATCACTAGTTTATCATCTCCTACTTGTTTTTACATTCAACAAGTTATTTAATCATTTAAAAAGTGATGAAAACACCATTGCAGACTACACATATATACGGATCATGAACTGAAAACATAACAAGACAAATACATAAGGAACACTGTTATTTTTGGACAAACGTCCCCAGAAAAACCCAATGCGGGAAAGCCAGTGTAGCATATAGAGGGTTTCTATTATTAAGTAAGCAGAATCTGAGTACAACAGGCTGCCTCTCACACTCACTAACCTTTCAGAGAAATCTCGGTAATGAGAAATACATACGAGGGTTTACCTCATTCTCCAAGTCACAATTGATCCATTGAGTGGCTGATTCCGGCAAGCACTGCGAAAATCCCAGCACAATCTGCTCTGTGTGGGCCAGCGTCTTGCCTCTAAGAGACTGTGTCACTTCTCTGCTCGATCAATTTGCTCTCAGGAGCTTTGACTTCAGACCTCTTGGCTCAGAACATTGAACGCCAAGCAAAATCTTGAACTTCCAATGACTGTCCTGCTCTGCCACTACAGGAGACCCTCTTGGCCTGCGTCAACTCTACGTGAGCCCCTTCCTGGGCTGCGCTGCCTCTCTGATGCTACTACTGCCTCTCTATCTGGTACTCATTGGCTCGAAGCTCCCTTCCAATCCAACTCTCTGCTACTACCCCTCTCACTACAACAACTCACTTGTTCGATTTTCTCAGCAAACCTCGCCCTAGAAAAATCGAATTGACTGATCTCTCAAGTGTATCTCCAACTAACCCTCAAGCCTCATCTTATACTTTTCCTGTTGATGAAACAACAGCCGAGATTAAGTCCCTAATCAATGGCTAAGATTATAACAAACTTGATCCTTACCTCTTAGAAGCTTCTCACCCATATTTTTATTAATACCCATTAATATTTTTATTTTCCTAAGTTTAGACTTAGGAACCCATTAAAAATATTAATTATTTTAATAACTCATCATTTGGGTGGAATTTCTCCAAACTATTTCTGGGTCTTGGAGATCTCATGTGTTCTAGACCCTCCACAAAATTTCGGAGCTAGAGCACATCCAATGCTACCCAAAATCAACACTACCTCTCAGCGAGAAATGTGCTCCAGTATCACTTCTCAATAGAAGTACTACACTAATCCACAACATCGGTCCTCTAAGTTTCTAATGCTTGGCCTCATGCCCTTCATCCACTGCACTAATGCTTCTTGTACTGTTGCTGATGACTCTGCCACTACCACTGCTACATCTGTACCACAACTCCCTCTCGTTTCCTGATGTTGCCCATAGCACTGGCACTACTAACTGCTGCACTGCAACTCAGTTGCTGAGAAGTAAGAAACTGAAACTTCACCCAAAAACTGACATGTTGGTTAGTATGGATGCCTTGTGATGCTAAAGCTACCTCTACTGCTAATTTGTGTTGACCCTTTGCTGCTACTGCGTTGCTGCAAACTGCTCTGTGCCTCTCGCACTGCTACAACATCCACTACATTGCCTCAGACTTTGGCACTCTAGCTCTGCAATTGTTGCTCAAACACACCTCGCATCAACCGACACCCGTCATTTTTCTATTGTCATTAAGGGCTCCCATAATCGTATGTGATCCAAGAGTTTGGGCACCTCAAGGATCCTGCCCTTCATGTTGTCCTCTTGACCACAACTCCAAGTTGCCCTACCTCTTCTCCAGATCCGCATGAGCACTCATGGCACAATTTTCATCCTTGCCTTCCTTGTCAGCGTTTGCTGGAGCATCCTTTGATTCAGAAGCCTCCTCCTTGCCATTCTTCTGAGGGCACTGAGTGGCAAAATGTCCAATTCCCCACACTTGAAACATCTAACCTTGGAAATATCCTTCTTTCTCTTTTGTTGCCTTTGCTTTCCCTATGATGCTAAAGTTGCATCCTCCTCCTCCTCCTTCTTGACCCAAGCTCCTCTGCCGCTACTCCCTGCCTCGGTTAACCTCCTAATCTATTCTTTTCAAAGATTTGCCCACATCTCCTCCCAACTGGGAAGAGTCGCTCTATCCAAGATACTTTGGACAAATGTCTCCCAGTCCTCGGTGACTGCATTCATGGCAGTCCTGACCATGAACTCAGGATCTGGTGTAGACCCCACAGAAGTCAATTGGTTGTGAATCCCTTGTAACCCGAGGAGGAAGAGATCGATCTCTTCTCCCTTCTGCATCTGGTACTGCCTCAACTGATTTTCTAATAGCATCTTCCATTGGTAGAAGTGCCCTGGTACAAGGTGGTCAGCACCTCCCACATCTCCCTTGTTGTTTCCTTCTCAACAATGTGTGGTACTACATGATCTTTGACCTCGTCTAGGATCATGCACTTGGCCTTCACCTGGGCCTCCTCGTACTTCTTTAATGCATCAGCATCGACCAAAACATCGACTACTTTCAAATCATAGTCCTTGATGCAATCTTTGTCTAGGACTGCTAGGATCTTGGCCTTCCTGATGACAAAATTGGATGCTCCATCCAATTTGTCATGATGCCTCAATCCATTCACTACCATCTCCGTTCAAAAAATATGACTAGTTCTCTTCTCCCTCTCCTGCTGCTAATCCAGCAAGACTCGGATCTAGATTTCTTGGCACTAGAAATCCTCTAAGGAACAATCTCCTCTATACTCCCTCTGAGTCTTGATTTCCTTCACAGAAATCCTCCCGCCAAATGTCGAATCACTCCTCTTCAATCCTCCTTTGTTGCTGCAACCTGGATCTAGATTTCTTTGGCTAGAAATCTGCCAAGGCAGTGACTCCCTCTACCTCGGATTTGTCTCCATAGACACTGTACAGCAACAACGTCCCACCAACTCCTCAGATTGAATTTTCTCTTAATGGGAACGGGATCCCCCAAGGACAGTTTTGGGGCTAAAATCCCATGTTTTGGGTCAAATTTTGTAAGAGTTGTAAAGTCTCCACATTTTGCGATCGCAGAGCGCGAAGGTGTCATGAGTCATAAAGGGTTGTCTGCCCTTATTTTGTAAAGTAAAGTTCACTGTAAAAGATCTACCTATGGTCCGCGGACCATGGGATTGTATAAAAAGAGCTAAGTAATTCAAATAAGTCATGGAAGAGTCATAAGTTGTAGATAAAGTCTTGAGTGATAAGGAGAAAAGTCTAAGTTTCGGGTCTTAGTGTAGGTAGAGGCTCTACAGCTGAGTGCACAGAGGCCTAGGGTAGAAGTCCACAACTGAGTCCGCAGACCTCTTCAACTGTGTGTGAAAGGTGGATAGAGTCTGTAATCATCTGAAGATATCAATAAAGAGAAGTATTCTACAAATTATGTGTCTTTGTTTCCTGTTAATGCATCTTGTCATGTCATGTATGAATTTCATTTATAATGCTTCTGTGATGCATGAACAGAAACCTGCAACTGACCAAGGAACAGTGGCTGGACAAGTACCTATATACAGAAATACATGAGATCTTTTTCTATTCCTTTCCGGTGGAGCTATACGAGTGGATTGCGAAGCTAGCAGATAGCCAAGGAAGGTGGAGACTGGACGGTCCTATTGTTTGGACTCCGAAGTTAGTACAGAGACTAGAAGGCTATGTGGACAAGATCGTCGGCGCTCTCGATCATTAGCTCGATTGCATCATAGGAGGATTTGTGACTGAATTCACATTCAATACCTCAATCAGCTACAGCGAGGCGGAGCGGTGCCTTTCCAAAGAACCGCGAGGTAAGTACTTGAAGTCTTTGAATACTTGGATTAAGATGTTATTGTGTGAAAAAAGGGTTATGCAGCTACGTTGATGTTCTGATCTACGCGAAGTGGAAAAAGTTACAAGAACGAAGAAAGGGTCCTGAATATAGTCCATTGACTTCACTGCCATGGGGTGATGAAGAGGGAGTACCACATGCTTCTTTGCAAAGTGCTATTCAATTAATAAGACAAGGATTCCCGCGACTGCCACCTCCAACCACACCACCTCCAACTTCACCACTGTCACTTGCGACTTCACTCGTACCACCTCCAACTCCACCGCAATTCAGCATGGCGAATTCAATAAAGCTGCCTTTGTTTAAAGGCTTGGGAAATGAGGACCCGAACCAGTTCTGGTTCATGGTGAAAGCTATGTGGGAAGCTCAAGGCGTTACAGATGATCACTTGAAAAAGGCAATACTAGTTAGTGCGCTACAGGATCGCGCACTAACCTGGTACATTAAGTACTCTAATGATAACCCAATGTTGGAGTGGCAAACATCCAAACCGCATTGAACAAAGAATTCAGTAGGCCTAAATCTGAGGCACAATCGATTGTGGGGTTCAAAGAAATCGCGATGAAGCCAGGAAAGACACCTTGGAAATTAAATTAGAGGTTGAAGTGTCAAATCCACGAAGCTAATGTGAACTTAACATATGGACAACATCGCGAGTGGTTTGTGGCTTCGCTTCTACCACACCTAAGGGTTGCGCTGTCACAACAGAAAATAACGACTTAGCCAGAGGCCTTGGAGATTACAATGAGACTGCATGAAACACTAATGAAAGATCCAAATCTGGGGGTTCAACAAATCCATGCGCAGTTGAAAAATCTTTGCCTTGAGATGCAAAGTTTGAAGCAGGACAGAACAGTTCGACCAGAGGTGCACAAAGAGGTATGGTGCTTGTTGACCACTACCGGTCACCTACCCATAGCAGTACACCCCCTTTTTTCGCAAAAAGGGGTAGCGTTGATCGACATGTCCGTGCCATTCACAGTCATCGTCGACCTAATCATGCTATGTTGTAAACCCAGTCTGCATGTAGGAATTGTAAATAATCTTAGCAGATATGAGTCATGTATGTAAATTGCCTAGGTGGACCTAAGTTTCTAGTGATAATCTACATTTTGGAAGGTTTTTCGTCTCACCGATCCATGATCGGCAGAGTTTTCCTTCAGCCTAACCCCAAAGCCAGAATGGATTTTGTCATTAGAATCTTAGGAGAATCTTAGTGTGTTAATCTGCTAGATTATAGTTGTGTCGCAGAACTGGGTGGTTTATGAGGGTCTATGTCAAATGGGTTTTCCCTCTTGAAATGTAAAGTTGTAAAAGTCATAATGTAAAGTGTCTTGAGGGTTAGAAAATGTTTTAATCCACTCATAAGTCCTAAGTCCTAGTTCCTAGGTGATTTTTCCAAAAGCTAAGTTCGAGGATCCATGAAAAAATAAACTAAAGAATAAAAAATTAAAAAATATCTAAAAAAATAAAAATAAAAAATTAATAATAAAAAAAATAAAAAATTAAAATAAAAAATTAAAATTAAAAATAATAATAATAAAATAAAATAAAAACTTAAAAATAATAAAATAATAATATTTTGAGTAAATAAATGCAATTTTTTAATGCATTAAAAATTCAACGGATGGGATTAAGAGATCTCTTGATCCTCATCGACAGTCGAGATCATTTTTGACATGGATCACTCAAACTAGCCGTTGGGATTTTTTCCTTTAAATAGGGTGCTAGGGGTCATTTGAGATCATTCGATTTGTGAGTCTTGTGCTGAAGAAGCTCACTTGTAAACTTTTTCTGGTGCAAATAAAGAAAGACTTTGGGGTTGAAATCTTTCTGGTGTTACTCTCTGGAAGTGCTGTGAGCTATTTTATTTTCTGCATATTTTAATTTTCATCCATTAGTAACAGCTTATTTAAGAGTATTGTTGAGCATAGGTATCTTGTTCACTTGCTAGGGTTTGAATGGTATTAAATTTTCTGAAGTAATGGCAGGTATCTCCATTGCTTTTGAGATGTAGTACTACTTTTTTTCTCTTTATTGATGGTTGAAGTGAGCTGTGCAGGAAACCCTTATTGAAGAAAACCAGTGGGCGTGTGGAGAAGTTCTTGGCTGAACCAGCCAGCTCCCGCAAGCATTCCCTTGCAGAGCCCAGCTAGTTTTGATCCTGGGTTTATCATTTAGTTTATTTTTCTAAATTGCATGAGAGATTTTCTGAAGTTTTTCATAGTGAATCTAAAATTTTGATCATATTACTGCTGATTATCGATAAATCTGTAAATGTTGTAATTATTTAGCTGATCTAGGGTTTTAGTTTCATTTGCTGCACATATTATTCTGGGTTTTTGCTTTCCCATTACAGGTTGCAGGCACAGGCTTTGAGTTTTTTTTTTTTTTTTAGTGTTTCATTAGGAAATCTCAAGCAGTCTACCTTGCGGGGTTTCATTTTTACAGGGATATTCTCCAAAAAAGATTTTTCAAATTTTCTGGCGAAATTCGAGGGTATACGTTGGTCTCAGGCCCAGAAAGTCAAAAGAAAAACACACATATATATACAAGGGAGAAGCCCACATATTCTAGCCTGTAAAATCCTCTTGTCAGTCTACTGTCAACACATCTTCCTTATCCGCCCTCCTCTTCCCATTTCTTTTCTGTTGCGGTTCCATTCATTCCCGCGCTCAAATTAAATCCTGCAGACAAAACAAAATAATCGTGGTCAGCTTCATCACATCCCTCTCTGCCTGCGTCCGATCCTTTATTCATCTCCACGCAGTAAAAATCGCATCTGCGAATCAAAATCAGCCATCTGACCTGTGGAACCTGCGTCCTACATTGCCATTCTCTTGCTGGTTGCCTTGCGTACTCATTCAAATCTTAGTAAACTCCAGACTTCGATCAACATTCACCTGCACACCTTTCTTTCTATCATCAAAAAAAAAAATCTCCTGCGTCAAATCTCCATTAGCCTGCATCTGACCAATGCATAAATTGATGGGTGTAAGAAATACGTGTTTATCGTGGGCGTTAGGCAATTTTTCAGTTTCAATATGGTTCAGGGTTCTCCCACTGTGGTCGCCCAAGAGCACTCTGCCATCAAAAGATTGCTGGAAGCTGCAAAAGTCTTCTGTCCGCCGTCGAAGAAAACCTGCAACATGTTGTAAGAAACCAAATCTATTTTTTTTACGGGCCAGGTCCTCCTTTGCATTCAGCGGTAAGGAATTTTCGTTTTCAATTTCATTAACGTAAGTCTTTTCGTTTGATTCGATTTGGGTATATAAAAAATTAAACTAACAAAAAAAAATTCGACTTTCATTTTTATGTATTGTTTTAGCTATGTGCGATTTGATTTTAGATTTAAAATTTTAGGTTTATGTTAAGATTTTATTGTAAAGTTTTGTTTTAAAAATATAAAAATTAAAAATTAATTTTTTTTTTTTTAATTAAAAATTCGTTAGATTTTAATTTAGATGTGAATAGATTATATTAGATCTTATTTTTCATTTTTTTAGGCTTTGTTTTGAGTTTAAAGAAAAAATTAAAATTCAGAATTTTTTTTTAAACTTTTAAAAACTCATAATTTTTTTTTAGATTTTAATCTTATATTTTAGTTTAAGTTTTATTTTTAAGAATTATAAACATAATAATAATAATAATTTAGAAAAAAGAATTTCTTTTCTTTTAGGTGTAGATTTTAATATTTAGATTTTTTCTTTTAGGGTTTCATTTAGTTTTAATTTTTATTTGAAAAAACATAAAAATATTTTGGAAATATTTTGCCAAATCCAGTCTTGGCTCAGGGATTTATCGCGTTTTATTTTTTTTGCTGAGATTAAATTTTTGATGTGGAATTAACGTTTATCTTTTTTATGTGGTTTAGGATGCTTAAATGATTACGAATGTGATATCTGGTTAGTGTTTAAAATTACGTGGTTGTGTATTGATCTTTATCTTTCGAAGTTTTAATTTTTTTTGAAGTATCATTTAAGTATTTTCTCACATCTGATAAAATATCTTTATTTGAAGTTATTTGATGATAAATGATTGCTCTACATGGTTTACATTTCTACAACATTTAGTACGTAATCATTTAAAATTTAACTCCAATAGGCACTGGTCTATTAAATTTAATAAAATCTATTTAGTGCTGGTTTCCTTTCGTGTCTCCCAAACCAACTAATTCACAGTTGGTCATCCATTCTCTTATAGGGTCTACCCCCCTTAGCCGTGGGAGATAGGCTTAAATGAAGAGATCGGGGATCAGGTGACAACCCCTGGTTTGAGCGTTGTCGTGCCAATCTGTGCGACAACATTTTTTGGCACCGTTGCTGGGGACAGAGTTTTTCTGTCCTTGGTTCTTTTATTTCGAGCTTTGCCGTGTTTTACTTCTTGTTCAGGTGGCGACTCCACTTCATATATTATCTTCAAGAGTGTATACTAGAAGACATCCAAGCAGTCTGTGCAATCCTATTCCTGATCCTGAAAGGGTCCTCAAGGTACGATTACACAAACTCTCTTCTCGTACACTTCTTGTTAACCTCGGACAAGAAGCCCTTTCTGATATCCATTTGCTTTTTACTAGTCAAGTTAAGCACAACATCATGGATATGTATGCCCCTTGCAATTTTTCTAACATTCCAAGGTATCCCAATGCTCTTCCATCAGTCGAGATAGATAAGTTGCTTAGATTTTAGGGAGATAATGCTATTAGTGAAAATTTGCATCTAAGAGACTTTAGTATATGGATGGCTAAATACGCAAGGTCTCCTGATTTCGATCATGAAGATGTTAGAATGACTCTTTTCATTTTAACCTTGGGGGGTGATGCTCATGAATGGTTTACTGAAAAGCCTCAGAATTCATTTGATTCCTTAGAATCGATCATTAATGCATTTAAAGAAAAATATGGAGATAAGAGAGAGGGAATACACCTCGTAAAAGCTATTAGCATAATCAAAAAGAGAGAGAATGAAACTGTTGAAGAATTTAATAAAAGGTTTAATAATATTGTTAGAGAATTACCTCAAGACTATAAACCTACAAACAAAGCTCTCCAAGATTTTTACATTGATGCCTTTAGTCCTGAGCCATCTTATGAACTAAGGCGTGTTAGGCTTAATGATTATGGAGATTGCCAAGCCTTGGCTGTAGAGCTTGAAAAGGACAAGGCAGCATATAGGAAGTCTAAGATCCCAGGTTTTGATAGGGCTGCTACAAAGCTAAAAGAACCTAAAGGAAAAGCAGTTCAAGAACCTGAAAGCGAACTCATTCTCAAATTGCTTCAAAAGATCGAAACCATGGAAATTAATCATAATAAGGAGATAACCACTTTGCAGAATAGGTTGATCCAAATGGAAAGAGCACAAATGCAAACTTTTCAACCTCGAAATAATAATAATAAAAATAACAATTGGCAAAGGAAGGGTCAATCTAGTGAGCAGAGAACTCCTAATCTGCTAACTAATCTGGTTGATAATGTTCCTCCTTACTGTCGGGTTTGCGATGCTCTTCATGAAGAAGCCACTTGTCCCATCGTTAAAAGAATTTTAGATAATGGGATGTTTGGAACAGGTGATCAAATAAATGTAGTAGGTAGCAAGTTTCCTTTGTCTATGAATGATTGGATAGAGGTCAAGGAAAAGAGTCGTGATGTTATGAACCCTTCATCAGCTTTTAGTATAAATAACCTTGAAAATGAAGATGATATTTTGGCTAGGTTATATGGTGAAAAACCCTCTCCAGAGCAAATTATGGAAATTGCTAGAGATAAAGGTTTAACCTATCAGAGAAGGGATAAAGATAAAAGTGGGAATCAAATTCCACCTCGAACTTTTACCCTGGTATAAACTATGGATTAGATGTCGATTTGGGAAGTTGGTTTAACAATGAAAAAATATGGATTCCTGTCTTCGAGATTGCTAAAATCCCTTCCCAAAGAGTGATGACAAGGAATCTTGGATGTTACCCAAAATTCCCCTTTTTCATAAAAATTTCAAACCTTGACCTGTGTGTTATGGTCCACTAAGTCTAAATGGAAGCACTCTTAGGCATTAAGCCTTTCAACCATGGACTTACAGCACTATCAGAGCCTTTTCCCCCTATCAGAGGCTTTAAACTATCGAGATTGAGCTTTAAAACCCCACGAGCATACAAATACAAATACACGGGAAAACTATGAAAAACCCGCCCCGGTCCACTATACGGATTCCAAGTTTTATACGCTCGTCCCTATAATTATCGGCGGGTCCACACTATTATTGTTCCATTCAGACCTCCGATCTCCGATAGCCCGACTGCCTGATCGTCGATCGTGATATCGGCGCTCTGCCACTTAGTTCTATCACATTGTTCCCTTGACTCCTCCGATTGCGATCAGTGAATAGATCTGGACCGTTGGTTTAAATCTCGATCCGACGGCTCCCGATCTATCGCAACTCTCCACAGTTCCGATGCGATATCGCTATCGCCAATTCCCTGATGCGATGTCCCTCTACGATCACCGATATTCCGATGCGATGGTCGCTATCGCCGTTCACCGATACCCTGATGCGATGGAATTACACGGACCTGATAAGTTTCAAAGGCAAACTTAATATTATTTCAAGTCCGTCCAGTGCTTCGCTAAAGGTTTCGGTGCCGATTCTCTGTGTTAAAGGATTTTTCCCTCACGGACTTTAACAACACAAGAATTCTTTCGGTTTTAAATAAAAATCACAGATCGAACCTGATACTCTCAGTTTATCAAGGAATTAGTAATTAGCAAGGAAACAACACATCAATCCACGTGAACTCGTCATATATTAAAGCATAAACATTAATTCATAATACAAAACTCGACAGAGTCTCGGTCTGTGACTTGATTACAAAATGAATGACCTCTATCAAACAAACACAGTTCACAACACACTTTGAGCTCACGCTCACTTCAAGCCTCACTCTCTCCTTTGCTCGCTCATCACATTTTCCTCCTTTTATAGCTCAAATAATTTCTCTAACAATATCTAACAACAATATTCTATTTCTAAGAGATCTAACAGCAATCTTCTATCTCTTAGCTCTCATGCACACCTAAGCTAACAAATCTTATCCCTAATCTAAATAAAACAATATATTATTTATTACAATAACTAACAATTTGAGAAGTCATCCTTCTCGGTAACGGTCAAAGAATTTTACTGTGATTAGCCACAACATGTGGACAATCCTCCACATTGCTGGCTAATGCCGATGCTCCTGCATTAGACTCCCGGGGAAGAAAAGACTTGTCCTTCAAACTTTCAGGACTTACTCCATATTTCTATAGTTCAGCTGTTGTCAACCAACTGGAATCTTCCACTGGTTGTTCCTTCCATTTGACGAGATACTGGAAATATGTCTGCCCTCTGGTTTTCTTAGATACTCTTTGATCTAAAATAGCTTCAACTTCTTTCTGAGATGCTTTTGGTACCTGTTCCTCCCAATCCACATTTTGAACTTCATCACCTGTAACTTCATTCTGCAACTCAGTCTCTGCCTCTTTGAATGGATATAAGTCTACAACTTTAAAAATGGGGGAAATTTCGATCCCTTCTGGCAACTCAATCTCATATGCATTGGCTGAAAATTTCCTTTTGATTTTACAGGGTTCTATTTTCTTCAGTTTCAGTTTATTTTAAGTCTTTGTAGGAAATCTCTATTTCCTCAAATATACCATGACCAAATCTCCTACTTGAAACTCCTTTTCTCTCCTTTTCAGATCTGCTCTCTGTTTGTATCTTTTACTGCTCTCCTGCAATTTATCTTTGACTTCTTCCTGTAGCTTTTGCATTTGTTCAGCAAAATCTTCAGCACTTGCACTCCTGGCTTCCTGTTTTCCCAAATCTCTGAGCTCATATACTCCTCTTAGATGCATTCCAAAGACAATCTAGAATGGACTCATTCCTGTGCTTTAGTTTGGTGTGTCATTATAAGCAAATTCAGCTTGAGCTAATGCCAAATCCCACTGTTTGGGATTCTGATGAACCAGAGTTCTTAATATATTTCCCAAGCTTTTGTTCACAACTTCAGTTTGTCCATCTGTTTGAGGATGATAGGCTGAACTAAAACTAAGTTTAGTTCCTAGCTTCTTCCAAAGTGTCCTCTAGAAATTCCCTACAAATTTAGTATCTTGATCTGACACAATGCTCACAGGTAAACCATGCAATCTTGCAATCTTAGAAAAGAATAAATTGTCTATGTGTGTGGCATCATTAGTTTTCTTACAACCAATAAAATGGGCCATTTTTGAAAATCTATCTACAACAACATAAATAGAATCATTTCCTCTCTGAGTTTTTGGTAAACCCATAACAAAGTCCATACTCACTGCATCCCATGGTCGATCTGGTAGGCAATGGATGATATACACCTATATTCTGACTCCCTTTGGCATACTGACATGCCTTGCATTTCTCAACAAAATTTTTAACATCAGTCTGCATTTTAGGCCAATAATAAAAAGCATTCACCTGACTGAAAGTTTTGTCTTGTCCAAAATGACCAGACAATCCTCCACTATGCTTCTCTTTAATGATGTTTTCTCTCATTGAACATTTAGGAATGCATAACTTGTTGCTTTTAAATAACAAGCCTCCTTGAATAAGGTAGTCCATCCACTGACTTCTGTTATGGCTCACTGGATTCTGCACTATTGTGTAGATATCTCTAAAATCCTCATCATCCTTGTACATTTCTATCATTTCATCAAAACCTACAACACCCACTTTAAATTCTTGCAAAAGAAAACTTACCCTGCTTAATGCATCTGCCACTTTATTTGACTTACCACTTTTATGCTTTATTACAAAAGTGAAACTTTGCAGAAATTCCACCCACTTGGCATGCTTCTGATTTAACTTTGGTTGATTATTAATGAACTGCAAAGCATGATTATCTGAATATAAAATGAATTCCTTTGGTAGTAAGTAATGCCTCCACTTTTTCAATGCCTACACAATAGCGTAGAATTCTTTGTCATATGAAGAATATCTCCTTTTCGCATCATTTAATTTCTCGCTGAAATACGCTATCGGTCTTTGCTCTTGGCTCAGCACTGCACCAACTGCTTCTCCACTTGCATTAGTTTCCACTTGAAAGACTTTCTCGAAATTTGGCAATGTTAGAACAGGCTTTTTTGTTATCTTCTTTTTCAACAAATTAAAATTCTTGTCAGCTGCTTCCGTCCATTGAAATGGCTGATTGACCTCCCTGATTGTCTCAAGGATTGGTGAACATGTGCCATTCTCCTCCCTTTTTCGGACTAAGCACCGTTGGCACAGCACACGGACTCAAACTTTCTCGAATCAGTCCCTTGTCCATCAGCTCCTGAACCTGTCTTGCAACTTCTGCATTTTCCTGAGGAGTTAATCTATATGCAGCTTTATTAGGTAGACTTGCTCGTGGTATTAAGTCGATATGGTGACTTATACTCCTAATCGGTGGTAATTCATTCGGAAATTCATCCACAATGATGTCCATGTAATTATTTAACACAGATTGAATTTCTTCAGGTAAATCATTTAAATTTTTGGAGGTTAAAATTACCTTTCGCCTTCCTACGATAGCGAAATACACCTCCTCGCTTTTATCAACCTCCTGTAGCAGCTCTTTGACACTCATCAACATAATACTATTTTCAGGCAGCTCTTTATCAGCATCATTCTTCACTGGCAACAATGTATGTTTAACTCCGTCCTTCTCTATGGTGTATGTATTTCTTCTCCCATCATGAATCGCCTTCCGGTCAAATTGCCATGGTCTTCCCAATAACACATGACATACATCCATGGGCATTATGTCACATAGGATCACATCTTTGTATGTGTCGATCTGCATTTCCACATTACACTATTCTGTCACAATAACTTGATGACCCTTTTGAAGCCAAGATACTTTGTAAGGTGCAAGATGCACTTTCCTGGTTAACCCAAGCTTTTCCACCATCTCTGTAGACACAAGATTGTCAGTACTCCCACTATCAATTATGACCTTACAACACTTACCCTTTGACTTGCATGTAGTCCTGAACAAATTCTTCCTTTGCGCAGGTTCTCCAATCTCTTTTTCTGATCTCAACAAAGTTCTTCTGAGCAGCAATGCTTCACCTTCTTCCGGTGGTTCTTCTACAAGTTGAGGTGGTTTCGGCTCCGCCTCACCCACATTTGCACCCCTCTGGCTTGCTGACTTGTTATGAGGACAGTCCCGCGACATATGTCCCCATTCTCCACAGGCATAACACCTAACATCTCTTCCTCACCCTCTTCCTCTGGGCGCGAATCTCCCTCTACTAGATTCACCCATCTGTGGTGATCTTTTGCTTGAACTCCCTGTGTCAACTTGATGCTATGTTCCTCTAGATCGGCCAGCTCCTCTACCTCTCACTGAACTCTTTCCTCTGTTTCTTTGACTTTGTTTTCTTAATATTTTCTCCTCTGCTTTCAAGCTTGCTTGATAGGCATCTTCAACAGATTTCAGACTTAACAGGCTAATCTCATCTTGGATCTCATACCTTAGCCCATTAACATATCTAGCTACTTTCTCCAAATCATCTTCTACATGCCCTGTTCTGATACTCAATCTATAAAATTCTTCTGTGTACTCCTTAACAGACATTCCTTTCTGCTTCAGATTTTGCATCTGCTTAAAAAGATTCAAATGATAGTCTTTAGGCAAAAACTTGGCTTTCAGTTTACTTACCATTTTATCCCACTGCTTGATCTTAGATTTCCCTTTTCTCGTTCTTGATGTCTGTACCTCGTCCCACCAGATGGCTGCATGACCTTTCAATCTAGTGACTGCAAACTTTACCTTCTTGTTCTCTTCAACCTCTTCATAATCGAAGTATTGATCTATGGATCTGATCCAATCCATGAGCTCCTCGGCATTCAGACTCCCTTCATACATAGGAATCTCCATTTTGGGTTTGCTTCTAGCCTTTGCCAGCATCTTGATGATTTTAACATTGTCATCCTCTTCTTCGGCTTCCACATCTGTATCAAATTCTTCTGAAGAAATTTCAGCTCCCTCATCGGGCGCTCTTCTTTGGGCTGTCTCCATTGCCTCCCTTCGTTCACGCAATCTCTGCACTTCTTCTATCAAAACTGCATTTGGTTCTGGTCTCCCTCGACCAATTCCCCTTCTCGGTGGCATTTTTTTTGTAAACACTATCTCTTTTTCTCTGATAACAAAATTGATGACAAGGAATCTTGGATGTTACCCAAAATTCCCCTTTTTCATAAAAATTTCAAACCTTGACCTGTGAGTTATGGCCGACTAAGTCTAAACGGAAGCGCTCTTAGGCATTAAGCATTTCAACCATGGACTTATAGCACTATCGGAGCCTTTTCCCCCTATCGGAGGCTTTAAACTATCGGGATTGAGCTTTAAAACCCCTAGAGCATACAAATACAAATACACGAGAAAACTATGAAAAACCCGCCCCGGTCCACTATACGGATTCCAAGTTTTATACGCCCGTCCCTATAATTATCGGTGGGTCCACACGGTTATTGTTCCATTCGGACCTCCGATCTCTGATAGCCCGACTGCCCGATTACCGATCGCGATATCGACGCTCTGCCACTTAGTGCTATCGCACTGTTCCCTTGACTCCTCCGATTGTGATCAGTGAATAGATCTGGACCGTTGGTTTAAATCTCGATCCGACGGCTCCTGATATATCGCAACTCTCCACAGTTCCGATGCAATATCGCTATCGTCGATGCCCCAATGCGATGTCACTCTGCGATCACCGATATTCCGATGCGATGGTCGCTATCGCCGTTCGCCGATACCCTGATGCGATGGAATTACACGGACCCGATAAGTTTCAAAGGAAAACTTAATATTATTTCAAGTCCGCCCAGTGCTCCGCTAAAGGTTTCGGCGCCGATTCTCTGTGTTAAAGGATTTTTCCCTCACGGACTTTAACAACACAAGAATTCTTTCGGTTTTAAATAAAAAGCACAGATCAAACCCAATACTCTCAGTTCATCAAGGAATCAATAATTAGCAAGGAAACAACACATCAATCCACGCGAACTCGTCATATATAAAAGCATAACATTAATTCATAATACAGAACTGGACAGAGTCTCGGTCTTTGACTTGATTACAAAATGAATGACCTCTGTCAAACAAACACAGTTCACAACACACTTTGAGCTCACGCTCACTTCAAGCCTCACTCCCCTCTTGCTCGCTCATCCCATTTGTCCTCCTTTTATAACTCAATAATGTCTCTAACAATATCTAACAACAATATTCTATTTCTTAAGAGATCTAACAACAATCTTCTATCTCTTAGCTCTCATGCACACCTAAGCTAACAAATCTTATCCCTAATCTAAATAAAACAATATCTTATTTATTACAATAACTAACAATTTGAGAAGTTATCCTTCTCGGTAACAGTCAAAGAATTTTACTGTGATTAGCCACAACATGTGGACAATCCTCCACATTGCTGGCTAATGCCGATGCTCCTGCATCAAAGAGACAAGTTACTAAAATCCATTCAAGGTTTTCAAGTGAATACTTCTCAACCGAAGACTCGAGAAGTGGACTATCACGATGCTCCCATATATCTACAAAGATTAGATGCTGATAACAAAGATCACCAGCCTTTCCTTATTACCTTATTAGTTAATGGACATAAATTTAATAATTGTATGTTTGATTCTGGTGCATCAGCTTGTGTAATGACTAAAAGGGTCATGGAACAACTTAACTTAAGAGTTTCTAGACCATACTATAACATACGTGCCATGGATTCTAAGAAAATTGAAGTGCATGGTTTAATCAAATATTTGCAAGTTCATCTATCAGTTTACCCAGACATCATCATTGTCATGGATATTGTTGTTGTGGATGTGCCTAATGCCTGGGGTATGCTGTTATCCAGAAAGTGGGCCTCTGATCTAAGAGGAAGTATTCAAATGAATTGGTCATATGCTATGATTCCTTCTCCTAGGGGTGATGACTTCGTAAGACTAAATAGAGAGCCCGAAAGAAAATTTCATGTCGAAGATCCTAAGAGACCTCACAATGAAATAATCAAAGAGAAATCTGACATTGGGAACTATGCCATCATGTCTAATTTCATAATTCCTCCCAATGATAAGATTAAGGATCTCAAGGATAAAGTTTGGTATATGTACTTCGATGGTGCATCGTCTAGGCATGGTAAAGGTTCTGGAATAATGCTTAAATCTCCCCTTTATCACATTTTAAAGTTTGCCTATCGATTAGAATTTGAAGCAACCAACAATGTCGCTGAATATGAGGCTATATTGTTGGGGCTTGAATTGGCAAAATCTTTGAAGGTCAAGTTGCTTAGCATTAGGGAGAATTCTGATTTAGTTATCATGCAGCTTAAAAATAAATTCACATGCAAAAATCAAAGACTAAGGAATTATCGAAATGCTATGTGGGATACTATGGAGCACTTTGATGCTCTTGACCTCAAAGCTATCCCAAGAGAGCAAAACAGTTTGGCAGATGAACTTGCCGTAGCTGCTACTACTTTCGAGTTATCTGATGAGCTAATTAATGATAAGATTAAAATGGAAGTAATATTTAGACCATCTGTTCCAGATAACTTAGAGCATTGGCAGGTCTTCAATGATGAAAAGCAAGTCATTCGTTTTCTTAATAGTTTGGATGATTTTGAGGATTTCTAGATAGATTTTGAGGAGGATGGATCTTTAAATCATGAGCATATCATAAATCCTACTCCTAGGAATGTGGTTGCCTTAGAGCAACATTTTGATCGGCATGATGCCACGAAGTTGAGAGAAGAAAATAAGATGGACCCAGGTAAATATCTCGAGATAAACATTGGTACTTCTAAAAACCCAAAAATGGTTAAAATTGGTAGAGGTACTAGTGTGGAGGAAAGAAAAAGGTTGACTAATTTACTTCGTGAATATCGCGATGTTTTAGCTTTTTCTTATGATGAATTAAAGGGTTATAAGGAAGATGTCATGGAACATACTATCCCCTTAAAAGATGAAAATGTTAAACCCTTTCGCCAGAAACTTAGGCAAGTTAATCCTAAATTAGCCCCCTTGGTTCAGAAAGAGCTTACTAAAACGTTTGCAGCAGAAATTATCGCTCAAACCAGGCATTCAACATGGTGTTCAAATCTGGTGATTGTTAGGAAAAAGAATGGTACGATAAGGCTTTGTGTCGATTTTCGAAACCTCAATCTAGCATGCAAGAAAGATAATTACCCTTTGCCAAACATGGAGACTTTGTTGCAAAGAGTAACCGGTTCTGGAATGATGTCGCTGCTAGATGGTTTTTCTGGATACAATCAGGTATGGGTTAAAAAAGAAGATCGTCATAAAACCACATTCACAATGCCATGGGGTACCTTTGAATACATCAGAATGCCGTTTGGATTAACAAACGCTGGGGCTACATTCCAAAGGGCTATGGATTATGCCTTCAAGGGATTAATCGAGAAATTTATTGAAATTTACCAAGATGATCTTACTGTTTTCTCTAAAGATGGTATCAGTCATATAAATCATCTTAGGCAGGTTTTTGATAGATGTAGAGAGTACAGGATTTCTTTGAATCCAACTAACTCTGTTTTTGGAATAACAGAACAGAAATTACTTGGCCATATCATTTCTAAGGATGGAATCAAGATTGATTCTGAAATAATTGAAGCAATCCAAAAGATTCCTCTCCCTCATAATCTTAAATCCCTTTAGTCTTTCCTTGGAAAGACAAATTTTATTAGAAGATTTATTCCAAATTACACAGAAATAGCTAAGCCTATTCAAAGACTTCTAAAGAAAGACACAAAATTTGTTTGGCAAGAAGACAAGAAAAAGGCTTTTCAAGAAATCAAATGCGCTATTGCAAGAGCTCCCGTCTTAGTTAGTCCTGATTAATCCAGGGATTTCATGATTTTTTCTTTCGCTTCCAAAGATACCATTGTTGGTGTCCTGCTACAAAAGAATAAAGATGGTCATGAGCAACCTATCACTTTCATGAGTAGAGCGCTTCAAAATTCTGAATTGAAGTATAATACCATGGAAAAGAAGGCTTATGCCTTGGTCAAGTCCCTGAAGCACTTTAAAACTTATGTGGGTTATTTTAAAATCATTGCTTTCGTCCCATATTCTGCTGTTAAAGATATATTAACTCAAACTGATTTCTTAGGGACTCGCGCTAGGTGGGTTACTAAAATACAAGAATATGATTTAGAAATCAAACCCACCAAGCTAGTCAAAGGCCAAGGTTTGGCTAAGATGTTGACTGAAGGTAACGAAAAGACTCTTGGTTTGTTTTGTCTTAGTGATCTATCTTCGCCGGAGTTGCAAAGATTAGGGGAGCATGAGTGGTACAAGGACATAGTTTATTACTTGATAAATATTGCATGTCCTAACCATTTAGTTGCTCATAAGAGAAGGGCTCTTAGACTGAAAGCTGCTAAGTATTTCCTTATGAAGGATGACCTTGGGTGGAGAAATCCTGAGGGCATAGTGCTTAGGTGTGTTGATGACATTGAGTCCAAGAAATTAATCTCTGAGTCTCATTCAGGATTTTGTGGTGGTCATTATGCTGCTAGAACTACCGCCCACAAAATCCTGAGAGCTGGTTATTATTGGCCTTCAATTTTTTCTGATGTGCATAAGTTTGTTAGAAATTGTCAAGCCTGTCAACTATTCACTGGGAAACAGAAGCTTGCTGCCTTAACCCTACAACCTGTCATTGTAGAGGCACCTTTTCAGCATTGGGGTCTGGACTTCATAGGGAAGTTCCATGAAAATTCTAGCAATGGCTACTCATGGATTTTGACTGCTACGGTTTATTTCACTAAATGGGTTGAAGCCATTCCTGCTAAGAATGCCACTGAAAAGGTTATTATGGATTTCATTGAAAATAATATCATTATTAGATTTGGTGTCCCTGCTAAGATCACTATTGATAATGCCAAGGCTTTTAGTTCCTTACAGCTTTCATCTTTTTGTTTCAAATATGGCATTGTCTTATCTCATTCGTCAAATTACTATCCTCAGGGTAATGGTCTGGTTGAGTCAATTAACAAGAATCTCATAACCATTATCAAGAAGATAGTAGGAGATAATAAGAGATCATGGGATAGCAAAATCAAGTATGCTTTATGGGTAGATAGAATCCCTAAGAAGAAATCTACTGGTATATCTCCCTTTGAATTAGTTTATGGCTTGGATGTAACTTTACCTGTGCACCTGAAATTGCCAACTTATCAGCTCCTTCAAAATTTTTCTACTAATAAAGATGTTGTTCAGAATAGAATAGATCAGATTGTGGAGTTAGATGAGGCTCGTAGGATAGCTTTTGATGCTATATGTAAAAATCAATCTAACATTAAGAAAAGCTTTGATAAATTCTCTCGATCTAGACCTTTGCAGGTGGGAGATATGGTACTTCTTTGGGATCGCAAGAATGAGAAACCAGGAAAACATAAGAAGTTCGACAGTTTGTGGCTGGGACCTTACATCATTTGAGATATAGCTGGACCAAACTCATTCCATTTGAGCAGATTGGATGGTGAACCACTTGATCTACCAGCGAATGGCCAAATGCTCAAGCTATTCTTCAAAGATGATATCTGATGCCATGGGGCATCCTTTGTATTGTATTTCTGACCCTTTTCCTTGTTATTTCGGCATTTTATTTCTGTTTTAGATTTAGATAGTTAATAAATGAAGAGTTGTGATCTTTTATGTGCTTAAATGTTATATGATGATTTTTGAATGGACGCTGCTTATTTTTGTTATGTGTTGCATGGATGCAGATTTTGGATTCTCACATTTCTGCAGTGCAGCAACGTGTCCCCAAGTAGAGCCAGATGTTGACCACTATCGGTCAACTACCCATAGTAGTACACCCCCTTTTTTCGCAAAAAGGGTAGCGCTTGATTGACATGTCCGTGACATTCGACAGTCATCGTCGACCTGATCATGCTATGTTGTAAACCCAGTCTGCATGTACGAATTGTAAATAATCCTAGCAGATATGAGTCATGTATGTAAATTTCCTAGGTGGACCTAAGTTTCTAGTGATAATCTACATTCCGGAAGGTTTTTTCTCTCACCGATCCATGATCGGTAGAGTTTTCCTTCAGCCTAACCCGAAGGCCAGAATGAATTTTGTCATTAGAATCTTAGGAGAATCCTAGTGTGTTAATCTGCTAGATTATAGTTGTGTCGCAGAACTGGGTGGTTTATGAGGGTCTATGTCAAATGAGCTTTCCCCCTTGAAATGTAAAGTTGTAAAAGTCATAATGTAAAGTGTCTTGAGGGTTAGAAAATGTTTTAATCCCCTCATAAGTCCTAAGTCCTAGTTCCTAGGTGATTTTTCCAAAGGCTAAGTTCGAGGATCCATGAAAAAATAAACTAAAGAATAAAAAATTAAAAAATAACTAAAAAAAAATTAAAAATAATAAATAATAAAAAATAAAATAACAATAATAAAAAAAAAAATTAAAAAATTAAAAAATTAAAAATTAAAATTAAAAAATATATATATAAATATAATAAAATAAAATAAAAAACTTAAAAATAATAAAATAATAATATTTTGAGTAAATAAATGCAGAATTTCAATTTTTTAATGCATTAAAAATTCAACAGATGGGATTAAGAGATCTCTTGATCCTCATCGACGGTCGAGATCATTTTTGACATGGATCACTCGAACTAGCCGTTGGGATTTTTTCCTTTAAATAGGGTGCTAGGGGTCATTTGAAATCATTCAATCTGTGAGCCTTGTGCTGAAGAAGCTCTCTTGTAAACTTTTTATTTTATGGTGCTAATAAAGAAAGACATTAGGGTTGAAATCTTGCTGGTGTTACTCTCTGGAAGTGCTGTGAGCTATTTTATTTTCTGCATATTTTAATTTTCATCCATTAGTAACAGCTTATTGAAGAGTATTGTTGAGCATAGGTATCTTGTTCACTTGCTAGGGTTTGATTGGTATTAGATTTTCTGAAGTAATGGCAGGTATCTCCATTGCTTTTGAGATCTAGTACTGCTTTTTCTCTCTTTATTTATGGTTGAAGTGAGCTATGCAGGAAACCTTAATCAAAGAAAACCAGTGGGCATGTGGGGAAGTTCTTGGCTAAACCAGCCAACTCCCGCAAGCATTCCCTTGCAGAGCCCAGCTAGTTTTGATCCTGGGTTTATCATTTAGTTTATTTTTCTAAATTGCATGAGAGATTTTCTGAAGTTTTTCATAGTGAATCTAAAATTTTGATCATATTACTGCTGATTATTGATAAATCTATAAATTTTGTAATTATTTAGTTGATCTAGGGTTTTAGTTTCATTTGCTTCACATATTATTCTGGGTTTTTGTTTTCCCATTGCAGGTTGCAGGCACAGGCTTTGAGTTTTTTTTTTTTTTTTAGGGTTTCATCAGGCAATCTCAAGCAGTCTACCATCCGGGGTTTCATTTTTGCAGGGATATTCTCCAAAAAAGATTTTTCAAATTTTCTGGCGAAATCCGAGGGTGTACGTTGGTCTTAGGCCCAGAAAGTCAAAAGAAAAACACACATATATATATACAAGGGAGAAGCCCACATATTTTCCAGCCTGTCCTCTTGTCAGTCTACTATCAACGCATCTTCTTCCTTATCTGCCCTCCTCTTCCCATTTCTTTTCTGTTGCGGTTCCATTCATTCCCACGCTCAAATTAAAGCCTGCAAACAAAACAAAATAATCGTGGTCAGCTTCATCGCATCCCTATCTGCCTACGTCCGATCTTTTATTCATCTCCACGTAGAAAAAATCGCATCTGCAAATCAAAATCAGCCATCTAAGCTGTGGAACCTACGTCCTACGATGCCATTCTCTTGTTGGTTGCCCTGCATACTCATTCAAATCTCAGTAAACTCCAGACTTCCATCGACATTCACTTGCACACCTTTCTTTCTGTCATTAAAAAAAAGCTCCCACGTCAAATCTCCATTGGTCTACATCTGACCAACGCATAAATTGCTGAGCATAAGAAATACGTGTTTATTGTGGGTGTCAGGTAATTTTTCAGTTTCAATACGGTTCAGGGTTCTCCCACTGTGGTTGCCCAAGAGCACTCCGCCATCAAAAAATTGTTGGAAGCTGCAAAAGTCTTTTGTCCGCCATCGAAGAAAACCTGCAACACGCTGTAAGAAACCACATCTAATTTCTTTTACGGGCCAGGTCCTCCTTTGCGTTGAGCAGTAAGGAATTTTCATTTTCAATTTCATTAACGTAAGTCTTTTCGTTTGATTCGATTTGGGTATATAAAAAATTAAACTAACAAAAAAAAATTCGACTTTCATTTTTATGTTTTATTTTAGCTATGTGCGATTTGATTTTAGATTTGAAATTTTAGGTTTATGTTTAGATTTTATTGTAAAGTTTTGTTTTAAAAATATAAAAATTAAAATATATATATATATATATATATATAGATATTTTTTATTTTTTTTTTTAATTCGTTAGGTTTTTGTTAGATTTTAATTTAGATTTGATTAGATTATATTAGATCTTATTTTTCATTTTTTTAGGCTTTGTTTTGAGTTAAAAAATAAATAAAAAAAAATTTAAAGCTTTTAAAAAATCATAATTTTTTTTTAGATTTTAATCTTATATTTTAGTTTAAGTTTTATTTTTAAGAATCAAAAAAAAAAATTATAAAAAATTATAAAATTATAAAAAAAGGAATTTCTTTTCTTTTCGGTGTAGATTTTAATATTTAGATTTTTTCTTTTAGGGTTTCATTTAGTTTTAATTTTTATTTGAAAAAACATAAAAAAAATTTGGAAATATTTTGCCAGATCCAGTCTTGGCTCAGGGATTTATCACATTTTATTTTTTCTGCTGAGATTAAATTTTTGATGTGGAATTAACGTTTATCTTTTTTATGTGGTTTAGGATGCTTAAATGATTATGAATGTGATATCTGGTTAGCGTTTAAAATTACGTGGTTGTGTATCAATCTTTATCTTTCGAAGTTTTAATGTTTTTTGAAGTATCATTTAAGCATTTTCTCGCGTCTGATAAAATATATTTATTTGAAGTTATTTGATGATAAATGATTGCTCTACATGGTTTACATTTCTACACATTTAGTAAGTAATCATTTAAAATTTAACTCCAATAGGAACTGATCTGTTAAATTTAATAAAATCTATTTAGTGCTGGTTTCCTTTCGTGTCTCCTAAACCAACTGATTCACAGTTGGTCATCCATTCTCTTATAGGGTCTACCTCCCTTAGCCGTGTGAGATAGGCTTAAACGGAGAGATCGGGATCAGGTGACAGCCCCCGGTTTGAGCGTTGTCGTGCCAATCTATGCGACAACAGTGCCTAAATTGCAAGGGTCAGGGGCATGACAAAGACCATTGCCCGGTCTTTACAAACTACATGGCAAGAGGAGGACTGATGCCTTTGAGGCCAGAAGCTCAAGCAGGACCAAGCGTGCGACCTGCATTGTGGTGCGCTATATGTCAGGTAGTAGGAAAACATTCCACGGATAACTGTCATTTGCTGCAGAAGTTTGTACAAACGCCACAACAACTGTTCTGCAACTTTTATAGGTCAGTAGGGCAGGATGAGTGCAACTACAGAAGCTATGAATTGATGATGGACAAAACGCCCGCCTATAGGGTTCAGGCAAAAACACGGCCCCCTGAACAGAACACCTTCTTACAGGGTTCAGACAAAAATGCGACCCCCTGACCAGAACGCGGGGATAGCGCAGACAGGCTTTTAGGGGTGCAAACAAGGATGAGGTGGAGCAAGCCCTAGCCGAGGTCGGGGATAGCTGATATACTAGAATTGTGGAGGACCAGGGCATTATGCCCACATTGCACTAACCCTACGCATCCGTCGTGCAAATATTGCACTCTGTTTGATCATGAGACAGAGGACTATCCTACACTGATAGCGAGGATACGTGACAAAGGGGCATTACCACCTCAGCCGACTCAGACCCTGCAAATGATGAGGTCTGAGTTGCGCAAAGAGGATTCAAATGTGAATATAGTGCTCCAAAGTCGAATCCCAACAAGAGATGATAAGGGGAAACAACCCCAAGACAACGCATGGGTTCACAAAGCCCCAGCGAAGGAGGCTAAATTTGAATTGGAACGCGCACACAAAATGTTCATGGAAGCAAAAAAGAGCTTCGCTAAAGCCTCCACCTCAGAGAGCAAGGATAAGCCTGATCAAGAGATGGATCCTTCTATTCTTACAACCTTCTTAGAGACCTGCATGAAGTTGTTGCCCAATAGCAAGGCTGTGAAGGGATTACAAGAGCTTATAAATAGATGCGTCGGAAACACTTCGGATGAACCGCGCGTGGTACGAAAGATTGGTAAGCATAAAACAAGAACAAGACGAGAGATGAGGCTGACATCGCAGATAGGAGAGTACGAAATGGATTAGGTTATTTTGGATCTAGGGTCAGACACAAACATCCTACCAAAATAGACTTGGGAATGGATGGGGAGACCCGTGTTGCAGTGGTATTTGATTCAGCTAAGGATGGCGAATCAGCAGAAGATCATCCCCATGGGGCAGCTACAAGGGGTGACTGTAGATATTGAAGGCGCGAGCGCACTAGCTGACTTTGAAGTAATAGAAATTGTGGATGATAGCAACCCCTATCCTGTGCTCCTTGGAATTGATTGGGCTACTGATATGAACGGAGTAATCAACCTAAAGAAGCGAAAGATGATATTTGAGAAGAAATCGCTCCGCGTAATAGTACCCTTAGATTCTGCTGAAGGATCGCGCTATACTGAATCAGTTTGCAATTATGAGAGCGATGAAAATCTAGACTTTATCTATAAGATAAAAGCGCGAGATCAAGATTGGGTGAATCCAACAGCGGATGGACGAATTACATGGGATCATGAAAGTTCCTGCACCTCGGACTCTAATGAAGAATTAGAGCGTTGGCAGAATCGGTTATATGAAATAACCACATTGAGCTATAACATGATGACCCGGTTGCTGTGCTGTATCGTCAAAGGTAAGAAATCTGTCCACTTATGATGGCCTAAATGATGTAGATATATTTTTGGATGCATTTGAGAGGGAGGTACCAGAGAAGCAGCACTTCCAAGCTTTGGACTGGGCACTGTGCGCTATGCCAGCAAGGTGGTGGGGTACGCACAATGGTATAGCTTTGATGATTGGCGTGAATGTAGGAGGATGATGAAAACACGCTTTGGGAAGCCAAAGGTACGACTGAAAGACAAATACGATGGGCAGGATGACCTGCGTGCACACTTGGTCAAATGGGCTCAAGCTTATGGAGAGAAGCCCCAACCTGAATGGGTGCACTTGTTTTATCACACCCTAGACGTAATCCCGATGAATAGGTACTTAGAAACAAAGTTCTGCCATGGTACAGGTGAATGGGATATTCTACACAAGGGATTCATAATAACATTCAACTTTGAAGACGGGTTTGACTGTATTGACGAGGCATTACAAGAAGTAAAAGCAACAATCTTTAGGATACCATAGGATCCTTTGGACTTGATTCAGCCTGATTGGGCTACTCAACTGAGTCATGTGCTAGAATGCTATAATGTAACTGCTGAAGAAGAAGATGAGGATCCGCGAAAGGTTAACATCCCTGAAATGGAAGGTCACTGCGAGGTTGAAGGACCGCAGATTGAGAATCCTGATATAACCGCGCCACTGAAAATGAAATAGGTAAACATTGGTACAGAGGCAGAGCCCAAATTTGTGAAGATTGGAGATTACTGGGACAACGCAATGATGGATAAAGTTGCTAAATTGCTCCGCGAATACCAGGATTTATTCCCCACCAAGTTTATAGATCTAGAAGGGATAATTGGGGACCTAGGTGTTATGAAGATCATGTTGAAGCCTGACGCGAAGCCAGTTAAGCAAAGACCTTACCATCTCAATCCGAAGTATAAGGAGAAGGTCTGCTTAGAGCTAGACAAGATGCTTATGGCAGGCATCATTGAGCCCGTGGAAGAATCTGATTGGGTAAGCCCAATGGTGGTACAGGAGAAGAAGCAGAAGGATGAAATAAGGATATGTGTAGATCTCAGGAAGTTGAATGACGCTTATGTACATGATCCTTTCCCGACTCCATTCACTGATGAAGTGTTGGACAATGTAGGTGGTCAGGAAGCATATTCCTTCACTGATGGGTTCTTTGGGTACCATTAGATCAAAATCGCACTAGAGGATAGGAGAAATGCAACCTTTGCGATTGAGTGGGGGTGTTTTTAATACACTGTAATGCCTTTCAGATTGAAGAATGCGCCTGCTATTTTTTAGCGCGTAGTCATTGCGGCGTTCAAGGAATTTATTCATAAGTTCCTGGAAGTGTACTTTGACGATTGGACTGAGTTTGTGCTGGTGAAACACCATGTAGCAAGCTTGCAGCTAATGCTGGATACCTGTTGAAGATACCAGATCACACTCAATCTGAAGAAGTGCGTGTTTTGTGTTCCTTTTGGACCCTGCTGGGTCATGTGGTTTGTAGACGAGGATTGATGGTAGACCCCACAAAGATCGCAGTGATACTTAACTTAGAAGCATTGAGTGCGAAACAGTGGCACAATACCCTAGGAAATACGAGATACTACAGAAAGTTTATCAAAGGCTATACCCAAATCACCACGCCTATGGAGAATTCATTGAAAAAGGATGTCACATTCTGCTGGAATGAGGACTGTAAGTGAAGCTTGGATGTATTGAAGGAAAATATGGTCACCCCACCGGTTTTAGTCTTCCCAGATTGGAAGGAGTTTCATGTACATTTTTACATAGGCTGGCAAAGGAGACTTGGACCATCCTATAGCGTTTTCAAGTAGAAGGTTATCTAAGGCAGAGAAGAACTATTCCACCACCGAGCACGAAGGGTTAGCCATGGTATACACACTCAAAAATTTTGGACACTATTTGTTGGGTAGCCATTTTAAGATGTATATAGATCATTCTGCGCTGAAATCCTTGGTTAATAAGCCTGTGTTGGGGGGGGGATCTGCATGTGGTTGTTATTATTCCAGGAGCATGATTTTGAAGTTATTGTTAAGCCTGGATGACTGAACGCGGGACCAAACCATCTCTCGCACATCGAAATAGGGAAAGAGCCCACTAATTTGGAAGAAGGATTGCCTAACGTGCAACTATTTGCAGTGCGCGTTGCGAATGATCATTTTGAAGATATCATACACTTCCTAACGACAGGAACTACCCCGAAAGGATACACCATCCAGCAAAAGGAGTTAGTGGTGCACGACAGGCTTTTCTGTCATTGTCGGGCATCTATATAAAATGGGGTCCGATGAGATATTGAGACGGTATGTACTAAAGCTTGAAAGGAGCAATATCCTCACAAACACTCATGGGGGCGTCGCGGGAGGACATTATGCACGAAGAGCGACTACGCAGAAGATTTTACGCGGTTGTGGTGGCCAACCCTCCATCAGGATTCTAAAACGTACCGCAAAGCGTGTGATGTGCATCAAAGGACTGGCAGGCCATCGCAGAGGGATGAGCTGCCTCTGAATCCACAGATGATGTTGCAACCCTTTGAGAAATGGGCGATAGATTTTGTGGGACTTATTCAGCCCCAAGGAAAGACGTGAGCAAGGTACATTATCACTGCGACAAAGTTTTTGACTCGATGGATGGAGGCACAGCCGGTGAAGGTTTGCACAGGTGCGACTGCTGCAAAGTTCCTCTTTGAGTGTGTACTGACGTGATTTGGGTGTCCAAAGATTTTCATGAGTGATCACGGTACGCACTTTCGAAATGAAACGATCAGCGCTAACAGAAGAATTTCAGGTATATCACTAGAAGAGCACACCTTATCACCCGTAGGTTAACGGGACGGTGGAAGCATTCAATAAAGTACTGGAGAATGCACTAACCAAGGTTTGCAACGCTCAGCGAAGTGATTGGGACCTACGCATATCCGCAGTACTATGGACCTATCAAACGACATGCAAGAAGTTGACTAGACAAACACCCTTTAGGCTTATCTATGGTGTTGAAGCGGTGATGACCATGGAATACATTGTGCCTAGTCTACGCATAGCAACCCTCACGGGTATGACGGATCACGGAGCCCTGGAAAAGAGGCTCACACAGCTGGTTGAGCTTGAGGAAAAAATGTTTTTAGCTAGATTTCACCAATTGGTCCAAAAGCAGCGTGAAAAAGCATGGCATGATCGACACATTAAGCTACACACCTTTAAGGTAAATGACCTAGTTTTGTTATATGAAAGCAAGTTTGATAAATTTCCTGGGAAGTTCAGGATGCACTGGTTAGGGCCCTATGTCATATTAAGGAGATTACCGACAGGGGAGCGGTTCAGTTGGTTAAATTGAATGGAGATCCCTTCTCAGTAAAGGTGAATGGCAGTTGCTTGAAGCCATACACTGGTAGTCTGGCCATTTGACTATATGAAAGTAGCACAGTCTTAGTGCTCCAGGTAGCTGAAAGGAAGCGCGGGACTATAAACTACACTACCCGGGTTGGGGAGCTATGCGATTGGAGGATTGTGCAAAGCAAGGAAGTGTGACAGAGTTCGCAGCAACGTGAAGGACGCTACACTACCCGGGGAGAAATCATGCAGGTCGGCCAGAAAGTGACTATTAAAGTCACTGTTCATGATTTGACAGTAGAAATGTGGCCAAATGGAGTGGGTGGCCAGCATTTAAGACGAAATTTATGGGTCAGATCCTTGAAAATCTGCCACCAATCCGGCATTAATGAACCGAATTTGGGGGGAACAATTGATTTGAATTCAAAATGCCCTATAAATTACAAGTGGTTGTCCAGTGAAAAACACTTGGCATTTTGATAATTGAGTTGTTAAGCTCTCAGGCGCACATGAATCGCGAGCACTACGAACTTCTGACAGCTAGTTCAATATTTGAGACATTGCCGAAGGAGACTGATCCAAAATGGATCCAAAACACTCTCTAAGTCTTCAAAAATCTCTTAAAAACGCTTAAAAATATCAAAAACCATTGATCCAAGTGGATGTTGGTGGCCACCCACCTATCCCATTTGGACCCCCACAACTATCTCTTTTAGCATTTTTAGTTTCCTTAATTATAGCACAGTTTACTATTTTTAGCAGTTTTTCGGGTCCTAAACTTCTGGAGCCGTTTTGAGGCCCTAAACAACGTTTTTTGGGAAATATACTGCTAGCGATTTTCCTAATAAAAATTGGCTTTTTCGTCGTAGTCCTCGGAGAGATCTTTCCAACGGGCTATCATGCTCGTCAAACGGAGATAATACGACTAATTCGCGACCCCGAGAAGTTGGCTGTCCAACTCACCCCAAAACGGGGCCCACAATTTGGCATTTCATCTTCTAGGGTTAGGTTTTGGAATGTGAAGGGTTTTCCATTGTTTCTCAATAATAAATAGGCCTTCGAGCCTCATTGTAAACACAGTTCGAAACAGTTCAGAGGCATGTAGCCGACACATCTCTTCTCAGAGATAAGCTACCATCGCCCTAGCTGGGTTATTTCTATTTCTATTTGTAAGCATATTTCAGTATTTCCCATTAATGAAATGAAGTATTATTTCCGCTACATATCTGTCTTTATGGTTATCTCTATATTTTATTGCGTTCCTGTTTAAATCTGGATCAACCATCGCATAAGGGGAACCTTCCAAAAGGCGGAAAACACTATCGGGAGGCAAAAACATAGAGAAAACAGTGAAAAACAGAGCAGTGGAGGCTTGAACGATGAATGCACAATAGCCGTTAGATTTGGCCGATCAACGATCCAAATCTGATCGGCAAATCACAATTGGCAAAGGTAGACAGAGGATATCAGCGCAATCATATATGTGTTGCAATGGCGATCAGCAGAGTCAATGAGGACTGTCGATCAAGTGCGTAGATCAACAGCCCAAGTTGCATCACGACATCGCAATCGACAACCACAATAGAGTGCTTACAACGGCCCGGGGTTATCGCGATATGCGATTGCGATCAATCGCATCGTGATATCACATCACAGCAATAACATGGAGTGGGACATATATATATATATATATATATATATATATATATATATATATATATATATATATATATATATATATATATATATATATATCGATATGCAATGCGATCAGCCGGACCCGATGGATATATAAACATTATTGCATGAGATTTGAGATCCGCCAAAGGGCATTTTTAATGTATTTTTGCATGTTTTGTTTATTAAACGAAATGCGAAGGATAAAGTGCCGATGCAATAAACCAGACCTGAAAGGGTTTGTGAATGGAAATATATATTGTTTCAAGTCTAGAGGGCGCCATTTTTACGTTATTTTCACAGTTTTAACGTATTTTTGAAAATACAAAGGAACAAGGCCAAAGCGACTTGCGATAGCAATTGAGGACGAACCCGATAGGAAAATGGACAAGATTTAAGGACTTTTGAAGTCCGGAAGAACAGTGTTTTGGCGGATTTTTCCGTGTTTTGCAGCGTTTCTCTGTGTAAACAGAAAACTACCGTTTTTGGGAATTTGAAGGATTTCAAAGGCCCGATGACCTATCCTATTACAGTACACGTGGCCACCATCCTTGGAAGAATTTAGCAATGATTGCTAATGCTTAGAAAGGGATCTGAGCGGACAGAGGTCGAGGAGACAGAAAGCCGAGAAGCTAAAATGAACAGGCAAAGTAGATTGGCTTTAAAAGCCATAGAAAACAGAAGACATAGGCAGGCAGTGCCGAGACAGAGCAAAGACAGAGACAGAGAGTGATTGAGGGAGTCTGTGTGCTCAAAGAGGCTTGAGAGGTTCAAGCAAACTCTTGTTGTTGTGTCTGTTGTGTGTTGAGTCTCAAATTGAGCTCATACTGTTGTAAAAACTTTGTTTGAGGACATAATAGAGAGGCCACCACTAAAGGCTAGATCAGGAGATGTAGCCCAGGAGTATTGGGTGAACTCCTTATTAAATTTACTGTGTTTATGTGTGTTGTCTATTATGCTTCTTTACTGATTCATTATCTGTGTATTTCGCAATTTTATCAATCCATTGCATAAAATAACATAGGAAAATCCAAGCACATGAGTCTGTAATACCTTATTAATTGTTAAGATCTCATTATTAGATTAGAAACGCAAGAATTCTTGTAGAACATCATCTCGGCACCCACAGAAGCTATAGATACCGAAGCAGAGGATTTGGTGCTGAAAATTGAGATGGAGGCAAAAGTAGTTGCTCCAGAGGTTGCCGAAGTATTAGCCAAAGTCCCCAAATCACCAAGGATGCCGAGACCAAAGCCAACCCCAACCAAGGAGAGAGTGAAGAATAAAAAGGGCAAGCAGCCTGCAATACCGGTGCATGCATCGCCAAGAAGAAACCCATCGAAGCCTACCTCACAGGAGGAGGGCAAATCCATCAATTTGGAGCCGGAGGAGGAAGAAATCAAAGGCATCCCGATGGATGATGAGGATGTGGGAGTAGATGTGGAGGAAGTTGAAGCCCATGGTGCTGACCCTATCATTCAGTTACCTGAGTATGTCCCTCTACGCAAGGGCAAGGCCAAAGTGCCAAAAGATATTGATGAGAGCAAGGTCCCCTTGCAAACCCCTCTGCTGTCAGATGAAATTGTTTTTGAAGGACCGCACTTGGGGCGAGTTCCTCTACTAAAACTCGAAGACTGGGACTTGGCCGATCATGAGAAGTTCCCACACCTGGCGACCGAGCAGCTGATGCACCAAATTATCGACACAACCACCGAAATGACTGCACGACGTAGAGGTGGCTCAGAGGAGTAGACAAGGCAGGGTTGCTCAACCTGCTTTGGGTGCCGCACTACAACCGCACCCCAGTTACAATATTGGTCATCAAGTAGCTACTATGCTTGGTGCATGATGGGTGTCTGTGGTTGGAGGAGCCAATACCCATCACTGACAGGTTGATCCATAGGATCACGCGGTTGCCTTACACAGGAGAAAATCCAGCCATGATATTTGGCGAAAAAGGTGGTGAGAAGGCCCTCGCGGAGGCCATGAAAGAAAAGTTCAAGTTGGTAAAGAGGTCGCTTGGATATGCCATATCCAACATTTGTGACCCTGTTGTAAAGGTGGCTATGCAGATTCTAGCAGGGAAGGTGATGAGGAAGTGTCGCGCCGATGAGGTGCCAACACCTATCGTCACACTAGCAGCCCAGTGTGTCGAAGGAGTTCAGTTCAATTGGGCAGACTATCTCCATGGTGAGTTCCTTGTGAACTTCCATGAAGCACAGGAGCTCAGCAAGATGTTCCACTACACGCGACTCTTGCTATCGATTGTGCTAGTAGCATGGGAGCTGCCAGAGGATATCCGATTCCCTTTGGTCGCGCTAGACCTACCAGAAGAAGCAAAGTACACTTCGTTGTGGGCGATCAAGGATGCGCAATGCGTCAAGGACAACAAGATCTTCTAGATATTAGTGGAGATGAACATTCGCATGGCCATCAATCGCAAACCATGGTTGTTGCCTATGGTGTTTGACAACCTGCAGGGCTACGCAGAGTTCAAAGCAGATTTTCACCATGTGGGCATCATGGCATGGAAGGACCCTGTGCAGAAATGGTATGACTTGCCTTATCTGGCAACGGATGACGCCATTGATGCAATACTTGATCGATGGCCGACAGAATGGCGCACTACAACAGACTTGGCGGTGGGAGGGAGCAAGTCCATCGCGCAGAGAAAGGAGGAGGCCAAGCTAAAGATGATGCAACTGGCCGAAAAAGAGGAAGAAGGAGGCCATTGACAAGGCCCAAGCAGAGCGCGATGCCGCTAGCAAACAGCGAAGCAAACGGGTGGAACAAAGCGAGGCTCTGACAAAGGTGCGAGGTTGCCTTCACATGAGATAGAGGAGGAAATGGACGAGCAGACAAAACAGCACGACGCGGACCCATAGGCAACGTCTGCCTGCATCAGGCATCCAAGGGAGTAGGAGAAACGAGGGTCCAGGAAGAAGTCAAAGGCTACTAAGACATCATTGGAGCCAATCACCTTAACATACGGTGATCTACACGACATCGATGACACGGTGCGAGATGTCACTACGGAGACCCTACAACAATTTGAGTAGCAGAAGCAAATAATGTCAGGGGCTATCCAGACAGGTTTGCAGGAGCTGCAGAGCTGCGCATCATAGGCTGGCATAGTGTCCACCAGCCTTGCTATCAACACTTCAGACGTTGTTGAGATGCAGCGTGCAAAGCCCTCCAGTACCATAGTGCTGCCTGATGGAGCACTGACCATGGAGAACGAAACTGACATACCCATTGTCAGTACCCTAAAAGGAGTAGGGTTGAATCTGGCAACACTCCTTAGTGAAGCACTCCACCTCTTGCTGGATGGAGTGATTGTAGAGCTAAGGTCCCATGAGCACCGTGCCCTCAAGGTGATTAGTGAGCAGCAGACTAACAATGAGCAAATGGCACTACAACAAGACTCTGCCATTGCCGCTGTGACCGAGGCGACCAACCAGAACAAGCATATAATGCAGGTCATCAAGGAGGCATGCCAAATGGTCCCAGAGTTGGCCATTCCTAAGGAGGAACCAATCGAGGTGCACGTCCGCAAGCTAGCCACGGGGGTGTGCGACGCTCGTACAGAAATGGCGAGGGTTCAGTTGGAGTTGAACCTACAGATCACAGAGTTACAGTTGAAGGCCCAACCTTCAACTCCGCCAGAAGTAAAGGAGCAGCGGGCGATTGCTGTCACATAAGTAGTAGCGGCGGTTGACAGTGCAGTAGCAGACTACACGGAACTTTTTGAGTAGTCATTCAAGGTCCTAACAAGCTTGCAGGAGGACCCTAATGTACAGCGACTGGAGACAAAAGCGCACAAGCTACAACAACGCTATGATGAATTCAAAGGCACAACGCGAACCGTCGCGCTCACACAGAGACTGGCAAAGCTGCAGGAGGCCAAGCAGCTGAAGGAACAGGTGGATGCAACGCTGCACAAGGAAGCAGTGCTGAAGGCACGACTGAAGCCCTGGCTGGATGAGGCTTACACAGTGACAACCTCTATTGAAGGAAAGCTTGCGACTCTGCAAGCAACTCAGCAAAAGCTTCAGGCTGACAGTTTAGGAGCAGTGACTGAGCAGATGGTTGAAGACGCGAAGCAGGCGGCCGCACAGTGCACTGCTGAGGTTGCGGTCATACGAGTCAAGCTAGAAGGTCTTCACGCTAAGATCTCCACACCTACCAAGTGACTTGAGGGCGAGTCACGATGTTTGTGTTGGGGACCTGTTGGGAACGGGATCCCCCAAGGACAGTTTTGGGGCTAAAAGCCCATGTTTTGTATCAAATTTTGTAATAGAGTTGTAAAGTCTCCGCATTTTGTGGTCGTGGAGCGCAAAGTTGTCATGAGTCATAAAGGGTTGTTCGCCCTTATTTTGTAAAGTAAAGTCAGCTGTAAAAGATCTACCCATTCTGTGGACCATAGGATTGTATAAAAAGAGCTAAGTAAGCTCGCTCTAAGTAGTTCAGATAAGTCATGGAAGAGTCATAAGTTGTAGATAAAGTCTTGAGCAATAAAGAGAAAAGTCTAAGTTTCGGGTCTTAGTGTAGGTAGAGGCTCTGCAGCTGAGTGCGTAGAGGCCTAGGGTAGAAGTCCACAGCTGAGTGCGCGGACCCTTGCAACGGTGTGCGTAGGGCGGATAGAGTCTATAATCATCTAAAGATATCAATAACGAGAAGTATTCTACAAATTTTGTGTCTTTATTTCCTATTAATGCATCTTGTCATATTGTGTATGAATTTCATTTATAATGCTTATGTGATGTGCGAATGTATGTAATTACGTTGGATAATTGAACGCAATTAAGGATATCTGTTTACGTGGTGCTAACTGTGATTGTTTAGTAAGATAATTAAACACTTAAGGATAACTTGGAAACCTGTTCTATACGTTGCTTTAGCAACGCGAAAGTACCTGAATCACAGGTTAGGGTTGCGCGAAGGCTAATCGTACCCCTTTGCGGAGGTACTGAAGGGCGGAACAAAGGGCTAGGACAGGCTAAACCCTAGAACTTAACAACCTGCGTGAAAGCAGGAATAGGAGGAATAAACTGACATCACGACCATCTCAGGGTGAGGAAACTTGGTTCTAGCATCCCCCCATACTGCTTCAGGTGAGACTTCGATCCGTGCTTCCTAGGCTGATGCCGAAAGGACCAGTAGTGTAGGGATTTGTTTGGCTAACTAACGCTGAACCTGGGTCAGGCCCCACCAAGCCAATAGCTCTATTCCTTCAACCCTGCCAATTGACGATTCGAGCCTCTCAGGCTCTGCGCTAGCCCAGAGAGCTGACGCAGTCACTACGTGAGCTCCTCTTGGGTTCTGTGTCACCCTTTGCAGGCTCGAAATGCTAATGCAGGCACTGCATGAGCCTCTACGTCACTTTTTTGGCTTTGCATCACACCTTTAGCTGTTCCTCTGCCTCTGAAACAATGTTGTCACTCAAGACAGTTGCTTCTCTACAGCAAATTCTCTAGATCTCCCAGCTGGTGTCTTCAGTCTCCTATGATCTGCAATGCTCTTATACCATGTGAAATTTTTTTAATTTACTCATCAAAAATCCTATTGTAATCATTGGTTTATCATCTCCTATTTGTTTCTACATTCAACAATTTATTTAGTTATTTAAAAAGAGATGAAAACACTATTGCAGACTACACATACATACAGATCATGAACTGAAAATAGAACGAGACAAATACACAAGGGGCACCGTTATTTTTGGACAAACGTCCCTGGAAAACCCAATGCGGGAAAACCAATGCAGCATATAGAGGGTTTGTATTATTAAACAAGCAGAATCTGAGTACAACAGGTTGCCTGTCACACCGGCTAACCTTTCAAAGAAATCTCGGCAGCAAGAAATACATACAAGGGTTTACCTCGTTCTCCAAGTCACAACTGATCCACTGAGTAGCTGACTCCAGCAAGCACTATGAAAATCCCAACACAATCTACTCTGTGTGGGCCAGCGTCTTGCCTCTGGGAGACTGCGTCACTTCTATGCTAGATCGATTTTCTCTCAGGAGCTTCGACTTCAGACCTCCTAGCTTAGAACAACAAACTCCCAGCAAAATCTCGAACTTCTGATGACTATCTTGCTCTGCCACCATAAGAGACCCTCTTGGCCTGCGTCAGCTCTGCGTGAGCCCCTTCCTAGGCTACGTAGGCCTTTGCACTGCCTCTCTGATGTTATTGTTGCCTCTTTGTTTGGTACTCATTGGCTCGAAACTCCCTTTCGATCCAACTCTCTGCTACTGCCCCTCTCATTGCAACAGATCACTTGTTCGATTTTCTCCACAAACCTCGACCCAGAAAAATCGAACTGACTGATCTCTCAAGTGTATCTCCAACTGACCCTCAAGCCTCCTCTTATACTTTTCCTGTTGATGAATCAACGGCTGAGATTAAATCTCTAATCAACGGCTAAAATTATAACAGACTTGATCCTCCCCTCTTAGAAGCTTTTCGCCCATATTTTTATTTTCGTAAGTTTAGACTTTGAACCCATTAAAAATATGAATTATTTTAATAACTCCTCATCCAGGTGGAATTTCTCCAAATGATTTCTGGGTCTTGGAGATCTCATGTGTTGTAGCCCCTCCACAAAATTTTGGAGCTAGAGCACATCCAATGCTACCCAAAATCAACATCGATAAAAGTGACGAAATATTCGCCACCACTAAGAGTCCTTGTGGACATAGGACCACAGATATCTAAGTGTATTAATCCTAATACATCCCTTGCTCTATCGTTACTTCTGGGAAAAGCTGCTTTAGCGTACTTTCCTACTACACATCCTCTGCATAAGTCATCATGTTCATTACTTAGGACCGGTACCCCTGTAACAGTCTCTCTGAGCATCCTCAGTGCTCCATGGTGTAAGTGCCCCATTCGCCTGTTCCATAATTCATTTTTCTCATTCTCACCATTATAGTAGTTGCCTATCAATGCCATTGGCGAGTCAGGCTGCAACCTATTCAACTTGTTGCTTTGAACCCCAATTTTTTTTTCTTTTTTCTCTTCCAGTCAGGATTAGGGATGAATCATATCCCTTGTCCTGTAACTGGGACACTAAAATTAGATTCATCCCTAATCCTGGCACATGCAGAACATTGGTGGCTCGGATGTCAATCCCTACTTCCGTCTGAAAAGTTATGGTGCCTCTCCCTACGGGAGTACATTTCATTCTATTTCCCATAGTTATTTGGAAATCTATTTGTTCTTCTTGATAGCTCGAGAAATGTTCTCGTACTCCAGTCATATGAGTTGAAGCCCCGTTATCAATGTACCAAACATCTACGAATGCTGAATTAGCTAAGCATGTGAATTCTTCATCTAATTTGGTAGACAAATCTTGGATATTTTGAGTATCCATATTGTGCCAATTTCTAATGCTATCCTATCCCAACAATTGTTGTAGGAAAAAACAGTGTCTTCCTTGCTGAGTCTACTTTGTTCCTTCTACCACTGAAAATTTTCGACTGAAAAGACTTACCCTCTCTGTTAGCTCACTCAAAGAGAGTTTTCCCACGAAATCCAATCTCTTTGGTTTGAACTGCGCAATCCTCTGGGAGATTCGAATTTTTGCCCTTGCAAGGATTTCAAATACCCTTCCTTTCTCAGTGCTTTCGCTTCCCTGTAGCTCTGATACCATGTGAAAAAATCTAAAATAGAAATCCTACTACAGTGATTAATATGATTTCTTCTACTTATTACTTCATAGATAAGTTATCTATTGTATTCTTACGGTAAATATCAAAACATATTCTATTGCAGCCTTCATAATTAAAACATTGAAGAAACTAAATGTAAGAAAAATACCGACACATATACAAACACCATAACACAGTTATTTTTGGACAATTGTCCCCGAAAAACCCAATGCGGGAAAACCAGTGCAGCAAATGAAGGTTTTATTATTCTTCAACAAAAATCAACATGTACAAAATTTCACCTAGTAGTATAGCACTGAGAAATATTTGCAAACGTTCTTGAACAAGTGTTTGACCCGAGAGAGAGGTTCCTTGACCCTCTGCGTCTCCTTGGCTTGTTCAGCATCAATTTCTCCAGCCTCTGGATTGGCCTGTGCAATATCTGCATCACTCAGGCTAGCGTTGTCTCTCCCAACATCAATCTGCCCAATGTTGTGTTGGCTTTATGTTTCAAGTGTTGTCCTTGATGGCAACTCACTCAGAGGTTGGTACAGGTGCTCAGAAGTTGGTACAGGCGATGGCAACTTGATCAGAGGACAGATCTCAGTACAGCAGGTCAAGAAAGAGATATACGCAGGTTCAGCAAGGAGAATCAGCGTGTACACGCAGGTTGGCTTCAGAAAAAGCGCGTGTATGTGGAAACGTACTTTTGGTCAGTGGCAGTTAGTCCTTGGAAGTTGTGCCTATGGTTTTTGGACCATAATGTCTCGACGGACGTGTTGATCCCTAGTTTCGAGGTTGATGGTATTGTGTTTCTATGGTTTTGGCTCTTGGTATTGAACAAGGCCTAAAGCTATATAAGGAGAAGATCACTAGGCAAAGGAGTATGAATTGTGTGTGGCTGACGCAGTGAGAGGATCTGGTATTGTTGGTTATCTGTTCGGGACGCTTGGTAAGGGTCGGATCTGACAGCAAAGGCAGGAGTAATCATTTCTAGATCTGCACGCGGGTTGCCTTTGGAGAAAGCGCGTATACACGCGGTTTTGGTACAGTGAAGTAGCGTATGCATGATAAGGGTTGATATTTCAGGTTGTTGCTGATTCTGGTGGTTGTTGCAGAGTTCTAGATTCTGGTTTGGGTTCTGTGTTCTTAATGACAGGGTTTCAGTGATTCGGTATTGGGTTGTTTAATGAATTATGATGCAAGTATAGTTGATGATTGTATTGTGGTAATGTTTGCTTTGTACTCTTGGATCCAGTCTGAAAATTGATGAAACGTGGTCCCTGAAGGTTGTAGGGTCAGCACCTACGTACTAGTAAATAGATCAGCTAGTACAAGAGCTGAGGGGGTTGTAGCTCCCTTCCAAAAGTAGTTGGAAAACGAGAGAGAGGGTTGTAGCCCTCTGCAGGTTGTAGCCTGCATACTGGTAAAGGACTGCACCAGTATATTGTAAAAGAAGTTTCTCATTAAAGAAAGAAAGAGACGAATTGCAGCAGGTGGTTTTCACCCACATTGGGTTTCCACCTTATATCATGGTGTTCATGTGTGTGGCTCTTGTGTGATGATTCTGTTCTGTTATACTGCACCTGTTTACTGCTAAATTGCTTAATAATGTTCTGAAGCATTTACTGAAGATAAGATTAACTGAATCATAAGATATCTGCATATACGCTAGTTGCTTTAGACACAGTCGCGTGTACACGCTGGTTCACTTAACAGAAGTCGCGTATATGTTTCTGAGTAGGAAATTGAAAAGGTTTTATTAATCTGATAATACTGATTCACCCCCCCTCTCAGTATTATTTCCAACAATTGGTATCAGAGCAGGTCCTTCAGAGGAAGCTTGATCGCTTGGAGGAAAAGATCCATCAAAATGGCTAATCCAGAAAGAGAGGCACACATCAGGCCACCAGTCTTTGACGGGAACAATTTTACTCACTGGAAGATAAGAACCACTGCATATCTACAGTCTCAAGGAGCAGAAGTTTGGGGACTCATAGAAGGAGGATACAATTTCCCATCAGCAACTCCTACAGATCCAGCAGAGAAAAAGCAATATGAGCTCAATGCCAAAGTAGTTAATATCCTATTGAGTACTTTGACTCAATCAGAATTTATGAAGATCATGCATCTCAAATCAGCTAAGGATATATGGGACAAAATCATTACGAGTTACGAAGGAGATGATCAGGTAAAAATATCAAAGCTTCAAACTCTCAGAATCCGGTATGAAACTCTTAAGATGCGAAGTAATGAAAGCGTAGCTAATTATTTCCTACGTATGGATGAGATTGTGAATTGTATGAGGGATCTGGGTGAAGAATTTGAAGAAGTTGTCTTAGTTCAAAAGGTTTTGAGATCTCTGTCTACTAAATTTGATTCTAAAGTATCTGCCGTAGAAGAAAAGGAGAATGTGCGAAAAATTACCATGTCACAGCTTCACGGGATCTTAACTGCTTTTGAAATGCGACTAGAGGTACCACCAGAGGCCGCATTCGAAGTGTCAGAGGAAGAAGATGAGGTAAATTTTGTCAAGAATCTTGAACGTGGAACTGGACGGTTCAAAGATAAGCTGCCTTTCAAATGTTTTCTATGTGGTAGAGTTGGTCACTATGCTGCTAGATGTCCTCATAACAAAGGAAGGATATATGAAGAAGATGGTAGAAGCTATTATTCCCATATTAAAAGTTCATTTAATGATAGTAAAGATATTAGAAGTCTCATGGCGCACAAGAAGAAGAATGCTTCATCCAATGATAGCGAGGATATTAAAAGTCTCATGGCACATGAAGAGAAGAATGCAGAAACTGAAGAAGCTACCAAACTAAAAGAACTATTGGAAACAGAAACCAGGGTAAGGGAGAAATTGCAGGATATAGCAAAAGATCAGAGCTCAACTATTCAGAGACTTGAATCAAAGATCCTCTCTCTAAAAGAAGATCTTGAAGATCAAGAACATGAAGTGATCAAACTAAAGCGACAAGTAGAAGAAGGGAGAAAAGTTGAAGAAGACCTAAGGAAGCAGTATCTGAAAAAGGAAGAACAACATCAAGTTGAGGTAAATATCTTGAAAGGTAAACTAGAAGAAAAGGATAAGCTTTTACGATTTCAAGATAGTTCTAAAGTCTTGGATGATATTCTTAATAGTCAAAGATCTCCTGCTATCAAGACTGGTCTTGGTTTTCATGAATATGTTGAAGGTGAATCTAGTTCACAAGGTGAGACAAGAAACTCTAATGAGAAATCTGAAATGCTCAAGGAACAACCAAGAAAAGAAATTCCTCAAGGAAGATCCTTTGCTCCCAACTATGGACGTGATAGACCTGAAATGCTCAAGGAACAACCAAGAAAAGAAATTCCTCAAGGAAGATCCTTTACTCCCAACTATGGACGTGATAGACGATTATTTCCTCCGCTGAATAAAGTTGAATGTTATGTATGTCATAATCTTGGACATGTTGCAGCCAGATGCAGAAGTAGGATGGTTCAAGAAAGATCATCTCATCCCAGGTATTTCAGAGGGTATTGCTTTGCCTGTAATGCATATGGACACAAAGCATTTGATTGTGATAGAAGGAACATGAAAAATATAAGGTGCTATACATGCAACAACTTTGGGCATAAAGCAAGGGAATGCAGAAGCAGATTTCAAAATTCAAGACAAGGGGACCATACATCATCACAGTTGCAGGAATTGAAGAAGACAGAGACAGAAAGGTGTGGGATAACTCAGACAGCTGACATAACAGACACAGAGGAATCTGAAAGTGATGAAATTCAGTATTCCATCCTGCATACGCTGATAGACTGAAGACAAGTCGCGTATATACGCGAGTTACAGGCTGCAAAGTCGCGTATATGAAGATAGGGCAGCAGAACAGACCTAGGTTCAGTCATGGTTGGCTCAGGCTCAGGGGGAGCAGAATAGACTCAGGAAATGGTTCAGACATGGTTGGCTCACACTCAGGGGGAGAATATTCTTCAAATAATTCATTGTTGGCACTATGGTTAGAAGTTGATGATACATCTTGTTGTTTGATCAAAGGAATGATGATGCTTATGATACAGATCTGAATGGCTGGTCTTAGAACTTGCATCTGCTCAAGGGGAGCGTGGATAGATTGGTACACTTTGGCATATACAAAGGGGGAGCCAAATTAGAAACTTCAGCATGTACTCAGGGGGAGTATGGACAGCAGTATGGACAGCAGAAGGTATACCAAGGAAGAGAATATCTTGGTCCACCCTTTGCCCTTGATGTCAAAGGGGGAGAGTGACTTGGTGTGGTGGTTGCCATCAAGTCCAAAGGGGGAGATTGTTGGCTTTATGTTTCAAGTGTTGTCCTTGATGGCAACTCACTCAGAGGTTGGTACAGGTGCTCAGAAGTTGGTACAGGCGATGGCAACTTGATCAGAGGACAGATCTCAGTACAGCAGGTCAAGAAAGAGATATACGCAGGTTCAGCAAGGAGAATCAGCGTGTACACGCAGGTTGGCTTCAGAAAAAGCGCGTGTATGTGGAAACGTACTTTTGGTCAGTGGCAGTTAGTCCTTGGAAGTTGTGCCTATGGTTTTTGGACCATAATGTCTCGACGGACGTGTTGATCCCTAGTTTCGAGGTTGATGGTATTGTGTTTCTATGGTTTTGGCTCTTGGTATTGAACAAGGCCTAAAGCTATATAAGGAGAAGATCACTAGGCAAAGGAGTATGAATTGTGTGTGGCTGACGCAGTGAGAGGATCTGGTATTGTTGGTTATCTGTTCGGGACGCTTGGTAAGGGTCGGATCTGACAGCAAAGGCAGGAGTAATCATTTCTAGATCTGCACGCGGGTTGCCTTTGGAGAAAGCGCGCATACACGCGGTTTTGGTACAGTGAAGTAGCGTATGCATGATAAGGGTTGATATTTCAGGTTGTTGCTGATTCTGGTGGTTGTTGCAGAGTTCTAGATTCTGGTTTGGGTTCTGTGTTCTTAATGACAGGGTTTCAGTGATTCGGTATTGGGTTGTTTAATGAATTATGATGCAAGTATAGTTGATGATTGTATTGTGGTAATGTTTGCTTTGTACTCTTGGATCCAGTCTGAAAATTGATGAAACGTGGTCCCTGAAGGTTGTAGGGTCAGCACCTACGTACTAGTAAATAGATCAGCTAGTACAAGAGCTGAGGGGGTTGTAGCTCCCTTCCAAAAGTAGTTGGAAAACGAGAGAGAGGGTTGTAGCCCTCTGCAGGTTGTAGCCTGCATACTGGTAAAGGACTGCACCAGTATATTGTAAAAGAAGTTTCTCATTAAAGAAAGAAAGAGACGAATTGCAGCAGGTGGTTTTCACCCACATTGGGTTTCCACCTTATATCATGGTGTTCATGTGTGTGGCTCTTGTGTGATGATTCTGTTCTGTTATACTGCACCTGTTTACTGCTAAATTGCTTAATAATGTTCTGAAGCATTTACTGAAGATAAGATTAACTGAATCATAAGATATCTGCATATACGCTAGTTGCTTTAGACACAGTCGCGTGTACACGCTGGTTCACTTAACAGAAGTCGCGTATATGTTTCTGAGTAGGAAATTGAAAAGGTTTTATTAATCTGATAATACTGATTCACCCCCCCTCTCAGTATTATTTCCAACATGTTGTTCCTTTTGTTGCTCTATGTCTTCGACCCTGTCTCCTTGATTGATGTTGAACCCTCTCTGTCTCTCCTCCACCTATAACTCTCCCTCTGAATCAATTTTCTCTTGCCAGTGAGAAAATCGATTTCTCTTAGGCAACTGAGTATCTGCCTGGTGTGTTTTCCAAATGACCCTCAAGTCCCTTCTTATATCTTCCTGTTGAGCAATCAATGGCCTAGATTAAATCATAATCAAGGGCTCAGATCGTTTTGACTTGATCCATGGATTTTTCTAAAAATTTCACCCCTGATTAGATTAATATCCATTAGTATTTTAATTTTCCTAAGTTTAGACTTAGGAACCTCATTACAATTATTAATTATTTTGAAAAAATCACTTATGGGTGGAATTTCCCAAAATGCTTTCTGGGTTCTTTGGAATACTTGTGCCCAAGCCTCCCTGCAAAATTTGAGGCTTAGAGCACATCCGATGCTACCCCAAATCGACATATTATCCTGTACTTGTAAGCACTCTCTTGTCTCTCAAGAACACATGTTTCCACATTGTGATGTTGAGCCATTCCTATCGCACATCTACCTAGCATCTAATGGAGGAGGAGACCTTCAATGGCTCAGGAAGGAAGGATCTGCTCGGTGCTAACAACTAGGATCAAGTGATCCAGTAACTACTTATCTACCATTGTTATCAATAAAAGAAATTCATCTTTTGTCCCATTTCTATTGTTAATTCTCATGTTATGAATCTTTAATGGAACTGTTTATGGACTAATCTATCATATATACTTGTATGCTTTGTAGTTTGTTGTTTTGCTCTCTATTTTCTTGATGGTACTGCAAGTTTGTATATTTGGAGCAGGAACGAGGGTTTGGACCCTGTAGGATCAACATCAAACATAGGACCGACCTGTGAGTCCCCATTCCCTCTTTTGTCAGTTTAGACAAGGTATGTGATGCTTGAGCATTCTTTCTTGATTTTCTATTTCCACTTTGTTGGGGTTTTCAACCCTAGCCTCGGGAGATTTTCCCCACAACACACACATATTATACACTCGTATTATTATATAAAAATGCAAAATTATGAGAAGCAAAGATCAAAGTTGACCAAGTATCTAATAAAATATAACGAAGTATGTGATTAATCACTTTCAACTAAGCCATCCAAAAAGAGATAATGATAAAGCACACAATGTGTAAAAATAGAAAAGTCTTATTACTCCCATACATCTCCCATCATTCCCAAGTACTATTGGGCACAAGTACCCTAGGGATAGGTCTCCCATTTGTGGGGACATGTCCCCGTGATACATAGTTATATTGTATATGATCAATATAGAAGTAATAATTGCTAACACACAACAACGTAGATTATTACAAAATGAATCATTATTATATATGACCAATTTAGGAGTAATAATTGCTAACAGACAATAACCTGAATAATTACAAAATGAGTGCATTACGCGGAAATAACTGAGTGGACAGGGGATAAGGTGGTTAACCCAGCTAAACTAAATAAATGTTGCTAACTTATGAGCATAACTTTAATTTATTAGGTAGTCCAAGGTGGTTCTTTGAATGATAGCATGAAACTTATGCTTTGGAGTAATCTAACCAAGCACCTTGTGGAGAACGGGGATCATTGCCTGCCTCAAAATATGTCACAGTATTTTCAATTACTTCTAGTCGGAGCAATTTCCAGATGCAGCACGTAGAATTACCATGTCTAACAATAATTTTATGGATCTGTATGCTAAGAAGAATGACACGCAGATGTCCTCTTTAAGATAAGATTGACACCCTGGACAGTTTTGCCAAGGTCCCAAATTAATGAGTATCCTCTTCTGAAGAAAACCTCTAGCATGTATTTAAAATCTTTGTTATCAAGAAGTAGGACAGCACCTGAGGAGCCCGTGTGATCACTTTGCCAAGAGCTTCCTCTTTGACTCCTAACGTCCTGAGGTACTTGATTGTACTTGATTTTTTCTTCGAGTGCTTCTATTCTGTATCCCAATACCTGAGGTGACTTCAGTAGGAATTTCCCCAAGCAGTCAGGCTTCACTCCAAGACTAAGAAGGTAATCAACAATTGGTTCCATTTTCTTCTTTCGATCCAGAACCAGAACATCAGCAAACCCGTTTAGTATTTTTGTCATGTCATTTCTTCTCGCAGTTGTCTAATATATTTGTAAGAACGAATCATGCCCTCCAAATTGAAACTTAGCATACCGGGTCGCCGTGCAATGGCTTTTCCAAGAATTCTTGGTTCTATACCTATTCTAACCAAAAACTTTAAACGGACTTGAAGGTTCGCCTGTATTACGGGAGAAAATAGTCTAGGAACCCTCTTTAAAATTCTACAGAGATCTTCCTCCGGAACACCAAACATTAGCAAGCAATTGACACTTAATTTTACCCGATACTCTGGATGTCTTAAAACCTGTGGTTTCGTGTGTAAAACACTCAAGACATCCTCCTTTGTCAGACCAGCCGACTGCAAATATACAAGCACTTTGTGGATTTGATATGAATTGCATTCAAGTAATGCAGGATACTGAATACAAACGCCACAGAGTTGTTCTTTGCGACCACCAAGTTCTAGTAGCAAATGAAATACCTTCATGAGTTGCACAGCATCGCGTTTCAACAGAGATGGAAGTTTCGAAAAAATTAACCCAATTTCATCCTTGTTCAATCCTATCCTGCTAAGAATATTTATAACACTGATTACATTTGCACCAGCTGTAGACGATGCACATTTCAAGCATTTTGCATGTGCTGAGCCAGAAATGTTCATGCCTTCGATTAGCTGAACAACCTTCAGATGTTCATATTTGTCTATAAATTTGACACTGCCATTTAATGCATAACTTCTTTCCTTTTCCTGTTCTTGAGAAATCAAGGAACTTCCAGAGATCCTCTTCTTCGCCACCCTCTTCCTTAATGGAGTAACACCAGAGATCTGGATTTAGGTGACGAGGGCACTATTTTCACTATTTTCGACATTTTTACTGTTGGAACCCAAACCTGTCTCAATAGGTGCAGTTGAAGACTCCTCCAGGGCAGAACACTTTTGTAAAGCTTGGGATTGTAACTGAAAGAGCTTGCTCCCAATGTAGTTAGCATCCAATCTACACCCAAATTAAATCACATTTTTGGCTGACCAAAGGGGTGAAGAGAATCCTAACTGTACAAAATGCTCACCATATAGAGGAGATGACAATGCAGAATTGAATACAGAACGAGGACTTCCGGCCTTTGCAACCAATTTGGTACTCTGAATAAAAAGCTGGCTATGGTAATTATAATAATCCTTAACCCCACGCTCCCTATGTCTGCTGTATACCCCCAATCCCCACACATCCAGGTACCCAAAACCCGAATGCTCCCTTGTTGTTGACGTCATCACAGAAGCCATGCCTACCTGCGCCGGCTAAAACGTAGAAAAATTATTATATCTAATAATCTGAATCAAAGCTTGGCACTGCCCATCAACCATCTGCCATGTAACATGCATATATTACATTCCAGTGATTTATCCATCGAGACCATAGAATAGAATGGATGTTAAGTTTTTAACCTAATTGTAAATTTCGACGGATGGGTGTTGATCTTGCTCTCTGCCCCTTTATTTTCTTATAGCAAAATCCTTCTGAAGAAATTAGGAGCTGGGCATCTTCTTCGTCCATACTCTGTGCGGGAGGAGAATGGTGGGGTATGGCCACAATACATTTGCATGGATTGGATAAAAATACAAATGCAGATAAGATACACGGAAATAAGGAGATATGTGGATGGAATATGAGCTCCACATTGCCTATCGTTTGTATATTCCGACCACAAGAAAGAGTTACATTTTGTGCAACGACTACTGTGCAGTCCCTCAGTCCCTGTCCTACTTCAGCAGGTTTCAAAAGCAAGTTTGGGGCGTCGCCTTCCTCCTATTTTTTGATACACCGGGAGGGCAAATTAAGACCCGCTGTAACATGAACCCCGTTACTTTCGTGAGTGGAAATGTCTGCCAAAAACACTAGTACAATAATAAATGTCCTGTCACGACGACGTTCATAAGAGGCCACATATAAAAGAAAGTTCATCATGGACATGGCTAGACCTTCCACTGCGGTACCATATTTTGCGATACCATATTTTGAGAGGTTGGAAGATAATTTAAAATGAAGTTGTATTTAGTGTGTGATTTTTTGGAAGTTTTTTTGCGGATTTTTCTCATTTAATTTCTCTAAAATTTGGCAAGAATTTATTGAAATCACAAGTGTGATGGGTAACCCTGCACAATTAAAGTGCCCTAGGAAATTTGTCAAGAATTTATTGAAATCACAAGTGTGATGGGTAACCCTGCACAATTAAAGTGCCCTAGGAAATTTGGCAAGAATTTATTGAAATCACAAGTGTGATGGGTAACCCTGCACAATTAAAGTGCCCTAGGAGTTTTTTACACGGCTAAATCCATATATAGTCAAAAAAACTAGTTTAAATAAAACAAATCAAGATTTCACCACAATTTTTTCACCCGAAACTCCAAAAAGTTGCACTAAAAACAACTCCATTTAAAATTTTCAATATATTTTTAATTATGGTTAATTGGATTTAGAAATGTGGTAATGTTTAATATTTTAATTTGAAAAAAAAAACAAAAAAGCAAGCAAACAAACAAACAAAACCTTAAAATTCTAATGTTTAGTATGGTAGAGAAGGTATAACATAAAATAAGTATTAAATTTAAATTTAAAAATAAAAATAAATAAATAATTAAACAAGTTTAGATCCATCTTAATTCTGAATCTACTAAGCATTCGAGGGATCAAATCTCTTGAGATGCAAATCTCTTTTGGAGTGAAAAGAGATTTGATTTATCTCAACGCTTGGTAAATCCAGAGTTAAGATGGATCTAGGCTAGTTGTGCAAACCTTTTTTAGAGTGAAAAGAGATATGATTTCTCTGAGTGCTTGGTAAATCCGGAGTTAAGATGGATCTAGGCTAGTTGGTAACATCTTGGAGTAATATGAGTCGGCGCCTACTCTTCATAAAATAATAAATGTGGTGAAACGACATTCATAAGAGGTCCATATATAAAAGAATGTTCATGGACATGGTTAGACCTTGCCCTCCTTCAAACACATATTAAAGGAGGCTAAAAGATGATTTGCCTTTATTTTTTTAGTCATGGTTAATTGGTAACACCTTGGAGTAATCTAGCTGGGTGCTTAATCTTTGAACCCTATCATAAGAGGTCAAACATATCCCTTGTAATTGAATTTGGGTGGAGGCGATAACAAATCATCCTCGAAACCACCCGAACTACTAACATGGCACCAATATATTATTAAAAGGAATCATTATATATTATTATACCTCTTCTAGGAAAGATTAATCTTTTCAATATATTATTAAAAAGAAACATCTTTTCAAAAAGAGATATAGTAAAACCTTTTATAAAAAATTTCAACTAAAATGGCAAAACCAATGAGGAAAAAGAATGAAGTAAATATCCAAATCTATATATAAGGGGGAGGGGGTGTACTCTCCTCCTATGCTTTTAATAAAATGTAAACATCCTTCCCATGATTCCATTGTTCTCTTGACTAGTGCATCTAGTATGGCATGTTGTTTTCTCTATGTTCCATTGTTCTCTTGACTAGTGCATATACTACGGCATGTTGTTTTCTCTATGGGTATGCTTAAAGGAGGATTTTGAGAAGGCCGTTTTGAGTTTTTGTCTTTGAAGAATTATATTTTTTATAAAAACGTTTTGATCTTTCTCTTGCCCTTTTTTTTTCCAATTCTTCCTTATTCTATTTCATGTTTGGCTTATATTATTCCATTGTTTTATGAATTCATTGACATCCTTTATAATTTCCACATTCATTCCATCCTACTTTGCCTAAGTATCTACTGCCTTGAATTCCATCGAGGCTTTCCTCCTTCCTCCATGAGGTTTTTTTTTATGTATCCATACTATACCCTCCTTCCTCTGTGAGGCTTTATTTTTTTTATGTATCCATACTATACTCAAACTCATTGTTAGCTTGCAATCCTTTTAATTTAAGCATTTGGATTTCATCATTAAGGATTTCTACCTTAACGGAAAATATTTGGTGAACTTCTACTATATTCACCTAAAATCTTCTTCCACGTAGGATATTCTTCATCATACAAGTTTGTGTTTCAAGTATTACTTGGTAAAAAAATGGTAGGGTCATATACTCCAAACATGGTAAAATAAAATCACGTTTAGGTTGGTATGCCTCCTTGTCCAATGCTTATATTCTCTTCTTACATAAAAGGTCCCCCTACCTAGTTCTACAAGTATTTTCATGGGGTTATTTCATGTTTTTTTAAGGTGAAATGATTATTTACTATCACCATTTATGTGCATTTTTCTCTGTTTTGTACCACTTCTAGCATATTTAGGTACAGCTCTAGGGTGGCTCTTAAAAGCCTAATCCCTGTTATAAAATTAATCTTCCATCTCGAACTAGTCCTCAATGTATTCCATCTTAATTTTTCCTCTTATTTGAAATATATGCACTTCCATATCAATTTTTTTCTTCTACCATTCTAGCAACTCATGGGTGTTGCACTTAACCTTCTATGATTGGTATAGGTATTTAGTGTTGGTTGATGTAGCCTGGGCATGTGTTCTAGCCTCAGGTGGCGTCAATGAGGCTAGGAACACAGGAACAAAAAATATCTCCAAGCCCAAGTTATTCCTTTGAATGGAAATGTCTTAATTGAATTATTTAATCAATTTTAATTATCTTCCAAGTTTTAACAAGGAAATATATTAATTAATTAGTGATAATTAAGACATGGTTAAATTTCCTCTAGAGACTTCTCGTCAAGTTTCTAAGTGATCTTAGCCATCAATTAGATCATTTCAAATCTACATCTTGGTCATTGATTTCTCAACGAGAGATTATAAAGGAAATCGATGGGTAGCCTTGGCGATCAATGATCATGTTATTGTGGTTGACACCAGTGAGGGTTTCAACAACAGTTGAAGCAATGATTATTTTACGGGGTTTTCTTTCTTCAGTATTCTTCCAGTGTCCAAGATCCGAATGAGGAATTCTTTTGGATTTTTTCTGCAAATAGGGAGGTCGCATTAGTGAGGCCATGAGGATTCCAAGAGGGCCAAATTTTCTTTGAGAGAGGGTGAGATTTCTTTTGGAGATCATATTTGTTAAGAGGAGAGCATACAAGATTACTAGAAGGGTCATACAAGTTGCCAGAAGATCCAAGAGGATACTTCCCTCCAGGACGTGAGCAACAAAGGCTCTAGGAGCTGCACATGTGGGGTCATGCAAGTCGTATTTGCATTGTGAGGTTGCATCAGGGTGCAGAGGGAGGCCATGAGTCTTCCAGGGGTTAGATCAACATGTGGAGGTGAAGAAATATTTTATCGAAGCTTTGTCAGGGTTTGGCAATCGGTATTGTAATATTCATCAATTATAAAATTTGTTGAAGATAACAATAAAATCCTCGGATCTGAAGAACTAGTTTTCCCTTTGGGGTTTTTCAAAGATGTTTTGTCCAAAAATATTTGTGCCCATTTTGTGATTGGTTTTTCTCAGAGTTTCCGCGATTTATTTTGGTGAATATTGCAATCATTTTTTTATTCAGTATTTGCAGTAAAATCATTTTTCTCATAATTAAATACATTAGATAATTATCGGTTGATTGCAATAAACGATATTTTTCACATGGTATCAGAGAAGATTTGAAGTGCAGAGCTTTATCAAAGTAGATCAGCACAGGGGTTTGGAAGAGGAAGCCAAGGGTTTAATACCCTAAATGATTTCTTCAGCTTATTCCAGATTTACTTGGAGGAATTTTACCAATGTTATTTTCTACAGGAGAGGTTGATATTTTCAGTCAAGCCATGAGAGTTTCTAGAGGGTCGTTTTGCCCAAATATGGCCATATGTGAAGGCCATATTGTTTTCCAAAAAAGGCGAAAAATCTCAGAGAAGCTGAGATCACTTGCATAGGGAGACTGTGAGGTTTTTCATGTACTTTTGTTAGCTAGTAGAAGAGAATTATTTTTTTTCCTCTTGAGGACTTCAGTAATGGCTTCGGTAGGATTGAGGGATCAAGATAGGTTGGACGGCACGATGATGCCAAGGCAAGGCATATTATTCTAGATGGGGTAAAGGATCACATTGTTCTGCATTTGGCAGAAGAAAATACAACAAAGAAGATGTGGGATTCCATCAACAAACTTTTACAAGATAAAAATATAAATAGAAAAATGATCATTTTTAAGAGAGAAGCTCATAAGCACTAAACAAAATAAGGGAGAGAACATTTTTAGTTATCTCACCCACATCAGGAGAGTCAGAGATGAACTAACGACCATTGGAGAGAAGGTCAATGAGGAAGAGCTTGTGAGAACAACCCTGAATGAGTTTCAAAAGCAATGGGATGTTTTCATGCAAGTGGTTAGTGGAAAGATTTGATTTTCCTACCTGGGACCGCTTGTGGAACTACACAGGAGGAGCTTTTACTGAGCCTTGTGAAAGTCAATAATGATACTAGCAGTTGTTCTGAGTAGAAGGGAGATGACTACGAGAATGTTGTTCTTCTGAGAAAGGGAAAAGTGAAGAAGGGATCCAGTAAAGGGTCCAACTCCAAGGAGGAAAAGAAGAAGGACAATGTTATGGATGTCATGAGTTTGGCCATTACTGCAGCAATTGTCAGCACAAGAACAAAGGTGAAAAGAAGGGCGAGAAGCAGACAACGATAGTCATAGATAAGCTTTCTAGATGGATAGAAGATAAGTTTGCACTCATCGTTTGCAGCAACAGTCCAGGCGAGTTATGGCATAATGAAATGGGCCATGGGTTACTCAAGGTGACAAGTGTTCTAGACGTGAACATGGAGCATGATGGTGTACAACATAGAACACCTTCCTCGCTAAGAGGGAGTGTTAGTTGATGCAACTTGAACATGTCTTATAGTCTCAAGTGTTGTAAGTGAGGATAGGAACACAAGAGCGGAAAATATCTCCAAACCCAAGTTATTCTTTTGAATGGAAATGTATTAATTAAATTAATCAATAAATTTTAATTATTTTCCTAAGTTTTAATTTAGGGAATTAGATTAATTAATTACTAATAATTGAGACTTTTAGTAAAGTTTGTAAGTGATCTTAGCCATTGATTTCTCAATGAGAGATTATGTGACATCCATTGTGGGTTAATTCCCCCTGTGACATTCCTTTGTAATTATGTAACCATTAATTAAAATGGTTGAGAGAAAGGGACACAGATTCCATTGATTGAGGAGCGAGATTTCTTAAGGAATTGGTTATTTTAAATATTAGTCATGGGTTGATTGAGTTGTTTTAGTGGGTTGACGTTTGTATAAAATTCAATTGGAAAACTATAGGACAAGCCCATGTGTCTTTTGGAGAAAATTGCAAGCTAAGAAAGGACAAAAATTAAAAGGAGAATATGGGTTGCATTGTCCAAGGGGGGTTGATCTGCGTAAACCATGCAAGAGAGAAAAACCACCATGGTCAAGTTAAAGAACGAGAAATAGGAAGTGCATGCCCACATGCAACCAAGAAGAAAGTTGCAACACGGTAGTGAAAAGACGAATGGAGAAGGAAACAAGGGGAGGCCAAGAGGCTCTTAGTAAGATTGGATTTTCATTCAGGAAGGTGGAGAGTCGAATAGGAAAAATAGAGGGGGAATGAAGAGAGTTGCTCAGGAAGAGGCTGGTTGAAGAAACCCAAGAGGGATTGCTAGTTAAGGAATGAGAGTAGTAGCTTGTCTAAGGCTGAAGAATCCACCATGTGAGATTTTCCTTAAGACTGATGAAACCACTGGGAAGTTTGTGGATTGATGAAGCTACTGGCCAAGCGATAGAGACTCTCAGGTACTTGGTGTGGTTGAGGAAACAACAGGTGTGGACCTAGGTTGGGAACACTAGTGCTTGCACTCTCTAAAGAAATACCCAACACGAATGATCTTTGTGTTGTCGTGGTAGTTTATCCAATTGTGGAACCTTCCCATATTGAGCTCTCCTTCTAACAACCCCGAGTTAAAAGTTCATGTAATAACGTTAATAAAGGTAAAATAAGACAAAGGTCATGGGACACGTATTCCAAGCTGAATTTTGGGCACAACATCCTAGTGGATGTTCATTTGGTTTATTATGGCTAAGAGGAAATTGGCAAAGGCATTGAAAAGGCAAAGAGGCATTAATCACATTTATTTATGAAAATAATGGAAAATAGGAGAAAAGGAAGGTGAAAGGTCACAAGTTGCATGTGAGGAGGAAAATAAAGGAAAAATAATGGTAATTGAAGAAAATAGAGTCCTTGATGATAAAAAAAGGATTATGAGGATCAGTTCACAACCTTTTTTCAATTTAGTTTTGGAGCTCTCTCTATTCTCTCATACTCTTGCACACTTAGAGCATTCTCAGAGAACTCTAGCATTGGAGAAAGGAAGGCAAAGGAAGACAAGAAAGTAAAGGGAAGTAAAGATCAAGCAAGGAAGAGTTGGATCAAGCATCTATAACAGGATTACTTGTAGGTATCAAGTTGCATGTATGGTTACCTTGCTAAATACACACATGCCTGTGTATTTGGTTATCTTGTTGTTGTTGGCATGGGATTCGCTAGGTGTGACAATGGTTTCAACTTTGCCTTACAATTTTCCATAAATACATGGCGCGATGGGGTTCTTTGATTTGGTTGAACTAGATTGTCAGATAGTTTTGGAATCGAGTGAGGTGGTCTCAAGAAAATTCCCAAGGGCCTAGGAAACCCTTGATCGGTAATGGAAAGATACACAGTAAAGCTTGAGGCTGGAGACGAGAAAATTCCTCAAGGTATTGGTGAATAAATTCGGAGGAATCCATGCTTGTTTAGCGCCTAGTGATTCCTTGACCAGTTTTAGCAGGATTGCGGTAAATACTCGTAGTGTATGTTTATTGTTTGGCCTAGGAATCCCTTGACTAGTAATGGCAGGATTGTGGTAAAGCCTAGTTGTATATATGAGGGCTTCAGGCCTAGAAATCCCTTGATTGGTAATGGCAGGATATGCGATAAAGCCTGAGGAAGCCCTAATAGTTTTGTTGCGAGTCCCACATTCATGCTTGGCATATGGAACATGGGTGATTGGCTGAAAGAAAGATTTGGTTTAGCTCAATCTATGGTCGGGTGGTACATGGAAGTCCCTGACTTGGTTGGATTTTGCATATGTTAATAAGAGATTTTTTCCTCTTATATTTTATGAGTATTTATACTTGTTATTATGTGCCTTTGATGGTTATTCTATCATTGCTATTATTTTGGTTATAAACATAGTTTTATGACAGACTTTATTTATGGCTCTCATCATGTTTTGATTAGGAAATGAATGGTTAATGAATGCCTGACCTAGTAGATGTTATTGCAGATATTATAAGAGAGCATAAGACCTTCTTAATTATTGTCAAATAAGTATGAGACCCTTATGTTTAGATATGTAGAATGACCTATAGATTACATGTTCACAATGTCTTTGACAAAATGCCTGTCATGGTGAGGCCTTGTTAGGTCAATTTTTTGTCTAAGTTTTGTATATCTATCTTTGTCTTGATGCATCTTATCATTATGGAAAGTTCTATGAAGTTCTGGGTAGAGGTCTAGATCCTAGCCCTAAAAAAGTTGTTCATATCTCAGGGTCGCAGGCACAAAACTGAGTAAATTAGACTACGGTCACTAGGAGGTAGGGTTATCCATGCGACTGGAGGCTTACAGTCGCTACCTTGCCTTGTTATGCATGTGATTGGTAGCCTAGGCTAGTGAAAAAGCAAGTTAGCTCATGGTTTGGGCATCTGGAGTGGTTGTTTAGCTCCTGGGGGTCCTATAGCTCCTGAGGAAGGTCAATAAAGTTTTGGTTGGACGATTCCACTTCCTTAATTGTACCTAGGAGGTTGAGTCATATCATAGTAAATATTTGTCACATTTTTACACAGATGGACCATGAACTTGGGTAAGTGTGTGAGGAGGGTGTTACAAAGTGGTATCAGAGAAATTTTCATTCTCTTTGGATGATATATGATACCACCGAGTGGTACTAGAGCATGGTTCAACACTTGGACTTGATGGATATAATGTTTTTGTCATGCATGCATGAAGATTGTATATGTCATTATGTATGCATGGTGGCAGTCATTGTTACAATTGTGTTGACATGTAGAAGTTGTTGATGTTGCTGTTGGGATGTGTTTGTCATGAATGCATGCCAGTGTCTATATGTTGTTATGCATGCATTGTTATGGGTATGGTTGTCATGCATGAGGTCATTGTATGCAGTTGATATTGTCATGCATGATGCTGATATATTGTTATCATTATGCTTATACATGTATCATGCTAATCTGGCTTATCTTGCAGATGATATATCCTCCTATGAACTATACTGAGGTATGTGGGTTATGTTTATGTTTGGTTTATTTGACATGATATACTTGCAGGAAGTAGAAGATCAAAGATGACTAGAAAAACAGTGGATTATAGTTCACGAGACTCTCCTTACTGATCAGATGAGCAATATGGTGATGGGTACTCTCCTAACATAGCGGAAACCTTGATAAGTTTGAAGGCAAAGATAAGAAGTTGCAAAGCAGATAGTGACAGGATCATTCAATCACAAGATAGACTTGCCAGGGCATAGGAGAAACAAGCAGAGGTCAATGCAGTAACCCTTAAGAACTTATCATATTTGCAAAAATATGGACAACCATAGATCAGTTATGGGCCGGAGGACAGGACTAATGGGGCATATGGCAGTAGGTCTCATGGTAGGTATAGGTCGGATAGAGATGACATAGTTAGAGATGGCAGGTTCCTAGATACATGAGAGGTGATGGAGATGAGTTTTATTCTAGTTATGGTTCAAATAAGTATCATGGTCATCATCACTATCATCTTTACAAGAGGAATGAAAAGGGATATTTGTTAAATAAGTTCAAGAAAGCCAAGTCACCTACATTTGATGGAGAATTAAAGAAGTTATAGGATGTAGAGGCATGGTTACTTAGGATGAATAAGTTCTTTGACTTGCATGATTACACAAAGAACATGAAGGCTAGGATAAATATTTTCATCCTTAAAGGGAAAGCAAACATCTCGTGGGAATATGTGAAGTGCTTTAGAGACATCAGGACAGAGGAGTTGAGTTGGCATGAGTTCAAAAGGATTTTCTGAAAGAAGTACTTGTCAGAGAGGTACTATGATAGTAAAGCCAAGGAGTTCTATGAGTTAAATATGGGATTGATGATAGATGAGGAGTACACGACTAAGTTCCTGGAGTTATTAAGGTATGTATCGTATCTTAAGGATGAGAAAGCCAAAGTTTAGAGATTTTTCAGTGGATTACCATTAGCATTTAAGGATTAGATTGAGTATGATGAGCTTCGGTCACTAGAAGAAGTCATTGGGAAGTTGAAACACTATTATGAGCAATCGAAGCGTAAGACAGAGTCTTAGCAGGGTTGGAAAGGGAAAGACAATACTAAAGGTAAATGGACACTGAAGTGAACAAGACCTCAGGATGCAGGTGAGAAAGAGAATTTTGTTCCTTACAAGAAGTTTAATACAATTGAGAAGGGACATGGGTCACAACCTAGAGAGTAGTAAAATAGAGGTAGTGATAGGGGACAGTTGCAGTGTTGGATATGTGGCAAGGAGCATCTCAAGAGGGATTGTCCACTGTATTAGGATGGTAGGCCTCAGATCTACATTGCACAGGAAGCACAGATAGTTGGGGATGTTGGGTAGAGTATTCCTCATATCTATGCAACTTGGATAACCAACAGGTAGATCACCAAGCATCTATTATCAATATAGATGGTAAACTTTGTTATCAAGTTGTTTCTATATTGATTGATATTGGATCTAATTATAGTTATGTTAACCTTGACCTGGTGGATAAGTGTGGTTTGAGAAAAGAAGTGCATACAGAGTCTTATTTAGTGCAGTTGTGATCTAAAATGGGGACCTAAAGGCTTCTTGTTAGCTTACAAGAACCTCTCTCACTCCAAAGCTTAAACAATTTCCAAGATCTATGCTTATGATTGATAATTTGCGGAATTAAAAGAACTTGAAACAGGTGTATGCTTGTGTTTGCTTTTAATTGCTTAATTGCCTTAATTTTATTTGCTTAAACTAATATATAAACACACATAACAGTAAAATGCAGCAAATAAACAAACACGTAAGACAACAATATAATATGGAGTTGACCCTAATATCTTGGGCTACATCTCCTTGAGCTCTAATCAACTCGACTAGGCTCTTTGGGATTATGGTAATGCTTCTTTTACAAGTTCCACACTTAACTCCATAGGTTTACAATTGTACCTATGGGCTTAGAATACCATCTTATCCCGCTGGCTATCCATACTCTGCAGATAGATCTAGGCTTCTCTGGACTATATTCCTTCAATCAACGCTTCAGGCTATCTCGAGCTCCTGGATTGCACCAACTCCCTCATAATTCTTTTATTGTCTCTAGGATTCCTTCTTTTATCTTCAGCACATATCAAACACCAGCAATAGCTTGATCATTTTATCTCTTTGTTGTTCTGAAACTTTACTTCAGCATCATGGCTCTTAGAAGTCTGTTTTGAGCTCTGTGGCATTGTCTCCAACCTCTGGTGGCTCTGCCTCTGTCAAGCACTTTGGCTCTGCAGCTCTGGTGGATATCCTCTATCAAGGCTCCAACCTTTGGTGGATCTTTCGCTGTCCTCCCAACCTATGGTGGCTCTCTGCGAATTGTCGGCTCTACGGCTCTCTGCGTTATCAATGGTTCGCTCGACCTCCAAGCGAATCTCAGCAACCTTCAACTACCCTATCAATTGAGCTCCCGGTGATTTTTTTAATACATCAGTTATAGTCGCCTCCATCATTGAAGACCGACTATTTCATTACAAGAATCTGTTTACAAATGGAAAGGAACTAGCGGGCATGGCCACCTGATCGTTTTGCCTTCCTCTGGCCGAAATAGCCAAATAACGGAAATACACAGGAAAACGCATCATGATCCATTTAACTGGAACTCAAAATGCATTCAATCACATTGATAAACCTATTGGGTCCATCTTGTCATCACAAATCGCAATCGCACAGGCAGAATGCTTAAAACCCAAGAAATGGCCAAAAACATCAATACACGGGAATACATTGAAAATTTGAAAATCCGGACTTCAAATAATATGCAATCGCATCCCTTACTCTATCGGGTTCGCGCCTTGATCGCTGATCGCAATCGCATTGTCGTATGTGCACTAGCCCTTGTATTGTTGCGATGCGATTCACCGATCGCCGATCGGCGCTATCGCATATTGCATAGTTGCATTGTCCTCCTGCTAGGCCTTTATCCCTTCAATGCTCTGATCTAATATGTAGTACGGATCCAATAAGGGTTCTAGGCTGTGGAATATAGTTTCTTGGTTCTGCTTCCATTTCGCTCTATCTTCGATCGCTTTGTTGCACGTCGCAACATCAGAATATTGCTAATTGGCCTACCCAGGGTTCTGATGTCACGTGAAAGCCTTCCTCCGATGCGATCTATTGGAGATCGCTATCGGGGAGCCCTTAAGGCTTGCTGTTCCACTGTTTAAACCTTTCTAATGCCATTTTCTTTAAGAGATGCATATTCTCCATTAAGTCCCATTAACAAGAAAATGCCTCCTTTTCAAAGGACAATGTGCAATTTTCTTTTTACAATAACTCCTTCGTCCAGAGTCTGTCTTGGCCCATTCAAATTGCTTTGGATTTAGAATGAAACAATCTATGAAATGAGACTATTTTCAAAATCATCCAATGACTTTAATTTTTCCTCTGTGAGGAAAATTCATAGACTTAGAAGTCTATGTTAGATCCATTTTGGATCAAGTTGGATACAGGTACTAAGAAGAGAGTTCATCATTGGGTAAGAACTTATGCATTTGAGTTGAATGGTATTCCTACATTAGCACATCTAAATGTACTTCCAATGGGATAATACAATATGATTTTGAGTATGTATTGGTTGTATCTTCACAAGACTAAGGTGGATTGTTATGAAAAGGTTATTGAGTGTCTGGATGACAATGGAGAACGAAGAATATTACAGGGTAAGAAGCAGGCATCATCATTTAGAATGGTTATAGCTATGCAGGTGAAGTGTAGTCATAGGATGTGTGTTATTTGCAGTTCATGTCTCCAGTGACAAAGGTAAGCATGTTGAGGATGCAAAAGTCTTGAAGAGGTAACCGGTCTTGCAACAATTTCAAGATGTATTCTCATCTGAGATTTCAGAGTTGCCACCTCATAGGGAAGTGGAATTTTCTATTGAGGTGGTACCGGGGGTAACACCAACATCAAAGGCACCATACAGGATGAGCACTCCAGAGTCAATGGAATTGAAGTTGCAGTTGAAGAAAATTTTTGATAAGGGATACAATAGGCCAAGTGTATCATAGTGGGGTGCACCGGTATTGTTTGTGAAGAAGAAGGATGGTACTCTTAGATTTTGGATTGATTATAGGCAGATGAACAAGGTGACCATCAAGAATAGGTATACGTTGTTGAGGATCAATGACTTGTTTGATCATCTGAAGGGAGAAACAGTGTTCTCAAAGATTGATTGGAGCTCATGTTATCATTATGTACGCATCAAAGAAGGGGACATCTATAGGACTACTTTCTGGACCAAGTATGGGAATAATGAGTTTGTTATAGTTCCTTTTGGTTTGACTAATGTTCCAACTACTTACATGTGTTTAATGAATAGTGTATTGTGTCCTTGTTTGGATAAGTTTGTTATTGTATGTATTGATGATATATTGATATATTCTAATAATGAGGAAGAGCATGTTGAACACTTAGCAACAATATTGAAGTTGCTAAGAGAGCATCAGTTGCATGTCAAGCTTAGTAAATGCAGTTTCTTTCAGACATAGGTACATTACTTGGGGCATTTTGTTTCCAAGGAAGGCATAGCATTGGATCCAGAAAAGATAAGAACTATCATAGAATGGGCAGCTCCTAGGAAAGTGGATGAGGTCAGATCATTCATGGGATTAGTAGGTTACTACAGGATGTTCATAAGGATTTTTTTCATGGATTTCCTATCCTATGACATCATTGCAGAGAAAGGAAAAGAAAATTGAATGGATAGAAGAATGTGTAATGATTTTTAAGTAGTTGAAGCAATTGTTGACAAATGCTCTAGTTCTTAAGATTGAAGATCCAGATAAAAAGTTTGTGGTGTGTGCAAATGATTGCAAGAGAGGACTTGGTGGATTCCTCATGCAAGAGGGACAAATGGTATGCTACGAGTCAAGGAAATTAAATGAGCACGAGTAGAACTATGTGACACATGATCTTGAGTTGGAAACAATCATTCATGCTTTGAAGATGTGGAGGCACTATATTATTGGCAGGAGGTCCATTTTGATGAGTGATCACAGTGGGATGAGGTACTTGTTTGACCAAATGAATCTGAATTTCAGGCAAGTTAGATGGTTGGCCACGATCAGTGAGTTTGACTTTGAGATCAGGTACATCAGGGGTAAGGAGAACATGGTTGCAGATGCTCTTTGCAGAAGAATATAGGTGAATCACATAACATATATGAGCTCATATGGGACAAGTTTACAAGATCAGATATTGCAGGTAGTACAACAAGATGACAAGTACACGGAGCTTAAACATAGGTTACAATAGCAGGGTACAGGTGAACAAGATGTAGATTATCATCTTATGATAAATGGTTTGGTGAGATTTAGGGACAAGATCTATGTGCCAGAGAATAGTGAAGTCAAGAAGCTTATCTTGAGGTAATGTCATGTTAAGTTGTATTCAGGTCACTTGGGATATCAAAAGACATTGACCACTGTGAATAAATTCTACTATTAGTCGAATATTAATAAGGAGTTGGCATAGTTTGTGTCTAGGTGCTTGGATTGTCAACAGTTAAAACCATAATGTAAGCATCCAAGTGGTCTACTACAACCAATTTTGATTCCAGAGTGGAAATGGGAGGCCATTTCCATGGACTTCATTGCAGGTCTGTTGAGGACATCTAGACAACATGATTCCAACATGGTTGTGGTTAACAAGTTGACTAAGGTAACTCATTTTATTCCAAATAAGTCTACTTGTTTAGCTAGTGAGTTAACATAGGTCTTCATCAGGGAGATAGTGAGATTGCATGGTATTCCTAAGAAGATTGTGTCAAACAGGGATGCTAAGTTCACTTCTAGGTTCTAGAAGAAGTTATTTGCAAGTTTGGGTACATAGTTGGCCTTCAACACAACTTATCATTTGTAGACAGATGGGCGAACAGAGAGGGTCAACAGGATCTTGGAGGACATGTTGAGAATGTATGTTATGCATCAATAGTGAAAGCAGGAAGAATATCTTCCATTGGTGGAGTTTTCTTACAACAATGGGTATCATGAGTCACTGAATATGAGTCTATTTGAGGCACTCTATGGGAGGAGTTGTAATACTCCTATCAGCTAAAGTGACCCAGTGAATAAGGTATTGATTGAACCAGACATGTTGGCAGAGATGGAACCTAAGATGTAGGTTATCAAGAAGAATCTAAAGGCAATACATGACAAACAAAGGAGCTAAGCATATCATCACTGGTTGTTTAAGGAATTTTAGATTGGGGAATAGGTGTACTTGTGCATCAAGCCCAAGAAGAGATCCTTGAGGATTATGTCATGTGCAAAGTTTGCACCTCGGTATTGTGAGCCTTTCAAGATCCTTGAGAGGATTGGACTAGTGGCCTACAGAATCGCACTGCCTTCGACAATGAAAGGCCATGATGTCTTTCATGTTTCCTTGCTTAAGATATATATAAAGGATATTGATCATATGATCGATTGGTTTGTATTGTAGGTGGAGCCAGAAGGAGAATTATAGTCAGAACCTTAGTGCATTTTGCACCGGAAACAACTCATGCTCCGAACTGAGAAATCGAGCAAGTTAAAGTGTAGTGGAAGCACTTTAGGCCTGATGAAGCTACATGGGAGATGGATTATGAGATGTGGGATATGTATTCTTCATTATTTTCTGGTGAATGCAAATGAGTTTTAGTATATGTAGATATTTATGTATTGTTGTTGTTGTAAATACAACAACAAGTTTTGTTATGAAGCTCCAATATGCGATATGGTTGTCATGTTTTCATGTTTTTCATGTTGGTTTTCTTTTCAGCAGGTTGTTCATTGTAAATACTGCATCAAGCTAAGTTATAAAACTCCATGGGCAGCATGTTTTGGTTTTTAGCGGTCTTGCTGGTTAAAGGTGTCATTGAACACCGAGGATAGTGTTCCCCTAAGGGGGAAGGGTTTGAAATAACATTGGGTTAAAAGTTCATGTAATAAAGTTAATAAAGGAAAAATAAGACCAAGGTCATGGGACATGTATTCCAAGTTGAATGTTGGGCAAAAAATCCTAGTGGGTGTTCATTTGGTTTATTATGGCTAAGAGGAAATTGACAAAGGCAATGGCAAAGGCTTTGAAAAGGAAAAGAGGCATTAATTGGCATTTATTTATGAAAATAATGGAAAATAGGAGAAAAGGAAGGTGAAAGGTCACAGGTTGCATGTGAGGAGGAAAATGAAGGAAAAATAATGGAAATTGAAAAAAATAGAGGCCTCAATGATAAAAAGGCTTATGAGGATCAGTTCACAACCTTTTGTCAGTTCAATTTTGGAGCTCTCTTTATTCTCTCATACTCTTGCACACTTAGAGCATTCTTGGAGCACTCTAGCATTGGAGAAAGGAAGGAAAAGGAAGAAAAATAAATAAAAGGGAAACAAAGATCAAGCAAGGAAGAATTAGATCAAGCGGCTACAACAAGATTACTTGTAGGTATCGAGTTGCATGTATGATTTCCTTGCTAGTTTTGGCATGCATGGTACATGCATGTGTGTATTTGATTCTCTTGCTGTCATTGGCATGGGATTTTTCAGGTGTGACAGTGGTTTCAGCTTTGCCTTTTCATTTTCGGATAGCCATGGTGTGATGGGGTTCTTTCATTTGGTTGAGCTGGATTGTCGAATGGTTTTGGAATCAAGTGAGGTGGTCTCAGGAAAATTCCCAAGGGCCTAGGAATCCCTTGACCAATAATGGTGGGATACAAAGTAAAGCCTAAGGGTGGAGACGAGAAAACTAGTCAAGGTATTGGTGAAGAAATCTAGAGGCATCCATGCTTGTTTAGGGCCTAGTGATCCCTTGACCAGTTTTGGTGGGATTGTGGTAAATCCTGGTAGTGTATGTTTATTTTTTGGCCTAGGAATCCCTTGATTGGTAATAGTGGGATTGAGGTAAAGCCTAGTTGTATAGATGAGGGTTTCGGGCCTAGAAATCCCTTGACCGGTAATGGTAAGATATGCAGTAAATCCTGAGGAAGCCCTAGATGTTTTGTTGTAAGTCCCACATTCATGCTTGGAATATGGTACGGGGGTGATTGGTTGAAAGAAAGATTTGTTTCATCCTAATCTATGGTTGAGTGGTACATGGAAGTCCCTGACTTGGTTGGATTTTGCATATGTTAATAAGAGCCCTTTTACTCTTGTATTTTATGCGTATTTATATTTGTTATTATGTGGTTTTGATGGTTGTTCTATCATTGTTATTATTCTAGTTATATGTTGGTTATAAGCATTGTTTTATGAAAAAAATTTAGTTATGGTTCTCATCATGTTTTGATTATTAACTGAATGGTTAATGAATTCATGACATAATAGATTTTATTGTAGCTATTATGAGAGGGCATCATACCTTCTTGATGATTATTAGATAAGCATGAGACCCTTATGTTCATATACGTAGATATGAGCTGTAGATTACATGTTCACAATGTGTTTGATGGAATGTCTGTCATGTTTAGGCCTTGTTAGGTCAAGTTTTTGTCTTTTTCTTGATGCATATTATCATTATGGAAAGTTATATCAAGTTATGGGCAGAGGTCTGGATCCTAGCCTTGAAAAAGTGGCTCAAATATTGGGGTCATAGGCATAGAACTAAGTAAATTAGAGTATTATTTGACTACAGTCATTAGGAGGCAGGGTTATCCATTCACCTAGAGGATTAAATTCACTGGCTTGCCTTGTTATGCATGCAACAGGAAGCCTAGGTCAGTGAAAAAGCAAATTAGTTGAGGGTTTGGGCACCTGGAGTGGTTGTTTAGCTCTTAGGGGTCCTGTAGCTCCTGAGGAAGGTCAATAAAGTTTTGGTTCAATGATTCCACTTCCTTAACAATACCTAGGAAGTTGATCCATATCATAATAACTCCTTGTCACATATTTACCTGGCGGACCAATGAACTTGGGTAAGTGTGCGGGGAGGGTGTTACACTCCTACTCTTGAAATTAAGCAGTGGCTTGCCTAAGGGCTAAAGAAACCAAAAAAGTGGTTTTCTTTAAGGATTGAAGAAACCATGAGAAATCTTGAGGTCTAAAGAACCTATTGATTGTTCAATAGATTTCCACTGAGGAACCTTCCCATGCTATGACAAGATTTTTCTCTTGATTTAGAGATGTGATTCTTTGTGAAACAAGGGACCCCTGTGATGAAGGATGACTGAGTTAAAGTTACTGAGGTTGAACAATGGTTTGCTTGAGGCTAAGGAATACCACTAGGAAGCATGTGGTCTCAAGAACCTACTGATTTATCAGTAGCTTTCCACTGAGGAACTTTCCCATACAATAATGAAAATTATGCCACTCGACTAGAGATTTGATTCTCTATGTTTATCAAGACACTTATGATGAGGCTAACCTAGATCAAGCCCTATGAAATGACAGTGGCAAACTATTGAGAACAATTGAGTGTTAACCACTCCTCCTCAAGCTCTGGAATTTGGCTCGAGGGTGAGTACTGCAAAACAGGCTTAGTTGTAGTGTGTTTAAGGTTGGTTGGAGAGTTGAATTCCCAATCTCAATTATTGAGCACATTTAATCAAATAAGTATACTCAAGCTTTGCACCTTGAATTTCAAGCATATTTTAAATGTGTGGGCTTAAGGTCTATTTTGGTATTGTTTCAATGTGTCAATTCAATGCTTATGGTATGTTGTGGAATGTGATTTCTTGTTTTTGTAGGATTTAATGTGTCAGTTATGCGTGTGATCTAATATGGAATGTTATTTCCTGCATGCTTAAGGAATGTTAATTTTATTGTAAGGTTCCTAAGTAAATGAATGGATTCGTGTATGTGTTCCTGAGCTTATTCATTGTATTTTATTAGTCCAAGGGAACTATAGATCTTTGGACTCTTATGGGTGATGAGCCTCGGTATTGCAACAAGAATGCTGCAACTCTCAAGGCTACCAACTTTAATTACCAACCTGGGGTTCATACAAACTTAAGAGGTATTGGCACTATATGTGCAGCATACAATGTGTCCTTCCTTTGCTATCATGATGTAATGGAGTGCATGTACTGAAGTCAAATCCTAAACTAATTGCAGAAAATGAAATGCTCGAAACGGAAGCCTTAACCTATTGCAAGAAAGAAAATACAAGGAAAGAAACCTATTCTAATTGCATAAATTAAAGATCATGAACTAAATTTCAACCATTACATTTCAAAGAGTTTAGATCCATTAACAGAGTTCATTGGATGTGGCAATCAAGAAAATCATCATTGTATTATTCAATCCATAAATCTGTCCATTAGCCCAAATTGCTGAAATGTTTTGCATGGGTAAAGAGAAAAGTCCTAAGTGGTCTTTAGTATTCCCTAATAATTGATTTAGAGCCTAGGGGCCTTGATTCAACCCTAAGGGATCATAACCAAGCTTCTTGTGCGAATCTAGACAAATATATACACGTTGGAAGAGTACTACAGGAAACTATAATTCACTGAATGACCAAAAAAATAAAATCCAAATTGGATGGGACAGTTTTTTTTATTTACTAGGATGTTTTAGGTCTCTAATCCAAGTGGAATCACTCAAAAAGACCTCTATTAACCCATGCTAAAAAATAGCAGAAAATTACTAGTCTAAAATCTAGAAATTCGAGAACTAGTGAGCTAGTAAATCTATCAGATACTTTACCTAATCAAGTGCAAATGCAATGAGGTAATTTTTGTTATTAACTAGAATTTTTTTGTGATCTAATGCAAGTGAAATCAACTCAATTGAAGCTCACTAGCACGCTCTAAAAAATAGCATAAATTTACTGTTATTTACCACAAGGGACTTCCAGAAATCTAGATTTGGGAATAAGCAAGCTAATCCAAGTAGCTCAATGACTACTATGAACTTCCAAAGCTATTATAATGATGAAATCATTCTTTTGATCCTACAAAATAACTTACTTCAACCATTTAACCCAATCTTACAACAAGAAATCATTAATACTAAATGTAGAAATAGAAAGAAAAAAACAAGAACAAGAGATGCATGTGAATAAGAAGTGAAAAGAAGAAAAATAAATGATACAAAAGGGATCTGAGGCTCATGGGATGGCCAAGCCCAAAGAAACTCAAATTCCTATGAAGGAGACCAATATTTAGAAGCTGAACATGGCACCAATCTTCATTATTTCCATCAATACAATTACATCCTTGCAAGAAATGAAAATGGAGCTATAAAATACGAGTTCTCTCCATAAGAAGGCTAAGAAAAATCAACCTCTAGAGGAAAATTCGACTTGGTACTTATAAAAAATTATTAGGAATCATTCCCCATGAAAGGAGGAATATTTCCCCGCCAAAATACCTTGATTAATGGATGTGGTTCCTAATACTAGTGTTGTGGAGGTAAATCCCCTTTGCAGATAGAGGCAATCCCTACTAGCCCAGACCGGGTCTAGCAACAATCAAACAATGCTATCACGCAAGTTCCTAATTGCAAATTAAAGGTCAATGATGAGAGCCTACTTGGGTTCCAACGCTAGTATTTGCAGAAGAGTCACCGCTCTCGTTCCTTTGCTCCGGCCGGTCACGATCCCCACGATCTCCATGAATGGACACCTGCACATGCAAAGAACAACACAAATACAAGCATAAAATCCAATAGATGCAATTATATATCGGTCAGAAAAGATATAACTCAAACATCATTACAAGAGACAATACGAGTGGAACCATAATGATAGTCATCTATTATTGATAAACAACAAAGAAGAATACAACCATAGTTCTGACGTCGAATCCTCCTTTGGTTGGGTGATCAGAAACACATATCTTGCAAAGCTTGTTGGGATTAGGAACAAGCCTCTCTCTCTTTGGTCACAAGAATCTCCTTGCTTAGATTTGGCCTTATGGGTGCAACGAAGGCTCTTGCAGCATCAATCTCTTGGACTTTTGGAATTCTTACTATCACTAGCACTAGCTTGCCAAAGGCAAAAGGACAAGCTTTTATAGATAGAGGGGAAGGAGATAAGATCAACCACAACATCCATGGGATTGGATTTATCACTAAGAAGCTTCCATGAGAGGTGGAAAACTACTTCCCTTCTATGGAGATTCGAAGCCCAACCATAGCAACTCAACATAGATTTAGTTCATGAGTGGGTTAGGAAGAAGCTTCGCAAGTTTGTTTGTTAAAAACTTTACCCAACTTGGCTGGCGCGAGTGCGACTCTGAGACAGAGCGCCAGCTGGCGTGCCCTCTTTGGAGGATTTCCCCCATTGGCGCGAGTGATACACTGTGGAACCGTGCCAATGGAAAAAGGGCTCTTTTTATGGGTATTTTGCAGAAGACGTCTTCAGGGCATATGAAGTTCATACTTAGGGGGATATAGTGCAAGTGCTTTCAGGTCATGTCACTTCTCACAGGTCCCGGAATGAGTCCTCCAAAGTGCGGGAGAGGGGTAACAGGGACGGTGACAAACGATGACAAATTACTGTGTAACAGATGCCCCCTAAAGCATGAGGCCCGAGAGAGAGAGAGAGAGGGGTGAAATGCTTTACAAGAATATGTGCAACCGAACACACCGCCGTCGGAAAGCCTGCGTGGAGAAGTACAACTGAAATCTCAAGTACATGATATATGTGGTATGGGCGCAGCCATCCATAACAGAGTACACAATAATCTAGATCCAAGGTATGGGCGCAGCCATCCAGTGAGGATCGATGAATAGACTCAGGCATGGTCGCAGCCATCCAGTGAATGAGTCATGTAATAATCATAATAATCCGCAAAATCGCAGCTTGGACTCCAATAGACAAAATCCAGGGTCTTGCACTCCATCTCGACCCGAACAAAGTACAAGTTCAAGCATGCGAATATAGAAGTTGAAGTCGAACATGCAGGAACATCGTCTGATTACCAGCCAATAGTGAAAGCTGTTAACAGATGCGAGAGGTACCACCAATAATGACAATGGCCCTCAAGGTACTATAGGTACAATCTACGACGTATGAATCAGTGAGCTGGCATCGAACACCCATAGAACCATTCGATCGGAGGGCAATGATGAAAACCTTGCGTCGAACACGAGGAACTTGCCATTGAGGCATGCAGGCTCCAAGGCACCAAAAAGGAGTCTCTAGATCAACTTCCTGGATAATGAGCTGAAGTCGACAGGAAGTGACCTTGATCGAAGGTGGGCCATAGTGTTTCCCACATCATCGACATGAGACAGAGGAAGAATGTTGTGAATTAGGATTATGCGAGTTATCAGAGGGAGGTTGTTATTTTGCAGAGGTCAACTTCTCTTGAACATATCGGCAGCACGATAGTGGATTTGGCAGTATTTGACATGAAATGAGTAGAGGTCATGGTGACAAGGCAATGAGCAGGTCAGAGGTCAAACAGGATCACCCAAACCCATGGAAGCAAGTTAAAAACGAGATGAGATGTCCCTACCCAGACACGAATGCAGACAAGTGCCATGTTCAAGAGCGACATACTGTCGACGCGACAACTATTGTGGTTCCATTTTCCCTACCATTTTTGGCGAGTACCCCAGTTATTTTTATTAACAAGCTTGACGGGGATAGCATATGCTTGTAGAGCGTCATTTCGACGGAATCCAATGTCATCAGGTTTTAACGAGTCCGACAGAGGAAGAACTCGATGTCTTTTCATATTTAGAGAGTTTGAAAAGACAGTAGAAAAGGAAACTCCAGGGGTGTCATTTTTCGTAAAGTTGTGTCTCTTGAGCCCGAAAAAGTATAAAACAATGCTCGAAAGAACCGCCCGACCATTATGATCGAGGAGTACTTTTCATGTTTAGTGACTTCAACTTGAAAAAGTAAAAAAGCGGTTGAGATCACGTCGTTTTGTAACCGTTAACGAGCCTGAAACGACAAGGGCCCGACAATCTTTTCGTTTTTACATGGTCGGAAAAGAGTTTAAAGACAACCGCCTCTTATTTACGTTTAACGAGTCAAGAGGGGTAACTCGGCGATCTTTTCACATTTAGAGAGTCAGAAAAGAGCTGAAAGATGACTCCAGAATGAATTTTTTGTGTATTTACCGAGTCTGAAAAAGTATAAAATACAACTCGTTTCACCATCTAGGTCGCATAAAAGACCTGTCGCTGCACAAAAAGCAAGTGTAAAACCCATTTTCGACAAAATATATATTAAAATATTCAGAAAAATAACTTTTAAAACCTATTTCAAGTCAAAAAGTTATAAATATGGCAAAAATGGTAAAAAAAAAATTACTTTTACTTTTTACCTCTCTGAAGAGTAGCAGTGGTCCATTTGGGTAGCGAACTTCAGGCGGTGATTGTGGCAGATCCGTGCAACCATTCGGAATTTCGTTAGTTCCAGGTAAGAGGCACTTCCTCATGCTCCATTTTCATATATTTTTTAATGTCTTTCCTTCCTTATTTGGCCTCACTAGGAGGGGATTGTAAAATCTAGGGCTTCACCCATTGGCGCGGGTATCAGGCACGGACCCGCGCCAATGGGCTCATTTTTCCCAAAGGCTCGCGCCCATGGGCGCGACTCTTTTAAAAATAGTCACGCCAACTGCGCTAACTGATTTTCCGCTTTGATTTTCCAAATGCAGGTACAATTTAGATGAATTTTAAGCCTACCAAGGATCTAATCAAGGTTTTTTTGTCCTTGTGGATGCAGGCAAGCAAGAAAAATGGTAGTGCAATGGAAGGAAAGAGAGCATGACAGTGTGGATGCTTTGGCCATCGAGGATGAAGGTTGTATGAATGCTCTGAGGGATTGTGGGTTCAATAAATTCTTCCTTACGCCCTACCTATGAGCTCAACCCGAGCTACTACAGTACATAGTCAATCTTTGGGATGTGAACGACCAAGTGTTCCAGTTACAGGACCAAGTGCTAGAGCTAGACGTTTCCGACGTTTACCTCATTACAGGTTTGTCACGGAGAGGGGCGAGGCCTATTTTGACCAGCAGTAGACCTTCTGGAGAGAAGATGAGTGAGGTGATGGAACGAGTGTGCCCAGGGGCACAATTCGGGAGCAATAGCGCAAAGGTGGATATCCCCACCGTTCAGGATTTGACACTGAAGGTGGTGCTATTTACCATCACTCGAGCTGCGGGGGTGCAGGCGCCCCATGAGGCAAGCAAGAACCATCTTCTATTAGTTGCAGAATCTCTAAACCCCACTCTCTTTGATTGGGCCACAGCAGTGACCGAAAACATAAAGAGGCAGCTCACAAAATGCAAGCGGGGGGGTGAAGCAGTTCGGATATTGCTCGATCGTGGTATCGTTCTTCCTAGAACGGTTACAAATTTTTCAGGGGCAAGGTTCCATAGTGGCTGATCCATTGCCACGAGAGCCTAGGATGGCTCGCTGGGCAGTGCTAATGCCTAGGGGAGGAGGAGGACAACAGATGTCCTGGAGGCCCGAGTTCTTTGGATGGCTCCACCGTCAGCTGATTGTGGTAGAGGACTGGCCATATGCAGGGACCGACTTCACCAGAGACCCAGATCTCCCACTGCCCGAGGGAGAGGAGTGGGATGAAGAGCTAGGTACGATCTCTTTTTGTTTTTTATGTTTTATGATTTTTTGTTAATACATGCTCGTCCTAACAATAGTCATGTGTATATGCAGATGTTGGCCCAGAGCGACTAGCCGGCATGTCTCCTATTGTGCGGAGGAACCAGCTTGCAATTGACCCTCAGGAAGAGGGTGTCGAGGGTGGGGAACTGATCCAGAATCTTGAGGGAAGCACCCGAGGGATTCCGGATCATGCTCGACTGGCAGATGTCCCGTTAGCATACCAGAGGAACACAGTGGGAGTGCATAGTCGCATCCATCGTCTGTTGAGACGCTTGGTGTGCGCGGTGACGTGCTATCATGAGCACCACCGGGATTAGACACCTAGGTTTATTTTCATGCATATTTTTGAGGGACATGTCGTCTCCGGATGTATCAGGATGAACATGTATTATTTTTTGGACTTATGTGATGCACACGGTGCAAACATTGCGACACATATATATACATATGCCTATTTTGGATGGATCTTTTACATGTGATGATGTTTTTATATGCTATGCAAATGTCTGACACAAAATGTAATCTAATGTATCAGTTGCATAACAAACGAACCATTGTGAAATGTATCTAGTCACACAGATTTTATTTTTTACACAAGCTGAAAAGCACACATGACAATCACATATGCAAACTATGCTTGAAGATGAATTTTATTTTTATGCAAGCTTAAAAGCACATGGAACACATGCAAAATATGCTTGAAAATAATGGAAATAGGCATGCCCCCCAGCATGGTGTCTCAATTCGAGGTACATGCCCCCCAAGCTTCAATCCATTGGAAATGGAGTGAAGGTTGACATTATTGTTATTGCACTCGAATTGCACGAGCTCATGTTTCATTATTTTAACGAGGCTTGTTGGATACCTATAGTAATAGGTTTCATATTTCATGATTGGCAAGAGAAAAGCCAAATATGCTCTGCTCTGGTATCCCAAAGATCCCATATTTCCTAGAAAGCAAGAGCTGGGTAAAGTGTTTCAAGTATTGAGGACCTTATTTCAAATTTTGTGGATGATTCAACAGTCTAAACTGGATCATGCCATGTTTCAATTTTGAGTTGTAGAATAGAGAAAGAGGTCTGTCCAAACAGCTTAATCTTGGCAGACAAGTAGTTCAGGTAGAGAAGCAAAGGTTCCCAAAAGTTTAATCTGGGACCTTGGAAGACATAAGGGTAGAAGTAGATAGAGAGAAAAGGAAAAAGCCAAAGAAAAGAAAAGGCAATTGAGGGTTGCAAGTCCAAGTGCCCCTCCAAGAAGAAACAAAAAATGCTAGGCAAAATAGTTGGGTAGGCAGTTGTGGTTGCAGAAAGAATATGATCACCATTACACAGGCATCAATAGGTCTCTTGCCAAGGCAATAAATCTATCAGCAAACAAAGTGGTGAATTCCATGAAATTACAGCAAAGAGCATCACTAACTTCTTTTCTTTCCCTCTCTACTCCATCACTAACACCCCCTTTCTAATTCCCCTCCTTCATTCATATTAACTCCTAATTCTACTATATAACCTCCCCTATCTTACCCCCACCCCTAATAATATTAACACTAAGGTGTATAAAACCCCAAATCTTATGTATATTCCCTCCCCTAGGCATAATAGCCGTGTATTTCTCAAAAGGGACCAAATGGCATCTGGCCACTTTGGTGAACCTATTCCACCCTATTTCCCCTTTGCTGCAAGTTTATTTACCCTCAAATCACCTCTGCATTGATAAAACCCCCTCTCCAAACCCATTTTGCCTATAAAACCTTTGCAAAGGTTAATACCCGCCTCTGGCACGTTTCCCAATCCTACCGCATGGTTGGTTAAGCAAAACATTTGAAAAAAACCATTAAAACCCACAAAGTTTGATTTTTCCGCCCGCAATATCAAACGCGCGTCTTTCCCCTCCGCCAGCCGTCGGATCAAGCCCATAAGATCCGACGGCCCACATCAATATCGGAGCGCTTCCTGTGGCGGCACGTTAACCTCCGGGAAAGTGACGTTGCGCCTTGTCACGCCTCCTCCACGCGTCAACCGTTGAACCATCTCGGAGCCCGCTCTGACATCCTCTACGCCGTACCTAAACCGCCCCGAGAAACCGCGGCGGTTAAGGCCTTAACCGTGACCGCTGCACTTTAACCGCCACCTACCCGCCGCTGTCTCGCCGCCACGTCCTTGCCGGCTCGTACCTGCCTCTCTTATTGGCCCACCTCACTGCTGACTGGGATGCCACCTCGCCGCCCCTTTGACCAGTCACCCACTGCCACGTCGCCGATGACGTCAGCTGACGTCACCTCACCATGACCCACCAATGACGTCATGCTGACGTCAGCAGAAAAAAGCGCCAAATTGGTAAAATAACCCATATTTACCAATTTTACCCGTGTTTTTACCATTTTTACTGTGATTTCTGCTGAACGCTCTGCATGACCGTTTGAACTCAAATTTTCGCCAACCAGTCAATTAGCCCGGGCGACCTCCTCAAGCAGCGACTGTGCACCTTTGCCTCGACCTCTGCTCATCGAATTACAGGTATTTAGACCGTTTCGCCCTCCATACGACCTTCATTAAGCTTAAAATTGCTCAGAGGGATAATAGAGCCATAAAAAGGATATTTACACCGTTCATTTCCATTCACTCATCCACCATTGTCATTGTGAGGGCCAAGAAGCACCTGCAGAGCTTTAGAAACCTGCAATTCCCATAAAACCTCTGTAATTCTGCGTTTTCCCGGCAGAACTCCTAATAGACATAATTTACCCAATTGGAGAGTTCAGTTAGGCCACAGAGAAGTTCTGTCACTAAACTCCAGTAGTATTTCAATTGCTATTGGGAGAATTCCCCTTGAATACTCAAAACCTCAACTGTTTCCACAGAAAACTGCCTCCAGACTGTGTTTTGCCACTCCACCTGTCTACCTACAATTATTGCAACTTGAAGAGCTATGGAGACCCCCATTGCACTGAATATTAAGCCCATCAATGCACCTCACCAGGAATTAGCATGGAAAGCCCTGGGAGACATGGACTACCAAATGCTGGATTGGTTCCCCATGGGAACCAAGTACAATGTTCTAATGTTGAATGAATTAAGAGCCCAGCACCTCAGTGGGGCAGATATCTTGGGGATTTGGGAGTCAAATTTGCCCATATACAACCTTCCCCAAGTCAATCCTATGCCAGAGCTCATTTATAGTTGCCAGGAATGCTATGACCCTAGCCAAAGAGCAGTCATGAGCCCCACAGGCCTAGTCCTGTTCCAGATCACCCCAGAGAGCATAAACCAGATGCTGTGCTTCAATACAGCCAAGAAATTGACCCCTCTATCCATGCAGAATCTGATTAACAAAGGGATCAAACTGTCCAGTGACCAGATTGTCAAAATTAACCAACTGTTTGTCACACCAGGCTCTGAAACAGTCAGAACCCCTCCTATTGGGTACCATTATCTGAATGAGTTGGGCAGAATGTTGGTGGATCTAATTGGCTATGTCCTAGGATTCAGGGGGCTGGAAGATGTAGATGAAAGTATAATGGCAATGCTGTCCATATTTGCCCCTGGTAAGCCTCCAGCTGTGCAGTATGATTATGCAACTTACATAGCAGAGAAAATCCATGAGCAGTTCATGAATCTGAAAAGGGAGAAACTGTTCAGGTACACATCCTATATATATCATTTATTCCTTTTCTACCAGCCAGCTACCTTCTCTGTTCCTTTGAGGCCACTCAATGCCCAAGGGATCCCAAGATCAGTTGTTTTCTGGACCTCTGTTTTTCATTCTACCTCAGTATCACCCTATACATACTGTGAGTTTATTGATTTATTTGTTCATCCGGCCCTAACAGTTCTGCAAGGTACTCCTCCTCCTAGATTAACCGATGAAATGAGGAGGATTCTACATTTGAACAAATCTTACAATATTGGCAACTGGTACTTCTACCAGAACCACACAGTCATTAGGATATATGGCTGTGAATTGAACCCATTTAGGTTGCCAAGATATGTCCCCATGAGGCTTTTTGCCTTAGAGTATTTCAGGCAGTTTGGGAACTCAGATTACCTTCACTTTCAAAGTAGAAACAAGAAGTCACAATTGAAGGTAAGAAGTCAGCTAGGTTCCTTCCTATATAACAAGAAAGAGGAAGGGTGGAAAGAGGCACACAGCATCCTGGAAGGCCTCAGATTGCAGACCAGTTTTGAATGGATTCCCTATGACCCCAATCATTCTATCTCCCTCAGGAGAATTAGATACAGACTGGGCAACTATGCGCATAAAAGACAACCTGAAATTGAAAAGTATGCCAATGCACTAGATTGGGAAGAGGGTACACTAGTAGAACAACTCACTGAGGTAGAACTACTTGAGAAAGAAGCTAGGAATGTACAAAAAGAAACTGACTTGGAAACTTGTGGACAGGTGCCCTCCTCCTACAGAAAGCAAATTGGAACAGCTGCTAGATCTTCAGCAGCACAGCAGCAAACCACTGAGAAGACATCCCAGGCAGCAAGCAAAGACAAAGGAAAACAGGTGGAACAGCCACCTATATTGACAGAAGAACAAGTTGACACCTTGCTACAGCAGCAAGAAGAAATGGAACAGCAAGAACTGGGGCAGCAACAAGAAAAAGCACAGTCCAGTGAACAGCCCTTGCAGCAGGAAAAGGGGACAGATGTACCTAGTAACACTGAGCAGCAACCCCAAACAGAGTTGCCTCCCAGGCCAGACACCAATATAGACACCTCAGTCCTCCAAACACCACAGAAGGAGGATGTGACCAGGAAAAGGGAGAGAGAGACCCCCCACACCTCATCCTTCATCAGAGGAGAGAAGAGACAAAGACTGAATGACTCCCAAGAGGAGGACATGGCAGTAAGGCAAGCCATGGGCATGGGCCCACCCAGTGGAGAACTTTCGGCCAGCTCATCTCAGCGTGGACATGACATGACTATGGGAGGAGAGGTCAGCTCCTCCGGTCAACACAGAAAAGGGCAGTCAAGTATAAAACAGCAATTCATTGACATCAAAAGGAGGAGTGATCCCATAAAAGTGCAGCTCTATGATCACTTGTTAAACCTAGCTCCTAGCAACCAGCAGAGACTCATGTCTGCTTTCGATGTGAGTGAAGGCAAAATGATAATGAGCCACTTCATGCCCACAACTTTGCAGCCTCAGTCCACCTCAGACTATCTAAGAACCAACATGGAGGTTCTTGCCAAAGACATACACCCCATGGACAAGATTGAATTACATAAGCAGACTGGTGAAATGGTGTATGCCTCCCTGGCAGATGAGACATTGGAGAATTATAAACTAAAGAGCAGCCTGGACAACACAGCTTCTCAGCTGGAGTTAGAAAGAGCTTCATCACAAGCCAAGGACAATAGGATCAAGTCCTTGGAAGAGGTAATTATAGAGATAGGGCATGATCCTAAAGATGTCAAAGGCATCCAAGAACTCCTGAAGATAAGGGATGCAGACATGGCAGCCCTAAGAAAGAAAATCAAACTCCCGGCCACCATCCATCCACAAACAGATGAAGTTGCTCAGCAAAGGCAAGAAAAGGATGCTACAGATCTGCTGGTATCCCTATACAAAGAGCTGGTTAGGACTCAGGACCAGCTAGGACAAACTGAAGCTGCAAAGGCAGCACTACAAGAAACACTAAAACAAAGAGAAGAGGGCCAACCCTCCCAGCCTCCTCCTGTCATAATAAATCTTGAGGAAACCCCTCCAAAGACTACTCCTCCTCCTCAGCAAACAGAAGCTAAAGCACCAACTACAGCGCCATCCACAGCAACAACATCTACAGCATCAGAACAGGCTACTAGTTTGGACATGCAAAAGCTGCAAGCTGAGATCCAAGCCATGGAATCTCAAATGAAAGAGCTGGATGAACTTAAGAAAACCTTGACTAAGGTAAATGAAAAGTTTGACAAGAGCAAACAGAATGAGGCAGCCAAGGAAAGAGAGGTAAAAGCTCTTAAGAGGAGAATTGCTGAACTAGAGAAAGAGCTTGCACTAGAAAAAGTGACAGCTGAAATGAAAGCAGTGCTATGGAGCAACATTGGGAGGTCCATTGCCAAACAGTGGCAATATATTGAGACCATGGATGAGCAAATGGTGCTCATCACTAAAGCAAACAGAGAAATACAGAGAGCCAGGGCAAGCCTTGGACACATGCCAGAAGCTGCTACTAGGATGATCAATATTTTGAACTATAAGACTAGCTCTCAATTAGCTGTCATGGGAATCACCAACAGGACAGAAACAATTGCTGTAGCAAAGAGAGTCATTACATTGAGGAACTTGGTTGGAACACTGGAGAGGAGGACACAGGATATGCAAACTGAAATCAACAGATTCCTGGAAAAATTCGTGGCACTACAGAACAGAGGCCTCCCCAGCATTTTAAGCAGTGTAGGAAGACTGCTCACCCTAGAGAATTACAATAAGAGAATTGATGCCCAGGCAGTAGCAGAGATTGCACAACCACCCAGCACTTCAGCAGAGCCAGGGCCAGCCACCGGGCAGAGTATGTATGACAGGGTGGAGAACCTGTTTTTCCTCATGAATGAAGTTGAGCATCTGTTTGATACACCACCTAACTTCTTCAAATTCACAGAAGCAGATGAAACTCTGGGGGCAATCTTAGCACACCAACTGCCCACACAGGATGCCTGGAGAAATTTGACACAGACAGTTTTGTCAGGCCAGAATCAGTAACGCCATTTCTACAGGCAAATAAGCATACATGCGCAGGCACAATTTTGAAGAAAGAGATCTACAGGGAAGAGACAGAGGCTGAGCCAACTCAGCAGGACCATTGACTCACCACAAGCAACAGTCACAATCACAGGTGACAAGTCCAAGACACAGCGTACAAAGCCTTAAAGACAGATCTTCCAGCATTTATTCAGAATATCTCGACCGACTTAGCTGTCTCCAAAGGCTAAAATATCTTCTGACAGAGCATTAAAATGCCTGTACTCTGTAATCAATGCTGCATTAAATTTTGGCCATAATATCTTAAGTAGTTGGTAAGAAAGTAAAATCTGAGATAACTCAGGACTCAGATATTTTGTAAATGACCGCAATTATATATTCACCCTTCACAGCAGTTGAAGGGGTTGTTGCAATTTTCTTTTGAAGAGCTCTCGCTCGTTGTAATATTTTCAGAGAAGTAATACAAAGGAAGAATGGAATTTCCAAGGCTTGGTGTTCTTTGATGTATTGTGGTGAAAGATGAATGTTACAGGATTCCAGGGTGTTGCATAAAACAGCAAGTATTCTCAAATCTCTTTGTTATATGTTTTCGAGTCTTTTGTTCTCTTTTGTTGTTCAAATGTAATACACTTGATAGCAAGGTGAAAGGATAGTTCCAGGATTTAACCATGTTTACCCTGGACTCAAACTGAGCTATTATACATGTTTTCCTCAGATACAGTGACAGAATTGTAATTCTTAATTGCTGCATTTCAAAACTGTGTCTTTTACTGTGATAGTCATTCTCAGGGATTCAATCTTTGCCCCTGAGACCTCTGTCATCTCCTCTTAAAGCTGTCTGTTGGGAACATATAGACAATAAGTGAAAATTCTTAAATGCTTTCACTGTTTGTGTTACCTGTTTCCAGTCATTTAATCAAAAAACCTGTTCTATTAAGCACTCAAATGGCCCTGTAAGTTCCATCTTTCATCTCAAAGTTTCAAACACATATAGCCACAGACTCCATTGCCCAATGGTACTCAACCTCTCTGAAAACTACTTCACTAGAACCTAAAAGGAGTTTCATCAACCAAAACATAAACAAAAACCAGTGCATAATAGCTAGCCTAAAACCCTATCATAAACAGTTACAAATCATAAAGAGAGAGCCCTCTCTGATCACAGTTTGGCTAGAAACAGTGATCCAAAGATTGGTTAGTGGTTACCCCGGCCGTATTCCCTTGGGAGTCATAGGGAACAACCTGGGTGTTAACATAAATGGCGACTCCACTGGGGATTTAAGATTTTTTCAATTACTATCTATTTTCAAAAGCTACCATCAAGCCTGAAACTAGCCAAGAGGCCTTAGGACTGTTTCTGTAAACACAGGGACAGTTTTAGGGAAGAGCTAACTAGGGAAACTTCATCTTAGCTTTGAAAATATATAGTCATTCCAGAATTCTTACCTAGTCCTTGTACATACAAAACCTTCTGTATAAAGTTCTAAAAGAATACTTAGAAGCTGGCTCCCAAAAGAAACCCAAGGCACACTAGGGCAAACCCTGACCCTGATCAACCCATCATTGTTGATAATCCAAATATCATACCAAAGAACATAAGGAGACGGCAAAAGCAAGAAAAGCCTGCTGATCCAGATATAAGTTTAGACCAACCTATCCTCATTCCAACTCCTTGTAAAGTCCTTTTCCGTTCCACACCTAATTCCCCTAGTCCATCATCAACACCTCAAAGCCCTCCTCTCCCATCTTCACCATCTGCACATACTCTTTCAACCAGTTTCCCGCTTGTTACCCCTGTTATACCTGTGATTCCAGCTGTCCCATTTGTTCCTATTAACCCTATAAATCCCATAAACATGGCTAACAGATATGCACCTCTGCAGATACCAGCCAATGCTCCAGCTCTACCGCAAGACTACCAAACTAGACTCTCATTTTTGACTCCCAGGGCCCTTTGACAGCTACTCAGCATGCTAAGAAGATGCAAGATCACTTTGAGACCTTTGAAATAGATGATGACAGTGTTAGGATGAGAATTTTTGTCCAAAGCTTAACCGGGGATGTCAGAACTTGGTTTAGATCCTTAAATGCAAATTCCATTGCAACCCCTGAAGTTCTATACCAGGAATTTACCAACAGATGGGAGAAAAAGAGAGATCCACACCATATACTTGGTGAATATAACACTATTAGAAGAGGTCCCCAAGAAACGGTTTTGGAGTATTGTGCTAGGTTTAACAACATATACAATGCTATCCCCCAGAACTTAAGGCCCCCTCCTGATTTGGCCCTTTATAACTTCCCTGATGGTTTTGATTCTGATATGGCCTATCAGTTGAGAGAAAGAGACCCTCCAACCCTTGCAGAAGCCCAAAGAGTTGCAGTCACTGTAGAGGCCAACCTAATTGCCAAAAGAAACAGGGCAAAGCTGGAAAAGAAGGTTGGTTTCAAAGAAGAGCCCTCAGGCTTTGATCAAAAGTTGGATGCAATACTAAACAGCATGAAAAGACTAGGTGAGAGAGTGGAATCAGTTGAAAGAAAGTCATCATGGGAGGCATCACAAAACAATCCTCCTAGAAACCCAAATTTTAGGAGAACACAGAACCCCAATATAGGAAAAACAGGTGCTGACCAAGATATCAGACCCCCTTTTCAAGAAAATTATGCAGAAACTTCCTCAGCTAATCAGCTCAATGAAGATCCTGAGATCAACTTAATAGGTCTGGACGGTAAAAGCCATGTTTTCTTAACACAAGAAGACCATGAGGAGGATGAAAGCAAAACATTCCAAACACAATCAGGAGAATCCTTTGACTTTAAACAAGGGTATGATACTGCTGTCTATGAAGTCCATAAGCAATACAAACTAAGAAGTCGGACTGTAAATGCAAATCAGCCTGAGAAGGTAAAGGAGAAACAGCAAACTAAAGATACCTTAGTCACTGAACCTGATGACAAAACAAACTTGCCTGCAAAGGAAGTAGTGGTTGAGGAGGTCACTGAATTACTGTCCACACCACAACAGCCCATGGCAACCTCATCCTCCCACCCAAATCCGAACATTACCCCTCAAGACATCAACATAAGGGGCAGGTTCCAAAATCAAGATGAAATCCAACAAGAAGATTCAATGAACAGAGAAAGGACTGCTATCCGTGACTCTAAAATTCAGGTGGATAAACCCTTTGACCTAGGAACAGAGATTGGCAAGTTAAAGATAGCAATTCCCCTTTCAGAGCTAGCCAAGCATGACATATATAAGCAACAGATCAAAAAATCCCTTCAGCTCACCAACAGCAAAGATGATGTAAATGTGCTAGATGACACTCCAGAATTACTGTTTGGCCCAGAGGTAGATGGAAAAACAGTAGTCACAGGGGTTTTACCTTTTTATGTCAGCTTGCATGTTCATGATAAAATACTGCATAATGCAATGTTTGACTCGGGTGCATCTCACAACCTTATGCCAAAAGCTGTCATGGAAAGATTAAACTTGGATATAACAAGACCATACAAAGACCTGTTTTCTTTTGATTCTAGTCAAGTCAAATGCTTGGGCCTAATAAAAGATTTATGTGTGTCCTTGGTTCAATTTCCCAACAAAACCATTTTAATGGATGTTGTTGTTGCTGATATCCCACCCAAATATGGGATGCTCTTATCAAGATCATGGGGAGCCAAACTCCAAGGTTCCCTGCAATTAGACATGTCATATGCAACCATCTCTGTCTTTGGACAACCAAAGAGACTTTATAGGGAAACACTCATGAAATATATGGTCAGCAGTGAAGAAAAGCCTCAAAATTTTCCAATATATGCTGTCCATTCGGACATAGACTCCTTCATCCTCTTCAATGACAGCACAAGCTCCTCAAACAATGACATTAAGACCGAAACACCCATGCAAGAACAAAATATTGATCAAACAAGTGGCACCTGCCAAATTTTAATCAGCCCAACAGTACCCATTAACCCTCCTCTAGTTCTCAAAGATTGTCAAACAAATGATGAAATTATCCTAGGAGACAAATGGGAAAAGAAACCTCAACTCATGCTCACATTGCCATCCCATGAAAAGGATGTTAAATCTCCTGACCAGCAAGATAGTCTGTGGGTCCTAGAGTTTGATGGCTCAGTTAACAAGTTAGGGGCAGGAGCTGGAGTATGGATACATAACAAAGAGAAAGCCTGTGCACAAGGCCGGGCTTATAGATTGAACTTTAAATGCACTAACAACATGGCAGAATATGAAGCTCTGCTACTAGGTCTCAAGATTGCAAAATCATTACAAGCACATAGCCTCTCAATCATGGGGGACTCTGATCTAGTAATTCAACAAGTAAAAGGGGATTTTGTCACCAATGACAAAAGATTAAGGTCCTATAGGTCTGCTGTAATTGAAATATTAGAAACTTTCTCCGAGTTTGTTATCACAAAGATTCCAAGGGGCCGCAATCTCCATGCTCACAGCTTGGCAACATTTGCCAGCACCTTCAAATTCCCACTACAACCCAACAATTGTTTCACAGCAGAGGTCAAATATAGGCCTTCTATTCCAAACAATGTCAAAGAGTGGCAAGTATTTGAGAATGACAGGCAAATAAACAACTTTTTAACCTTGCAACAAGAGTTTACAGGATTAAATATTGACCTTGAGACAGCAAGTCAATCTCAAATAGTTGATGGAGCAAGTCAATCACAATTACAGTTTCAACAGTCTGCCCACCCAATGTCACCTAGAACAGCCAAACAACTACTCAGTCCAACCATTTTCAACAAAGAAAACATTCAGCAGATTCACCAAATTGACTGTGAAGAGCTGAGCAACGCTGAAGATGAAATCATACAACTCAAAGACAATCTTCTTCCACCAGGCCTTACCCCACTAGAGGATATTTTTGACTCAAATGATGTCCCCAGGAAACCAAAGATGCAGCCATTAGATGCAACAATTGAAGAATGTAACATTGGTACCACTGACAAGCCTAAAATAATAAAGCTATCTGCTGCTTTGCCCCCTGACCAAAAACCCAAATATATTGATCTCTTTAAAGAGTTCCAAGATGTCTTTGCCTGGGGTTATGAAGACTTGAAGTCTTATGATACCTCTGTTATCCAGCACACGATTCCCCTCAAGCCTAATCAAAAACCATTCAAACAGAAATTGAGAAGAATCAATCCTGTGCTTCTTCCTTCCATTGAAAAGGAATTACAAAAAATGTTCAAAGCTGGTATCATAGCACCAATCAGGTTTTCTGAGTGGATTTCAAATTTGGTCCCTACAAGAAAGAAAACTGGTGAGATTAGACTTTGTGTAGACTTAAGGAATTTGAACCTAGTGTCACTCAAAGACAACTACCCCTTACCCAAAATGGACCACATCCTTCAAAGAGTAGTAGGAGCCTCAAGAATATCATTGTTGGATGGTTTCTCAGGTTTCAATCAAATCCTGGTACACCCTGATGATCAAGACAAGACTGCATTTACTACCCCATGGGGCACTTTCAAGTATGTGAAGATGCCCTTTGGATTGAAAAATGCAGGGGAAACATTTCAAAGAGCAATGGACATTGCTTTTGCAAAGGAAATTCATGATTTCTTGGTCATTTACTTAGATGATCTTACACCCTTTTCAAAATCTGACCAAGAACACTTGAAACATTTGAGACAAATCTTCATAACATGCAGGAAATATGGTATTTCCTTAAACCCCAAGAAGTCATTATTTGGCTTGGAAGAAGGGAAACTTTTAGGACACATCATTTCGAAAGATGGCATAAGAATTGATCCAGATAGGATACAAGCTATCCTACAAATGCCTCACCCAAGGAATGTCAAGGAGCTGCAAGGATTCTTAGGAAAAATCAACTTTTTGAGAAGGTTTATCCCAAATTTAGCAGAGTTAATCAGATTACTAAACAATATGCTAAAGAAAGATTCAAAGGTCAAATGGACTGTTGAAGCAAAACAAGCTTTTGAAAGTATAAAATTGGCCTTAACTCAAACCCCAGTGTTAACTAACCCTCAGTTTGACAGAGACTTCATCATTTTCTCCTTTGCTTCCCAACATACTATTGCTGCTGTTTTATTACAGAAAGATGACCAAGGGAATGAAAAGCCCATTGCTTTTTTCAGCAGAGCTCTTAGAGATGCCCCCCTAAAATACCAAATAATGGAGAAACAAGCCTATGCCTTGATCAAAGCTATTAAAGACTTTAGGATTTACATCCTTTACTCCCATGTTGTGGCTTATGTACCAAGTCTTATTGTCAAAGACATCCTCACACAAGAAAACTTAGAGGGAAGAAGAGGAAAATGGATTGCAAACATACTTGAATTTGACATTGAAATAAAGCCTACAAAGTTGATTAAAGGGCAAGGTTTGGCTAAGTTAATGACAGAAGCAAATTTCCAAGCCTTAGATATCAACCAACTGGACAGTGAAACAGAGCTGGCGACTCCAAAGATCAATGTAGCCTTTGAACAATCTCCATGGTACTCTAATATATGTTATGTGTTACAAAACCTGTGTGCTCCCCCAGGACTGTCCAGAACTAAGTCTAGGTTCCTAAAAATGAAAACATCTAAATTTTGTGTGATAGATGAGAATCTACTCTGGAAAAACCATGAAGGTATTTTGCTGCACTGTCTTCTTGAGAGTGAAACTGACAATATCATGCAAGAATTCCATGCTGGAGACTGTGGTGGACATTTGTACTGGAAGTCCACTGTGGACAAGATATTAAGGGCTGGTTATTACTGGCCCACTATGTTCTCAGATGTGAAGAAATTCACAACATCATGCCACAAGTGCCAACTGTTTGAAGGCAAAAGACAGTTGCTGCCACTTCCTTTGAGGCCCATTGCAACAGAGAGACCTTTTCAACAATGGGGCTTAGATTTCATTGGGGAAATTCACCCCTCATCTTCAGGACAACACAGATGGATTCTAACAGCAACATACTACTTCACCAAGTGGATTGAAGCTGCCCCATGCAGACAAGCAAATGATTTAGTAATCATTCAATTTTTGGAGAACAATATACTGGCTAGATTTGGCTGCCCAGACAAGATAATAACAGACAATGCTGCTGCCTTCAGATCCAAGAAGATGGTGAACTTTTGCCATAAATTTCACATTACTTTGGGCCATTCTACAGCTTACTATCCTCAAGGAAACGGTCTTGCTGAATCATCAAACAAAAGCCTGATAAACATCATAAAGAAAGTGCTGGAAGAGAACAAAAAGAACTGGCATAAGAAACTAGTAAATGCTTTATGGGCAGACAGATTAACCACTAAAAGATCAATTGGGACCAGCCCATATGAGTTAGTCTATGGATTAGAGGCCAGATTTCCTTCATCACTAGGAGTGTCGGTTATGAAACTCCTACAAGAAAGCCAAGCAGAGCCAAATGACATGCAAAGAAGGATTAACCAGATAATTTGTCTACAGCAAACCAGAGAACAAGTTTTCAGCAGAGTGCAGATACTACAAGAGAAAATGAAAAAGGCCTTTGATAGAAGAACTAAAGCTGAAGATTTCAATGTAGGGGACAAAGTTTTAAAGTGGGATGCAAGAAGAGAAGAGAAAGGAAAACATGGGAAGTTTGATTCTTTATGGAAAGGACCATTTGCTGTCCAGGCAGTACAAGGTAATAACACTTACTTCCTAAAAAGTTTGACTGTAACTGAACTGGATGAAGGTCCTGTCAATGGCAGGATGCTGAAGCACTATTTTGACTGTTCACTATGATAGAAATTCAGAGGTTCATTGTATATATGCAATTGTACATATTCTTTTTTGATTTAAATTGTATAAAGAGGTTTTCCCAAATGCTGCACCTAGCAGCAACAGGCAGATAGAATCAGAGGTTCTCCAAGAAAGAAGCACACTATTTTGACAGATTACATGCAGCAGATTTCAAAGACAAAGATGGGCAGTCAAGGAACAAGGCAATCTGACCTGCTGTTCTTGGTCTTTCAAAAGAAAAACCATCCCCATGTGGAGCCACTGTTGGATACCTATAGTAATAGGTTTCATATTTCATGATTGGCAAGAGAAAAGCCAAATATGCTCTGCTCTGGTATCCCAAAGATCCCATATTTCCTAGAAAGCAAGAGCTGGGTAAAGTGTTTCAAGTATTGAGGACCTTATTTCAAATTTTGTGGATGATTCAACAGTCTAAACTGGATCATGCCATGTTTCAATTTTGAGTTGTAGAATAGAGAAAGAGGTCTGTCCAAACAGCTTAATCTTGGCAGACAAGTAGTTCAGGTAGAGAAGCAAAGGTTCCCAAAAGTTTAATCTGGGACCTTGGAAGACATAAGGGTAGAAGTAGATAGAGAGAAAAGGAAAAAGCCAAAGAAAAGAAAAGGCAATTGAGGGTTGCAAGTCCAAGTGCCCCTCCAAGAAGAAACAAAAAATGCTAGGCAAAATAGTTGGGTAGGCAGTTGTGGTTGCAGAAAGAATATGATCACCATTACACAGGCATCAATAGGTCTCTTGCCAAGGCAATAAATCTATCAGCAAACAAAGTGGAGCACAAATCCGTATTAGACCACTATTGAGTCACAAAAGGAAGAATCGCCCAACCTTAAGTGAAAAGATCAGTGACTAGGTTTAACGACGCGGGAACACGTCTCTAGCCTAGACCTCTAAATGTGTGCGTTAAGTTCCAATGCGTTGTTAGATTTATTCAGTTAATTTTACGGTTGATCTTGGATTAGGTTTCAATTTTCAGGCCTTAACGTATGTAATATCTCAAAATTTCCTAAATGCAAACTATATGCCAAAATATATCATTTCATTCGATGAATGCTAACTACGAGAGAGTTGAGAGCTTTCACACAAACAAAATGACCATAAACAACCAACAATATCTCTAATGCAGCTAATGGCAATTAACAAAACCTTTCTCTAAAGTTACTAATCGCTAATAACAACGAAAAGCTCTAATTTCCATTAACTAATGCAAAGCAAAAGAGATCATTTGTTTTCTTTTTCGATGGCAAAATGCACTAAACAAATTTTGAGAAATAGTAACAAAGAGTAAAAAGACAAATTTCACTCAATGAAAACAAAATCAAGTCCCTAAATACCAAGGTAGTCCTTTAAAACCAAGAGAAGATCTCAAAGACTTCAATGGGCTGTGTGATCTAAGCCCAAAATGAAGCCAAGCGGAATCCAAGTGAAAAGAAGTAGATCACTCGAATAACACAATAAAAGCTTTAACAATAACTGAACAAGTGCAAGAGAGTAACCACAAAGTCGACTGGACCAATAGAAAACCAAAACTCCTAAGGAAGGCTCGATGCACAAAGCCACTAGATGCCCTAGGGCTAAAATGTGAAATCGGTGGAAAAAAGCAAACACCCAAAGGGTAAAGGCCAAGAACCTGTCAAACAAGACCCTGACACACTCAAGTGATTGAAAAAATGTATCTAGGCACAAAAACCAAGCTTAGAAGGCTCCCAAACAAGCAAACTGGAAAAGTTCACAGGCCTGGCGCGACTGTCAGGCTGCAACTAGCGCCTTTCAGGGATTAGCGCGGTTTTTCTGTGTGCAACATGTGCCAACTGGCGCGCCTGTCAGGCTAAAAAGCATGCTAATCAAGTTTTCTAGGTTAAAAATAAAAATAAGCGGCCCAAGACTTGGCTAACAATACCCAGATAGACCATGAAGCAAGAGACAGCAGAAGAAATCAACCCAGAAGGCTGACCAAGCAAGCAAAACAAGAAAAACCAAAAAGGCAAGACAAACTCCAAGTTGTTTAGTTCGTAAACCAAATTGGAGATTGACTGAAGTGGCGTTGATCTACTTCGCTAATGCAAAGCAATAGCGTTTCGAAGGCTATCTGGCTGTACTTTAGGCTCCGTCTAAAGTTTACAAATCAAACAACAAGCTAACTCCCCAGTGGAGTCGCCAAATTGTTGTGGAGGTAAATCCCCTCTACGGACAGAGGCGATCCCTACTAGCCCAGACCGGGTCTAGCAACAATCAAACAATGCTATCACGCAATTTCCTAATTTCAAATTAAAGGTCAATGATGAGAGCCTACTTGGGTTCCAACGCTAGTATTTGTAGAAGAGTTGCCGCTCTTGTTCCTTTGCTCCGGCCGTTCACGATCCCCACGATCTCCGTGAATGGACACCTGTACATGCAAAGAACAACACAAATACAAGCATAAAATCCAATAGATGCAATTATATATCGGTCAGAAAAGATATAACTCAAACATCATTACAAGAGACAATAAGAGTGGAACCATAATGATAGTCATCTATTATTGATAAACAACAAAGAAGAATACAACCATAGTTCTAACGTCAAATCCTCCTTTGGCTGGGTGATCAGCAACACATATCTTGCAAAGCTTGTTGGGATTAGGAACAAGCCTCTCTCTCTTTGGTCACAAGAATCTCCTTGCTTAGATTTGACCTTATGGGTGCAAAGAAGGCTCTTGCAGCATCAATCTCTTGGACTTTTGGAATTCTTACTATCACTAGCACTAGCTTGCCAAAGGCAAGAGGACAAGCTTTTATAGATAGAGGGGAAGGAGATAAGATCAACCAAAACATCCATGGGATTGGCTTTATCACTAAGAAGCTTCCATGAGAGGTGGCAAACTACTCCCCTTCTATGGAGATTCGAAGTCAAACCATACCAACTCAACATAGATTTAGTTCATGAGTGGGTTAGGAAGAAGCTTCGCAAGTTTGTTTGTTAAAAACTTTACCCAACTTGGCTAGCGTGAGTGCGAATCTGAGACATAGTGCCAGCTGGCGCACCCTCTTTGGAGGATTTCCCCATTGGCGCGAGTGATACACTGTGGAACCGCGCCAATGGAAAAAGGGCTCTTTTTATGGGTATTTTGCAGAAGATGTCTTCAGGGCATATGAAGTTCATACTCAAGGGGATATAGTGCAAGTGTTTTCAGGTCATGTCACTTCTCACAGGTCCCGGAATGAGTCCTCCAATGTACGGGAGAGGGGTAATAGGGACGGTGACAAACGGTGACAAATTACTGTGTAACAACTAGGAATCTGCATGAAATGGTAGGGAACACATTCCTAGATTTTCTCAATCATTGGAGCTCGACAATCTGTGCCATAATTCTAGAATATCTTGTTGATTTATTATTTAATATTGATCCTCCTGTAGCAGGGATTAGGTCCCTATATTATCTCCTCCTCAAAATCTCCACAATCTACCCAATATTCTCACAATATTCCACAAAAATAAATAATATTAGGCACAAATATGCAATTATCCATAAACCTTCCTAATGGACATATTAAAGTTAAAAATACATTAACTAATGCAAAATAGAGGTTTAATGTGCTAAAGGATGGTCAGATGGGCCTTAATTTATGTCTAATTTAGATGCATGGGCCTTAATTTATGTCTAATTTAGAGGCCCATCATACCCCCCTGCTGAAAGTGTTGCTCATCCTCTGAGCAACTTAGTGACCTCATTGTGCCTCATTCATGGCCCTGGTGGCCTCTCTCTTGTGCATTCCTCATTCCTCTCTTAATAATATTGGTTGTAAGTTTTGCAAGGACAAGCACAAAAATGTAGTTGTTCTTTTCATGATTGTTTAACAGTATTTCAAGAAAAAAACATAACTTTCCTCTTTGCAAGTGAACTCTGTTGGCTTGTAGATCCATTTCATTCATATCCTCTCCCTTGAAACCTTCATTCCATTTTCACTCATTTTTCCAAAATTGTTTGTGCATAGAAAAAATCACAATGTTTCTTGAGACCATTAGCTTGCCTTCTTCCCCTTATTCAAGATGGGTTCTTGAATATTTTTCAATTTGGCAAGGTATTCCACATCCTTTTCCAACCTTCTGCTACCTTTTTCCACCATTTGGACACCTTTGAAACCTTCAAAATGCCTTTAGATGAGAACTAGGACATCTTGTAGTAATTCCTGTAGTAACTACATGAAACCCTGTAGCAACCTGTTTAAACCTATTTTGAGCAGAAATGATAGTCTAAGCCTAGGGTAGGCCCTCAACTTGAATTTGATGCCTTTCTCCCCTTTCTATAACATCTTTTAGGCCTTGGACAAAAGCTAGAAAGAGATTAGAGACCTCTTGTAAAGCCTCTTTTCATCATTGCAGTTTGAGCTCTATTTTGATGATGAATGCCTTCTTTCCTTTTATTTCCTTCTTCTTCTCTTTTTTTGGCCTAGATGATTGCCTAATGGCCTTGGGTTCTCTATTTTGATTATGTCTCTCTTAGGCACTGCCATTTTGGGTTTTAGCACAATTTGTTCCTTTCTTCCTTCTTGTAGTAGCATTCTACCTTTCTACAACAATCATTCCTCCTCTTTTAGGGCCTTCTAACTATATGTGAGTGATCAGAGATGATGTAGAGTGTTTGTAGGATGATTCTAGGGCTCAAAGGGAGTAATGTAGGTTTGTGAAAATGGAGAGGATGTGCTCTGTGTGTTTTTTTCAAGAAATTTTCAAGATGAGATAGAGTGTAGGGTTTGACATTGAAAAATATTAATCTGTTTCTTATGAAATCCAGGGATGGATGAATAATGGATAGATAATTGATAGATAATGGATATGAAGTGGATGGAGGGCTTGGAGTGTTGTGGTGACTTGACCTTTCCATAAATTTCTTCTTTTAATTGTTGTCGCCATTCCTCGAGGTCACAACCCTTCCTAATTTGGATTTTCCACATTGCATGAGTGAAGGAGTGAGATACAATTAACTAGTTGAAGGTTGCCAATATTGATGACTCATCCTTAGCTTATAAAACCTCATCTCTCATGCATTGACAAAAAATTTATAACTATAATATGCTCGAGAGGAGAGGTCAAGAATATTGCATACATGTACCTACCTGATGGTTATTAGAGAGGCATGCATGTTGTTGATGAGTTGATGATCGATCCATGGTCCTCTGGAGGTGATAATTTCCTTTGTTTGCTTCTGCACAGGTCTTCATAGCTCGGTGATTCTAAACATCTGTCTTAGAGTTACCATGAGAAAGCTATCTTAGTCAAATCAGACCTTCTTGGAGTGTTGGGCTTAGCCATGGGTTATTTTCACTTTCCCTATACCTTATTCCACCATTAGACACCTTTCCCACACTTTATTTCACCTTTTATACCTTCCTATAGCTTTCAGCCTGTTTCCTGTAGTACTACAGGAAACCCTGTAGCAACTTATTTAAGCCAATATCTCCCAAATGGTTTACTGGATTGACCTGAAATTTTTTGTTCATGTTTCCATCATCCTTATGCACCTCGCCATAAAAAAAAATTGGCCAATGGATGCACGAATCTAAAAAAAATTAAAAATAGCTGAAGTTGTCGAAGGTCGATTTCTTGGAAACCGTGCACTGGAATTTTCTGAAATTTCTTAGGCATGTTACCATCATCCTTATGCATATGCCCATGAAACAACTTTGTAAATGGGTGCACGAATATCAAGAAAATTCAAAAATTGTTGTAGGTGAGGGAGGTTGATTTCTTGAAAACTATGCACTAGAATTCGCTAAAATTTCTTGAACATGTTATTATCATCCATATGCATCTCCACCTGAAACAACTTGGAAAATGGATGTGTGGTTGTCAATATATGACAAAAATAAATTTCTACTCTATGTATTTCTGTTTCCTATAGTAAAACAAAGCCTTCCTGTAGTATTTTAGGACAACAAGGAAAATGAGTGGTAAAAGATTTCGAATGATGGATGGATGGTGGAAATAGATGAGGGTGATGGATTGACATGGCCTTGGTCCTTTTGGAGCATCTGTGCAAAGGAGTATAAAGTCCAAGTTTGACTTCATTTGATTAGAACTTTGACCAATTGTTTCTTTTTGTTTTTTGTTGCCAACTTGTTTTTGTTGCTTGCAGATGTTGGAGAGCACCTGCATTCATCAGAGAAATATATGGAGCAAAGATATTTATTTTTTTTTCTTATTTTTTTCTTCTAGGCCTACTAGCCACCTTAATGAGTTTTTCAACTAGTAGGTCTGCCTAGGCGCCTCAAAGGAGGTTTTCACCTAGGATATTTTCTTTTTCTCTTTTTTCCAACCCATTGACTGCCTCATGGAGGTTTTCAATAAATGAGCCAATATTAGGTGCCTCAAAGGAGGTTTTCACTTGAGATTTTATTTTTTCTCTTATTTTTATTTTTTGTTATTTCTTTTCCTATCCTACTCTACTTGGAAAAAACAAAATCATTTTCAAGTGTAGGAATACTTCCAATGGAGCCACTTGCATAACTGGATGACAGATAAAATCATGTGTAGGCTTGAAACATATTCTTTGACATGTACCTGAATGTAAGAGACCAAATGTTTTGACTTTGATGATATCAAACATAGTTGAAGAAGAGAGTATTGTTGCAACTTAGTGACTATTTGGAACCATATTTCAATATAGTTGTGATGCCCCTGGTCCACTTGCTAATTTGGATCATCTTGGATGTCTTCTTCTTCCATGAAATTCATATCTTCTTCTTTTTGTTGCTTATTCTCTTGAACACATAGAGGATCTAATGGTAAACAAGAGGGCGCTTTCCCAATCTCTGATTCTGATGTCTGCTCTTCATCAAGTGCAACTTATGATTCTTTGGTCTTGTCATTTGAATCTTCTTTTTCTACATGTTGTCCTTTAATGATATCAATAGAAATTCTTTTTTTGTGATACTCTTCCTGAGCTATGATGATTACCATTTAGATCAAGAGAGGATGTTTGGAAGTGTTGTACCTCAACATTGTAAGTGGGATGAGCTACATTATTGTGTGAGTTCATAAATGGTGGTGTAGGTAGTTGAGTGGGAGTGGATATTTGAGATGGATGTGGTTGGGGTTGTGGTTGTGGTGGAGGTGAATGGTAGGGATAACATGGAGTTGGGTATGGAGGATATTGAGGAAAATATTGAGGATATTGTGGATGTCTCCCATGAGTTCCTTTCCAACCTTGTTGCCAAGATTGGTTTTGGGGTTGAGATGGCCAAGGTTGCGAAGGAAAAGGTTTGTTCCAATTAATTTGAGATGGATGTGAATAAGCTTGAAATTGTGAATTAGGCTCTTGCGTCATATCAGGTTGAATAGGCTTCCATGGTCTTCTTAGAGCGACATAACATAGCTACATTGGAAATTGGCTTACTCTATTGTCCTCTTGGTAAACTTCCTTCAACCTTGGTAATGAGGGGCAATATTTAACATCATGTGATTCTGCATGGACAACACAAATATCAACAACTTTTTTTTCTCTTTTTGTATTCTTAACATTTCTACTTGTTCGCTTAGATTGCTAAGTATTTCTGTTTTAAAGTTATCAATCAAATTTCCAAGTTTAGCTTGACTTACCAATCTTGATGTTGATTGAATTACTCTTGCCCTTCCTCTTGATATGTGTTTGTATGTTTCAAAAATTTCTTCAAATGATAATTGATATACATCACCTCTACTCATGAGATCAAGGAGATCAATCCACTCATCCCTAATTGTTCTAAGTAAGAGGGTTTTTAGTGTGTCTGATCCTAAATGATGTAAGTTTTCCCTCTTAACATTATACATGAACCTCTCTATTAGATCCTCAAGGCTCTCGTCTTATATTTTATTCATTCTAAATATTTCTTCTTTAAGATCATGATTTTTATATTTTTCTAGAAATATCTTTTGCATATTGTTGTTGGGAAAAGTATCCAATACGGAATGACCCTATCCCACTCTAAGGGTGATAGTACCTCAGCAACAATCAGCGCAAAGCTATTCAAGATTACTTCTTTATGAGATGTAAGAGAGAGGAGAAAGAGATACACTAACCGTTATCTTCCGCTAATGATTGATCCAATCTTCCCTCTTTGCTGCTTGCTCCCAGCTCCTTGTTCTTTCACTGGCCCAGCTACACAAAGATCCTGTAAAAGCACAAGAAAAGGAAACTACAAGAAGCATACATCCATAATTGATTCAAGGATTAGAATAAATCAAATATACAAGCATCAATACGCCACAGAGACACATGCATATAGAAGAACCTCAAATGCTTTATTAATGGAAGAAGTAAAGTTCTGAGAGTGTTACAACCATAAGAGGCCCAATCCAGCAACACCTCCCAGCAGAAAGAAATCTCCTCTTCACCTCCTTCAAAGCAAATCACCCAATAGTTCTATGCACAAACCAACAACACTTCCTTACATTCACAAGATTCCAGCCTTCCTAGACCTCATGAGAGAGCTCTATATATAGGAGATTTGGAGAAAGGATGAGTCAGCTTGAGTTTGGCATGAAGCTGACTAGTTTCCTCTCCCACTTCAGTTATACTTCAGTTCTTGAGTCCACTTGGAGTTTCTTGCTTCCACTTGGAGATCTAGATCCTCTTACTCATCACAAGGCGAATTCCCTGATCCAAGTGTCATTTTGGAAGCTTCCTGGGCATTTGACACCTTGCAGAATGACTGTGCCACTTGGCCAATCTCGCCCAGCGCAGGTAGCCTTCATTAGATTTGACATTCAGCACAGGTACAGAGTGGAGCAGTTGACATTCAGCGCAGATGCTCAGTGGAGCAGTTGACATGATCCAGAATTAGCTTGTTTTTGAGTGTTTTCAGGTGGAGAACTGATTTTCAGTGCTGTGGTTTGCTGACCTTGTTCCTCTAGGGGTAGGAACAACATGTTTAGGGACTTGGGATCCCTCGGATTATCGACATTTCATGCTTCATGCTGTAAGGCACAAAAATGTCTATAACAGTTTCCCCCTAAAGTATGAGGTCGTTTATCGGGTGAAATGCTTTATCAGGAGGATCCGAAGTTCATTCAATCGCTGAGAGCTGACCTGTAATAAAATACAATACAATACATTATTTTTCATTCTGCTTTCATGATCTAGCTGAGGCGGGCATTCCCATGCTCAGCTTTATAAATTCATTTTGGTACATAGAACAGACGATCGTCTGATGGTAGACTGATAATTCTCTGCTGAAATTATCATCCTTTGGGTAGGATGATCATCTGCTGCAATGATGTACATATCAAATGTCTTTATATTTCCTGCATATATATCGCAGCCCGGATGGATGAAACTAGATTCGGGGTCTTCAAACTTGCTCGATCTTCACTCTAAGTACAAGTCGATCCATGTGAGAATTGCGTTGAAGTCGAACATGGAAAGACATCGCTTGATTACCGGTCAATAATGTAAACCGTTAACAAGCGCGAGAGGAATCACCAATAATGACAATGACCCTCAAGGTACTGCAGTACAATTCACGTGGTGTGAATAAAGGATTTGGCGTCGAACACCACGCAAAATCTTCTGGTCGAAGGTCATTGATGTATACCTGTCGCCGGAAGTGAGAAACTTGCCATTAAGGCATGCAAGCTTCAAAGTACTGAGGGGGGTTGTTCCTAGATCAACTTCTTGGATAATGAGCTGAAGTCGACAAGAAGCGATCCATCAAAGGAGGGCCTTAATGAATCCCACATCAGTGACACGGAACGGAGCTAATGATTTTAGTGGAGGTGAAAACAATCTGTGAAATATGATTCAGGGTGGCGATCATGGGTGGATGAAGGATAATGTATGGCAGTGGATGGGACACGGTTGACTCTTTCTGAACAACATCTCTTGAACATATAACGACACTGATGTGATGGATCGGTAGCATTACCCCAAATATGGATGGTTTGGCGAGGACCATGGTGATGAGACCGGTGAATGAAAACAACCCAACCCGATGTGATACGGAGGACAAAGTGTCATGTTCAAGAGCGACTTGCTACCATTAAAGCTTTGAGGTTCTCCCAATTTTTCCCCAGTCATTTCTGACCAGTACCTCTTTATTTTTGTCAAGCTTGAGGAGGATAACATATGCTTGTTCTATAACCTGCCCTTCGGGCAAGCCCATCGCTATGTTTTAACGAGCCTAGCGATAGGGAAACTCGTTCTCGTCTAAAGACAAGTTTGTCGCTATTTAATCATTTTAACGAGTCTAACGACAAGGAAAACTCGGTCCTTTTCATTTTTAGAGAGTCTGAAAAGGTACAGAAAGTTAACTCCAGAATTCCTTTTTCGTCATCTAATCCCTTAAGTCCGAAAAAGTATAAAACAATACAGAAGGGATGAGTTTTCGATAATTTTAACGAGCCGAATAAAACAAGCGCTCGACCTTTTTGTGCAATAATCCCTCAGGTCCAAAAAGATTAAAATCTAGAGGAGGGATAGCTCTTCCGGTCATTTTAATGAGCTGGAAGGCCAAAACTCGGCAAACTTTTCATATTTTACGAGTCAGATGAAAAGAGCTCAAAGAAGACTCGTCTTTTGAGGAACGAGTGATAAACAGGGATAGCAGCAGATTCCAGGTACAGGTTGGAATTTTCCAATCACGGCAGTGTCACAAGGATGGCTAGGTGAAATCACTCTTCGCAGCTGTTCCTCAAAATAGGTAAACAATCATATGGAGGTGAACGATTGGCCAAATGGAATGGAGGTGGCGGGTGCAAACACGACCAAGGCTTTTTATGGCTAATAAATTTACGATCACAATGGTTATTTACCAACACTGGGTTCATTTTTTAAAGAGCTTGAATGCGCCAAAACACTGCTCAATCTTATGTTTATTTTTTAACGAGCATGAACTATGCGCTAAAACTGCTCGGATCTCGCTTTTCTATTTTTTAACGAGCATAAATTCCACAGTAAAACTGCTCGATTATACCAGTCATAAGATAAGAATGTCTCCTGTGAGATAGCTATTTTTTATGGAGCTTTATCTCATGAAGCTATGCTCCTAATGTGGCAAAGTTTGACCTTTGCCCCATATCCTTTCTTTATGCAAGTTTGGAAACGGCTAATCCTACGAGTTTAAAGGGTTAGACCTACAGGTTTAAAGGGAGGACCTAAAAATTTAAAAAAATAAATAGTCGTCCCTTGCTTGCACTCCAAAAGGTTGCATGCCCCCAGGTATAAAGTACAATTTCAAGGCTGCCCCTACTTATCCGATAAAACATTTGTTTTAAAGGGTGAGGCTTGCCTCTTTCTGGTTACCCAAAGATGGTTCTATTTGCTGCCGCAAATCAATCTCTTTCTTCGGCAATGTCTACCGAAATAGACAAAGGTGAATGACCCTGTCCCGTCAAACACGTAACCTTGACAAAAGAATCCTGTTCTAGAACAACCCCTCTTCCTTCTTTCGGACGGGGTACGGACTAGTCATATTCTCCCGCGGAAATTCTATCTTATACCCAAGGTTTCCTCTGCCCGAAGCAGACCAGGATGCATGCCCCCTGGGTTCCAGTCCCATCTTTCTGAATCACTCGCACTCATCGGGAAGGAGGACTGGGGGTGGAGACATTTCTTGAGCGAATAGACCATTGAGGGTTGGTATTTGACTATTTGCGATGCGTGATCCCGGAAATGAAAGTTGGTCTACGAGCTTGACCATTCTTCCTTCGTGTGGAAAACACATTACTCTAAAGAGTGAGGAGACTATAGCTCCCATGCAATATATATAGTCTCGTCCAAGGAGTAGGTTATAATCCAAGGGTCCTTGAACAACCATCACGTTCATCTGAATGGTCTTCCCTTTCAATGTAACAGGCACATTGGGGAGGATCCCTAACGGTCGACTGGTTCCTTTATCAAAACCCGAGAGATTTCTTATCTCAGGCAAAAGCTCCGGGGAACCCAGTGCTTTCCAAGCAATAGAGGAAAGGATACTCACAGATGCCCCTTCATCAATGATAGTTCCAGCCATTACCATCCTATAAATTTGGACGATGATTCTGAATGGTATATTGGCTGGTAACCGGGGTCTGCCTAGTTGGTTCCAATCAAAGGATACAACCAGGTTGCTTGGTGGTGGGACCGAATACACGGCCGGATATGACCCTGACGATGTTCCTTCCTGCGATAAAGGAATGGGCGCATTGCCCTGATGCTCATCAGAATCTGTGTTGATGAAAAGAATCTGGATGGTGTCATCCTTATTCTCTTCAGTGAGGGTGTCATTTGAAGATGAATCTTCAGTGACGGTGTCATTTGAGGATGAAACCTCTGAAGGAAGAACCGGGTCAACTGCCGTATCGACCTTTAGACTTTCGTCTGGTCTAGATTCAGTAGGTTCATTTTCAATGACTGACTCTTCAGCTAACCACTTGAGCGGGCCAGCTGTATTTTCAACCAACGAAGGACTTGTCACGAGTTTTTTGTATCCAGGAGGAAGTCTCAACGGTGAAACCGGACGATCTTCCAAAACTCTCTTCGCTTCGTCTAAGAAGGGACAACGGTGGATGGCGTGATCGCCTTTACACAGTTTGCAGGGGGATCTTGCTCCCCCTCTTTGTCTTGAACCTTCACTTTCGCTGGTTGACGGTAAGCAATCAACATGGCTATCAGAGGTTGATGCTCCCGAATTGTGCAAACGAGGGGACCAGTCCCTTAGTATCCGGGGAATACAGGGACAATCTCTATGGAAGTGGTCTCCTCTACATATGACACATGGCGATTTAGGCCCGGTCTGTGCTGTGTGTGGATTTTTGTCAGATGTCTTTTGCCTGCCCCCAGTCGCCTTAGGCTCCTTCTTCTTCTTCTCCTTCTTCTTCTTCTCCTTCTTCTCCATGGGAGCTTGGCTTTTGCCGGCTCTACCTTGCGAAGATGAAGGATTAGAGGAAGAGTTATAGGAAGTTGAAGGCTGGTGGGCAGCTCTAGACTCATCTAACTGTTGACTCGACTGTTCAGGAACCATGGTGGTCTGAACTACATTGGTTGAGAATAGCCAAATAGGCAGGCCAATTGTCAGTCCTGGAAGCGACAATGTGGCCATGTGGGGCGCACCAACTTCTCCCCAAGAGGAGAAAGGACTAGGATTTCCATCATGTGGAATTCCTTGGTTGGAGCGTTCCATGTTCTCAACCTACAGATCAACGCGGGAATAGGAGGTGATTATGTTCCGTTTAAAATAAATTTTATAACGACGCTTTAGACACAACTTGCTTTTTCACTTTTTAAGAGTCGAGAAAAAGCTAAAGATGACTCTAGTCTCCTTCGATGTTTTAACGAGCCCGAAGTGACAAATGCTCGGATGGACTTTTTCAGTTATAGAGTTTGAAAAAGGCCAAAAGAAACTGCTCTGGAGTTCTAGGCAGAGGGTGTGCCAAACTTTTCGCAAAACCACAGAATACGTTTTACGGTACGAGTGGTCGATCTTCGTGAATGCTGTGTTCACTGCATTGCGATCAGTAGGGCGGCCGACACGGTTTCCTATTGGATAAAGGCTTTGTTCCTATAGGGGTCTCCCAATATATACGCGACGGTACGTGGGAGCACAAGTCCGTATTGATACTTATCGCTTCACCGTGGAGGAATCACCCAACCACTCAACACTAAGATATCACGTTTAACGACGCCAGAACACGTCTCTAGCTTAGACCTCTATGTGTTTGCGTTATGTTTCAATGCGTTGTTATGTAAATTCAATTTATTTTAAGGTTGATCTTGTTTAGCAGTTTGCCTTTATGGATCACCACGAGATGTATGATAACACTCCTAAATGCAGTCTAAGATGATAAGCAAGCTTTTCAATCTTTCAACTTTGAAAATCTTAACTACTGAGGGAAAAGAAAGATAACATCTTTTCACACAGATCATAGAGCACACACTAATGCACTTTTTCCTAAATCAACATGCAAACTGTCATAATGCACATGCACAATGCAAGTATTTCTTTTCTCTTTCTTAATGTTTGTGCGACACAAAAAGAAAGCTGTTGTATAACTTTGAATTCAATTTCAAGTGAAAGCAAACAAGCTTGTCCAAAATCAAAAGACACCTTAAGATTTACTTGTTTCGACACTAGAAATGTATAAACTCAAACCATATGACGAAAGCAAAAGCTCAATCAGCTATGAACAGCAAACAAATTAACTCTTAAGATCAATACGACACTTTATCACAGGTCTAGATCTAAGAGGCCACAGCAAGACTAGTTCACTTTCGTTATGGGAAACTGTAAATGATACAAGAAATACACAAAGAACAAACATAGTTTCTTTATACAACTGAGGCGGAATAATGACAAGGAAAGTTGGTTTCAGATAGGCACATTGACTGGTAACAGGCAGCAAAAACAAGAGTGAAAACAGGGCAAGAAACAGCAGGAAACCCCAGTAGCACAAGGCAAGACTGGTCCAGCGCAGGTGGGACACTGTCTGTTTGACCTTCAGCGCAGGTAGCCCCTTCGGGAACTGCGCTGAAATGCAGACAGCCTTCACAGCAGTTGCACTGAAGAACGAAACTTTCGTTTCTCTTGGTTTCCGGGTCACAGATTGCTCAAAAATTCACAGTTTTTGGCCAAATCAGAAGCTATCAGTCAAGGACACACTAAGGGATGACAAGGAGGATGAAAAGCTATCACTAAGAGCTTATTAGAGTCCTTGTGGATCAGCTCTTCAAATCATAAACTTGCCCAGAAACTGAGCTAGAGTAGCTGCCCTCTACTTTGCATTTGAAAGATCCAAATGCAGTTCGATTCGGTACTCCCTTTGTTTATGAAATGAATAGCAAAAACACAAACAACCAACAAGATATGATCCCCAGCGGAGTCGCCAATTTGTTGTTGGGAAAAGTATCCAATACGGAATGACCCTATCCCACTCTAAGGGTGATAGTACCTCAGCAACAATCAGAGCAAAGCTATTCAAGATTACTTCTTTATGAGATGTAAGAGAGAGGAGAAAGAGATCCACTAACCGTTATCTTCCGCTAATGATTGATCCAATCTTCCCTCTTTGCTGCTTGCTCCCAGCTCCTTGTTCTTTCACTGGCCCAGCTACACAAAGATCCTGTAAAAGCACAAGAAAAGGAAACTACAAGAAGCATACATCCATAATTGATTCAAGGATTAGAATAAATCAAATATACAAGCATCAATACGCCACAGAGACACATGCATATAGAAGAACCTCAAATGCTTTATTAATGGAAGAAGTAAAGTTCTGAGAGTGTTACAACCATAAGAGGCCCAATCCAGCAACACCTCCCAGCAGAAAGAAATCTCCTCTTCACCTCCTTCAAAGCAAATCACCCAATAGTTCTATGCACAAACCAATAGCACTTCCTTACATTCACAAGATTCCAGCCTTCCTAGACCTCATGAGAGAGCTCTATATATAGGAGATTTGGAGAAAGGATGAGTCAGCTTGAGTTTGGCATGAAGCTGACTAGTGTCCTCTCCCACTTCAGTTATACTTCAGTTCTTGAGTCCACTTGGAGTTTCTTGCTTCCACTTGGAGATCTAGATCCTCTTACTCATCACAAGGCGAATTCCCTGATCCAAGTGTCATTTTGGAAGCTTCCTGGGCATTTGACACCTTGCAGAATGACTGTGCCACTTGGCCAATCTCGCCCAGCGCAGGTACAGAGTGGAGCAATTGACATTCAGCGCAGATGCTCAGTGGAGCAGTTGACATGATCCAGAATTAGCTTGTTTTTGAGTGTTTTCAGGTGGAGAACTGATTTTCAGTGCTGTGGTTTGCTGACCTTGTTCCTCTAGGGGTAGTAACAACATGTTTAGGGACTTGGGATCCCTCAGATTATCGACATTTCATGCTTCATGCTGTAAGGCACAAAAATGTCTATAACACATATGATTCCATGATCTTATTGAATTAGTCCCTAAACTCATGAACCATTTAAGAGCTCTATCCTTTAATGTTGCTGGAAATAATCTCCATTTTTGAGTGTTTAACATGTAACCATAAGATCTACAAACAACTTCAAATTCAAAGAGAAAGGTTTCTGAATTCTCTGACCTTAGACCATGAAAGTTTGGAAGAAAATATGGAGGGATGTTCTTCATATGCACTTTGATATGAATATTTTGAATGGGAAATCCAAGAGGATCTTCATCATTGTCATCATCTCCATCCATTTCTTCTACCTTCTTTGCCATCTCTTCTTCTTCTACCTGCAAAAGTGGATAGTGATGTGGCTCTTACTGCACCACATGATCAAATGTTGGGGGCGGGGAGGGGGGGGATGGGTTGGTGTCAGAGAATTTTTTTTGAATAAGAATGCTAATGCAATGCAATTTTCTGTTCTTGAAATGAAATATTCCTAATGCATTTGTTTGTTTTTGCATAAAGTAAAAATAAATGAATCAACTAGGGAAGAAAACAATGCATACTTTGAAACCTCCTTGACAATGGTGCCAAAAAGTGATGAGCCTCAGTATTGCAACAAGAATGTTGTAACTCCTAAGGCTACCAACTTTAATTATCAACCCAGGGTTTGTACAACCTTAACAGGTATCGACACTATTTGTGCATCCTACAATGTGTCCTTCCTTTGTTGTCATGATGTAATGGAGTGCATGTAATGAAGTCAAATCCTAAACTAATTGCAGAAAATGAAATGCTCGAAATGGAAACCTTAACCTATTGCAAGAAAGAAAGTACAAGGAAAGAAACCTATTCTAATTGCATAAAGTAAAGATCATGAACTAAATGTCAACCATTACATTTCAAAGAGTTTAGATCCATTAACAGAGTTCATTGGATGTGGCAATCAAGAAAATCATCATTGTATTATCCAATCCATAAATCTGTCCATTAGCCCAAATCGCTAAAATGTTTTGCATGGGTAAAGAGGCAAGTCCTAAGTGGTCTTTAGTCTTCCCTAATAATTGATTTAGAGCCTAGGGGTCTTGATTCAACCCTAAGGGATCATAACCAAGCTTCTTGAGCGAATCTGGGCAAGTATATACACACTAGAAGAGTACTACAGGAAACAACAAATTTACTACAGGAAACTATAATTCACCGAATGACCAAGCAAATCAAATCCAAATTGGATGGGACAAATTTTTTTATTGACTAGGATGGGCCTTAATTAATGTCTAATTTAGAGGCCCATCAATGGGCCTAAAATTTGTCCACTAAGCTTAAGTATGAACGAAGTAATATACATCTGTTGTATTTATTTTTTAATTAAAGGATTGACTATCAAGCCTTGTTTTATCAATGTTAAGCTTAGGAAGGATGGTGTCTCTATGTTTATATATATATATATATATATATATATATATATATATATATATATATATATATATATATATATATATATATATATATATATATATATATATATATATATGATGGGTTGAAGCCTTTATAATCTCGGGAGAGATAATTGAAAGTGTGTTATATAAGTTATACCAATATGCGTATATGTTTGTATCACACGGGTTGGGCCAAACCTCGTCAAAGCTCAATAAGGATAGTATAATACATATAGATATGTGTGTGTGTGTGTAAGGCTGGATTGGGCCAAAGCTCAAATAAGCTTAGCAAAGGTGACATATTGCACATACGAATGGGACTGTAACTAAGCACCAAGGGAAAAGGAATCCCAAAACATACACATATCCATCTTTCAGGGAGTTAGAAGTTTAGGGCTCAGAGTAGTCAAGAGGCTCGAGTCTCACTAGCCTATGTTATCATGCGCCATGACCAATGGAAAAAGAGGAGGAAATTTTTGCATTTGGATGCTAGAGGATGATTCCCATCATCCACATAACCCCGAAAGTATTTCCCTTGAATATTTCAAGTGGAGGCATGGTCGGACCTCACTGAGATTTATTCATCGGGACTATTATCACAAAATCTAGTAGTTCTTGGAGAGGTAAACCCTACAACACAAAGTCTAGACTAAGCGCTAACAATGGGGTGGTGGCCCACAGTCACCACAACCAAAAACCCCTTCTCTTTATGGAATTTCACTAATGGGAGTAGGAGGGAGATCACTTAAAATATATATGCTAGGTATAAGGCACAAAGTGATCAAGCTAGAGCACATTTAAGAGAGAGACACAATGATGGTTCAAGGCTTCAAAGATGTAAAACACTCTCAAATATATTCCCTAGAAAAGAAATCTTAATACTTAGGGTTTTGAGACTTTTTTTATAGTGATGGGTATTCACAAGGTCAAGGCCCGAGAGAAGAGGCTTCTTATGATATACTTCAACAAGTACCAAGCAAATACAATTTCAAGGAAGTCCTCAAGTTGAGGAGGGAAGAACTAGAGTTTCCCTCTTGTAGCAACACCTACGACAAGAGATTTTATGGATGAAATTTGAGTGGATGCCCACCAAACTTGGAGAATAGGTATCCTAGACCCTAAGCTTGATGGTTAGGCTCTCAAATTACTAAAATTCCTCCTCCCTAAAATTTCGTTGCAAGCCCCTTAAAAGGACCAATTTTAGGAGAGAAAATTATGGAGAAAATTTAGGATTGATCACTGAGGACTTGGATTAGTGGTTTGTCCTTTGGTCATATGGGGTCTAGGATGAAATAGATAAGCTAGGTCCTTTCGAAGGAGGCCAAAAATTGATTCCCTAGGTATCAAATTTAGCATTTACCACTTCAAAAAGGTAGTTTGATGGAGAGATTAAAGATTTACTCCACTAGGAACATTCATTGCATGTTGTACAATGAATAACCTATGCAATACTCACTAGATATCCTTTCAAAAATAGTTTTCAACAATTAGGGAAGAAAATAGCATAACCTAGAAGCAACAATTCCATACATTAGACAATTTCTAGATAGAAAATCTTCAACAAAAATAACTTAAAAGACAACATGTAGTATATCCATCCATTATCCAAAGAAATAGCTCTAGAGAAAATAAAAAATAGCTTCCAAATATTGAAACGCATTGAAAAGATCTCTAATAACCAAAAGAAACAAGTGTGAGTTCTTCTCAAGAAGTCTACTCTCAAGTGTGATGATGATGAGTAGCTCAAATGAGCTCTCCTCTATTTATACATGTTCTATCAAGTCTACTTTTAGCCTAAAAGCCCCTCTTAGTTTTCAAATTGAGGACAAAACTAATTTTGGTTACAAGCCAACCACATAGGCAATGAAAAATCATGAAGACAAACCCAAAAGAGGACTAAAATGTTGACGTCATCCTTGCGTGGGCCTCCTCAAGGCATGCATTGATCTCTCTCTATGCCAAAGTGATGAAGGGTCTCCATAAATCATCACTAAGGATTGGCCCCTAAACATCCATGCAAATCATCAAGTGGGCCTGTTACACTAAAAAATGTCACCATGACTGTTTACAGTTAGTATGGCTCAATCAACAGTCATGCTACCCTCTTAGGCAAGTCTTATGCCTCTGCTATCCATCTCAAACTCAAAAAAAAGGGAGAAAGTCTTGTAAAAAATGTGTTTATCTCTGGGGACGCAGGTTCTCTCAAGCCTTACCTGCGGGGACGCTTACAATGTTCACAAAGGCTGCATCCTTGGACGCTCTGTATATTAAGGGACAGGTGCGTCCTTCTGTAAAAGGCAAAATGCACAAGTTTCATCTTAAAAAAGTTACTTGTGGTTACTTCTAGAACTTTCTAGAGGTCGGTTTGATGAAATGGATGCGCCTCCAGCTGGTTCATGTATCCCTATTAAGGAGGAACTTATCCCATCAATAAGGGAGCTATCCCACCCAAAGAGGGGGATTATCCCATTGATGGTGGACCTGAATAACCTCTTTACAGCACTATAAATAAAGGCATTGAGCTAGAGGGAGGGGAGGTTGAAGCTATACATTTTCTTTGGGTAAATGCTGCAGGAATTAGGACTCCCATTTAGAACCTTGTGAGGAGAGATTGCCTTTGCTTGATTCTACTTGGAAGTGGGTGAGCTTTGTCAAAGTAGAGGAAAACCCTTGATGGACCCTGGGAGGAACTTGCACAACACCAACGCCAGGTTGTAAGAGTTTCTTTGTTTCGTTATTAATACAAACTGGTTCATTTTTCTCAATAGCTTGTGTTAATGAGTTATTTCATGTGTTCCTTGGTCTGCATGTTGAATATATGTTTTATTATATGAGATGCAAGTGCTTGGTAATTGTTTGATTGTTTGTGGTTGCAGGAATTGATGTGAAGGAGGAGCTCATCCGGATCGGCAAGGACGGACTACAACAACAGCGTTTTGGAATAAGGTAAGCCTAAACACTTTGTAGTTTTCATGTTTTAAAAGGTGTATTTAGAGAAAGATCGTTCCATTTTGTCTTGTTTGTCGCTAGAGAGTTTAGACTCCTAGGGAGGTCAGTTGTGTCCGCACAAACGACTTTTTCCGCCACGACAAATTGGCGACTCCACTGGGGATGCCATTAATGTGAAAGTCTTTTCCTTTGTGTGAACTTTGCTCTGAGAAAATCATTTTTATTTTCTGGTTTTTGACTGTGAGAATTAGTATTTGGGTGGCTTAGCTTTAGATTTAGTTAGATTTGGTTTTTCTTAACTTTTCCAGAAGGACGCACCCTCTGAGTACTGCACAGTGCGTCTTTGGACGCGCTGTTGCCGTTTGCACAGAGCGGGCCCGCGCCTGCTCTAATGGGTTGCCTGCGTCTTCCTGTAAAAATTTAGGAAAACTCCATTTTTGCTTTAATTGCTTTTAGATTTTGTTTTTTCTTAGTGTTTTCTGCCCAGATCCTTTAGTACCCTGTCAAAAAATTTTCACCTGAACTTGTTTTGTGAGCTTTGAGTGTTTTAGTGGATTTCAACGAAGTTTAGGCCTAGGGTTTGATTTTTTGAATAGGTCCTGTAGTGACTTTGACGGTAGAAAGTTGTCCAGCCTTAGATCTCTCTGGTTTGTCAGCCTTCTTAGAATTTGGGCCTGTCGTAAAGTCTCCTTGTGTGAGCAGCTTGCCATTTAAGTTGTCTTTTGGGTCAAATTTCGAATTACTTGTTTATAAAGTGTTGATTTCCATTTTACAAAAGAACAAAAAGATTAGAGTTTTGTTTTGACTAGTTTTTGGTTCTGCAATAAGCTAGTCCTTGATTTGATTATGATCAAGTAAAACACCTTAGAATAATCATTGTTGGCTTTGCCTCATTAGGTTTAATTAGGATAATTTCCTTTTGATTTTTTTTTTTTGAGTGAATTTTCATAAATTTCATAGTTTGCAATTGATTTTTATTAAAATAGATTTATGTTTTTCGTTAAATAAGAAAAATACAAAACATCTCCTTTTAAAAGTTTTGTTTCAAGTAGCATTTAAAGTTTTTGGAAGAAAAAGAGTTTTTTTTTTCGTGCAAGTAAAGAGCGGTCATGTTTTTATGCTTGGAAAAGACAAACGAATGGTTTCTTTGATTGTCTTTAATTAAGAAGTTGCTTTTATAAAAATTGCATTCTCTCAACTTTTTAGTTAAGCAATTCATCGAAAAAGTAAAGTAGTGGGTAAATCATCCTAGGTGAATTTTGTAGTGGTTTCGAGTCGAGTCAACACACCACTGGTTTCACTTCCATCACCTTTTGACTTAAGAAACAACCTTAAAAGTAACGCTTAAATTAAAATCAATCTAGTAATTTTTATTTTTCTAGGGCTCTGAAACACCAACATAGCTTAGGCTAGGGTCTTGGAGTAGGTGAGTACTTAACTCTCCAAGACTACAAAACCAAACAGATAGTTTATCTTGAGTAGAATAAATCCAATTGTTTCAATTGCACTCTGGGAAAGCTCCTCTTAAAGGAGAAGCACGAGCTCGTGTCCGAACCAGTGAGGGGATCATTCCCCCCTCGTTGGGAACGACGCCAGACAGTACGTATTACAAACGGTAAACCTCGGATTAACCATTGTCGAGGAGCCAGGGGTCACTTATCGGTAAACCTTGGATTACTGTCAAGGAGCCGGTAAGGGGATTGAGCTTGTTACTCTGCCCTTGCGTGCTGTCGGAGTTTAGACTGTTCCCCCAGGTGTAATTGTTGTGATTGGTAACTTTAGTGACCATAATCTTTAGGGTTCTACCGAGGTGACGGTGGAGGGAAGGTCCCACTGTACCTGGAGCAGACGTCGGTTATACTCACTTGGATTTTCCGGGGGGTTCACTTCACTTCGAGACGGTTAAAGTGGAGGAACTTGTGCCGGTCTATTCATTAAGCAGGTTGCCGGGGTAACTGTTCCACCTGCCATTTCTGTACTGAATCCTGCGAGGTTGGGCCTAATCACCAACTAGCGCTTTTGGTCCGGAAGACTACTGTTTGTGTTTGGTTTGACGCTCTAGATTCTTTAGGCGTGTGCTTCAAATTTGTTTGCTTCTTTAGAAGACTTTAGGTGGTTTGATTTGAAATTTTTACTTTGTTTTCGTGTGTTGTAGTTAAAAATCTTTAATTGTGGCGGAATTACCGAGACAGTCCCGTCGACTTCGGGGCAAGTCTCCTGAGATTGTTACCGGAATAGATTTGTTAAGAAAACTCCGTAAATCGCGGGGTGAATCTCCTGAAGACATTCCAGGTCAGTACGAAGGGTTAAAGGTCCTTGTAACTCCTCCTAGTGACAGTAGAGTAGGTTCACCTGAAGAAGGAGAATCTTCCTTGGTAGTCCATCCAGATTACCAAAGTTTAGAGACAGGTTATAATCCCGAAGCTGTTTCAGTTTCTGAGCTTGTTGGTAGTTTTTCGTCTGCTAGTGATACAGGCGAAGAACCAGAAATATCTGAACCTGTTACTCCAACTTCTAGTGTTCCAGATTCACCAAGAATAGAAAGAATTATCACCGAAAATCTACCTTCTGGTTTGATTGCTATAGAAGAACTTGCTCCAGAAGAGGATATAGGTGTCTCTCACCTTGAAGGTCAACTTACTATTGATCTAAGGGAGCGTGAATCCATCTTTTACAGTCCTCCTAGAAGTACTTCTTGGTACCTTGCGTTAACCAATTTTTTAGACAACTCAGTAGGTTTTTCTACACCTCGTACTCCTTTTCCACCTGGAGGTATTCATACTCCTGTAAATATGTCTGGTCAGTCGTCCGTGTTTACTCAAAGTCCTGAATCTTTTTTACACGGCGGTCCTTCTGTTCCCACTGGGTATCAGTCACTTTCTGGTACCTTTGCGGGGGCATCTCCTCAACCCGTTGATCATGGGTTATTTGCTGGAAACAGTGGTAATATACCATTGGGTGTAGGAGACATTTACATGATGTCAGGTTCAGTTCCCGTTTCCCAACCTCAAGGTGGCCAATTACCGCCTGGGGGGCAACCGCAGTTAACGCCTGGGGGGCAACCTCAAGGTACTCAAATCGTGTCTGGGGGGCAACCTCAAAGTCAGTATGTACCTATGGTGCAATACGTGCCTCAAGGTCAACCTCAGCCTCAATATGTACCCCAAGGTCAACCTCAGTATCAATATCAACCTCAAGGATGGCAACCCCAAGGATGGCAACCTCAAGGGTATCAACCCCAAGGTTATCAACCTCAAGGGTACCAACCTCAAGGTCAAGGTCAACCCCAGTGTCAGTATTTACCTCAAGGTTATCAACCTCAAGGTCAATACTCAAGTCAAGGTTATCAACCGCCTCAAGGTCAGTCATATGTTCCAAGTATGGGAACTGCACCTTACAATTATCAATCCTACCCTCAATCTGGTTATGGATCTCAGTATCCTCAACCTGTTACGGGTCAATACCCTGGAATGTTAGTGTGGGATCCATCACAGGGTCAACAGGTGTTGCAGCCAAGTGTACAGATGGTTCCTCAAGCTGGACAACCCGTAGTTTCTGGTCCAACCCAGCAACCGCAACCTGTCCAGCCAAATGTTCAAACTTCTGTAACTTCGGTAGTTACTCAGCCGTCAATTGCACCTAGTACTCCATCTCAAACGGTTGCTGCAACTACCGCTACATCTACCATACTTACTTCTGGAGTATCGACGGCTCCAGTTTCTACTGTCCCTGTTACCACACCTCAGACATCTTTACCGTTGTCTGGATCTACGATTCAAACCACGGTCCAGATGCCTGTAGGTCAGCCTGGTATAAGTACGGTTGTCACTACTCAACCTCAATTTGTTCAACCTCCGTACCAGGGACAGTACCAACATGGGCAAGCTGTCCAACAACCGGTTTACCAGTATCAACCGTATCCTGGGTACACTTATCAACAACCTCAACAACCCCAGTATGGTCCGGTTAATCCTGGTTTTCCAGGAGGATATAATATCCCAAATGCGACTCCTGTTCCTAGTTATCCTGGATATCCTCCTCCTGGGGCTGGTATTGTGACCCAGAGTTTTAGAGATCCTAACTGGCAGTTACCGTTTATTGCAACTTTGGATTTACCCGACTTGACGCGCCTAACTAATGATCCAATTCAATATCTTCAGTTCTGGCCGCCAATGCCAAATAAGTTGCCCAGCGACATACCCAAGTTCGAAGGTAAGTCTGGAGAGGATCCATCCAATCATGTGATGACTTACCACCTCTGGTGTGCTTCGAATTCTATCTCGGATGATTCGATCCGCTTACGTCTTTTCCAGCGTACACTCATTGGTCTCGCGGCCAAGTGGTACATTGAGTTACCACGGGCCTCTTTTTACAACTTTAGCCAGTTAGCTACCTCGTTCTTAACTCACTTTCAGTTGCCGGTCAGATACGATAACGGCACGGAGTTATTAACTTCACTAAAACAATCGACGTCCACGTACATTTCTGATCACATCCATGAGTGGAGACGTCGTAGGAGGTTAGTGAAAGTTTTTATCCCGGACCAAATCTTAGCTGAATGGTTTGTCAAATCATTATTGCCGAAGATTACTGAAGATGTAGCTAAGGCCGGAGTAGTTACTGAGGAGCAAGTCATTGCTCAGGCACAATACCTTGACTTAGTTTACACTCAGTCGGGTACGTTACACGAGAAGATCCCAGATCTTCCAAAATCGAATCAAATCGCTGCTACTCCTTCGGGATCTCATGCCGCTGATGGTATGATTGGTATCGTGACTACGAAGAGCAAGAAGAAGTCTTCCAAGGCTTCAAATACTCCAATTATCACTTTGCCTGATTCTCCGACAGGAGAGTCTTCTCCTCCTGAACTTACCGCCGACATTCATGCTGTAGAGTCATCTACGGCCAAATCAAAAAACGGTGGAAAGAAGAAAGGAAAGAAGAAGGCTAAAGTAGACAAGGCTCCAAAGGAGAAAACTGAAAAGTCGGAAACCAATGACGAAAAACGCAAACCTCGATATCCTTGTCTTATTTGTGAAGAGGATCATTTTACGAGAGATTGCCCTCATCGGGCCGAGGTTGTAAAAATAGTCAAAGGTTCTCCCACTCCTGCTGTGTTAAAGAATCCATTTCCAGAGCAGGAGAATAAGATGATAGGTTCTTCTTCGAATGCCAGGGAAGAACCCATTTTGATGATGTCTCATGTGAGGATTGCGACTCGATCGCAAGATTATGGTAGTAAGGCTCCTGTTGATGGTAAGGAAGCAGAATCTTCTCACTCTAACCCATCAACCTCAGCTCCTGGTTCCGATCCACTACAAATCGAAAAACCTAACCCAGACTTAGTGATTAAGCCGCCCGCCAAGGGTGTACTTCGAAGGTCTGCTTTCAATCCACATGCGAGAGCAGCCCAGAATTACAACATTGTTGAGGACTTAGCTGTTTCACCTTCAGCAATGTCGGCACTCGAAGTGCTGCAATCATGCCCAGCACAACGGAAATTGCTTTTGTCGGCTATCGGAGCTGTCGATGTTCAGGACCCGAACCTAATGATCTTTGATCTAGAAAATAGTACGCCACGTCTCCCCCATCAAATGGCTTTCCAAATTCCAGTGATAGTCAAAAACAGGCCTATTCATCGGACTGTGATTGATGAGGGAGCTTCTACGTGTATTATGTCGATTCAATGTTGGAGATCGCTTGGTTCTCCTTCGTTGAACCAATCCCCCACCATCCTTAAGGCCTTTGATGGCCGTGGGTTCCGTCCGTTTGGTATTCTACAAGAATTGCCTATAGGGGTAGAAGGTAAAACCGTTAGTCTGGATGTGGAAGTGGTTGATGCCCCTCTAGACTACAACCTTCTTTTGGGTCGAAGTTGGTCATATGCTATGACAGCGGTCGTTTCATCGGTCTTCAGAGTAATTAAGTTTCCATATAACGGTAAGATCGTGACTATTGATCAGCTGACATACTTTTCATCCGACCCAGCCTCTTCAGAGAGTATCCAGCATGTCGGTAAGACGACAATCCCTTATAGGGACGTTGGTGTAGGTTTAGTTAAGGATTCCGGTTTACTGGGAACTTTTCCTCTCCCTCCACTCAACGTAGACCCTTCATTTGCGACAATTCATATGATTACATCAGAAAACATTATTTACGACGATCCTTGGATTGTCCCATCTGACTCTGAGATAGACTCATTCGGTGATGCTATGCCTTTGAGTCCATATGAACTTGCTTATGAAGCTGTCATGTCTTTTACCAACTCGCATTCAACCGAAATCGACCAAATGAATGTGGTCAGTGAAGAATCACTTTTCACCTCAACCTTCGAACGGATAGCGTTTCCCGAAGTCGTGTCATCTGACGAACAACTTCGCGAAATCCTAAGTGTAGATGATCTACCATGGGAGGATCTCCATCACAGATCTTCGTTTTTATCTAAGGATGATGCATTTGAAAATGATTTTTCATCAATCTTTACCGCTGAATATGTCAAAGACGCTCAGGATCCAACGAAACATTCTGATTCAGAGTTGAATTTGGGGAATATTTCTCGTACTATTCCCATTGATATTTCAGTGAAGCCCGGAATCGAGGAAAACATTCATATAGGTGCCGCTTGTACAGAAGATGAAATCCAAACTTACAAGGCCCTATTCCAAGAATTCCGCGACGTGTTTGCCTGGTCTTACGAGGAAATGCCGAGAATTGATCCTGCCATTGTTGTTCATGAAATAAAGACCTACCCGGATGCTAAACCCGTCCGGCAACGGTTGCGTCAGATTCATCCTCGAAAAGCGGCTGCGATTAAAGCAGAAGTCGAAAAGCTGTTGAAAGCAGGTTTCATTTATCTGATCCCATTAACGGATTGGGTATCGAATATTGTTTCGGTTAACAAGAAACAAGGAACAATAAGAATCTGTATCGACTATAGGGATATAAATCGAGCTTGTCCAAAAGACAACTATCCTACGCCTTATATCGATCAAATTATTGATGATTGTGCCGGAAGTGAGCTGTTTTCCTTTATGGATGGCTTTTCAGGCTATAATCAAATCAATATTCTACCTGCCGACCAACCAAAAATGGCATTCATTTGTCCATGGGGGACATTTGCTTATTGCAAGTTACCTTTTGGGCTTAAGAATGTCGGGGCCACTTTTCAACGGGCGATGTCTTATGCATTTCATGACATCAAGCACATTGTGCAACCCTATCTCGATGATTTGCCTGCTCATTCTTTACATCGAGCTGATCACCTTGTCCATTTACGAGCAATCTTCATGAGGTGTAGGCATTATCGAATTCGGTTGAATCCCCACAAGTGTGTTTTCTGTATAGAAACAGGTCGATTGCTGGGATTTGTTGTTTCAAAAACCGGCATTCGCGTCGATCCCTCGAAGGTCGAAGCTATCATCAAATTGCCTCCTCCTTCGAGTTTGCGCCAACTCCAAAGTTTGCAAGGGAAAGCGAACTTTTTACGCCGATTCATCCCAAACTACGCCGAGGTCACTAAAGGTTTTACACGGTTGTTGAAACAGAACGCACAATTCTTTTGGGACGAGATTGCTCAACAATCTTTTGATGCACTTAAACACGCGTTGACCCATGCACCGTTGTTGCATCCTCCCAACTACAACCAGGACTACTTCTTATACCTCGCAGCTTCACATTCCACCATAGGAATGGTGTTAGTTCAAGAAGATGAGTTCGGAGCGGAACATGTGATATATTATCTTAGTAGGACCTTAAATCCCACTGAGTTAAAATATTCGCATGTGGAGAAATTGGCCCTGGCAGCCGTTCAAGCTGTCCAGCGTTTTCGTCACTACATTCTCCTCCGTAAAACTACAGTTATTTCGGATTGCAACCCTATGATTTATATCTTGACAAAACAATTGCTAGGGGGCAAGTACTCTAAATGGATTGTCATCCTGCAAGAGTTCGACTTGGAGTTCGAGAAGTCTAAGTCTAAGAAATCCTTAGTTTTTGCGGAGTTGATGTGTGATTTCCCGAGTACTGACACAGAGACCGTGGCAGAGGAGTCCATTGCGGACGAATCTTTGTTTCTTATCAGTACTTTAGATCCGTGGTACGGGGATATCATCATCTATCTCCAAACCCAAACCTTTCGGCCTGAAGCTTCCAAAGAAGAACGTCGAAAAATTCGGTTTCAATCCCAGCAATTTAAAATTATTGGAGATACACTATATCGCCGGGGGGCAGACTTAGTTTTTCGACGTTGTTTAACACACGAAGAGGCTGAGAGAGTTTTGAATGATTGTCACTCTGGAGCATGTGGCGGTCATATGTCTGGGTATGCCACAGCTCAGAAGGTGTTGCGCGCTGGCTATTTCTGGCCGTCTATGTTTAAGGATTGTATCATTGCCGTCAGGAAATGCCACAACTGTCAAGTGTTTGATCGCAAGATGCGCGCTCCACCTGCTCCTCTCCACCCTATAATTGCCGCTGGTCCATTCGCCAAATGGGGTATCGACTTTATTACTTGTAACCCTCACTCGGCCGGGGGGCATGCGTATATCATCCTCGCGGTTGATTATTTTACTAAATGGGCCGAGGCGATGCCTACATTCGACGCAAGCGGCAAGACAGCTGCAGTTTTCGTATTCAATCATATCATAACTAGGTTTGGTGTCCCACAAGCAATCATTACTGACCATGGGAGCCATTTTCGAAACGTCATGATGACTGAGCTTACAAGCCAGCTTGGTTTGCGCCACGATAGCTCTACTCCTTATTATCTGCAAGCCAACGGTTTGGTTGAGTCTATCAACAAAGTTCTAGTCATCATGATTCGACGGATCATTGGTATCCATCGAACGAATTGGCACAACATGTTATTTTCGGCGCTATGGGCATATCGAACCTCAGTAAAAAATTCAACAGGGTTCACTCCTTTCCAGCTAGTTTATGGCTTGGAAGCTGTGTTACCCATTGAATGTGAAATCCCATCACTTCAAATGGCTGTCGAATTACTTCCAGCTACTTCCGAAGAGGAGAAACGGTTATTGTACTTAGCTAAATTAGATGAGACTCGACGTGACGCTACATTAGCTATCGAGACTCACGCGAAACGAATGAAAGCTCAGTATGATAAAAATGTAACCCCTCGAAGTTTTTCGGAAGGAGACCTAGTACTATTATATGATCAAGCTAACGATAAGCTAGGTGCCGGAAAATTCGTTCCCATGTGGCATGGGCCCTACATTGTAAAGCGAAAGCTAGCAAAAGGGGCTTATGAGCTAGTTGACTTTGATGGGGACTCTTTGGGTAAACCCAGAAATGGACTTTACCTAAAGAGGTATTATGCTTAAATGATGGGTATGGAGAAATTTTTAGATAGGTTAGATTTTCTTTCTAGCTAGCGAGTGTGTTAGTTTAGTCAGTGTGCTTAGCTTAGAGAGTGTGGTTTTTCGTCGTTATTCTGGCTTATCTTGGTTTTACTCTTGATATTGCAGATGTCGACGCCTCTCCAAACATACATTGGATTTGCTGATGGTGCTTGTCGTAGTACACGGAATATCTCTTCCGCAGCTTGGGTTATCTATTCGCCCTCTGACGAGTTAGTTTCTATGCATGGGGTAAGCCTCGGTCAAACAACGAACAACATTGCAGAATACAGTGCAGTGATCGAATTATTATCCGAATCTATTTCATTTGGAATTCGACGTTTGATAGTGAGGTTAGATTCTGAACTTGTTGTATTACAGCTTAATAGAGTTTATGCCATCAGAAATCTTGTGTTATTAAGGTTGTTTTTGAGAGTGCGTCTCTTGGAACGTGAATTTGATTACATTGAATATCAACATATTCCAAGGTCTTTGAATACATTAGCAGATGCAATTGCTTCTCGAATGTTGGACAGACATTTACAATAATCATGCAAGTAAATTTAAAAACATTTCATCACATATGTTAAACAGGATAAGCCAGTAATAGTGATATATATAGATAGAAGTGTGTCAAAAAATATATACATCGTCTTCAATCATAGGTTGAAAACACCTTATGATCGGCAAAATGATAGTACAAAAAGTCAAAATGTCACATGTGACTACAAAAGTGACTAGTCAATCACTGGTGGTGCTCTCTGTATGACACCACTGCGCGGGCTACCTTACGCAAAAATCTCCTAAACGGTCCAGGGACCGCGACTACGAAGCGCTGAAGCCTGATAGGAATGTCGTCCATAGTAGTCTCAGGTATATCTGCCGTGAGACGCTCTAGATCATGCTCCAACTCAGCTAGTACTTCTGCAGCCGCGTCCTGTGGGGCCAGTACCGGTGCAGCTAGATGTAGTCTATCAAAAGGCCGGAGGTTGGCTGGACGCTGTGGACCAACATCTGCATTTTGAAAATTTTACTGTTAGTTTTGAGACGATATATATGAAAAATAAAAAAAATACATAATTAGAAAACTTGTGAAAAATAAAGTACCTCTGTCATCCCATTGTTCTCCCGGTGGAAGAACCATGTCCGGATCACCTCTAAAATCCACTCCGGCATACAGAAAGTCCTATATCGAAAAAACCTGGTCCTCTAACCAGTGAAAGTAACTATCTGAGAATCGAACCACCGCCGTGCCCTCGTCAGGATGCCGGGCCATTACCGCAACCCATCGTATCAGCTTTGGCTCCCGAGGACCCAAGATATCAACAGTGAGTTGCTGAGGGATCAGCATTGGAACTCTCTCCAAGGCAAAGCTCACGACTAGAGGCCCATATCCAAAAGTCTTTAGTCATCCGTTCTTTGCCTTGGTCAGTTGGCTCTTCATATGAGCCGACACAGCTTCACACCAGTTGAAAATGGTGCCTTGGTAACAGTCAATTGCCATCCGCATTTGGGATCCGGAAGCAATGTGTAAAGCGGCCGCGCCACAAATTCTGGTAACCGTGAACGCTATGACTTTGAGTTCATGCAGAGTGATGTGTTTTATCTCTATGCCTTTCGAATGGTGAGCCCCAGGTGTGCACCACTCGTCACGGAGACTATCAAGGGATTGGCCACCCGGCCTTGTCCCCGCAAGACTGAGTTGCTCGCCTCTGTTCGGCAAGCCAGTAAGAAAGTATACATCCGAGGGCTCTATCTCGAGCTGGTGCCCTCCTATGTAAAAGCATTGTTCTTGAACGTTCCATCGCTCAACCAGCCATTCCAAGAATTTTACCTGGCCCCTCATGCCCGGTATGGTCCAGTATTTGTATAACCCGCATGCTCTTAGGGCATCCAGGGAAGGTTGATGATTTATTGTAGCTTCATCATCCTCTACATGCTCTCTTTCTCTCCAATCTAACATGGTTAATGCCCTGCACACCAGAAATAGTCATTAGAAATTGATTTGGGAATTTTTAGATAGTTATTTGAGGGGGTTGGGGTTTTGAAATGCGCGTTTCACGGAAGACGCACCCCGCCTTTCCAGCACAGGGCGCCCGGACGCGGCTGGCCTGAAGGCGGACTGTGTCTTCCGACCATTTTCCTGTATAGGAAAAAGTCGGGGGACGCGGGTCACCCAAAGGGCACCCGCGTTCGCCGAGAGGCGCATTCCAAAACCAAAACCCCCCCAAAAAATGAAACTAAGACCTAAAAATTAATTCTAAACGGATAGAAATGCAGAGTAGGATGTGTAAAATACCTGGATAAGACGGCGTTCGATTCCGACGGTCGGATTTTCCGCAGCGACCACGGGAAGTTTCTTGTCAAAAGCTCCTTTTTCAACCTCAACAGTCAAACGGTAAAAATGACATGGTAAAAGATCTTTTTATAGGTTTTTTGGATGAATTAGTTCATTTTTTACCATGAAAAGATGTTTTTCGATGTATTTTTGCCTATTTTAAACAGGTATGAGTAATGTGTTGCTTTTGTGCAGGACAAAGGGATTTCGAGGGAAATTGTCATTTTTCACAAACAAAAATATCAGAGTCATCTTTTAAGCCCTTTTCTGACTCCTAAAACATGAAAAGATCGCCGAGCGTTTCTTTTACACTCGTTAAAACGGAATTAAAAGACGGTCCCCTTTTAGCTCTTTTCTGACCGCAAAATCAGGAAACGATTGCCGGGTTTTTGTCGTTTCAAACTCGATAAGGAAATAAAACGACGTGTCCTTGATCGCTTTTTACTTTTCAGGTCAACGACACTATTATGAAAGTACTCCTTGGTCGCAAGATCAAGCGGTTCCCCCAGGTATTATTTTATACTTTTTCGGGCTTGAGGGACACAAATGTACGAAAAAGTTCAACGTGGAGTCTCCTTTAGTTTTTTCAGACTCTCTAAAATTGAAAAACGCCGAGTTTCTCCTATACTGGGCTCGTTAAACTTTTACAGTAGAGGACCTGTTCAATTACAAACAGGAACGAACCACTCCTTCCTAGGGTTCGAATTTAAACTAGGTTGGACTCGTCCGAAGGATGAGCTTATAATCAAGCATGTGTTATCCTCCTCAAGCTTGTTAAAAATAAAGAGGTACTTGCCAGAAATGGTGGGGGAAAAGAGAGAAGAATGAACCTATTTGTCACCTTTTGTCTCAAAAGAAACTTTATTACCACTCTTGAACACGACACTGTTTCATTCACCCGGGTTGGGAAATCTTTTACCTCACAGTTGATCAAACCACTTTGAAAGTCTTTAACCGGGTTCCGGGGATTAACTTTGAGTTATTCGTCACCAAGCCATCTGTCGTGTCATTATGTGTTTAAGAGGTCTGCAAGCAAAACTTTCATCTGCAAAATACTTGTCATCCATTTGACCATCCCTGAGTCAGTCCTTACAGCAACATTTCTTCAACTTGAACAATGATTTCGTGTTGCGGGCTTGCCTGCAACGGGTCGCTTTCTATCGACATCGACACATTATTTAGAAAGATGACTTAGGAATCGACAGTACCTTGAAGTCTGCATGCATCAATGGCAGGTTTCTCGCCTTCGACGTCAGTTTACATCATTGAATTTCAATCAAAGTATTCCGTGAAGTGTTCGACATCAAAACATCTATTCACATTTCACGGGTTGTGCTTGGTACTTTGAGAACCATTGACATTACTGGTGGTCTCTCTCACGCTTGTTAACAGTTTACATCATCGACTGGTAATCAAGTGGTTTCTAACATGTTCGACATCAAATCATTTAATCACATGGCTAGGATCGTACCAATTCGGGAAGTAGAAGTGAAGACCCTGGATCTAGTTTCTACCATCCAGGCTGCGAGGAGTTTTGTATTCATTATCTATGTAGACTAATCATAAACAGATGGTTGCGTCCATACTGTGTCTACAAAAGTCTATTAAAATGATGTACTGCAAGATCATTCCTGTATCAGAGTAGTTAGTCCATTAGTTAAAGTTTTGAATCTGAGTATGGGAATGCCTACCTCAGTGATGATATAATCTTATACATGTATTTTGTGTTGAAAATTGCAGGTTCCAACCAGGTCATCCACAAGACAATCCTTGAAATGATAAAGCGCTTCACCCTTCCTAGAATTACAAAACCCTAATCTATTCCAGGCTTCGCACTTTAGGGGGCAATCTGTTACACTAAAAATTGTCACCATGACTGTTTACAGTTAGTATGGCTCAATCAACAGTCATGCTACCCTCTTAGGCAAGTCTTATGCCTCTGCTATCCATCTCAAACTCAAAAAAAAGGGAGAAAGTCTTGTAAAAAATGTGATTATCTCTGGGGACGCAGGTTCTCTCAAGCCTTACCTGCGGGGACGCTTACAATGTTCACAAAGGCTGCGTCCTTGGACGCTCTGTATATTAAGGGACAGGTGCGTCCTTCTGTAAAAGGCAAAATGCGCAAGTTTCATCTTAAAAAAGTTACTTGTGGTTACTTCTAGAACTTTCTAGAGGTCGGTTTGATGAAATGGATGCGCCTCCAGCTGGTTCATGTATCCCTATTAAGGAGGAACTTATCCCATCAATAAGGGAGCTATCCCACCCAAAGAGGGGGATTATCCCATTGATGGTGGACCTGAATAACCTCTTTACAGCACTATAAATAAAGGCATTGAGCCAGAGGGAGGGGAGGTTGAAGCTATACATTTTCTTTGGGTAAATGCTGCAGGAATTAGGACTCCCATTTAGAACCTTGTGAGGAGAGATTGTCTTTGCTTGATTCTACTTGGAAGTGGGTGAGCTTTGTCAAAGTAGAGGAAAACCCTTGATGGACCCTGGGAGGAACTTGCACAACACCAAGGCCAGGTTGTAAGAGTTTCTTTGTTTCGTTATTAATACAAACTGGTTCATTTTTCTCAATAGCTTGTGTTAATGAGTTATTTCATGTGTTCCTTGGTCTGCATGTTGAATATATGTTTTATTATATGAGATGCAAGTGCTTGGTAATTGTTTGATTGTTTGTGGTTGCAGGAATTGATGTGAAGGAGGAGCTCATCCGGATCGGCAAGGACGGACTACAACAACAGCGTTTTGGAATAAGGTAAGCCTAAACACTTTGTAGTTTTCATGTTTTAAAAGGTGTATTTAGAGAAAGATCGTTCCATTTTGTCTTGTTTGTTGCTAGAGAGTTTAGACTCCTAGGGAGGTCAGTTGTGTCCGCACAAACGACTTTTTCCGCCACGACAGGGCCCCCAATTTTGTGTTTGGAGCACAAAATGGGTCTCATAGGTCTCCTAGTGATAGAATATCTTGAATCTGCTCCATATTTGAGGGAGCGAAGAATGGTGCTAGCCCTCCCATGCGTCAAATGATGAGACAAACCTCATATGGGCATTATATCATCTGCCAAACCACGTATATATTGCTAAGCCAGTTGGGGGATGTTGGTCCAAGTGTATCACCTTATAAATAATAAGGGGAAAAGTGTAGACTGTTATGGTGATGTAGTTGCCCAAGGAGTGAAGTAATTATGATCTACAAGTATAGGAGTCCTATGGCTCTCAACGCTTCACCCGAAGGGTGTCATATTCTCCCCTAGTGGACTTGGGCCCCAATTAAGTTGCCCAACCCATGATGAAAACCACCAACCAATCACATATAATTTCCATTGTTGCATCTTCACCATTAGCTATAATAATTAATTAGTGCATCTCAGTGACCCATTCTTGTTAGTGAAGGGAAAATTAATACTTCATATGGGTCTTCTCTTCCAAATTTAGGGCTTTGATCTCAAAGTAGTGTTACCTCCCTAGGTAGAAGCCATTAATAAACAATCCTATTAGGTGTTGCAGCCCTTAAGGGGAAGACATGTCCCTCGTACATCCTTAAATTAATAGGTGGCATGTGAGTGATGATAAAATGGATGTGGACATGAGGGTCTCAAGGCAAATTCCATGGGTACAATGATTGCAATGATGAGAGACGTCCACATATTGGGTATATATATGTAAGGAGGGAGAAATTGTGGGTACATGAGTTACCCCAACCTTTGTTTTTCTGCCCATCTTTATTTTCATTTTTATTTTTCTTGATTTTTTTTCTTCGTATTACTGCTAAGGGATCCAAGAAACGAGTGCATGTTGTGAATGATGTAAAGCAATCATTCCCCCTTAAGGTGAGGTAGTTCATCGCCCACTAGGGGTTGGGACGTGCATGGGCTCCTTAATGGTATCATGTTTGGCTTTCTCCCACGTGCTTTATTAAATGTCTCGACCATCTTTTGCATTCTATAATATTATTTTTCTTTTGTTTCTTGCTTGTGGCAATGATATGCTTTTAACTTTATTTTATTGTCATCAACCTTTGAGGCAATGTTTCCAGTCTCAACCCAAATATGTGGACAAGGGGAGGGGCTATGCTAGTACCTTGTGGACCCAATGGTCATGTGGGCCCAAAGAAGGAAAAATGTGAGATAATACTTGTAATGTGTGGAGGGGAGTGGAAAATGTGGAATAGGAAAACATGACCATGCTACCAAAATCGAGGTTTCCCAAGTAGTTCCCTTCCTAAAGCATGAAGGCCAATATGGGAGATCCCATGAGACTAGGATTGAATATTAGCCCCCCATTTAAGGTAAGGGAACAAAATCATGGTCAAATCCATTCCTTCTTCCAAGTTACCCAATGATCCATGCCCAAAATTCCCAATGAAAAATAAGCATAAGCACCTAATTGCATAATGAAAAGCATACCTTTTGGATTGGATTTTCCACCTTCTAACATATGCTCTTAAAATTTTGGCAAGGAAACATATAATTGGTGCAAGGAGCGGAGATAAAGTGGCACATCACATCAGCTATGAGGTGTCTCTTAGGGGATACTGGCTGGTGAGCCCTGGTATGGCACCAAGAATGTTGCAACTTCTAAGGGCTCTTCAACTCAAATTATCAACCTAGGGTTCATACAAACTTAGAGGTGACAGTGTTATATGCATAGCAGGTTAGATTCTACTTATGACACCCTTAGTCATGACATTAGATCAAGATTTTTAGAGACCATTCCTCCTACTAAACTATACTGAAAACTTGTTGATGAAAGAACAATTAAGAACTGGTTCTAACTATGAAAATGAAAATTCCATTTACTCAAGTTGTAGATGTTAACTAATCATTTCATGAAAGGAAAAGGGCTAATCTACTTGCAGAAGGAAAGCTACTCTATCTTCCATAATTCATCAAACCAGCATGTACCATCTACCTATTTCACACTTTCTTGAAAATCAGAAATCTAACCTACATCATGCTTATGATTGAAAAACATTAATTCTACTATGTTTTTGTAGTGAGGACAAGGAATGGTTGGAGTGGTCTAGGAGCTTCTCTTGATCATTAAATCACAACTTTGGGTCTGTTAAGTAGTAAAATTCACCCTGTTTCAAACTTTATAACACGCAATTGTGAACTAGATTAATTAAACCTTTTTTATTTAAGGAGATAGAGGTATATGGTAACACATTTGCAGATCTGAGCGATTGATTCACTCCCTTATGAAACCAACGGTAGAAATGACCCATCAAATTGGTTCATGCCTGATATTTAACTTTATCATAAAAACTTGACACAAATAAGATCTAATTTACTCTCCTTTTCCTTGATCATTTGATGCACGATCACCCTCTCGATCTCCTTCATCTCACCCAAACATGTGTGGAGGTTAGAGGCGGACTTTCCACCCTTTGGATCAGGACCGTTGAGACCAAGATGATCCGATGATTCCCGATTCACATTGGGTTGGAACATGCATGATAGATAATGTGTTCCACCGACCCGATATCATCCCAACCGTCCAATTCTTCAAACATCAATAGTTGTCGGGTTCCTACTTGTGTGGAGTTTAACCATGCGATTATGCCTGACAGGTAGGACCCATATTCTCATTCGACGAATCTACTAGGCACCGCTCAATAGTTGTTGTATTGCATTAATTATCCCTGTAACCCTCATTTAACCTTAATGTCACCAACCTTTTACGATTCATTCATTTCTCCTTTGCTTCTACATGTCACTTTGGGAACCCGTCAATGGTGGAAGCTAACCTCTAAGAAAGTGCAACATGCATAATTCGTTTCCATTAAACTGGTAAGTTACTCTCGCTTACTTTGCTTTCACCAGGCTAGTAATTTATTTGCAGAAGCTGATAATGTTTGAGTCTTCGGTTAAGGAAGCTCTGGTAAATGAGCTAGCCAGGGTTCAAGACACTAAAGTTTGTATTATAGACGTTCTCACTCTTAAAAGGACTTTAACCCTTTCCACCAGTGTATCAGATGATGATATATGCCTATTGAAGTCTGGAATCTTAGACGCCACCCTTCCTCCTATTCATTTCGACCCCAACTCCATTCTATTTCTCACCAGGCACTATGACCTCGAACCGTAAGGTTTTCTTGAAATTAGATGAAGAAATATTTGCCAAGATGTTAGGCATTCCTGCCCAAGGAATTGATATAACTGATAAGGGGTTATACCAAGAATTTATTACTTGGGCAGAAGACGATAAATTAGAATTTATGAAAACCTTATTCAAAAATATCGATCCGAAGCTAAAGTTGCAATTTCCCATACCAACGAAATTGCTAAAACCCTTTTTTCAAACACCAACTTCTCTTTTTTCCATTATCTTCGAGTTAGAAGACGATACAAAAATGGACGAGTCAGTCTTCTTAGCCATACAATTCGTCACTCTCCAACCAGACCACCAAATGATTAATTTTCCTAAAAATCTAGCCCGAGCCCTCTCAGTCAACCTGTATACTGTTGTCCCATTTAGCTCTTGCCGCCACTGTACGTATTTAATCCATCTAGTCCTCTTCAATTACCCCTCCTATTTTCTATCTACCAAGCTCCTTATGAGCGTTATGAATGTCGATAATAAAGAGAAGGAAATTTACAAATGGACTGATGCAATTTATCCTCAACGTATTCCTCACTCATACTCTTAATATATGGATTGCTTTGCATATCCTCTAAAGGTTAAAATAACAAAGGTAGAGGTAGATAGAATTTCAGAAGAGCAGAGAAGAATATTAAGGCTTAGTGAAGAGCAAAGTATAGGGAGTTGATTTTTATACCCTAAATTTACTGTGATTCAATTATATGGTTTTGAAAAGCATCCCTTTCAGCTACCAAAGTATGTTTCACCCTTATTTTTTTCTTATGAAGTTTTGAGACAAAATATTGTTGTAAATGAATTACATTTATTTTTTTTGTCGGTAAAAGTGGGATCTTTCATTTTCTATTGCATTAGGTTATAATAGTTACAAAAGTTTGGTGACCTCAACCCGCCCCGAAGGGAAACCGGGTCTGTTTGCCACCTAAAATCCTTAATAGTCATCCAGTAAAAGAAAAGTTTCAGTCTATCAGTCCATGCCAAGTGAACTTTACTATCAAAAGCACTACACTTGCTATTGTCCAGCATTGTAAACAAACTGTAAATGAAGCTGAAGACTTGACTATCTAACAACCTCTTAACAAAACTAACAAAAACTAAGCAAAAGCATAAATGAAGCATGACAGATTAGTCTACCACATTTTCGGGCAGGGTCTCTTCAGCTTTTGTCTCTAGCACTATCATCTTCAGGAGTTGTTTAATTTCTTCTAGCTTTTCATCTTGCATGAGCAGGGTAATCTGGAAGTTCTTCATTTCTTTCTTTAAGTTCGGGATGCCCTGGGCCTCCTCAGCCAATTCCATTGCTACTTGTTCCATCGCTTTTGCCATAATTATCTTTACAACCCAGTAAACATGTAATGCCTGCCTATAAAGAGATAGTCGACTTCTGGTATTACATGGATCGGGAATCAAATTTCCCCAGTCCTCCATCTCAGCTTCTGAATCCTCTTGCAACGCCTTGGCTTCTATCTCCTGAGTTATCCTATGGATCTCAGCATTCGTGCCTTCTTTGTAGGCATTCTCCGCTTCTTGAACCATCTGATTCATGGTTCAACATCCTCGTCTCTATTCCGCTGGCGGTTCCGGGTTCGCCTGTAGCCTTTCGAATCTCTTGCTTCAGCCGTTGCCTCGACACCTGCCTCTCCTACATGGATGCATGGGCCCTTTCTTGACTGTTGGTTCACTTCCCTACCCAATTTCAAAATTTATACTCTCTGTTGCTCCATCACCTCGGTGTCCTCTGGTTCTCTTCTCGACATCTGTTCTTGTGCCTTGTTGATTACCCCCTGGGCTCTGGGTTTTCCTTTCTCCTGCTTTCCTGGCTGTAGTTTGGTGTGGTCTATCTGTTATCTCAACTTCCTCGTCAAACACATGTTTTTCCCCTGTCACCTGGTCCTGGGTTATGCCCTCCCAAGTTTTGCGCATGATTCTACTATGCCCTGCCTCATTTACCTCCATTTTCGTGGCTGCTTCCATCTCTATCTCACTCATTGTAGCTGTAGAGTGTCTTGCAAAATCACCACCTATACTCACTATCTGTATGTAGGAGAGGGCTACCTTATCGCTCCAGCTCCAAATGCTCTTAAAAGTTCTTCATTTTCTCCTTTGCAACACCAGCCTCTGTTGGAGTTCCACTCCTTTTCTTCTGCCCTGCATCTCCTTCTTTCAACGCTTGCCTTTCTTTGGGGAACCCTTTAAAATCTTACAATCTACCTTTCGACCTCGCGCTTCTACGCCGCCTTTATTACCATCTCCCCTCCTCTTCTGATCACTTCCCTTCTTCCCATCGCCTGTCTTAATTGCCCTGACAGATCCTGGCCTCGGGATCTTGCGACTTCTGAGCTTCATCATTCCGGTTTGTGTGTTATTAATGACTCTCGGTGGTTCCTCCTGCCACCTCGCCCATTCCATTATTTTGCTGTGCTTCCCCATCTCCTCCACCCTGATCGGGGGATAAATGAATTACATTTTGTCTCTAAGAAAAAAAAGGAGCATTATTTACCTATCCATATGCACACCCCTAATTGCCAAAAATAAAAGTGTTATAGATATCTTAGAAAGGGAAATGTTGTCATTTGGATTTCTGCATGACAATATATGGCATTATGATCCTTTGGGAATCATCTCGGGATTAAATAAGCAAGCAAGGATATAAACCTATGTTCATGAGAGCAAGCTTGTAATGGAAAAGGTGGCGAATGTTTTGTTATCTATGGATGATATCACACAGAAAATACCACCAGTACCTACAAAAAACAAAGGAAGAACTCACGTTGCTCCAGGTTGTACTGAAATACACATGCAAGAGATCAAAGCAAAACTAGTAACCCCTGTCTCTCTAGCCACTCCAACAAAAAGAAAGGTAAAGATTGTAACCCCATCTGAAGTATCACGACATGTAAAGGCAAAGGAAGATGATATTGACACTGACATGTTTGAAAAAGAGGTAGAGTAGTTGGGTAAGAAAATAAAACAAGATATTGATGACGTAAGGTTGAGAGATTCAGGGGCACATTCCCTTAACATTAAACAAAATTTTACTAAAGGAAAACAAATAATGGCGACTGGTACAAAGTTGAATTTATTATCAGAACAATCTCAGCCACCAGAGGTTCTAGCACCTAAAGATGTAATTTCTACAAGTGGACCCCAATTTATTTCTACCACTGACTTTGAAACAAATATTTTGAACCTTACAATTGTCCAACCATAAATTGAGGAAAATCAATAGGTGTTGGGATCCTAGACTTCTTCCCTAGCTATTAACTTGGGGAAGGTGTCTGATATGGATGTTATCAATCTTCATTAACACACAGGCGAAATTGTGGCTCAGAGATTGCTTGACTCAACTGCAGGAAATAGAAAAATGCAAGCAATGTTTGAAAAGATTTCTGATTAGCTGCATGTGGCATGTGTGGCTCTAAAGACAAGAATAAACCGAATAAAATATTTAGAAGATATATCATTATGATAGTATGGACAACCTAAGGACACTGGGCCTGTTAAGAAGTTGTTGGAAGAGAAAGAAAAAGAGATCAAAGCTTTACAGGCTAATCGAAAAATACCTTATCACGACCCTCATGTTCTCATTTAGGAATTTGAAAGAAAAGAAGAGGTTGAAACCCATCTCCAAGAGTTGGAAATATCCTTATGGATCAAGGAGGAAGAATTCGAGAGACCCTTAAACAAATGGAGCTACTGAAGACAAAATCCCGCGAAAAAGAGGAGCATCACCTCAATCTCTTGGCAGAATACAAATCCTTAGTTGATTGAGCTCTTAAATTTGATCAAGCATCTGAAAATGAAGATTCCCAACTAAAAGATATTAATATAAATAAGTTAGAGAAAGAACTGGAACTAGCCCAGCCAGAGAAGAAAAGAGCTGAACATAGAGGAGAGAATTTGGTAAATTGAAAAAATGATGAGATCAAGCAAATTCAAGCTACTCTGCTGGAAAATCATAATGAGATTAAGACCCTATGGGAAGTGATTAGAGTTACTCACACAGGTAAGCAAGTGTTAATACAGGCCAAAGGGAAGATATAGAGGGAAATTGCATAAAAGATTTCTACAGTCATAGCTTATGTTGAAATCCTCTCCAATTGTGAAAAGGGTATTATTAAGAGTGCAAACTTAGAAGCAAAAAGTACAACCTCAATTCTTGAGGAAACATTGAAAGATATTGATTCACTCATTGGTATTTTGAACACTTTGGAATATGGAAATTTGGGAGAGTTGGGTCTGCCTCCCAGAGATCAATGTGTTTTCTCTCTTTGTATGTTAAAATAAAAGTGTGTTGTGATACAAGTGATGTGAGAAGAATTTGAAAAGCCTACTAAGGAAATATAATACTTTAGAGCCGATTAGAACTATATTGTCAGGTTTGAAGCGCCTTTGTTTTGGGTAAATGATAATTGGGTGATATCTCAAGAGGAATTCTGTGATAAATTAAAGAATATAGAACAAGACCTTGGTTGCTTGGCTATACAAGGTGAAGAGGCAATTTCAGAAACTATAGTCATAAACGGTCTTTGCAAAGACTTTTCCATCTTGGTTGGGATTAACAAGATAATATAGAGCCTTCCTACAACTCGTTATCATATTAGATCTCAATTAGTGGTGGTTATAACAAAATATAAAAATTGTCCTTGGTTGCGACTGTAGAATGGGATAAAATGGCTAAACTGAGGAACCATTTGAAATGAAATCTTGTTATTGAATAGGTCTCCTCAACAACTTGAGTTGTTCAACCAATTCCACCAATGCAATCCATAACAAAGTAGCTAGAATATTGGAGTGAAATTCTTTGATCATGACCCAGGCACCAATAATCAGGATGTGTGGGGCCCATGCTTTCTCCCCTATGGGCACAATGAAGAAAGTCAAAAATTCAAAGCCGCGAAGGTGTCATAATGTATAAACATTTTATTTTATGAGTTGTTTTATTTTAATTCAGATTTGTTACATTTAAGACAATTACTCAATCAATTATTTTTCAGACTAATTATTTAAGACCCTGTTTCCCGTAAAGGAGGGGTTGTTGACAGAAGTGATAATTTTCATTTTTGGTGAAAACTGCTTGTACATGTTACACAATCTATTATTACATCGTTGAAATATTTTCCTTATGTTTTAGATGAATTTTGTTGTGTTTGTTTATGTGTGTGTGACAATCGCAAAAAACTAAATCTGAGACTTGTTCTCGTTTAGAAATTATTTCATTTGGTCTTTTATGTTTTGATATCATACTATCGATCTGAATACTGGATGATAAACATTTGATTGTCGTTCATCTTAGAAGCTTGTCTCTTAACTTACGAAAATTTATGTTTTACATTTGTTACAATGTTACATTTTGTAATTTGTTTGTGCATGATGTCATTCACATTTTAAAATTTATAAGTTTCTATATCATCTTTGCAAGTTTTAGGTTTCAATATTTATTATTGAACACAATTATCTTCAGATATTTAGAATGGAAGCTTGGAGAACATTTGTACATGTTGCAATGATCTCTCATTATCTTTGAAATGATTTGGTATCTTGTGCCTTTTATGTTTGTTCTTATTTTGTCTTTCTTTTATTTTTTATAATCTAATTTTGAAATTTAATTGTTAAGATTCATATTTTGCATCTGAGTTATAGCTTTCAAGGATTGTTTTGGATATTAAATCATGCTCTATTAATACCATAAAGATATTACAATGAATAATTTAACATAAAATTTCCTTATTATATTTTCTTATCAAAAATTATATAATTATCATCAAGGTTACCCCCTGTGGTGCATTGGAGATCAACTTATAGCACCTAAAGTGGGAGGGATTCTGAGTCCTCAGTGAATTCATATTTGATTCGTTCATATGTGGGGATGATTTGAGCACTAATAGGATCATTATTCATCTTTACTGAGCTAAGGTTGAAGTGGGGAGCAAAACAGGTGAAAAAAAGTGGTGCTACAGGCCTGCTACAAGTGCTACTACAAGAGGTCTTGTAATTTTACAGGAGGACCTGTAATGCTGTAGGAGGGGTTCCGATAGCCTTTTATGTTGGAGATGATGTATTGATGGCATGAAGAGGTGTATGGAGGTTAGAGAGAGTGAAGGAAGGTTGGGGAAAGCCTCTTAGCCAAGCCCATGACCTCTTAGAGGTCTGTCTTGAACAAGGATGAATGCCCACATGTCCTAAATTTACTAGGAAGAGTGAATATGGAAACAAATCTTAGGGACAAATATGAGGGATGGAAAGAGAATATGGAGGTGAAAGAGTTGCCCTCCCCTGCAAATAAACACAACCCTCCATTGATCATTAACACAATGATATAAACTATGATGGAAAATATGAGTTGAATTTGAATAACATCTAGTTATACCATAAAACTACTTTGATCATTGAACTGACTTTTGAGGTACAGAAAGAAAATGTGAAGAAGAACAACTAACATTCATCTATTTCCAAAAAATCATAAACACAATATTTTTGCACTGATACTATGAATCCTTCCAACCATTCTCCCATAAGAGAGGTGATGTAGAAGCTTGCAATCACATGTTTTTATAGCTTAACCTCTACTTAAATGAAAGAAAGGTTTGAAATGCTTGGAACCAAGAAAAAAACACAAGTACAAAAGCAAGACCAAATCCTTTGGGTTGGGCCCAAAAACAAGGGTCTCAACCCTCTGAAACTATCTCAGATGAATCTTAATAACCAACTTCTCATTATCAGAAAGCAAAAGTCTCATACATCACATAAAATTTCAAAATGATAATGTTAAGCTTTGAGCTCAATAGCTACACCTAGTTGAATCAAAACTTCAAATCCTAATGAGATTTTCATCTTCTTTATTTATACAAAAAGGGTAGCTGGTAGCAGCTCCCTTGAAATTAGGAGTTATTCCCTCCTTGATCTTGGAAATGGTGGATTTGGTCCCTCTTGAGCTTCACGTATACTAGGAGTTTCTCGATAGTCAATTAATTTGAATTGGTGAGAGAGGATGATGTGATCCCAAGTCGACCTAAGGAGTTAATGAGGTGGAAAAACCCCCTAGATTATCTCTTGGTTGTCTCCATCAAGCCCGTGCATAGTAAATGCCTAAAAAATGATTCTTTTTCCTGAAATTAAACCACATTAGGCCACATACTATGACACACACCTTTTACTCTTCTTACTAACCATATTATAGCCAAATATGTGAATTAGTGTGAGATAAGGATAGTTTTAAGGCCGGAGGATGGCACGATGATCTTCAAGATATAGCTATTGATGGGAATCATCACTGGAAAAAGAAGATGATTAGGAAAGCAACTTTCTTAGGGGTCCCCACTCTTGGTGGGTAACATTTGGCTCCAACTAGGACATGAGCTAACCATAGAGCGCATGATCCATGTACTCAAATGGGAATGTCATGAGAACTCCAGAAATCTCCTGGGACGTAAAAATGTTTCTTGCACACCACAAAATAATTATTGGAAGCATGTGTACTAGACATACTTTTATGACACATGTTTTCATCAAATAATAAATCCACACATAAAAGTAAATATATACTAAGATGCAAGTTTAATCTAAACACAATCTAGCATGAGAACATGATATGATGACGTTAGCTATGAAAAAGTAACATGCAATGCATCATACACTACAATACATATTGATATGTATAATGCATGGCCTAAGTATATTAATATATATAATGTAACCAACATTTCATTATATCAATATACAAACACTTGCCCTTATAAGCGATCAAGAGATAGGCGACCAAACAACACATCCTCCATTGCAAGGTTTTCTTAACAAATGGTAAGGGTGGAAGGCAGGAACATACGAGGACCATGTATCGAGAATCATGGATGAGGATGGTGTTAGCACTTAGAAATGTCCTCTTGGATGTAGGAGAGAAATTCCTAAGGTAACCTTTGCAATCAACTTATAGATTGAAGGCTAGCCCTTTCAATCCAAATAGGGCTCTCTTTGGTAGCCTAATCAATAGATTAGTAATTGGTTGTACTTTTACACAGTAGCTAGATATTTAGTTGTGTTGTGTTGATGTAGGGTTTGGTTGGGAATGAGGTAGACCATCCATTGGGCAATGGAGTCAATAATCTAGGGTTTATGGCAACTTTCCAAGATACTAGTTGTTTGATCAGGATTGATAAAGGCAAGATAGATAACACATCTTAGATATTGGTAATTCTTATAGATGAAAGGAGAAAATAGGAGAACAGTCCACTACAATAGGGCATATAAAATGAATCCTAAAGTAGCTTTAGAAGATAGGAGTGCAACCATTTGAAATCTATGAAACAAACCATCAAAGCGAGGATTAATTTTGTAACATTTACTCTTATTCAAATATTCAAGACCATACATTTAAATGACATTAAAAAGAAGGAAACATTGAAACTATAGAAAACACATACTAAGACATACCATCACATGAATCTTTATATCACTGATCAAAATCTACTAATCTTGGAAAATTGTAGATTGATAAAGCTTTTCAACGCACAGACAATGGTTATTCTTTCATCAAAAACCAACATTTTTTCCTCATTTCTCATGTAATATATAGGAAAAATACAATAAAGATAAGATCCACAAAGTATGGTAGTAATAACTGCATAATATTTACAATATCTGAAGGTTTAATTAACAAAAATAAACAAAATCTAATCATTTCAGCTATTCAGACCTCTAATATGGCACATAACAATGGTCAAAATGCATTGTAGAATTGTTGTGCATATCTCCTGCTATTATTTTGGAACAAAGACGAGTCATAGTTGTATTCTAGGATCAAGAACTGCTCACTCCCATGTAGGTTAAATATCTGGAACTACAACTCGTCTTCCCTCTTTATAGAAAAATTGGTGCATGAACTTGTAAACCATGATGAAATTGTGCAACTGCGCTTGTAACCGCTTGCTCCTTTCAAGGATTTTTTCACCTTATGTTGACTTGCATTATTTGTACTCCGTCAAACAAAAAAACCCTTTCAGATTTACTATAATATATTGAAAATAACTTACTGTAAAAAAAGATAAACTGATTAGGTCAAAATGCTGAGGTAGAATTAAATTTCGTTCAATAAAATTAGGGTTTTGAATATTTCCCTGTCCCCTGAAGCAAACTGATTATTTATTCATGGCTATTGTAGCCTAAGCAAGGAGTTTCAACTTATCTTGGCTTCTTCTCATTCTTCTAGTATCTCTTGGTATGAATTTTTCAACCTTTAGGGTTTGTTTCCCCTCTTTGTCAACGTGCTATGTTTTTCTCTACTTTTTGGCCTTCTTTTTGCTCTTTTAAGTCCACATAGTCTCTTCATTTTCATCAATAATCATTGTCTCCGATAGCTTAGGGTTTGTTTTTCTTTTAAACCCAATCTTATTTGGTTTGTAAGACAAGTGTGAGGCTTTCTAGAGTAAAACCTAGGTTCAGTTTCAACTTCTTCATCCTCTAATTCTATCTTTTGTTTTCCTTTTTTACTTTGTGTCGCTCTCTATTTTGCCTCTTCTTACTCTAACATCATTTTTTGTTGTCCTCTTGTTCTTATTTCATAAACCCTACCCTTGGCTCTTTCATAGGGTTTTCATCATGCTTTTCAATCAGGATGTGACTAGACTCTCCCTTAGTTTCCTGAGCTAGGGTTTGAGTAGAAACTTTAGTTTGGCCTATCCTTGGTCTTCTAGGTGCATGTTGTCTAAGGTTTCTCTGTCTCAACTGCTCCGCTTGCTTGTTTAGCTCACAAGTATATAATATTTTGATTAGGTCGTGATGACAAATGTCATGAGGTTGTAGCTTGGGTCTGGTTCTTACTTTGGTGCACATCTTTAGCAAACTTTAGTGAAGGAAATATGGAAAATTCATTTTACTAAAGCCTGCTAAATGACATAAAAACCTCATATGATACAGATAGAATTTAGCATACATGCCTTCATAGGTGAAAAAAATATGCACCATTCTGAGGGCATTGGACCATTCAGGATTTAGCATATTTTGGAGGACTCCAACATTGCAATCTTGATTATGAAGTTCCTCCTTCAAGAAAAAATTCAAGTCCACATTCTACAATCTTTGCTTCTTAAACTATCTCTCACCCTTAGTTAGCAAACTCGTAGCTTCTGCAATAGTTTCCTCTATGACTGGGATCTGAAGGGTTCTGATTATTGTTGTGTTTCCATAAAATGAGTAAATGAAATTATGGTACCAACTTAGGTTGTTCCCGTTGAAGCGTTGAAACACTAGTTCCCATCTTGCATTTCTAAACAATGTTAACATCTCTGGATACACTTTGAAATACATCCCATTAGGCTCAAATCGCTTCACATGACCTGATAGACCCATATTGCAAATATTTTGATGTTAAAAACACCTTTCCCAACCTTGAATTTCCAAAGCCGAACGTTGAAAACTGCTCAAGAAATTTCTTGTAGGTTATAAACAAAATTATGGGTTTGATTTTAAACGTCTCTCTTGGGCTTCAAAATGCTGCTAGCTATCACATAATTGATGAAAAGGGGTAGGTCTTTGTGAAAAAAACTTGGGCACTTAAAAAAAATTAATTTTGCAGCTCGAAAACCTAAAATTTAAATTTTTCAGTGAGCACTGTGAAAATATTTCGTAGCACTGTGCTACAAATATATTTCGTAGTGTCGCGCTACAAAAATATTTCATAGCACCAACTATAGGTTTGCGATAGGTTAATTACACTGAGAAAAACTCAGGATAATCTTAGTGTTTGGTAAAAATACATGATTAGACACACTCCTATGCTTAAGTAACAATTTACACAATTTTTTTTATAAGGTCCTTTACTAACCATGATTTTGCAAAAAGAACTGATAAATTTTGCCTTTGGACCTTTAGGGAAAGGTGAAAACCTAATGCTAATAGAAGGGAAAGAGGAATCCAACTCATGCAACCTCTCTTGCAACGAAAGAATGAAAAATTCAATGATTAAGATCATAAACTTTCGATGAAGAGCAAGCTCGGGCATATCCTCTTTATGACATAAAGGGATAGATGGCTCATATATATCAACACCCACATCATCTTGATCATCGAGGAACGAACAAGGTGTGCTACATTCATTATATCTTGGGAAGAACCACAACCCCCTTTCAGGACTTTGACGAGGCTCCTCAATTCATGGTTGACAAGAGATTTATTAGGAGGGGCATCGAGCTCCTCTTGGCTACTAATGACATCATGATCATCATACTGAAACATATAAAATAGGTCTTTCCAGTGAGCCATTTCTTTCCATGCAAATTTTCATAAGATTCATATATGGAGTTGCCAAGGTGAACTTGAAATGCCTTGAAATATGCTTGCATCACCCTACATGAATTTACTTTGAAGGTCAATGAAGAACAAGGGCTTTGTTCTTCCAATGGAGTCGCAAAATGATGATATATATTATCGATAGGGAAGAAGGTAAATATTCCATAAAGGTAGACATGCTTTGTCCTCAACAACGATATGAAAAATGTTACCACAAAATCTAGTAGGTCTTGGAGAGGGAAACCCTACAAGACAAATTCTAGAATAAGTATTAACAATGGGGTAGTGGCCCATTGTCACCACAACCAAAACCCCTTGCTCTTTACGAACTTTCACCAATGTGAGGAGACCTGGTAGGAGGGAGATCACTTAAAATAGACATGCTATGTACAAGGCACAAAGTGATCAAGCTAGAACTCATTTAAGAGAGACACTCGATAATGGTTCAAGGCTTCAAAGAAGCAAAATGATCTCAAAGAAAGGCCTTAGGATAGAGGGCTTAAGACCTAAGGTTTCAAGATTTTTTTGATAGTGACATGTATTCACAAGGTCAAGACCTGAGAGAAAAGGCTTCTTATGATATATTTCAACAAGTACCAAGCTCATACAACCTTCAAGGAAGTCCTCAAGTTGACGAGGAAAGAACTAGGTTTTCCCTCTTGGAGCAACACATAAGGAAATTTATTTTATGGATGAAATTTGAATGGGTGTCCACCAAACTTGAATAATAGGTAGCCTAAACCCTAAGATTGATGTTTAGGCTCTCAAATCACAAAAAATCCTCCTCCCTAAAATTTCATTGCAAGCCCTAGATTTTCTCCCTAGCCTTAAAAGGACTAATTTTAGGGGAGAAAATTTATGATTGATCACCAAGGACTTGGATTAGTGCCTTTTACTTTGGGCATATGGAGTTTAGGATGAAATAGATAAGCTATATAGTTTTTAATAAGGCAAAAAATTGATGCCTAGGTACCAACTTTTAACATTTACCCACTTCAAACATGGAGTTTGATGGAGAGATTAAATATTTCCTCTACTAGGAACATTCATTACATGTCATACAATGAATAAGATATGCAATACTCAACTATATATCATTTCAAAATTATTTTTCAACAATGAGAGCACAAAATAGAATAACCCAAAAGCATTAATTCCATACATTAGACAATTTCTAGATAGAAAATCTTCAACAAAAAGCACTTACAATACAACATGTAGTATATCCATCCATTATCCTAAGAAGTAGCTCCAAAGATAGCCCCAAGGATGTAGTCCAATGGTTAGGTGTGGAGGATCGGTCTCCATAGGTCTCATGGTCTAATCCTGTGCAATATTATGTATGATTTAGAAGTTCTCCAAGCATGATATATGTATATGTATATATATATATATATATATATATATATATATATATATATATATATATATATATATATGTTGAAAAAAAAAGTAGCTCTAAAGACAATAAAAAATAGCTTCCAAATATTGAAATGCATCCAAAATATATCCAATAGCCAAAAGAAACAAGTACAGATTTTTCTCAAGAAGTATAATCTCAAGTGTGACGATGATGAGTAGCTCAAATGAGCTATCATCTATTTATACATGTTCTATCAAGTCCAATTTTAGCCTAGAAGCTCCTCCTAGTTGTCAAATTGAGGGAAAAACTAATTGTGGTTACAAGCCAACCACGTAGCGAATGAAAAATCATGAAGATAAACCCAAAAGAGGGCCAAAACGCTGATGTCATCACTGTGTGGGCCTCTTGGATACATGCGTTGAGCTCTCTCTGTGCCAAAGTGATTCAAGAAGGCTCCATAAATCATCTACTAGGGGTTGGCCCCTAGACATCCATGCAAATCATCAAGTGGACCCCCAGTTTTGTGTTTGGGGAAAAAAATGGGTTTCAATGGCTCTCATGGTGATAAAATAGTCTGAATATGCTGCATCTCTTTGGGCTCATAGAATTTTGGTAGCCCTCCCATGCCTAAAATTGTGAGACAAACCTCATATGAGCCTCAGATCAACAACCAAGCCACGTGTATACTGCTAAGTCGGTTGGGGCATGTTGGTCCAAATGCATCATCTCGTAAATAATAAGGGGAAAAGTGAAAATTGTTGTGGTGATTTAGGTGTCCATGGAATGAAGCAATGATACTCTGCAAGTATAGGAGTCCCATGGCTCTCAACACTTCACCTGAAGGGTGTCATATGCTCCTCTAGTGGACTTGGGTCCCAATTAAGTTGCCCAACCCATAATGAAAACCCCCTGCCTTAATCACATATAATGTCTAGTGTTGCATCTTCACCATTAGGCACAATAATCCATTAGTGCATCTAAGTGAACAATGCTTGTTAGTCAAGGGAAAATTGAGATTCCATATGGGGATTCTCTTCCAAATTTTGGGCTTTAATCTCGAAGTAGTGTTGCCTCCCTAGGTAGGAGTGGTTAATAAACGATCCTATTAGGTGTTCCCAATCCCTAAGGGGAGGACATGTCCATGGTACATAATTTAAATAATAGGTGGCATGTGAGTGATGATGAATGGATGGGGAAATGAGGGGCTTAAGGAAAAATGTCACAGGTGAAAGGATGACAATGATGAAGGATGTCCACATATTGGGTAAATAGATGTAAGGAGGGAGAAATATGTTAGTTTTTGGTAGCATCGGAAGTGCTTTAACCTTGAAAATTGTTGGAGAGGCTAAGGCACATGAGTTCTAAAGAAAACAGAAACCGTTTGGTGAAATTCCACCCGGATTGTATTTTATTAAAATAATTAATATTTTTAATGGGGTTCCTAAGTCTAAACTTAGGAAAATTAAAATAATAATGGTTATTAATCAAAATATGGGTGAAAATGATCTAGGAGGTGGATCAAGTCATGTTTTAATCTTAGCCGTTGATTATAGACTTAATCTCGGTTTTTGAACACTCAACAGAAAAAGTATAAAATGGAGGCTTGGGGTTCATTTGAAAACACACATAGAGAGATTGATGAAATCAATTTTCTAAAGTGAGAAATTCTTAAGAGGAAAATAGATTGGCGAGATCTTGTAGCTGAGGGGTAGAAAGAATCTGGGAGAAGGACTTTCTGGAAAATACAGAACAGAGAGGCAGAGATAGCTTGCAAAGAGGCAGCGCAGTAGCTGGGAGAGCTGATGCAGAAAATCTGTCTTTCACGCAGAATCCAAAACTGTTGAAACAACCCAAACTACCCGAACTGTCGGGAACTGCCGAAATAGCTGGGAGAGCGATGCAGAGGCAACATAGTAGTTGAGAGACCTGAATCAGAAAAGCTTCCTATCATGCAGAATCTAGAACTGTTGGAATAACTGAAATTCTCGGGAAATTCCATGAACTACCAGGAGAGTTGATGCAGAGGGCAAAGAAGGTGATGCAGGGCTGACGTAGAGCCAACATAGAAATAGCCGGGGTTAGCCAATATTATGCTGGATGAGCCAGAATTCTGTTGGGTGAAGTGAGGTAAAAGTCACTCATATTTTCCACCAGTATTTTCTCTGTAAAGAATTGCGAGATGAGCATCCTAGATTTGCATTCAGATATTTCTCCTGCATAATAATAAACCCTCAGAACTGCTGCACTGATTTTCCCGCATTGGGTTTTTCCGCAGACTGTTGTGTCCAAAAATAAGTGTGTCCTATGTATCTTGTTCTTTGCTCTGTTTTCTATTTCACGAGATCAAATATTTAATTATTGTAGGCTGCAGAAGTAATTTGCTTCAATATTCAGAAGAATAAATTAATGAATGTAAATTAAAAATCAAGTAGGTGAAATAAATTCAGATTTTCTATTGTAGGGGTTCCTTCAGACTGTAGGAATTTTCACATGGTATCAGAGCATTGATTTTGAAACAGGAAGGGGAGATCTAGTGCTGAGTAGTGAGGCTGAAAGCTGCACTTGGAAACAATTCAAATTCCCTTGAAGGGATTGCGCAGTCTTTGGTGGGAAACAGATATGAGGAAATCTCTCTCTGAGTGAGACGATAGAGAGGTATAGCTTCCAGTTCGTAAGTTTGAAGTGGTAGACGGAGTGACACAGAGCCTCAACGCAGTGCTTGAAGGCTTCAGTTTCTATCGGGGCAAAAATCCATTGGAAAAGAACGAAGACACATAGAAGGGGAATTTTATCCTCATAAAACTTTTCGCCAAAAAGTTCGAATTTCTCACTTGCTGAGCAATGCTAAGCAGTGATTAGAAGAGTTAGCTCAATAGTTGGGTGAGATGGCATCGCATGGACTCAGAGATCAGGACAGGTTGGAAGGAGCTTCCAACTATGTCATATGGAACACCAAAATCTTAGTTGTTTTGGAGGAATACGATCTCGAGGCCTATGTCAATAGTGTTGTAGTTGTTCCTGTTGATAAAGATCAAAAGAAGAAGTACAAGGCCAAGTAGGAGAAGGAAAAGAGGCTCATTCTCGATGGAGTTCAAGATCATGTGATCTCACACTTGTAGGGCAAGGATACAACTTGAGAGATGTGGGAAGGCTCTTCCGAACAACAGAAGATGTACCTACAGTAGAAGTTGTAGCAAACTTTGATGCAGAAAGGAGAAGGGGTGAACCTCTATCTTCAATGTCTTCACGACATTAGAGACCAACTTGCTACAGTGGGGTCCACTCCTCAACCAACCGTGATGGTGAGGATAGCCCTGAATGGAGTCTCAGATGAATGGCAAGTTTTTGTCCAAAGCATATTGGGCTGAGAAAAACTACCTTCACGGGAGGAGATGTGGGCGGCTCTTCAACATGAGGAGTTAAGGAGGGACCTAGTGAAGGCCAACCTTAGTGTTAATAGTGGGAGTGGCACAAAGATGAATGAGGAGGAGGAGAACGCAACTCTAGCATCAAAGGGACAGCAAAATCCGAAGTTAAAGAAGGACATTTCGAAGGTGAAATTTTTTAGCTGTGGTGAGATGGGCCACTATGCATCCCAATGTCTTTTGAAGAAAAAGGACAAGGATGAGAAACGTGATCCTAAGGCTACTTCATCAAATATTGACAATGATGAGCTTGCCATGAGTGCCCATGCATCTCCAGGAGGGATATGGGGCAATATTGAGCTATAGTCAGGAGGACTACATGTGGGTAGAATCCTTGAGGAGATCACCTCTTGGATCAATTCCTTGCTACAGGAGCCCAAGATTCAGCAATAGCGAGATGGACTTAGTGTCATATGATGCAGTGGAGTGTTTGGAGGACAAATGAGGTAGCTGGGGACTAGAGACTGATCAACGCAGAGCAAGGTTGGCAGCAATGTAGTTGGTACAATGTAGCAGTCAACAATAGTGAAGAATATTTAGAGGGTCTGAATCGACAACAGTTAAATTCCAACATTCATTGTATTATGCTGAACACAGTTAATTTCGGTTAATTTGGATGTTTTTTAGTTGCTTTTCTCAACAATTGAGTTGCAGTATGAATGCAGTGTTAGCAGTGGCAGTGATAACAACATAGAAGATGCAGTGTTTGAGGGGGAGATGTAGTACATATGCAACAGTGGCAATGGCAGTGTCATGGGTAGCAACAGTGCAGAAAGGAGGTGCTTTAGAAATAGAGCATCATGTAGGTGGACATTGTTGCTAGAGCACTTTCCTCGCTAAGAGGGAGTCCTAGTTTTTGGTAGCATAGGAAGTGTTATAGCCTTGAAAATTGGTGGAGAGGCTAAGGCACATGAGTTCTAAAGAACCCATAAACCGTTTGGTGAAATTCCACACAGATTGTATTTTATTAAAATAATTAATATTTTTAATGGGGTTCCTAGGTCTAAACTTAGGAAAATTAAAATATTAATGGGTATTAATCAAAATATAGGAGAGAATGATCTAGAAGCTGGATCAAGTCATGTTTTAATCTTAGTCATTTATTAGAGACTTAATCTCGGCCATTGAAGACTCAACAGGAAAAGTATAAAATGGAGGCTTAGGGTTCATTTGAAAACACACACACAAAGATTGAGGAAATCAATTTTATGAAGTAAGAAGTTCTCAAGAGGAAAATTGATTGGGGTGACCTTGTAGCTGAGCGGTAGAGAGAATCCAGGAGAAGGACTTTCCAAAAAATACATAACAAAGAGGCAGATAGAACTTGCGAAGAGGCAACACAGTATCTTGGAGAGATGACTCAAAAAGATGCCTGTCATGCAGAATCCAGAACTGCCAGAATAACCGAAATTGCTGAGAATTGTCGAAACTGTTGGAACAACCGAGAGAGATGATGCAGAGGCAGTGCAGTAGTCGAGAGAGCTGACGTAGAAAAGCTACATGTCATGCAGAATCTATAACTACTGGTACAGTCGGAAACTTCCAGAATTTCCGCGAACTATCGGAACAACCGGGATAGCTGACGCAAAGGGAAGAGAAGGTGACGCAGGGCTGATGAAGATCCAATGCAGAAATAGTTGGGGTTAGCCAGTATTGTGCCGATTAGTTGGAATTCTGCTGGGTGAAGTGTGGTAAAACTCACTCAGATTTTCTGCCAGTATTTTCTCTGTAAAGGATTTCTAGATGAGCATCCTAGATTTGTATTCAAATATTTCTCCTACATAATAATAAACCCTCAGAACTGTTGCACCGATTTCCCGCATTAGGTTTTTCATGAGATCAAATATTTAATTAGTGTAGGTTGCAGAAGCAATTTGCTTCAGTATTAAGAAAAATAACTTGATGAATGTAATTTAAAAATCAAGTAGGTGAAGTAAATTCAGATTTGCTGTAGTAGGGGTTCCTTCAGAGTGTAGGATTTTTCACACAATCGTGGATACATGAGTTATCCCAACCTTTGTTTTCCACCCCTCTTTATTTTCCTTTTCCTTTTCCTTGATTTTTTTCTTTGTATTACTACTTGGGACTCCAGGAAATGAGAACATGTTTTTAATGATGTAAAGCAGTTATTCCCCCCTTAAGGTGGGCATTTCATCAACCACCATGCGTTGGGACATGCATGGGTTCCTTAATGATCTGAGGGGCACTTATGGGCCCCAGGAACTAGGGTGATGGCCATGATAATGAGTAGAGCTCATGTTTGACTTTTTCCCATGTGCTATATTAAATTCCCTAACCATCTTTTGCATTTTACAATATTCTTTTTCTTTTATTTTTTTCTTGTGGCAATGATATGCTTTTAACTTTCTTTTAGTTGCATCAACCTCTCGGGAAACGTTTCTAGTGTTGACCCAAGTATGTGGATAAGAGGAGGGGGTGTGCTAATACCTTTTGGATTTAGTGGTCATGTGGACCTAAAGAAGTAAAAATGTGAGATATGGCTCGTAATGTGTGGAGGGGAGTGGAAAATGTGGAACGGGAAAACTAGACAAGCTACCAAAAACAAGGTTTCCCAAGTAGTGCCCTTCCTAAAGCCTCAACACCAATAGGGGAGATCCCGTGGGACTATGATTTAAGATTAACCCCCCATTTAAGGTAAGGGAACAAAACAATGGTTAAATCCCTTCCTTCTTCCAAGTCGCCCAATAATCCATGCCTAGAATTGCCAATGGAAAACAAACATAAGAATTAGATTTCACAATGAAAAACATACCTTTTGGGTTAGATTTCCCACCTTCTAACATATGCTTTTAACAGATGGGCAAGGAAACATATAACTAGTGTAAGGAGTGGAGATAAAGTGGCACATATCATCATCTATGAGGTGGCTCTTAGGGGATGTTGGTTGTCAGCTGAAGAAGATGACAAGGAAAGCATCTCTCCTTGGGGTCTCCACTTTTGGTGGGTAATAGGGACAGAGTGGCACACGATCGACTTACTAGCATTCAACGTAACCAACATACGACCCCAAAATTTATTATAACGTGAAATTGTGTTTTACCACCCAACGAAGGGTCCAATGGGGCCCACGACCAACATGGCAGGAGTTGTGGCCTTAGAACCATGTGGTGACCCAGGAGGTAGGACACATGTTAGTTGAATTCAAGTTTTTTGCAGGGCCATGTAGCCTGAAAATGAATGACACACAAAATACTTAGAGTGGAGCCATGTGGATGGTGACATCACTTAGACAGAAAGGGTCATTGACGTCACCCTAAGGCCTTTGCCCCGATGATTTGCTATGGAGTCGGGTGCAATTCAGACGAGATTTAATCCTCAGGGTGAGGTGGCAGGGGTGGGGCCGACTTGCATAGTTGTAAAGAATTTGGAACTTTGGCAAGGTAGTGGAACCAAGATTAGTTTGGAGAAGGCACATTAACAGGCACACATGTTGGGACATAAAGACAAGATCTATTGTTGGATGGGGATGATATAAGCCATCAAATCCTTTAGGCAACAACTTGACACTAACACCTATGATTGTCCTAGACCTGAATACATCTTCCTCATTCAATCTATGGCTTCCAACCATTGATTGATAACATGTGGTTGGAGGGATGAAGGTTCATACAAGGCATGTGTAGGCACAATATTTATATATAGTTGGAAGGAGTTCAACCTTTGTATTATAATGCACACATTCACAAACCGTGGGAAAATATTTAATGTGTCATGGTCATGAATGGGTTGGTAGTTTGGGTTGTGCTGCCAGTTGGTGATGAAATGGCTATGCCTTGGTGAGTCACGTGGGCGCCACATGGCAGGTTAGATGACATGGTGAGATTTGATTGGCGAGTCTTTAATCAACCATATCTTTTGATTTGGGAGTCATCTTGAGGTAAAATTTATATCATTGGAAAGGTATAAAGGAGACGAATGCAACGATGCCATCTATTTTAAATTTCAAGGTAGTTGAAAAAGATCGAAAAAATTAGACCCCATTTCCATAACTAGACTTTGGAGGTCAGATCAACATAGTAACTACCTCCTTATACCTTTAGTAGGGGCTAGGGATAGTAGGGGGTATGTTATAGATTATAAAGGAAATTTATGGGAAACCTTGGATATCAATGATCATGGTTATTGTGGTTGACACTAATGAGGGTTTAAACAACAGTTGAAGCAATGAATATTTTATGGGGTTTCTATTCATCAGTATTCTTCTAGTGTCCAAGATCCAGAGGAGGAATTCTTCAAGAGTTTTACTTTACATAGGAAGCCCAAGTAAGTGACGCTATGAGGATTCCAGGAGGGTTGAGTTTTGTCTAAAAGAGCCTTGTGGAGGCCTTATTTTCCAGGGGGGATACTATATTTTCTAGGAGAAGGGCGCATAAGATTGACGGGAGGGTTGTACGAGTTGCAAAAATAACCGAGAGGATAATTACGTCTAGGCTATGAGCATTATAGGGTCTAGGATCCACACGTGTAGGGTCGTATAGGCCGTATTTTCTAGTGTGAGGTTGTGTCAGGGTGCAAAGGGAGGCTGTGAGTCTTCTAGGGGTTAGATAAACCTATGGAGGTGAAGAAATATTTTGTTGGAGCTTTGTCAAGGTTTGGCAAGTAGTATTGATTCAGAATTATACAAGAATACAACAAAATACAGATACAAACATAAACACTTACATGCAACATAAATATAAATTCATTTCATTAATATCAAAGAATTGAAATATGCTTACATACAAAATGGAAATAAACTAGCTCGGGTGATAATAGCTTACCTCTGAGATGAGATGTGGTGGATACATGCCTCTAAACTATGTTACAATGAGGTTCATGGGCCTTTTTATTATTGAATGAGAAGGGAAAGCCCCAAACAACCAAAACCCTAACCCCAGGAGATGGAACACCACGAGTTTATGGGCCCCGTTGGCGTTAGTTGGGCAACCAACTTCTTGGGGTCATAACTTGGTCATATGATCTTTGTTTGGCATGTATGATACCTTGTGGGAAAGATCTCTTTGAGTACTACAATATTTTCCGCCACCCTTGTTAATGAATAAGGGCATGCTATGGACCGAAAAAAAATCGTTTAGGGGGTCAAAATAGATCCAGAATTTTAAGACCCGAAAAATTGTTAAAAATAATAAATGCCGCTATAACTAAGGAAACAGATGAAACCAATTAGAGGTCTATGAGGAATAGGTAGGTGGCCACCAATATCCACCTAGATCAATCTCCCCCCCTTAGGAAGCAATGGTACCCATTTCGTGCAAAGCCTCCATGAGGTGAGGAAATTTCTATTGAACCTGGTTCTTGGTGAACCACTTGCCCTGGTGAAGCAATTGGCCTGCTTTGATGGCTCGATAGAGATGGATCCTCTACTGGAGAGTGTTATTGATTTGTGTTTCCATGATCTTGTCAGTTGTGGCCTTTTAAATGCAACTAGGGTTGAGCTCCATTGGTCAACTTATTAGTAACATCGAATGTGTCCAACAACAGGAGAAAGTATGGTTGCAGTTGGTCCACATTGAATATTGGGTGCAAGCCAAGGAATGATGGAAGTCTAAGCTCAAAGGAATTGTCCCCTATAGCCTTGGTGATGGTGTATGACCCATATCAGAGTGGGCGAAGTTTGCGGTGGGTCCAACGAGGCACTTCTTCTACATATGTAACCAAACTTTGTCGCCCACCTAGAACTTGTGTGGCACTCAATGTTGATCATGACACTGCTTGTACTTAGGGTTGGCTCTGTCCAATATGTCATGGACCTGCTAGTGGATGTGCTAAATTTGCTCAATGAAGTTGTTAGCCCTATCAGCTTTGACTTGAACATGAGACGAATCTTCCTGAGTAGCTGCAAATGGTATGGCCACATCAATGGGATATAATGGTTGGAATCCCAATCCCACCTGAAAGGGGTTATGGCCAGTTGAGCTATGGAGAGCTCTATTGTAACTATGTTGGACATAAGGGAGGCTTTCATCCCATGTTCATGTATGCTTCAAGTTATACATGCGCAAAATGTGCACGATCATCCTGTTGACAACCTTTGTTTGGCCATCAGTTTGGGGGTGGAAGGCTGTGGACTTAGTGAGCTTGGTATCCAACATTGACCAGAGGTTTGACCAAAATGTACTTAGGAACCTACTATGGCAACCTCAGATAATGGACTATGGGATCCCAAAGTTTACCCCCACTCGTTCAAAGAAGAGATTAACAGTGGCTTCTGCTATGATACTCTTCTTGAAGGCCACCAAAACGTCCATCTTAAAGAATATGTCGATGACCATAAAAATTCAGGCATCGCCATGCTTAGTAGAAGAAAATCCCAACATGTAATCCATTGAGATGGATTCCCAAGGTTGAATAGGAGTAGGAATATGAGTATATAGGCCTTGCTTCTTGATGGTCAATTTGGCAATGACACAGGAAGTGTAGGATTTGATGTATTTCCCAACTTCTCGTCGAAGGTTCAACCAATAAGAATATTTTTGCAACACTGGCACTATTTTCTCTACTCTGAAATATCTAGCAACTCGACTATAGTGTGCCTCCCAAATCATCTTGGCACGCTTTCTTGAAGGAACATAGAGGTGTCCCAGGTGGCATAACAATGCACCCTAGAGGTGAAAATCAAGAACTTGCTTTCCTTCCAGGAGAATCTGGTATGTGTTACCAAATTTTGGATCACTCTTATAAAGATGTGGCCATCCTGAAGTCTCGTGTCCATAAGAGTTGAGCACAGTGGTTAGTGCCATGACTGATGGTCGGATGAGGCAGTATGCAACATTATCAATGCTACCCTTCTTGTACTTAATGTTTAAATGGAACTGTTTTAGTATGTGGACCATTTTTGATGGCGATCATTCTTCAACTTTCCTTGTGTCTGTATGAATTACAGGGGTTAGTGGTTTGTGTGGATGAATGTTTCCCTCCCTAGAATGTAATGCTTCCATTATCAGCAAGTCTGCACAATGGAATACATCTCTTTGTCATAGGTGGGATACTTTCACACTATGTCTAAAAGTCTCACTGTGTTATGCCACTGGATGCCCCTGTTGAGTAAGAACTGTACCAATAGCATAGTATGAGGCACCTGTCTCAAACTTAAATGGTTGGTGAAGGTTTGGCAATGTGAGAACTGGTGCAGAGCAGAGGTGATGCTTCAACTCGGAAAACACTTTTTGTTGGGATTTAGACCAAAATAACTTTATTTTTGATCCACCCTTGGTGACTTGACTCAAAGGCCAAGTGATATGAGAGAACCCCAACACGAACCTATGGTAGAAATTAGCAAGAACCAGAAAGTTGTGGAGATCTATTAGAGTGTTTGGGGTTGGCCAATCCCTAATAACTTGTATCTTAGCTGAGTCCACGTGCACACCCCGCTCATCAATGATGTACCCCAGATATTGAACCTGGGCTAACGAAAGTGCATTTCTCCAAATTGGCACACAATTTGTGTTGTTGCAGGGTTTGGAGCACCTATCGAATATGGTGGAGGTGCTCTTCCCAACTCTAGATGAAGATCATGATGTCATCCAAATACAGTACCATGAATGAGTTGGTGAACAACCACAAGATGTCATCCGTAAACCTCATGAAGGTCGTGGGGGCATTCATCAACCCAAAAGGCATGACCAGCCATAGGAAAAATACCTCCTTGGATTTGAAGGAAATTTTCCACACATTAGAGGGTTCAGTTGGTACTTGGTGATAATTGGAATTCAAGTCAATCTTGTTGAAATATTTGGCCCCCTTGAGTTGGTCTAGAAGGTCATCAATCCACGGGGTTGGATACCTATTCCAGACAGTGATCTTATTCAACACCTAATAGTTAATACAAAGTCTCCAGGTCCCATCCATCTTCTGTACCACCATGATCGTGCTCCCATAGGGTGATGAACTTGGCATAATGTGCCATTTCTGAAAAACTCCTAAATCAGTCTCTTGATTTCATCATTCTCTAGAACAGAGCATCGATAGATCAACTCGTCAGGTAGCGGCGCGCCCAGGATCAGATCAATAGAGTGCTTGACCTGACAGTGTAGGGATACCCCTGTGGGTGAGGTGAAGATGTCCCTATACTCCTCCATGACCCTGTCCATTTACTACTGCCATGCGAAGGAGCCCTATATGGAGGCCATGGATGTGGCTGCAATCTTATTCTTTCCCTAAGGGTGAATCATAAGGAATATAAATTTATCGGTCTGGGAAATGATCTTACTCATTGCTTCGCATAGATCAAAGAGATGACAGTAGGTAGTGCTACCTTCGGTACGCTGTATAACTTATTGCCCAGAGAAATAATAATAGTGTGAGGCATAGACTCATACACAACATGACGCTTCCACAAGTATGGTTGGCTTAATAATAAATCACACACTTCAAGAGGATAAAAACCACAGAATACCTCAAATGCGAAGGGCTTGATGCTGTAGGGAAGGAAACATTATTAGCTGATGCAGAGATCTCAACCTTGGTGAAGCCACCCAACGGTGTACAACTGTAGGTGTGATGTTATCGGTAGGCCCAACCACTTCACAAACTCTTTTGAAATGAGGTTCTTTTGGCTTTCGCTATCAACATTGAACTGCGGTGGAGAACCCTTCACCCACATCTGTGAGTGGAAGAGCCACTCCCCCTCCTTCGGATCTTTGGGCTCAATATTTTGGTTCTTGGTAGTGGCAACGGTGGTGATCGGCTTCACATGAATAATCTGCTTCCCTTTGTTGGGTTCTCACTCAGAGTCAAAACATGCATTAGATTCGGAAGCTTTTAGCTCGACCACCAGTGATTGCTTAGCTTGACACTCACTTGTGTTGTGAGTGGGGCTCTTATAGAACTCACACCATTTCCGCGTGTCCTTATTTTTCTTCATGGTGTTGTTCTTTGCTTGTGGCTTCAGCCAGTTGTACTGAGTCACCCCTCCTTGGCTTTGTACTTTGTTTTGCGGTTTGGGGTGCCTTTGTCTTGTTTCAAATTTGCAGATCCAAAGTATCGCTTCTTCTGTTTAAATTTCTGCTTGATCTTGGCAGTGTATCAATAGACGTCACCAAGAGAGGAGATGTCTAGGAACTCTATCTTGTTCTAGATGTACTTGTGTAGACAACCATGGTACTTGAGTACCAAATTCTGCTCAGAATCCTTGATACTCAACTTCGTGCGAAGGGTATGAAAAATATTTTTGAACTCTGACACGTCTTGGTCCCTTCCCTGCCATTGTGTGGTCCACTTTATCTATTTATTTTCATAGCTCCTGACTGGGTAATATTATTCCTTGATGGCTTCTTGGAAGGTATTCCAAGTGGGTGCGGCTGAAAACAGTGACGATTCACTCTCATCCTTCTATTCATAGTAGGTTTCCCACCAGTCCTTGACATGGGGGGTGGATTTGAGGAGTGCAAAAGTAATCTTTTCCCGATTGGAAAAGTCACGAACCAAAAAATATACTTCCAACAGATTTAATCATTTATCTACGGTGTCTACATCTATATGACCTTCAAATATGGGAATGTCAAAGTTGACTTGTACCTTAAAGGGAGTGGTGCCTCTAGAGTGGTTGCTAGATGAAGATGTGTCTCATGTGCGTAGTTGCCAAAGGATCAGGCCGGCAAAGTTATCCATCAACAAGTTCCTCTGTCGCTCAAGGGTTTCCTCAAGAAATATTTTGAAAGGATCTCCTACTCCCTCGTCTTTCTTTTCTTCCACCATGGGAGGTTGTTGGGGTTTGCGAGGCTGGTCTTACAAAGGTTCAACTAGTTCAAGCCCTAGCTCCTTATACCGTGACCTCATTGGGGACATGCAAAGATAAACAAAGAAAGATCATACTGCTCTGATAGCACTAATCCAGAATTATACAAGAGTGAAACAAAATATAGATGCAAACATAAACACCGAGATGAAACAGAAAATAAACTTCATTTCATCAATATCAAATAATTGAAATATGCTTACATACATAATGAAAATAAACTAGCTTTGATAATGGTAGCTTATCTTTGAGGAGAGATGTGGCAACTAGATGCCTCTGAACTATGTTACAATGAGGCTCATAGGCCTTTTTATTATTGAACAACAAGGGAAAACCCTAAACAACCAAAACCCTAACCCCAGGAGATGGAACACCAAGAGTTTATGGGCACTGTTGGGGTTAGTTGGGCATCCAACTTCATGGGGTCATAACTTGGTCATATGATCTCCACTTGGCGTGTACGATACCTCATTGGAAAGATATCTCCTAGTACTACAAGATTTTCTATAGGGCCCTACCTATGGACATGGGCCTACTGTGGACCAAAAACAAAAACAAAAACAAAAACAAAAACAAAAACAAACAAACAAACAAACAAAAAAACAAATAAGCAAGCAAGCAAGCAAACAAGCAAACAAACAAACAAACATTGTTTAGGGGGTCAAAATAGCTCCATAAGTTCAGGACCCGAAAAAAAAAAAAAAACTACTAAAAATAATAAATGTTTCTATAATCAAGGAAACATATGAAATTGATTGGAGGTCTAGGTGGAATAGGTGAGCGGCCACCAATATACACCTGGATCAAGTATTGCAATATTCATTAGTTGTAGAAATTGTTGAATATAATAACAAAATCCTCAGATATGAAGAACCAGTTTTCCCTTTGGGGTTATTTTGAGGACATTTTGTCCAAAAATATTTGTGTCCATTTTGTGACTAGTTTTTCTTAGATTTTTCATAATTTATTTTGGTGAATATTGCTATCGTGTTTTTATTCAGTATTTGTAGTAAAATATTTTTTCTTTAGAATTAAATACATTGGACAACTAATGGTTGATTGCAATAAGCGATATTTTTCGCACTTAGCCCACATTTTAGTGCAATGGTAAGGTACATGTAATGTTTCATTTCTTGTGCTAACGCTAAGATTCTTAAGTTTTTGTTGTTGCTATGATCCAAAGTAAGAAGCTTTGCATAAATGATCAACATGTATATCTTATTTTACTCAAATTTTAGTGTATTTGTTCCTTAATGAGTTGTGCCTATTCAAATTGTTTGCATCCATACTCCACTTGAGATTGCAAACACAACCATTCTCAAGGCCATGAATTTTCATCCTTCCTTCCAAAAATCTGATTCAACATTAAGGCATGATCCTTTTGGTGCCCATATTTTAAATCATTTAGTGCAAGTTCAAGTTTGATCTCCTATGTGTTTTTCCATGTCTCTAACTTTCCAACCAAGCATATTTGGTATGCAATAACCTTTTCTTTGAACATATTTTGGTGCCATACCTCTTTTACTATTGGGATTTTAAAGATATACCATATTCTTATTATTTCAATTGGGATAATTGTGCCTATGAGAAGGTGTTTTAACATCTTTTCCCACTCTAAATGCATAGATGCTCTTATATGGCCTTTGTCTATCATTATCTTTAGTTGTAGATTAAAATCTATTCAAAAAAACATAGTTTGTAAGCCATGTGCTACTATTCCTCTAGTAACATGTGAATATACATGGATTTCCCCTCAACAAAGAGCATATGCCTCAAAATGCACCTAAAAATATAAATGTGTGCAAAAACATGTATTTTAAGGCAGAGTTTATGGGTTATTCAGGTTCATTACCTTCTATTGCCTGTGTATAATGCCCATACCCACCATAACCATCAAAGTGCTACTATATAATGAGGCATTGAGTGGAGAAAGAGAGGAGGCACAAACATGCTAGTGAAATTATGCTAAGATATGCAATTTTTGTATGCCCATGGTTTTCAAAGTCTTTCCTTTTAGCTAGGAACTAATGTTTCTATTGAACACATGCAAAAGTAATAGGAAAATTTAGTTAACTCATGTGATTGCATTGTATTCATATGATGTATATATAAATGTATTTTCATTGACCCTTAGTTTTCATATTCCAAGTTGAAACACCCTCCTCTCACATCTACCCAAGCAATCGATGAGCTAGGGTAAACATGTGATGAGAGGCCACTATGATATGATTCAACCTCATAGGTAACATTAAGGAAATGGAATCGATGGAAACATAACACACAGATCTCCCTCAGGTGCTTCATGACTCCTAGGAGCTAATCCACCACTCCAGGTGCCCAACCCCTGAGTTAGCCTAGCATTTAGATGAATTAAACCCAAATTTTCTCCCATGACAAGCCATGCATGCAACCAAAAACTCAAAGTCACTCTCACAGTCTTGTCTGCCAACGACCAAAGACCCAAATTGTTAGTTCTATGCCAGCAACTCCGGGATTTGAGCCACTCCTTCAAGCCCAAAGCCTAGGTCACTGCCTAGAATTGAACCATCTCTTCAAATCAATAAAATAACATGGAAATGGAATTACTAAAGCAAATACTTGTTCAAGACCTTGATTGGACCCCTACTAGCCATGACAGGCATTTTTTCAAACACTTAGTAAATATGCAACCTACATGTGTAAGTAAATAATTTGAGCATAGGGGTCTCATACTTTTGAGATTCACCATGAAGCATTGCCTCCTTATCACATTAGCTGCCATTTCATCCATTAGGTCATAGATACATTGGTCATTCAATAAAAAGTAAGAGTGCGATGAGAGCCACTCATGGATGTTGACATAAAACATGTAAATAACTAGTATAATAGGGACAAAAATACCAATGCAATCATAGCCATATAAACCACATATAATCCATGATAATTATCATAGAGATAAAAGGATAAATAACCTTTCATTAATGATGCAAAATCCAAACCCGAGATGGGACTTCCATATTCCACCTGACCGTAGAATGGTTGAGCCAAATCTCTCTTCAGCCATTCACCTCTGTGCCATATTCCAAGCATGAAGGTGGGATCTCATAAAACACATCAATCAAAACCCATCCAGAGCTTCCAGATGTCATCCACCTCAAACCATCAAATAATGATTCCACCCCACTATAAGGCATCACCAAACCATCATCATATCGGTCTCTATCCCAGCCATCCAGGGCTCCAGAGCATTTGTCCAACCAAGGCTCCAGGACTAGTAACTCAACCCATAACTTTTACCGGGCTCAAGAAACAGTAACTCAACCCACCAAGGGCTCCAGAGTATTTTTCCAACAAAGGCTCCAAGATTAGTAACTAAACCCAAGCTAAGGAACATGAGAACCAACCAAAAACACAACAAAGAAATAAACCCACAAACTCCATGGCTATCCAAGAAATGGAAAGGCTAGGCAATACACTCTCTATCTTGGCCATCCTCCATGCCAATGACAGATCATGACCAAGAAACCACATGCATGTTCCATGCATGCCAAAACTAGTGAAGAAATCATACATGCAACTTGGTACCTGCAAGTGAATCTGATGTAGCTGCTGATGTCAATGCATTCTTACACTTTCCTGCTCTTCCTTTGCCTTCTTTCTCCAAGAATACAAGTATGCCACACCCTCCAAGAGTGTTCCAAGATAAATCTAAGTATCCAAGAGTATGAGAGAGAGAGAATAATGAGAGAGCTCCAAAATTGAATTGATCAAGTCTTGCCCAATGATCCTCAAAAGCCTTTTTATTGATGAGGCCTCTATTTTCTTCATTTTCCTCCTCACATGGAACCTATGACCTTTCACCTCCCTTGTCTCCTAATTTCCATTATTTTCATAAATAAAATCCCAATTAATGCCTCATGCCTTTCAAAGCCTTAGCCATTGCCTTTGCCAATTTCCGTAGCCATAATAAATCGGATCAACACCCATTAGGATGTTTCCCCCACCATTCATCTTGGAATATGTGTCCCATCACCGTGGCCTTATATATATTTTTACATGGAATTTTTACCACGACTGTTACAGAACCCTCCCTCTTGGAGGAACACCATCCTCGGTATTCATTGACACCTATAACCAAACAAAACATACTGCCCGTGGAGCTTTATAATACAACTCGATGTTGTATTTACAATGACCATCTGCTAAAACATGACAAACATACCATTCACTGCAGCTTTATATCACAACTCATTATGGTATTTACAATTACCATTTATACACATACACATTTGCTTCAACAAGTAGATAACCATATTGTCTATGGAGCTTTATAAATCTAGCTCAATACAATATTTACAATAATACACACATATGCACATTTTCTCAACCAACAAATAAAAGATATGATTCTTGCATCCACAACAAGGGAATCCATAGGCTCACACGTCCACCCTCAAATTAGTACCAGGATTCACCTCCTTCCTAAGAAGTCCAAAATCCACTACAAAGTCAAATCTGCATCCGATGTCCAATGCTATAATCTTGTGCCACTTGTCCTCTCAGTGAATAATTACCAACTCATTATTATAGGGCACACTCCCAATGTGCATCTGATTCCATCTGGAAATGATAATGATCAAAACAAATCCATCCTTGACCTTCCCTTCCCTTCTACATAGTCCCTCGGGAAATCTGGTCACCCCTTCTGTGTAGTCACTCACCTTCCAAGTTTCTTTGGCACCCCTATCTTAGGCAGTCCATCCCTTGGCAAGGCTTCCTCGCATCAGAAGATACAAAAACCTAAGGCATATCCCTGCCTCAAAACCATCATATTGGTTATAGCATGCTCATGGAAATCAATGGACATTATTGGGTACCAATGTCCCACAATGGCCCTATTCTTGAATGCTTTACTAGCATACTACCGCACATTCCAATTCCTTTTGTTGTTACAAATTCTTGCAGTCGATTTCAATAACCCAACCGGGAATTTTATGCATTCCTGTACCAAGCACATAAATTCCATTAGATTTAAAATAAATTGAAATAAATTCACATCATAACTCATTGGTAGCTCGTCAATAAGGTACATTTGAAATCATGTTCGCTTCCTGTCACAACAAGTAAAACTAGCATATTTGACCAAAATATGTATAAAAATATCACATCAGGTTAGCTCAAAACATAACCATCAAAAATCATAAATCACATGTAACCATCATAAACCAGAATCATGATTCACATGTAATAACCATAAACAATAATCATAAACCACATGTATAATAATGCTGAAATAAAATACCGATACTTATCCTTCATCAATCCTTACTTCTTCCTTTGTTCTTTTGTGCACACACCAGATCGGTTGCCACACTCATCAAACACCCAATGCCTTCTCCTCCACCAGGTGCACATACGCATAGTGTGTGTCACACACATACAACACACACATCATACAACAACACGCAACACATGCACCTATACCTGACATACAACACATGCACCTAAACCAATTGTACGTATGTATACTTGCATAATGTACATCAGAAGACATTCATCCACACACAACATGCGGCGCCACAAAATGCATACACGTACACCTGGTATACAACACAACTCATACACCTATACCTGATGTACAACACAACACAACACATATGCCTACATCTAGTGTACAACACAATACATGAACCTACAACTAATGTGCAACATAACACAAATACGTGTCTAGAATGCAACACAATGAATGCATATATCACGATACCATGACTACACAATGCACATAAATAGCACAACATTCCCTAAACACAACATGTATGACATGCACACAATAACACATGTACACTAGTACCACATGTCCCAAGCACCACCTGCACAACATGTGCACAATAACACATGTACACGGTATGAAAAATCCTACACTCGAAGGAACCCCTAATGCAACAGATCTGAATCTACTTCACCTAATTGGTTTTTAACATACATTCATCAAGTTATTATTCTAAATACTAAAACAAATTACTTTTGAAGCCTACACTAATTTAATATCTGATCTCATGAAATAGAAATAAGAGCAAAGAACAAGATACATAAGACACACTTATTTTCAGACACAATAGTCCCCTAAAAAACCCAATGCGGGAAAACTGGTGCAATAGTTCTTAGGGTTTATTATTATGTAGGATAAATATCTGAATACAAATCTAGGATGCTCATATAGCAATCCTTTACAGAGAAAATACTGGCAAAAAATCTGAGTGAGTTTTACCTCAATTCACCCAACAAAATTCTGGCTGATCCGGCATAAGACTAGCTAACCTCGATTTTTGCACTGGCTCTACATAGGCCCTATGTCAACCTTTTAGGATCTATGTCAGCCCTACATCACCTTCTCTTCCTTCTGTGTCAGCTCTCCTAACCATTCTGGCAATTCCTGGCAGTTCTCGACAGTTTTGGCTATTCCCGCAGTTCCCGACAGTTTTCGTTGTTTCGACAGTTCTGGATTTTACATGGCAGAAAATTTTTTGTGTCATCTCTCCTTGCTACTGTGCTTCCTCTGTGTCATCTCTCCCAGTAGTTCTGAAAGTTCTCGATAGTTCTGGATTCTGCGTGACAGGCTGCTTTTCTGTGTCAACTCTCCTAGCTACTGCACTGCCTCCCTGCAAGCTCTCTCTACCTCTCTGTCAATATTCTCCGAAAAGTCCTTCTCCCAGATTCTCTCTGCCCCTCTATTGTAAGATATCCCCAATCAATTTCCCTCCTAAGAACTTCTCACCTCAGAAAATCGATTTCCTCAATCTTTCCGTGTGTGTTTTCAAATGAACCCCAAGCCTCTATTTTATACTTTTCCCGTTGAGTCTTCAATGACCGAGATTAAGTCTCTAATTAACGAATAAGATTAAAACATGACTTGATCCGCCTTCTAGATCATTCTCACCGATATTTTGATTAATACCCATTTATATTATAATTTTAGGAACTCCATTAAAAATTATTAATTATTTTAATAAAATACAATCCAGGTGGAATTTCGCCAAACAGTTTATGGGTTATTTAGAACTCGTGCGCCTTAGCCTCTCCACCAATTTGCATGGTTAGAGAATTTCTGATTCTACCAAAAACTAACACTCCCTCTTTGCGAAGAAAGTGCTCTAGCAACAATGTCCACGTGCATCTTGCTTTGTTTCTGAAGCACCTCCTTTCTACATTGTTGATGTCACCAACACTTTGCTGCTATTGCTACTGTACTAGTTCCCATGACACTACCACTGTCACTGCTGCATCTATACTACAACTCCTTCTCAAACGCTACATATGTTATGTTACTAACACTGCATCCATACTGCAACTCAGATGCTAAGAAAAGCAACTAAAAAACATCCAAAAATAGCTAAACTTAACTGTGTTAAGCATAATACAATGAATGTTGGAATCTGACTACTGTTGACCCTATGAATATTCTGTGTTGCTATTGACTTCTGCAATATTCCATCTACACTGCTGCCAACCTTACTCTGCGTTGATTAGTCTCTGGTCCCAAGCTACTACATCTATCCTCCAAACAATCCACTACATCATCTGACACTAAGTCCATCTCGCTATTGCTGAATCTTAGGCTCCTGTAGCAAGGAATTGATCCAAGAGGTGGACTCCTCAAGGATCCTTCCCATCTGTAGCTCTTTTGAACTACAACTCTAAATCTCCCTACCTCCCTCCTAGAGATGTGGCTACCATCTCTGCCAAATAGAAATGTCGAATGACATCCTCTCGCCTTTGCACAACACTTAGACTGGACTACGCACTCCCTACTGGAGCTTGTAGATCTCCTCCTCTCCGTTGTTGTTCAACAAGTGAAAATTCATACTCCTTGGCTGAAAGTCCTTTGAGGAGAAAATTCCCCTTCTATGTGTCTTCGCTCTTTTCTAATGGATTTCTACCCTAGCAAAAACCTCGCCCTCCACACACTGCACTGAGGCTCTCCATCACTCCCTCTACCTCTACAAGCTCACAATTATGAAATCGTACCTCTCAGTTGACTCTCTCAAAGAGAGATTTCCTCAAAATCTCTACTTCCCAACAAGGACTTTACAATCCCTTCAAGGGGATTTGAATTCCTGCCAAGTGCAGCTTTCAACCTCACTACTCAGCACTTTATCTGCTCTTCCTATTTCAAAATCAATGTTCTGATACCATGTAAAAATTCCTACTCCTCAAGGAATCCCCCTACTGCAGCAAATATGAATCTACTTCACCTACTTGATTTTTAACATACATTCATCAAGTTATTCTTCTAAATACTGAAGCAAATTACTTTTACAACATACACTAATTTAATATTTGATCTCATGAAATGAAAACCAGAGCAAAGAACAAGATACACAGGACACACTTATTTTTGGACACAATAGTCCTTGGGAAAACACAATGCGGGAAAACCAGTGCAACAGTTTTGAGGGTTTATTATTATGTAGGAGAAATATCTGAATACAAATCTAGGATGCTCATCTACAAATCATTTATAGAGAAAATACTGGTGGAAAATCTGAGTGAGTTTTACCTCACTTCAACCGAACATAAGACTAGATAACCCCAACTATTTCTCTGGTGGCCCTATGTAAGCCTTTCAGGCTCTGTGTCACCTTCTCTGTCCTCTACGTTAGATCTCCCAGTTGTTTCAGTAGTTCCCAATAGTTTCGGCAGTTCCCGATAGTTCTAGCAGTTCCCAGCAGTTCCGGAAATTCCCGGTAGTTTTGGCAGTTCCCAACAATTTCAACAGTTCCGACAGTTCTGGATTCTGCGTGACGGTAGATTTTCTGCATCAGCTCTGCACTGCTTCTATGTAATCTCTCCCATCTACTTTGTTGCCTCTGGGTAAGCTCTCCCAGCTACTTTTCTACCTCTGCATAAGCTCTCTCGATTGTTCTGGAAGTTCCCAACAATTCCCGACAGTTCTGACAGTTCTGGATTCTGTGACAGATAACTTTTCTGCGTCAGCTCTCCTGGCTAATGCCTTGCCTCTCTACAAGCTCTCTCCACCTCTCTGACAATATTCTCTAGAAAGTCCTTCTCCCTAATTCTCTTGACCCCTCTATTGAAAGATCTCCCGAATCGATTTCCCTCCTGAGAACTTCTCACCTCAGAAAATTGATTTCATCAATCTCTCCGTGTGTGTTTTCAAATGAGCCCCAAGCCTCCATTTTATACTTTTCCTGTTGAGTCTTCAATGACCAAGATTAAGTCTCTAATCAATAGCTAAGATTAAAACATGACTTGATCCACATTCTAGATCATTCTCACCCATATTTTGATTAATACCCATTAATATTTTAATTTCCCTAAGTTTAGACGTAGGAACTCCATTAAAAATATTAATTATTTTAATAAAATACAATCTGGGTGGAATTTCACGAAATGGTTCATGGGTTCTTTAGAAATCACATGCCTTAGCCTCTCCACCAATTTTCATGGCTAGATCACTTCTGATGCTACCAAAAACTAACACATGACACCACCCGCACAATGTGTACACAACGCCATATGTACACTGCACCACTATACAAGGTGTACACAATACCACATGTACGACATGTATGCAAAACCACACATACACAACACCACATGCAATACATGTACACATCACCACCTGCACACATCGCCACTTGTACAACATGTACACAACACCATATGCACATAGCACCACTTGTACAATCATGCACACCACACCATATGTACATAGCACCACATGTACAACATGTACACAACACGACTTGTACATAACATTGCATTTCCAACATGTACATAACATAATTTGTACATAGCACCGCATATCCATCATGCACACAGTACAATATGTACACAATACTGCATATCCAACATGTATATAGCACCATCTATACCCAACATTGAATATGCAACATTCATACAATGCTATCTGTATTACACCATGTACTTAACATTACATAATCAACATGTACACACACTAAATATACACCACACTGCATGCACATAACATCACAGGTGCAACAAATACAACATATACGACATATGCACAACAGTCGTACCACACATCCAAGACCACGCTGACTCTTTACCAAGCAGCCTTGCTTCCAATGCCTTATCCATGCTTGTCCCAACATGCCGCATACCACACTACTTTCACTTTGCTAATGTATCCCTTAGTATAACCTGTCCATAACATAAACATAGGCATAATACAAGCATACAATATAAATTCATATTCACATGATATTGACCTTGTATGTTTGTCATGACTACTCTTCCCACTTGATTCCTCGTAACACCAGGAAGCTCTTCATGTCAGTTGCCTGTGTAAGCAATCATTCCTCCATAAGAAAGATTCCTGATGATCTTGTCACATAGACACATACATAGATATACATAAACATTAGCATAAAACAATCATGATCCATGATGACCCCATTAGATAACAACATACATGCATACATATATGCATATAATCATTAGCATAAAGCAATCATGATCACAACATAAATACTAGATATCAAGGTCAAGGTTAAGAGAAATTCCTTTATTCATGCACAACATTGAGAACCACTATTCCCAATTTAGTTAGGGCATCCTACATCTCAGGTCCATTTACTTTACATTTTTTGGTTACCTTTCTCCTGCCTATCCTTCCATTGTCCATTTACACCAATGGACCCAACTAGTCCAACTGGTTGTAATAGTCTTACACTCCACTGTGCTTACTCATGCATAAAGCTTCATCTGAATCGTACATTACCTTTCGGGGACCACACAACTCTCCTAAGCTCCATCAACGTTCCTCTTTCCTAAACAATTCCCAAGACTCAAAACATAAAAGGCAAGATAAGAAACAACTAAGAAGAAAACCATGAAAGCCAATAACAATATGACACCACAACAAACTGGCAAGGCCTTGCACCATACGTAAAAAAACCACGAATCAAGCTCAATAATTCACAAAAGACCAAAAGCACAAGATTGGAAACAAGCACCATGACTCAATCCCCATGGTTCTGAGTGTTTCCAAAGGAAAGATCAACCTGAGCCTTCTTCAAGATTTCATGGTAGTCTCTTTGCCATGCAATCCCCTTCATCATATTGCCATAAACACATAACTGTTAGTGCATAAATAAACATAAAAATATAGTAGTTACCTTATCTTGCTGTGCCAAGCATGTTGCTTGCAACTGAGCACATCCAAGCTGTCTCTCAAGGGACTCAAATCCCCTTGACAAATTGACGTGTAACTAGAGACTTGCTAATATACCTATCAAGTACATATTCATGACTATAGCACATATCCACATAATGTCGGACAAAATTAAGGTTAAGAGGACTTCCTGTATGTGAGGCACTCATTCATTTGGAATTAGGATTTCCAAGCATAGCCAAATGAATTCTTGTCCAATTCCTTTATTTTACCCCTTTTACCATGTTGCAATCGAGGCTTACTATGTACTATCACATCACCCAACTATTAGTTATATAAACATATCAACTATTACCTTGTCATACTAATACCAAGCATGTTTCCTACAACTGTTTACCCATGTCAATCACATGTTCCAAATATCAAGACAATCATATCTATCAATTTGAAATCAACCTTTACAAACAATCATGTCATAATCCATAGTCAACTCATAGTCATTAGACATAATGCTACAAATGTCACCTACTATACTCAAGTACATATCAACTGTCTCAACACATATGTGTTAGTACAATCATCTCAAAACAATATCATTGACACAGATACTTGTGTTATGCAACTCATTAAACATTCAACCAACTTGAAAACGTACCATGTTAAATAAATCAACTAGATGACATGATAGACACCAAACACTCAACATCAAATAAATGACATAATCAGGAATGAAGCACCAAGTATACTACATAAGGAAACTCATACCTTAGTGTACTTCAGAGGAGGTTATCTTGTCTGCACAATCAAACTAGTTAGCAAGATATAACTTTACAACATGTCAACTCAAACATAAATAAGATCATGATATCCATAACACTGACTGACTAACATGTTCACATCATAAAATTATAAGCATTTATCATTTATGCATAGAAATCACATATGTACAATCAGTCTAGATTAGTAACACATAATGCAACACAACAAGTCGACTTATACCAGAATGTCGCAATCCTAACCATCTACAAAGGTCAATCCAACTTAGTGTGATACATATAACATCAAGATCTTAATGAAATAACCCTAATCATCAAGTTACTAGCATATAACAACCATAATCTATATATCACGCTCATCGAAAACATATAACCTAATCGTCAAGCTAACTGTTATATAACAACAAGAAGTTAACCTATAACATTCTCATCAACACTATATAACATAATCATCAGGTTATCTAATATAAAACAATAATAGCAATGCATACAACTACAGGTTACTATCATTCTTGACTATCTGACACATGTGAATATGACTATACTAATCACTATCATCTATCATGTATGTAACCATAGCATCAAAAACATCTACATAAACCTAATGCATATGATAATCCTTAACTTGCATCCATGCATGCCAAACATACAATACTTGTATGACAATCTGCTCTTGCCTTGAGGTCCAATGCTGCAAATTCACTTTAATGATTTGCATCTTCTGTTCTATCTCAGCCAACACATTAGCATCATAACAACCAATAACATCATGATGACCTAAATTGTATATAATGACTGCACAAGGCATGTTTGCCCTACTATTCATGCATAACTATAACCAAGACCATACATGCATAACAATTGCATAATCAACCATTCACACATGAAGGCATACTCCATGACAGCACCTTCAACCTTCACATGGCAACATCACTACAACCATGATCAAAACCATGCAAATGAAACAAGCACATGTAATACATGCATAAGGAACACATATGAAACCAATCATGAAAGTATGATCAACACACAGCCTAAGGAGAGCGCAACCACACTCTGATACAACTCTGTAACACCCTCCTCCCACATCTACCCAAGCAACTGACTAGCCAGGGTAAACATGTGACGAGAGGCCACTATGATATGATTCAACCTCCTAGGTAAACTTAAGGAAATGGAATCAATGAAAACATAACACACATACCTCCCTCAGGTGCTTCAGGACCCCCAGGAGCTAATCCACCACTCCGAGTTCCCAACCCCTGAGTTAACCTATAATTTAGATGAATTAAACCCAAGGTCGCTCCCATGACAAGGCACGCATGCGACCAACAACTCAAAGTCACTCTCATAGGCTTGCTTACTAGCAACCAGAGACCCAAATTGTCAGTGCTATGCTAGTGACTTCAGGATTTGAGCCACTCTTTCAAGCCCAGAGCCTAGGTCACAACCCATAACCGAACCATCTCTTCAAATCAGTAAAATAACATGGAAATGACAGTACTAAAGCAAATACTTGTTCAAGGCTTGACTAGACCCCTACTGGCCATGACAGGAATTTTTCAAACACTTAGTAAATATGCAACGTACAGGTGTAAGTAGCGGATTTGAGCACAGGGGTCTCATACTTATCTGAGATTCACCATGAAGCATTGTCTCCTTATCACATTAGCTGCCATTTCATCCATTAGGTCATAGATAGATAGATTATTCAATAACAAGTAGGAACCCGATGAGAACCACTCATGGATGATGTCATAAAACATGTAAATAAATAGCATAATACAGACAAAAATACCAATGAAATCATAGCCATATAAACCACATATAATCCATGATAATTCTCATAGAGATAGAAGGATAAATAACCTTTCATTAATGATTCTAAATCCAAACCCGGGAAGGGACTTCCACATTCCACCTAACCATAGAATGGATGAGCTAAATCTCTCTTCATCCATTCACCCCCATGTCATATTCCCAACATGAATGTGGGATCTCATAAAACACATCAATCAAAACTCATCCAGGGCTTCTAGAGGCCATCCACCTCAACCCATCAAACAGTGATTCCACCTCACAGTCAGACATCACCAAACCATCATCAGATCGGTCTCTATCCCAGCCATTCAGGGCTCCAGAGATTTTGTCTAACTAAGGCTCCAGGACTAGTAACTCGAGCCATAACTTTTATCGAGCTCCAGAGAATTTGTCCAACTAAGGCTCCAAGACTAGTATCTCAACCTAGCAAGGGCTCCAGAGTATTTCTCCAACCAAGGCTCTAGGACTAGTAACTCAACCGAGCAAGGGCTCTAGAGCATTTTTCCAACCAAGGCTCCATGACTAGTAACACAACCCAAGCTGATGCAGGGCTCCAGAGCATTTGTCCAACCAAGCGTACAATACTAGTAACTCAACCCAAGCTAATGAACATGAGAACCAACCAAAAACACAACAAGGAAATAAACCCGCAAACTCCATGGCTATCTAGGAAATGGCAAGGCTAGGCAATCCTCTGGCAATCTTGGCAATCCTCCATGCCAATGATAGGTCATGACCAAGAAACCACATGATGTGCCATTCATGCCAAAACTAGTTAAGAAATCATACATTCAACTCGGTACCTATAAGAAAATATAATGTAGCTGCTGATGTCGATGCCTTCTTGTGCTTTCTTGTTCTTCCTTTTCCTTCTTGCTCCAAGAATCCAAGTTTGCCACACCCTCCAAGAGTGCTCCAAGAGAACTCTAAGTATACAAGTGTATGAGAGAGAGAATAATGAGAGAGCTCCAAAATTGAACTGATCAAGTATTTCCCACTAATCCTTAAAAGCCTTTTTATTAATGAGGCCTCTATTTTCTTCATTTTCCTCACATGCAACCTGTGACCTTTCACCTCCATTTTCTCCTAATTTCCATTATTTTCATAAATAAAATGCCAATTAATGCCTCATGCCTTTCCAAAGCCTTATCCATTACCTTAGCCATAATAAATCGAATCAACACACGTTAGGATGTTTCCCCCACCATTCAGCTTGGAATACATGTCCCATCACCATGGCCTTATATATATATATATATATATATACATGGAATTTTCACCAGGGATGTTACACAAGAGGTCTCTTGGACTTATTTGACAATTGACCTTCACTTGAGGCTTTTCACCTTCCATTCAAGTGAATGAGAGAAATAAACATAACCCCAAGGATTATGTTTCCACATTTCCCCCCTTAATCCGAAGTGATGTATACAAGTCCAAGAAGAGAGTTTAAATATAAAAAAGCATGGAAACCAATGGTTGGATGTGCTCTTTGAAATTGTGGTTTAAAGAAGATCACAAACCAAATGAGGTAGAAAAACCTAAAGTTTTCTACTAGTGGTGGTTTAAGGCTAATTACCAACTAATTAGCACTCTTTGCATCGGGTGATGCTTCACCCCTGTGAGCATCACCCGATGCAATGAGTGCTAAGTGAACTATTCAAATCATGAGAAATTAGTCACTTACGACTACCTCTCATGAAATTCAAAAAGAGTGAAGGGATCTCTACTTGAATGGTTCATGAGGCACAATACTTGCTAAGGTTTTGCAAATGGGGTAGCAAGCTAAGTGGGCTTGATTGTGGGGAAAACTCCACAGTTAAGCGCGATTGAGCCAGAGGAGATCTGGGATGGGTGACCTCCCGGGAAGTCTTGGTTACCGGGTGCAAGCCCTGGAAGTGATGATTGACGCTATGTGATTTATTTCACCAGTTTCAATCCCACTTCTTCACCCCTGTGAGCATCACCCGATGCAATGAGTGCTAAGTGAACTATTCAAATCATGAGAAATTAGTCACTTACGACTACCTCTCATGAAATTCAAAAAGAGTGAAGGGATCTCTACTTGAATGGTTCATGAGGCACAATACTTGCTAAGGTTTTGCAAATGGGGTAGCAAGCTAAGTGGGCTTGATTGTGGGGAAAACTCCACAGTTAAGCGCGCTTGAGCCAGAGGAGATCTGGGATGGGTGACCTCCCGGGAAGTCTTGGTTACCGGGTGTAAGCCCCGGAAGTGATGATTGACGCTATGTGATTTATTTCACTAGTTTCAATCCCACTTTTTCACCCCTGTGAGCATCACCCGATGCAATGAGTGCTAAGTGAACTATTCAAATCATGAGAAATTAGTCATGTACGACTACCTCTCATGGAAATGGTCATACGTGAATGACTTACTTAACGCAGTTGAATCCCAAAAATGATATCTAATATAATTCACTGCGTAAACCCCCTATACTTAAATTCAAAAAGAGTGAAGGGATCTCTACTTGAATGGTTCATGAGGCACAATACTTGCTAAGGTTTTGCAAATGGGGTAGCAAGCTAAGTGGGCTTGATTGTGGGGAAAACTCCACAGTTAAGCGCGCTTGAACCAGAGGAGATCTGGGATGGGTGACCTCCCGGGAAGTCTTGGTTACCGGGTGCAAGCCCCAGAAGTGATGATTGACGCTATGTGATTTATTTCACTAGTTTCAATCCCACTTCTTCACCCCTGTGAGCATCACCTGATGCAATGAGTGCTAAGTGAACTATTCAAATCATGAGAAATTAGTCACTTACGACTACCTCTCATGGAAATGGTCATACGTGAATGACTTACTTAACGCAGTTGAATCCCAAAAATGATATCTAATATAATGCACTGCGTAAACCCCCTATACTTAAATTCAAAAAGAGTGAAGGGATCTCTACTTGAATGGTTCATGAGGCACAATACTTGCTAAGGTTTTGCAAATGGGGTAGCAAGCTAAGTGGGCTTGATTGTGGGGAAAACTCCACAGTTAAGCGCGCTTGAGCCAGAGGAGATCTGGGATGGGTGACCTCCCGGGAAGTCTTGGTTACCGGGTGCAAGCCCCGGAAGTGATGATTGACGCTATGTGATTTATTTCACCAGTTTCAATCCCACTTCTTCACCCCTGTGAGCATCACCCGATGCAATGAGTGCTAAGTGAACTATTCAAATCATGAGAAATTAGTCACTTACGACTACCTCTCATGGAAATGGTCATACGTGAATGACTTACTTAACGCAGTTGAATCCCAAAAATGATATCTAATATAATGCACTGCGTAAACCCCCTATACTTAAATTCAAAAAGAGTGAAGGGATCTCTACTTGAATGGTTCATGAGGCACAATACTTGCTAAGGTTTTGCAAATGGCGTAGCAAGCTAAGTGGGCTTGATTGTGGGGAAAACTCCACAGTTAAGCGCGCTTGAGCCAGAGGAGATCTGGGATGGGTGACCTCCCGGGAAGTCTTGGTTACCGGGTGCAAGCCCGTGAAGTGATGATTGACGCTATGTGATTTATTTCACTAGTTTCAATCCCACTTCTTCACCCCTGTGAGCATCACCCGATGCAATGAGTGCTAAGTGAACTATTCAAATCATGAGAAATTTGTCACTTACGACTACCTCTCATGGAAATGGTCATACGTGAATGACTTACTTAACGCAGTTGAATCCCAAAAATGATATCTAAATTCCTGAAACAATTTCAAATCTAACTAGAAGCTGAAGTCTTCTACTAAACGAAAGTGATCTCTGATTCTGGTTTAAATATGACCACAAATTAATGAAATGCATAGTAGAAGCCAAAGTGTTCTATATGTTGTGGTTTAAGGAAAGGCACCAACCAGATCATGCTCATGGAAAATGATTTTGTCTCTAGCTACAACTCTGAATTTGACTCTGGCTGAATATAGTTCTAAGTTGTGGAAGCTGGCTTTGGTTCAGGTTATGGGTTAGGCTCGTTTGATATGACTTTGAATATGGTAGCTAACAATCAATTCCTCCCTTGTCAGATAAAACGTGATAATATGAATATATATCCACTGTAAGACGTGTCAATACTCAAGAATGAACTCTAAGGTATGACCAATATATCTTCTTAGTTGTTGAAGACGATTGCCAAGAAGCAATCCATCCAAGGTGAATCTTTTCTCTTGCAAGAGTCTTTTCTCTGGAACATCTATCTGGATGATGAGTATGTTTTCCATAATGCTCACAAGGGTGAATATCATAACATTGATTTTTCACATGGCCAACCCGATCACAATGTTGGAATCTATGAATCTAAAGTGGATGTGGAAGACGAGCAAGTGAAATTGAGATGTCTTGGAAAAACCCAACATTTTGAAATTGGATGGGTTTAAAGTAGTCTGAGATGTGAAAGGTCAATATATTTTCATATACAACAATGATTTAATCTTTGTTGCTAATAATTTCTTCCCAAGGTCTCATGATGGGCTTTGGAAGTGCAAGTTGAACCTTTTCATCTACATGTAAATCTGTTTTTGAAATGGCCTCATTGATCAGATCAATCATTGGTTGTTGATGAGAATTTGTCTCAAACCAAAAAGGAGAATTTTTCTAAATGAGAACCAATTTAGAATGATGGCTCTTCTATTGTAGTTTATCTCGCTAGAGCCTAGATTCGAGTTGTAGAAACTCAATCTTCTCTTTTGCCTCTTGTAAACATGTTTGAATATTTGTGAGAATGGCTTTATCCACTATGACTATATTGCTGATGGCATAATTTATTAGAGTGTTCAATAACTCTAATAATTCATCTATTTGAGCCATTTTCCAAAAAAAATAAAGTTTTAGATGTTCTAAAGAAGAAGTAGCCAAAGAAAAACTTCTGAAACAATAGCTAACTAAATTAAGAGTTATCACTTGTTGCATGCTAAGTAATGCGCAATAAACTTTGTCACAAGATATAACACTTGGAGAATAAGCATACAAAACTATTGACACTCCTGAAAGGGTACCCTAAAATGAATGGAGAGAAATGTCGATCCTAGTCATCCATTTTACAACCACTCAAATGCATATGTTGTGTGTTTATCATCATAATCCAAGTGCATTCTCAACATTCATTTCTTTTTTTGCATCAAGAGACTCTCTCCAGCCCAATATGGATGAGATGTTGTAATGTTATGTTATGTAAACATTTTGACTCGATCAAATTACATAACAATAAAAATAAAAATAAAATACAATTAATATAATTAATAAAATATAAAATTAATAATTAATAATTAATGATTAATAGTTAATAATTAATAATTAAAATATTTTGACTAGATAAAATAAAATAAATAATTATAATTACCAATTATTAAAAATTAAACTAGCCTAAATTCATATTAACTTTAGATTTACCAAGGTTCATCTTTTTTACTAATCAATCAAGCGTCATTGAGAAAGATCAAATCTACCTCTTTTCGAGTCAAAAGAGATTTTATCCCTCTCAACATGTGGTAGATTAGGAATTAAAATGGATCTAAATTGATCTTATTCTTTGGATGAAAAAACTCTAGAGATTTTTTTTAAACCTGTGCACGTGATAAACAACACGGGGATTTTTTTCGTTATGATCCTCTTGCTTAAGTGACCTCTTTTTGGGTTCTTGCTCCTAATGTTGAAAAAAATGAGGATAGTGCTAACTGAGGCTGGGGATCCAATAAGAGAAGCCCTAAAGAAAGGGCCAAAAGAAAGGGCAACCAATCAGGAGTAGCCCTTTTGATTCATTGCTCCTTTTCCACGACTCAGTTTAATGGCATTGTAAGCACTCATTTTATATGCCTTCAAATGTTTCCTAGGCTCAATTTTTCCAGAGAGATGGCTTGAAGGTTATAATAAGGATGAAAACTTGTACAATGCAAGCAGAGTTGCACTACCTTGAAGTGTGTTGAGCATGCATGGGCAACTGTTAGCAAAGTTCCTTAGATAGTAGAATGCTTAATTGTCAAGATTGTGGCATGTGAGCAAGAGGATATATATTTTTTTTCTCTATGAAGGGATTAGTCCCCTATCTATGTTAGAAAAATATAATATTCTGAGATAAAAGAGATTAGGATCATTACTACTCAACAACAATAGGGTTCTGGCAGTCTAATTTTGTCAATTATTTCCAAATCCATTGATTCCTCCTTTCACAGTTCACCTCTTATCTACAATACCTATTGTTTATCCACTGATGCAATTGTTTGTCCGACAGCTGAAGAAGAAGAAGAGGAGGATCAAAGGTTTGATGTAGAGGATTCTCATACCCTGTGTTACAAGACCAATTGGAACTCGCAAAAATGATGCAAATGCTTAGTAATTTTAATTTAGAAGTTGAGGATGAACACAAACATTATTATCAGATAGTGGCTCCTCCTGCTTCTAGGACTACCATAGAAATATTTCCATCAATTTGGGTGTGGAAAAAAGGTTCATAACTTAAGTTAATGTGTACAATCTACAGGAATCACCTTGCCATGTGAGAGTTGGTAAAGCCATTAACTTGTTTACATATGCATCATGCAAACTACATTCTTCCCCGGTTAAAGATTCAGAATTCATGCCCCATATGTACACTCCCCCTTCCTACTGATGATCCAAGTGGATATTGGTGGCCGCCCACCTATCCCACCTAGACCTCCAGTCAGTTTCATTTGTTTCCTTTTTTATTTTAGTATTTACTATTTTTCGCAGTTTTTTGGGTACTGAACTTCCAGAGCAGTTTTGACCCCCTAAATGATGTTTTTTTTTAGGTCCACAACAAGCCCATAGCCATAGGCAAGAGCCTATGGCAAAACCTATAGTACTTGGAGATACCTTTCCAACAAGGTATCGTACACACCAAATAAAGATAATATGACCAAGTTATGACCCCGGGAAGTTGGCTACCCAAGTAACCCCAATGGGGCCCACAAACTCATGGCGTTACATCTCCTGAGGTTAGAGTTTTGGTTGTTTAGGGTTTTCTCATATTTTCTAATAATAAATAGGCCCTTGAGCCTCATTGTAACACAATTTAGAGGCATGTAGCCGCCATATCTCTTCTCAGAGATAAGCTACCATTGCCCGAGCTAGTCTTATTTCCATTCTGTTTGTAAGCATATTTTAGTATTTGATATTATTGAAATGAAGTATTATTTCTGTTGCATTTTTCTGTTTATGGTTATGTATGTAATTTGTTGTGTTCCTATTTAAATTCAAATCAGTGGTATCAAAGCGATCTGCTCATTCTCTGTTTTTCTTTGCATGTCCCCAATGAGATTGGGATATAAGGAATTAGGGCTTGAACCTTTGCAAGACTGGCCTCACAAATCCCAACGGCCTCCCATGGCGGAATAAAAGAAAGATGAGGGGGTGGGAGATCCTATCAAAATATTGCTTGAAGAAGCCTGGAGCAACAAAGGAATGTGATGATGGACAACTTTGCGCAGATACTTTAGTGGCTACCCAGGGGTGACACATCTACTTCCAACAGCTACTCTGGAAGTGCGACACCCTTTAAGGTACAATTTAACTTTGATATTCCCATATTTGAGGGTCAGAAAGATGCAGATGCCATAGATAAATGGTTAAATCTACTAGAAGGATATTTTTTTCTATTCATAATTTTTCCATCAGGGAAAAGATTACTTTTACTCTTCTTAAAGTTGCCTCCCACGTCAAGGACTAGTGGGAAACCTATTGCAAGAAGAAGGATGAAAGTATGCCCTCACTATTTTTAGCTGCACCCAATTGGGATTCGTTCTAGGATGCCATCAAGGAGCAGTATTACCCTATTGGGAGCTATGAGGATTAATACATAAATTGGACCACGCCGCGACAAGGAAGGGATCAAGACGTGTCAGAGTTTACCAATGTTTTTCATACCCTTCACATGAAGTTAGGTATCAAGGATTCGGAGAAACATTTGTTACTCAAGTACCACAACTACCTACATAGGTACATCCATGATGAGATGGAGTTCCTGGACATCTCCTCACTTGGCACGACGTATTGATACGTTGTCAAGATTGAGAAAAAGCTTAAACAGAAAAATCGAGACTTTGGATCTGTGAATTTGAAGCAAGGGAAAGGTGCCCCCAAACCGTAGAGAAAAGGGCAAATCCAAGGCGGGGTGACCAAGGATAACCCACCGAAGCTGCAAGCAAAGAAAAACACCACGAAGACAAAGAAGGACACAAGAAAGTGGTGTGAGTTCCATAAGAGCGCCACTCACAACATAAGCAAGTGTGAGGCCAAGCAGTCACTAATGGCTGAGCTGAAGGCTTCTGAGTCTGATGCATGTTTTGACTCTTAGTTAGAACCCGACAAGGGGAATGACAAAGGTGTATGTTTTAAGCCCATACAGAAATTACCTGCATACGAATTCTAAAAACAGAAAATAACCAATGGCGAGAGTATAACACATAAAACAAATATACACAGAGATTTTCCCCAGGATCCCAAAATCTGGACTACTAGATTGATTTTTCATTATATTCCTTTCAATGTTACAATACATATATATACATGTCGAAGCATCCATAAACCCCAATCCATAAACCCTGTATTAGAACATAATTGTAGTTCCCTTGACTGGATCTACAAAATACCATGGATCGAAAACCATCGTGCCCAAAAGCATGTGCGAAATCCATGGACAAAACCATAGGTAGGTCCACCCACCAATATAGGGTCCAAAAAAAAATATTCCCGAGGCGCTGCCCCAGACCCTATGCAGGAGGGTTACCACCCCCTTGCTTACCTCCTGACAAGGGGGGTAGCCACCCCCCCGCAACTCTCGACACAACATATTAGGCGAGCTACCACCCCCTCGCACATGGGTTAGTTGTGGAAAGAATATAACACAACCCAAGATTCTCCCACTTGTTGTTTTCTTTCCATAGGTGGCCACAAGAGAGCTTAGTCATTGATCCAACCTTGCAACGCCCATTGTTTCTCTACACCAAGAGAACTTCTCAGTGCTCACAGACTTTGTCAATGCATCTATAGTATTCTTCAAAGTGTCCACCTTTATCAACAACACCTTTTTGTCTTCTACCATATCCCTCACAAAGTGATACTGAACATCAATGTGCTTTGTCTTTGAATGGTAAGCATGGTTCTTTGCCAAGAAAATTGCACTTTGGCTGTCACAGTCTATCCTTATAGCTCGTTATACTAACCCCATACTTGAACACAATCTCTGCAACCAAATTGCTTCCTTGATTGCATGAGTGGCTTCCATGTATTCTGCCTCTGTAGTTGAAAGTGCCACTACAGATTGTCTCTTACTCATCCAACTGACTGCACCTCCAAATAGGTTAAACACATATACACTTGTAGATCTTCTCTAATCCAGATCTCTAGCCTAGTCTGCATCAACAAATCCACAGATGTCCAAAACTTTGTTCGATAATGGTCTTCCTTGGTAGCACAAACCATAATCAATAGTGCCATGCAAATACTTGAAAACCTGCTTCGTTTTTGTCTTATGCTCCTTCCCTAGTTTTGACATAAACCTGCTCAATACTCCCACTGCATGTGCAATGTTTGGTCTAGTACAGACCATCGCATACATTAGGCTACTGACTGCCCTTGCATATTGAACACGGGACATGTCCTCTTCCTCTTCTTGTGTCTTGGGACACTGTTCAACAAATAACTTTACACCTACAGGAATAGGAACCTTCACCGCTTTACTATCATGCGTATTAAATATTTGTAGTATTGTCTTGACATACTTCCTCTCATTTAACAAGAGCTTCCTCTTTGCCTGATCTCGTTTAATTTCCATGCCAAAAATATAGTTTGCAGCACTAAGATCTTTCATGTCGAATTTGGAGGACAATTTGGTCTTCAAATCCTGGATAATTTCTTTGTCATTTCCAACCAACAACATATCATCCACATACAAGACCAGATAAATAACACGGTCACCAATTAATTTAAAATACACATAGTGATATGCTTTTCTTTTGGTGAAGCCACGTCCCCATATAAATGTATCAAATTTCTGATACCACATCCTTGGTGACTGTTTTAACCCATACAGAGACTTTTTTAACTTGCATACCAGTTCTTTCTTACCCTTCATCGCAAATCCTTCAGGTTGCTTCATGTAGATCTCTTCTTCCAGATCCTTGTGAAGAAATGTTGTCTTCACATCCATCTGTTCTACCTCAAAATCAAAAGTAGCAGCAATAGATAAAAGTAATCTAATAGAAGCTACCTTAGCAACAAGAGAAAAAATATCACCAAAATCAATTCCCAGCACTCGGGAATAACCTTTTGCTACCGACCGAGCTTTGTATTTCTACACCTTTCCTTCTGCATTCATCTTCTCCTTGAACACCCATTTGCTTCCAATGGGTTTCCTTCGAGTCGGCAACTCCACCAGATCCCAAGCCTCATTTTTGTGCAAAGATGCCATTTCATCAACCATGGCCTCTTTCTGGAGTTTGCCATCCTCTGAATCAACTGCTTCCTTCACAGTTATGGGATCATCATCATTAATAGATAAAGAAAAATTTGAATAGAAAGAAGATGGAATATACGTTTGTGGCTGCCTTCTTTCTCGAATTGATCTTCTCACAACAAAAGTTTGTGGCTCTTCATCTTCTAATTCCTCTTCTGCTGTAGAGTATGATTCTTCCTCCTTTAACTCAAACTCTATCTTCTCAGGTTCCTTTGGTAGGAATTCATGTTTAATAACATATTTCACCTCTCTAAACACCACATCTCGCCTATACGCAACCTTCCTTGTTACTGGGTTCCAAAGCTTATAACTTTTTAAACCATCCTTATACCCAATAAAGATGCACTTTTCAGATTTACTCTCCAACTTTGTTCTTTGCTCCTTTGGAACATGTACATATGCATCACATCAAAATACCTTTAGATGTGAAAGAGAAGGTTTCTTACTAGTCCACACCTCTTTTGGAGTCTTATCCTCTGATGCAGGAGCATCCGAGCACCCTTCATTAAAATTAGAATCCAATGTTGTAAAAGGGGAAACGTGGACAATTAGTGTAAACTGTGGCAAATTTTGTTTAAAAAAGGCTAAATTGATGGAATTGATAAGTCTCTAGAAGGCATAATTAAATGTAATTATCTACCATGTATGCGAATAGAGAGATTTAGGGGATTTTATTGAGTGATTTCTGGGAGGAAATTGTGGATCTTAGATGATCCACACTTTTGTAATTTTCTATATAAAGAGTCTGTGTTGTGTGACAGAGGAGAGATTGGATATAATGTAACCGTAGGAGAATTTGTGACTAAGGCTGAGATGCCTTAGACTGTAATCTTGTTGTGTATATAATTGAAATATTGTGTGTTGTCTGGATTTTGTGTATCTGTATATTGTTTGCCTATAGTTTAGATGTATGTGTTGAAAGAGTTAAATCCTGTATTCAGGTTTATTGATTGACCATCGATCACTATAAGGATTGATGGTGATCCAATGATAATACAATATCATAGAGTGAGTGTGGTATGGAGTAATGTGAGCGCCTTAGATAAAGTAAGGCAGATCTGTGTTATAATGTGAATTCCACCAATAAGCAAACAAGATCAGGTCAATAGAGGAGATTGAATAAACACAACAGAAATCGTCGGATCATCTAGATCAACGTATAATATTGGCGAAATGTGGCAGACCTAACAAGTTCATGGAGAAAACCTGGAAAAAGATCAGGATCTTCCGATCAATAGATCCATAGATCTAACAGTCATCGTGTGGCTACAAGTACTGAAGTTTAATTCTAAAAACGGACCTGAGAAATCATAAAACCGAGTTTATGGTTCCGAAGGATCGGACCATCTGTTGAAAGGTGATCGGACGCATATCGCGTGCAAACAAGTGTGGCTGTTAATTCCAAAAATGGATGCAATGAGGGTTTATACAACAAGGTTAAGACCTCGTTGAGTTCTGGACATCCAGACCGTCCGTTGGTTGATTGATTGGATGGTAATCACGATCAAATGTGCACATGGGTTTATGTGCTGGACAGACCCGATATGTTATCAATGCAGGTTTATTTCCTTTTGAGTTCCGGGTCTTAAACATTAAGGTCGGACAAACGTTCATTGTTCAGGTTTTGTTGTATTGTGCTATTTGTTGACCGACCGGTGATTGGATGGGTTTTGTGTAAAGTCTGCCAATTCAAAGGCTTCCCATATATACGTGGGCCCATAACCGACAGGTCCACATACTAATATTGTAAAGATGCAACTTTGTTGCGTAAAAGCGGCTGAGCTGTCATCATCCTCCAACATTGATGAAGGTGATCTGTTGACCAGGTAACATGCAGTCTCCATCGCCTCTACCCAGAATTCCTGTCCTAACCCGACACCACTAAGCATGCTTCTTGCCCTTCCCATCAACGTCTTATTCATTCTTTCTACAACTCCAATTTTCTCAGGTGTGTATGGAGTAATCTTCTACTATGCTATACCACACTTCTTACAGAGCTCTTCAAATTCCTTCTTGCAAAACTCTCCACTGTTATTTGTCCTCAACACCTTTATCTTCTTCTCTATATGGTTTTCCACTAGAGCCTTCAATTCTTTAAACCTGCCAAAGACTTCAGATTTATTCTTGAGGAAATATATCCATGTATTCCTTGAGAAGTAATCTATAAATGATACATAGTACACAAACTTACCTAGTGACGGATCCGACACAGGTCCAAACGCATCACTGTGCACAAGCTCTAATATTTGTTTTGCCCTCTTCCCATGAGAGGGGAAACTCACCTGATTCTGCTTCCCATATACACAATTTTCATAGAAATCAAAATCCAAAGAGCTATTAGACATACCTTCTACCATACGTTTACCATGAAGTATTTGAAGGCCCTCCTCTCCAATATGTTCAAGTATTTGATATCATAGCATGGTCCTTTCTCCAGAGACAACTAGATTTTCTACTCCACCTTCAGGAACCACAGAACTGTTGCACCCATCAATAATAATGCTACCTTGTAGCTTGTACACAGTTGCAGCACAAACTCCCTACATCAATACCGGTGCTTCCTGAACCATCTTACAGGTATCCTTTTTGAACACTATTTTTACACCTCCATCATCCCGCTTGCTTACATAAATAAGATTTTTGGCTAATGCAGGAATATGCAGAACACCCGAAAGTGTTCTAATCCTTCCACCTTGCTTCAACTTCAATTTTCCACAGCCAATGATTATAGCCTTCTTGTCATCCCCTAAGAAGACATCACCACCATCATATTTCTCATACTCGTAGAACCACTCTCTATGGGGAGTGAAGTGAAAGGATGCACCCGAATCAATCAACCATGCCTCATGATCTACCTATGTACTTGAAGAAGAAGTCAGGTAGACATCCCCACCTTCATTTGAGGTGGTTTTTGCCTCTGTAGAAGGAGCATCATCATATCCCTTTCCTTTCTCAAGAGCTTTAGATTTATAGTCCCTTTTGTAGTGCCCTTCCTTTCCGCATTTCCAGCACACCTTTACAGATTTTCCTGGAGATTTATATCTCCCACTCGAGGACTTATTTTTGTTTCTATTCTGGGACTATCCTCGTACAGACAAGGTATCACCATTTTGGCTCTCCATATTTTTCTGTCTCATCTCCTTCGTCAGCAAGGATGAGACTATTTCATCAAACTGCAAGGCAATTGCATTGCTACCTATTGCAACAACCAGACTATCCCATGAATTTGGTGGAGAACACAACAAACTGATGCACTTATCTTCATCTGAAATTTTAATATCAATAGAAAACAACTAGCTTACCACAGTATTAAATTCATTCATATGCTCTGTCACCAAGTCTCCATCTTTCATCCTCATGTTATACAACTTTTTCCATACGAACAATTTATTCACTAGAGACTTAGATTGGTATAAAGTCCCTAACTTGTCCCACAAATCCTTCACCATAGCTTCCCCTGATACATTCAACAATACTAAATCTCAGACACACAATCGTATTGTTTTTTTTGCGTTCCCATCCAACTTTTTCCATTCTTCATTGGACACTGTCGTTGGTTTAGTACTTGGATCTACCACGATCCACTGATCTTTATCCACCATCAAATCCTCCATCTTGAGTTTCCACAACTCAAAAATCTGACCATTAAATTTCTCGATCTCTATCTTTCCACTGCTCGCCATCTTATTTCACCACAAGAATCGATCCCGCAGATCTCCCACTGAACAGGGTCTACCATAGGCCCGAGAAAAACCCATCAGCAGCAAAGATGTCTCCTTAAAGCCAAAAAAATTATGATACCAAATGTAGCTTTTAACCCCATATAGAAATTACCTGCATACGAATTCTAAAAATAGAAAATAAACAATGGTGAGAGCTTAACACATAAAACAAGTATACACAAAGATTTTCCCTTGGATCCCAAAACCAGGACTACTAGATTGATTTTTTGTTATGTTCCTTTCAATGTTACAAAACATATATATACATGCCGAAGCATCCATAAACCCCAATCCATTATGTTATGCTCTTAACCTGCAAGACGATACCAGAATACTGAATATGCAAAGAAATATACCCAGAACATAGAATAGTGAGAAACAACAGCAAGTATTTTATTATTCAGAAAGCAATGTTCACTTGCCTCTTTGAGGGGCAACCTCCAATAGAGAAAATATCGATTACAAAATAAGACACGATGCTCCTCGCAAGGAGTCTCTATCCTTTATATATGACTCATACATGCAATATGTTATGCTCTTAACCTGCAAAATGATACCCAGAACACAGAATAGCAATGATTTTATTATTCAAAGAGTAATGTTCACTTGCCTCTTCGAGGGGGCAACCTCCAATAGAGCAGAGCTCGAATACAAAATAAGACATAATGCTCCTTGCAGGGAGTCTCTATCATTTATATATGACTCATACATGCAATACCACGGGCCAATATCGTGGGTTTTATTAATACCATCTATCTAATACTACAGCCCATTTGCAACTAACTGTGGTCCCGTCATTAATTGCGGGTTAACCACTTACAAATATTAATATGGGCTTTATTGACTCTTGACTATGATGTGATCCCATGACATAAATAAGGGGGTTAGGGTGGGACCCTAACATGCCCTCCCCCTTAAGACTAGCCTTGTCCTCAAGGCTGAAGCTGCGTAAACTGCTGAAGAATAGTGGCTGGTTCCCAAGTTGCATCTTCCAGAGAGGTGTCTTTCCATTTGACGAGGACTTCCTTAATCATGCGGCCACGCAGGTGCTTGTCTCATGTGTCTAGAACCTATTCGGGTTGAAGCCAGATTGACCCTTCTTCGTCCAATTCAGGTAGACTGGTTTGAACTCGGAAATTATTCCCAATCACTTTCTTGAGGCACGATACATGGAAAACTGGATGGATTTTTGCCGTAGGTGGCAAAGCCAACTTGTAATCCACTTCTCCACTATGTTGAAGTACTTGGTATGGTCCGTAGAATTTTGGAGAGAGCATTTGACAACCCTTGTCTTTGAGTGATGTTTGCTTATATGGTTGCAGCCTCAAAAAGACCTGATCCCCTTCTTGAAATTGGCGCTCTGAGCGATGCTGGTCGACCTGTTGCTTCATGCGGTTCTGAGCTTGATGAAGATTCTCTCTAAGATGGACGAGCATGGTTGCGCGGTGTTGTAGGAGTTGATCCACTGCTTGTACTTTGGAGCACCCCTTGAGATAAGAAGTAGGGGAAGGCGGAAGTTGACCATATACTGCTTCATAGGGAGTCATTTTGGTGGTGGCATGATAGTTGGTGTTATACCACCATTCAGCCAGAGGTAACCACTGTACCCAAAGGTGTTTCTTTTCTGAAGTGAAACACCTAAGGTAGGTTTCTAGACATTTGTTGACGGCTTCGGTTTGACCATCTGTTTGCGGATGATATGAAGTACTGAGTTTGAGTTGAGTGCCTTGTATTCTGAAGAGTTCCTGCCAAAAATTACTGGTGAAGATCGGGTCGCGGTCGGACACAATAGAAGTGGGCATGCCATGCAATTTGAAGATCTGATCCATGAAAGATTGAGCAACCAAAGTTGGTGTAAACGGGTGGGGTAGGGCGCAGAAATGAGCATACTTCGACAGTCGGTCCACAACCACCATGATGAATGATTTGTTCCCTGACTTTGGAAGACCTGTAATGAAATCCATAGAAACCTCCATCCAAATTGATGCCGGAATGGGCAATGGTTGTAATGTTCCTGGTGTGTTGACGGTTTCCCCTTTGTGGCGTTGACAGACATCACATTCTGCTACGAAGGTAAGGATGTCCTTTTTCATGCCTGTCCAAAAAAATGATCTTCTGGTGCGAGCATACGTCTTCTGAAAGCCCGAATGTCCTGCAATGGGAGATGAGTGCAATTCTACCAAAATGCGACTTTTGAGGGTGGATGTTGGTGAGATTAGGACTCTATCCTTGTAGCGAAGAATATCATTCTGCCACGAGTAGCCCTTGGTGGAATTAGGATCTACCTGCAATTGAGAAATGAGTTTGGAGAGCCTGGGGTGTGAAAACCATTCCCTGCGAGCCTCTTCAATCCAGTCTGGAATGGGGAGGGAAATTGCGAGCAGAGTACTTTCCTCCTCAAATTGGCGAGATAATGCATCTGCTACACTATTGTCTTTCCCTTTCTTGTAAATGATCTCATAATCATATCCCAGCATTTTGGCTAACCATTTATTTTGTTGTGGGGAGGATAGGCGTTGCTCCAAAAAATATTTAATACTGTGATGATCTGTGCGGATTTGGAAACGTCGCCCCAATAAGTAAGGTCGCCAGGTCTTGATTGCATGTAAGATGGCCATCATTTCCTTCTTGTAGGTAGATTGGCCCAGATTCCTCCCACTGAGTTGTTGGCTTGTGAAGGCCAACGGTCGCCCTTCCTACATTAAGACCGCCCCAATACCTGTACCCGAAGCATCGCATTCAATGACAAAGGATTTGGTGAAGTCAGGTAGTGCTAAGACTGGAGTGGAACACATGGCGTTTTTGAGAGCGGTAAATGCCTGTTGTGCTTCCTCATTCCAGAAGAAGGAATTTTTCTTTAGGAGTTGAGTGAGGGGTTTCGCTATGTGGCCATAGTTGCGGACAAATTTACGATAATAGCCTGTGAGACCCAAAAATCCTCTCAAGCTCTTCAAGGTCTTAGGTTGAGGCCATTCTTGCATTGCTTGGATCTTTTTGGGGTCCACCTTGACACCTTCACGCCCCACAATGTGGCCCAAATACTCAACTTCTTCCAATCCAAACGAACACTTGGACATCTTGACAAATAATTTATGCTTGCAGAGCAGTTGCAAGAGTAGATCTACATGCTGAAGATGTGCAACCCAAGTGCCACTATAGATGAGGATGTCATCGAAGAAGACAAGGACAAATTTTCTGAGATATGGTTTGAGAATGTGATTCATAAGGCTCTGAAAAGTAGAGGGGGCATTACAAAGACCAAATGGCATGACCAGGAACTCATAATGGCCTTCATGAGTTCTGAAAGCCGTCTTGGGAATGTTGACTTCCTTCATGCGAATTTGGTGGTAGCCTGAGCGAAGATCCAACTTAGTGAAGAATTGAGCCCCATTGAGTTCGTCCAGCAAATCGTCAACCACCAGGATGGGAAATTTATCTTTGAATGTCAACTTATTAAGGGCCCTGAAGTCGGGACACATCCGCCACTCCCCATCTTTCTTAAGCACCATGACCACTGGGGATGAATAAGGACTAATGCTGGGACGAATGACACCTGCTTCCAACAGTTCCTTGATGATTTTTTCTATTTCATTCTTTTGGGTGAACGGATATATGTATGGCCACACATTTGGGGGTTGGGCCCCTAGAACCAAGGTGATGCTATGATCATGTTCCCCTCGCGAGGGTGGAAGCTCATTAGGCTTGTCAAAGACCGTCCGATGGTTATTTAAAATCTGTTGCATCTCATGATGAATTGGCAGAGACATGGTTTCGACTACCTGGATGGCATTAAATTGAGCTACTACTCCATGATGGCCCTTTTTTAACAATTTTTCCATCCTATGCGAGCTGATGATAGAGGGGGCTCCCGCCTGGAGTCCATGGAGGGTATGTGTGGAGTTGTTCTGCTTAAAACTCATATATAACTCCTGGAAATCCATTGTGATTGGCCCAAGAGTGCGGAGCCATTCAGCGCCGAGGACAATGTCGCAACCCCCCATGTGTATGGCAAACATGTGGGTTTTCAATTGATAATCCCCCATTTGAAGTTTGACATTTTCACAGCGGCCTTCACATTTCATTGTGCCCCCATCTGCAATTTGGACTTGGAAGTTAGAAACTGCTCATACAAAACAATGCGCTGCTTCTGCGATTTTTTGATGGATGAAATTATGGGTACTTCCACTATCAATCAAGACTACTATTGGGCGATGTTTAAGAAAACCATGGATTTTGAGAGTTTGAGGGGAAGAAATCCCTGCCAACGCATGCAGCGAAATAAATGGTTCGTCAGAGACATTCTCCTTTGGGTTGTCTTCTTCTAGTGCCTCATGTTCCTCAAGTGGTGGATCTTCCTCTGTTGAGCTGTAGTCAGTGGCATCTATTTGAAAAAATTTGGGCTCCTTGCATTTATGACCTGGGGAGTATTTTTCATCACAGTAGTAACATAGTCCTTGCTTCCTTCTTTCGGCCATTTCCGCAGGTGACACCTTTTGGACCTTAAGTGTTTGAGTCGTGTTGTGAGCCTGTGGGGGACGACCTTTAGCGGGGAAATTTGGGTGACTGTATTGGGTTGCTAATGCACATTCCACCTTACGAGCTACCTGGCAAGCCTCCGTCCACGTGGGAGGGTGGTGAAGTAGAACTTGAGCTTTGATGGCTTCTTTAAGACCGCTAATAAAACATTCTGTGTAGAACTCATCTGTGAGACCCCTAGTGCGGAAGGCTAAGGTTTCAAAAGCGGTAATATATTCATCCACTGTACCAGTCTGTCGGAGCTTAGTGAGACGACCAAAAAAAGAGTCTTCCTGTTCAAAGCGATCTCGAAGAGCTTTGGTAAATTGGGTCCAAGTCCTAAAAGGTCCATTGCAACGCTGATGCCATTCCCACCATTGCCACCGTTCATTGTCCAAGTACATGCTCCCAATCATAAGCTTATTCGCATCATCTGGGATATGATTCAATTTGAAATACTGCTCCATTTGTGCTAGCCATGCGGACGGGTGAGAACCATCAAATTTATGCACATCCAGCTTGAGAGGTCGTTGACTGGGTGGTGGATGGGTGTGCCAGACATGAGGAGAGTGGCTAGACTCACCCTCATTGTATTCATGGCCATTATACGCCTCCTCGTGGGCTTGCTCCTTGCCCTTCGGGAGGAATTGCTGTATCTGGAGACTTAGTCCTTGAAACTCACGTTGGAGGGATTGCACGGAGTCTTCCAGTTTGTCCATCCTTTCATTTGCCATCGCTTAAGCTCTAGTCTCTACCATACACCAACCTGATGAAAAATTGGGACCGCCGAAAAAATTAGACTAATAAATTGAATGGTACCATCTTGCTCAGCTCGTCGTCCTGATTCTGATGGGCTAGATCACCAATAAGCGCCCCGGAAGATCTCAGACTCGTTTTTTTTTTTTTTTTGAAAACTCCTAACGGAGTTTTACTCCTTGATCAATACTGCAGTCGCCAAATCCTCAAAATGTCAATGCTGCCAAAAGTCCTGCAAAAAGTATACCCCGGTATAGGAACCCTTCACAACAACTCTGATCTGGTGGGTCTGAGAGATTTGAATGGCGGAACAACTGCTGCGGCGGATCTGATGGATTTGATTTCTGTTGCTGCTGCACCTCTTTGCACCCGTGGATCGGGAATAGATGATGTGTGATCCCCCGATAGAAAAGGAAACTATGGTCATGAGGAGTGTCAGGTGCTATAGATCGCAATATACATAAGGGTCTGGCAGTAGTACTCGGCCCAATGTTTAAGGGCTCTAACTAAGGAGGATCGACTATACCCTTAGCCGTACAACTCGACTTCCCTATCATACGGGCGAGTAATCTGTCCGAGTGTTGTTCTCGATGTACTGTAGCCACAAGACGGCCGACGGTTTATCTATGGTGAGGTTTCAAGGGAGCCTAGGGGGATTCCGATATACCCAGAGGGTACGTGGAAGACAGTCCGTGCGCGGTTCTGTCTAATGCACTACTACTCGAAGGGGTACCCACAGGGGTTACAAGGGAGTCCAACAGACATGACCACCTCTTGTATTTCCTACGTGCATGCCTCCCCAAATCCGCAGGTTTATGCGCTCAACGACAGATCCCGTGGTTTAAAGACGCTGGAACACGTCTCTAGCCGAAATTTTTTTTTGCTAAGAATTGGAGATCCCACCGGCCCTGGAAAGTGCTCTGATACCACTTGTTATGCTCTTAACCTGCAAAATGATACCCAAATACAGAATATGCGAAGAAAAGATACCCAGAACACAGAATAGCAATGATTTTATTATTCAGAGAATAATGTTCACTTGCCTCTTCGAGGGGGCAACCTCCAATAGAGCAGAGCTCGAATACAAAATAAGACACAATGCTCCTCGCAGGGAGTCTCTATCCTTTATATATGACTCATACATGCAATACCACGGGCCAATACCATGGGTTTTATTAATACCATCTATCTAATACTACGACCCATTTGCAACTAATTGTGGTCCCGTCATTAATTGCAGGTTAACCACTTACAAATATTAATATGGGCTTTATTGACTCTTGACTATGACGTGATCCCATGACATAAATAAGGGGGTTAGGGTGGGACCCTAACACAATACCATGGAGCAATACCATGGTTCTTATTAATACCATCTATCTAATACCATGGCCCATTTGCAACTAACTATGGTCCCATCATTAAATGCAGGTTAACCACTTACAATTATTAATATGGGCTTTATTGACTCTTTACTTAACTATAACTATGACTCGATCCTACTACATAAATAAGGGGGTTAGGGTGAGACCCTAACACATTAACCTTGGATTAGAACATAATCATAGTTCCATTGAATGGATCTACAAAATACCATGGACCAAAAACCATCGCGCCCAAAACCATGTGCGAAATCCATACACAAAACCATAAGTAGGTCTACCCTCCTAATATAGGGTCCAAAAATAATTTCCCGGGCTGCTGCCCTAGACCCTATGCAGGGGGGCTACCTTCCCCCTACATACCGCCTGACAGGTGGGGTAGCCACCCCCTCGCGCATGGGTTAGTCGTGGAAAGAATATAACACAACCCAACACTCAAAACTCTCATTGTTGAACATAAATGTAAAATGGTAAATATGAATAGTCATTTTGGTTATTTATGGTTGTTTCATCCATTATTTTATTCGCATTTTATATTTTGACTTAGTAAAAACCTATTTTTACCAGAAACAGGTATGTATAATCCTTTTGTGATGTTTTGAGCTGGTTGACAGTTATTTGATGGATTTTGCCGTGTTTTGAACATATAATTTTGACCAAGGAGTATACTTTTATCACATTTTCAGAATCTGTAAACTTATGAAAAAGGAACTGATCCAGATTTAAACAGGAATGCAACAAATTACAGAGATAACCATAAACATAGAGATGCAGTGGAAATAATAATTCATTTCATTAATGTAAAATACTGAAATATGCTTACAAACAGAAATGGAAATAAACCAGCTAGGGCAATGGTAGCTTATCTCTGAGAAGGAATGTGGCAGCTACATGCCTCTGAACTACCTTACAATGAGGCTCAAGGGCCTTTTTATTATTGAACAATAAGAGCAAACCCTAAACAACGAAAACCCTAACCCGAGGAGATATAACACCAAGAGTTTATGGGCCCTATTGGGGTGAGTTGGACAACCAACTTCCCGGGCTCGTGACTTGGTCATATTATCTCCATTTGATGTGCATGATAACCCGTTGGAAATATCTCTCCAAGGACTATGATGGAAAAGCCTATTATAGAAAAAAAAAGGGCTGGTGGTAGATTTCCAAAAAAACGTTGTTTAGGGCCTCAAAACGGCTCCGGAACTTTAGGACCCGAAAAACTGCTAAAAATAGTAAACCATGCTACAATTAAGGAAACTGAAAAACTAAAAGAAGAAATGGTGGGGGTCCAAGTGGAATTGGCGGGTGGCCACCAATATCCACTTGGATCATTCCTCCCCCCTTAGGAAGCAATGGTCCCCATTGCGTTGAGTTCCTCCATAAGATGAGGAAACATCTGTTGAACTTGGTCCGTGGTGAGCCACTTGCCTTGGTGAAGGAGTTGGCTTGCTTTGGAAACTCGATATAGTTGGATATTCTATTGGTGAGTGTTCTTGATCCATGTATCCATGATCTGACCAGATGCAGCTTGTTCCATGTAATCTGGATTTAACTCTGTGGGTGTGATCTGTTCTACAATGTCGGATGTGTCTAGTAATGGTGGAAAGTATGGCTGAAGGTAGTCCACAATGAACACTGGGTGCAGGCCAAGGAATATGGGAATGCTGAGCTCAAATGCATTGTCTCTCACAGCCTTGGTAATGGTGTAAGGACCATATCAGAGTGCTCTGAGTTTCCTATAGGCTCTAGTAAGGCATTCCTTTTGCAAATGCAACCAGACTTTGTCGCCCACCTAAAACTTGTGTGGCACCCGATGTTGATCATGTCGCTGCTTGTACTTAGCATTTGATTTCTCTAGAATGTCATGGACCTGTTGGTGAATATGTTGGATGTGATCAATGAAGCTATTTTCCTTATCTATTTTGCGCTAGACATGAGCCGAATCTACGTGAGTAGCTACAAATGGCATGGCCACATCAATGGGAGATATTGGTTGGAATCCCAAGCCCACCTGAAAAGGGCTATGGCCAATCGAGCTGTGGAGAGCTTGGTTGTAGCTGCGTTGAACATAGGGGAGGATCTTGTCCCATGTGCGTGGATGCTTTGAGTTTTACATGTGCAGAATGTGTACGATCATCCTGTTGACAACCTTTGTTTGGCCATCAGTTTGAGGATGGAAGGCTGTGGACTTAGTGAGTTTGGTGTCCTCCATTGACCAGAGACTAGACCAAAATGTACTGAGGAACCTGTTGTCCCGATCTGAGATGATAGACTGTGGGATCCCAAAGTGTACCCACACTTGTTCAAAGAAGAGTTTAGCAGTGGCTTCGACTGTGATATTCTTCTTGCAGGCTGCCATAATGGCCATAGTGGTGAGTGTTCCTGCTTGTCACGCGGGTGACCCAGGGATATTTTATTCTTGGTGTTTCAACGACTTTTCACTTCTCATATTTTCATTTCAGCCGGCAATGACAAAATTTTTTTGTGCTGTTGCCAGGGATATTTTATTCTCGACATTTCAACGACATTTCGTCATCATTCTTCTCATTTCTCATCTTTTCATTTGAACCGGCAACGGCAACATTTTTTGGAGCCACTGTTGGGGATAGATATTATCTGTCCTTGGGATTTATGACATTCGCCATTCATCTTTCATATTTTTATCATTTATTTGAGCAGGCAACGACAACATTTTTTGGCACATCTCATCTTTTCCACCATTCATTAGCCTATCAAGCGACCAACATTTCCTGGCATCATTTTATATTTTTATCGCCCTATCTTTCGTCATCTTGTTAATCATTTCATCTGTACCTTTAGCACCTGGACATCTCAGTTCGTTTCTTGTTTGGGTGGCGACTCCATTTCTCTTCATTTATTTTTTCTCAGAGAAGAAGCCCCCCTTATATCCAGTTGTTGTTTCCCTTTGGATCCTAGAAGTTAGATTCATGTTCAAGTGGCGACTCCACTTCTTTCATCTCTTGATTTTCTTGAGCAGAGGTCTCTCTATCATCCATTTGGTCCCTCATTATTCATCATGGATTATTCGTTTACCCCATGTCATTTTACTGATGTTCTCCATGATATTCCAGAAGTTTCCATTCATAAATTGTCTTTGTTCTCGGGTGGTGATTCAGTCGTTGTTAGAAAGCATATATGCAGGTTTTCTCGTATAATGCTCATATATTGTAATTCTACCCAGTATGATCATGAAGATATCAAAATGCATTTATTTTCCTTTTCTTTAGAGGGTGATGCTTTGAGTTGGTTTAATAATTGTCCTGAAGATTCTTTCACTTCTTTACAAGACATCGTTCATGATTTTAACAATAGATATGGTTACCAAGCCAACTCCCCTTGTGCCCTTAAAATTATGCGACAAGATTAAAGTGATCTTGTGAAGGGTCCAGCTGTTGATGAAAGGTTTCAAAACAATTCTCCATATCAAAATGTGCCATCCACTTGTACTGTTGCAGATCAAATCCATGACAGTGAAAAAACAGGGACAAGTTGTTAAATCAGTATCGACAATGAAAGGGAAGATCATAAGCAAATTATAGAAGAACTAATGTAGATGGTAAAAAATATGGAGGTTAATCAAGAAAAATTTGTAATTGATTACGTCAATGATATGAGAACTTTATACACCCACTTGGAAAAGCATGAAAAGGAGATAGAAACCGTGAAAGCTAATCATGATAGGGAAATTAATTCTATGCAAAACAAGTTATTAACTATGGATGAAGAAATGACTATCATGACATTTGATTATAATAATCAGTTTGCTATCATGCAAGAAAATCATGAGAAAGAGATAAATTCTACGCAACATTGCTTGATTACCATAAATGAAAAGAATGATAAAGTAATAAAAGATTTGGAAGCTAGTCAGATATGTCTTCAGAATAAGTTATTGACCATGGAGGAAGACCATGCCAGGGAAATCAGTGCTATGAAGGTTGAACACTCTAGCCAGATGGATGCCATAACAATATAGGTATATAAATTTCAACAGTGGTCAAAGGATGAAAGAAACAAGGAGACGTCGATAGATCAGAAGCCTCCTTATTTGCTGCAACAAGCTCAATCTTATTATGAGGTCATTTGTTCCATTGAAAAGTGGTTAATTGAAGGTGATCAAGATAAAATTAAAAATGATAAAAATCAGATGCAAGATGAGAAAAGATGTGTCACGCATATCTTACATACTTCATCTGAGAGTTTTGAAGCAGAAGGTTCCATGTCATTAGTGATACACCCTACCATAAAGAAAAAATGCAAGAGAAAGAGAACGAAAAGGAAATTTGATGCATCAGATAGCCGTAAGTAGGTTGATTTTCGGATAGGAAAAAGTCCTTGTTGGCATTATGGTACAGGTTTGGAGCTATGGCACAGGTGTTGTCCTTGATGGCAACTCTATCTGGTGATAGATCTCAATTCAGGTTTTCAGAATGAAGGAAAAATCATATATGCAGGTTCAGCTAGACAAAGTTGCGTATACACGTGGGTTGGATGTTTTGAAGGAGCGTATGCGTATACACGCACTTTCATGCAAGAGAAAGCGTGTATATGTTGGAAAACTTACCCTTGGTCCATGGCAGTTAGTCCTTGGTAATTGAACCTATGGTTTTGGACCATGGTATCTCGTCAGATGTGTTGATCCCAAGTATTGAGCCCATGGTATTGTGTTACTATGGTTTTGGACCGTGGTATTGAGAAAGGCCTGAGACTATAAAAGGAGGAAGGAGATCACTTGGCAAGGCATCTTTGGAATCAATTGAATATCTAACGGGTGCTAGATCTGAAACATTTTGTGATTGGGGTTATGTGCAGATTTGGATCTGAATAAAGGAAGAACCTAAGCGCATAAAGAAGGATAAGATCTTTTGATGGGTGATAATCTTTAAGGCTTGAATGATAATATATCTATATGATCTTGATATGATCTGTAAGGCACACGCTTGATCTATAAATCTGATAATCTGGGTTAACTTGTGTTTAATTGTTTGAAAGAGCATATTATCCTTTTTAGATTTGTACACAGGTTTAGTGAAGAGCAAGTGCGTATACATGCAGGTTTAGCAAAGGGAAACTGCGTATACGCAGGTTGCTCCAAATACAGGAGTGTATACACGTAGGTTTCAGGTTTTGTAAGTGGCGTATATGTATTTTATTGTGATCTAGCTGCCTCTGGTTGTTGCTGCAGTGTTCTGGGTTCAGAATCTGGTATTTGGTTACTGTTACTGTGTTCTGGGTACAGCTATCAGAGAAGTGATTATTGTGAATCAGATTTGTTTGGTGGAAAGGAGTTTGGTTGAAGCAAAAATCTTGATGATTGATTAATGTTCATGGATCTAGTCTGAAAATTTATGAAACGTGGTCCTTCGAAGAAAGAGAAGGTTGTAGCCTTCTGTAGGCCTGCACCTACGCACTAGTATCTTGGCTAGTGCAAGAGCTAAGGGGGTTGTAGCTCCCTTCCAGAAGAAGCTGGAGAACGAGAGAGAGTTGTAGCTCTCTGCAGGTTGTAGCCTACGTACTGGTAAAGGACTGCACCAGTACTTGTAAAAGAAGTTTCTAATTAAAGAAAGATAGAGACGAATTGCAGCAGGTGGTTTTCACCCACATTGGGTTTCCACCTTATATCTTGTGTTCTTGTGTGGGATTGTCTTTCTGCTCTGTTTTACTATTTCTGGTTACTGGTTATTTGATTCTAAAACATAGATTAACAATCAACATTAGAAAGATAAAGTAAATTAAAAGTTTGCATTGTATACGCGGGTTTCCTTTTCCATAATTGCGTATATACGTAGGTTTAATTAGATGAAGTAGCGTATATCATTTGATTTTGAAAAAGGATTAATTGTCTTGATAATACTGATTCACCCCCCCTCTCAGTATTATTTCCAACAGTCCTACCATATGCAGAATTGGACATGGCACATCCGAGAAACCGCCGACAGATTTGCCTGAAAGCAGGCAAATGCTCAGTATACACTATATTGAACACATATAATGCCATGGGGCATCCTCTGTATTTCTAACCCTACACCTTGTCTTTTCAGCATTTCATTTCTATTTTAGGATTAGATTTATTTTTCATGTTACTAGATAGTTAATAAATGAAGAGCTTATATATTTCCTGTGCTTAATGTTATATGATGATTTTTGGATGGACACTACTTATGTTTTGTTGTGTGTTGCGTGGATGTAGATTTTGGATTCTCACATTCCTACAGTGCAGCAACGTGTCCCCAAGTAGAGCCAGATGTTGACCACTGCGTGTCAACTACCCATAGCAATACACCCCTTTTTTTCGCAAAAAGGATAGTGCTTGATCAACATGTTCATGCCGTTTGACTATCATCATCAGCCAAATTATGTTATATTGTAAACCCAATCTACATGTGTAAATTGTAAATAATCTCAGCAGATCTGTGTCATGTGTGTAATTGCCCAGGTAAGCTTAATTTTCTAGTGATGATCTACATTCTAGAAGGTTTTTTGTCTCACCGATCCATGATCGAGAGAGTTTTCCTTCAGCCTAACCCCAAAGTCGGAATGAATTTTGTCATTAGAATCTTAGGGGAGTCCTAGTGTGCTAGATTGAGTCTATGTAAAAGTGATTTGGGAATAATCCTAACTATTTGGTTGGGTTATTTTATTACAAATTGCTTGATATGGTATATTATATTTGTGTCGTAGAACTGGGTAGTCTATAAGGGTCTATGTCAAATGGGTTTTCCCCCTTGAGATGTAAAAATCATGATGTGAAATGTCTTGAGGGTTAGAAAAATAATTTATCCCCTTATAAGTCCCAAGTCCTAAGTCCTGAGTCCTAGGTCCTAGGTAATTTTAAATTTTCCAAAGGCTAAGTTCGAGGGTCCTTTAAAAAATTAAATTTTAAGAGGTCCAGGGACTAAGGTTAAATGATTATTTTGCTAAATTTTATGCCCTTGGTCCCTATGGTTAAGTCAAACTCAAAATTTTGAGGAATATACTTCAAAAATTAAAATTTTGAATTAATTAAAATGCATTTAAATGATAATTTCGAATTTCCTCATTATTTTAATTTCGACGGATGAGATTAAAATATTTTTTGATCCTCATCAATGGTCAAGATCGCTTTGACAAGGATCACTCAAACTAGCAGTTGGGAATTTTTCCTTTAAATAGGAGGCTAGTTGTCATTTGAGATCATTCGACCTTTGAGTTGTGTGCTGAGTGAAACGTCTCTTGTAATCATTTTTCATGTGCAAATAGAGAAAGACTTTGGGGTTAATCTCCGTTGGTGTTACTATGCGGGAAATGTTGTACGCTGTTTAATTTCCTTACATAGGTTTACTTTCAGCCATTGATGTTAGCTTATTAAAGAGTGGTTTAGACACATGTATCTTGTCTGATCACTGGGGTTTGAATGATAGTTTAATTTCTGAATATAATGACAGGTATCTCCATTAGATCTGAATTTCATTGTCTTTTTCTCTCTCTATGTTAATGGTTGAATTAAGTTGTGCAGGAAATCCTTGTTTTTGAGATTACCGGGCGTTCAGGGAAGTTCTCAGTTGAACCAACCAACTTCCAAAAAAACATTTTTTGAAGAGCCCAACTGGGTTTTGATTCTGGGCTTATCATTAGAATTTTCCTTATGAATGCATGAAGGGTTTTCTGAAGCACCTCATCTTAAATTTAAAATTAAAAAAAAATATGTGTAGCATAACGTTAAATTTGGCTACTTAGAGCCTTCAGTTTGTAATTACTGTAATTATTTAGCTGTTTTTTTTTAGGGTTTTCAGTTTCATCCTTGTATATATTCTTTTTGGGTGTTTGTTTTTGTCATTACAGGTTGCAGATCTGAAGGTGAGCTTCAATCTTGAAGCTAGATCTAGGCCCTGGAGGGTAAGATGTTGCCTCAGAACTAGTTTTTTGCAGGTGTACAGTTCTGCTGCACGGGGTTTCATTTTTGCAAGAAAATTTTTCGATTTTTTTTTTACAAGATTGCTACCAAACCCTCTTCTCAGCAATCTACCAAACCACGTAGCCCATCTTTCACTGCCCACCATATCACGTCGCTTTCCTATCCACAACCATTGCTGTCAAACCCGCACCCTTCTCCATCCTGTGTGCTAACTCTATGCTCCTCTACCTGTTCGTTCCATTTTTTGACCATTGCCATTCTACATTTGTCCCATCTCTCTGTCATTCCCACGCTCCAACCTGCAAGGAAAATCAATTTTTTTTCCATGTTACCGTTCCTTGGCAGTCTGCGCTCCTCACGTCTTCTTTCCACTTCACACCAAACCTACAACAAATTCTACCCTCGCAGCCCTATCCATCGACCCCTTCGCTCACGCCACTCCATGCTGCCCACAACCTTGACTTGCATCCTCTGCTCCAGCGTTCTGCCTTGCTCGCCATCTCTCACCAGTCTTCCACCTACACACACGCTTCTTTTTTTTCTCATCGAGTTACTGCCACTACCCAAGCTGTCCCCTCGCTCGACCTCCTCCCTTCCATCAACCCTGCACTCACCTACATATCAAACAATGAAACATAAAATAATCGAAAAGTCTTCTGATTTACGTATATTCATTTAGGGTTTAGTCTAGTTTATGTGAATCAATTAATTTGCTTTCGATTTATTAAGTTGGTATATGGTTTCATTTTTATTTAGTTTAGGTTTAGTTATATTTTAGTTTTTTTTTTTTTTTTATTTAGTTAGGTTTCATAAAAATTTTCAAATTTTTGTTTTCATTTAGATTTAGATTTTTGTTTATTTTGACTTTAATAAAAATAAAAAAAAGTCATTAGAAAATTAAAAAAATTTAAAAAATCCTTTTTTTTTTTATTTTCAAAATTAAAAAATCTAAAAATTTATAAAAATCCTAAACATTTAAAAAATCATAAAAAATTTTGTGATTAAAAACTAAAAAAAAGGGATTTGCGCTTTAATGTTAATTTTTTTTAAATGTGGCCTATGGCCCATTAAATTTTTTATTTTTTAGCCCTTTTTATTTTTGTTATCACCTTAAAAGATTTTAAATTTTTCAGTTACCATTAAGCATTATTGCCTAAAGAATAATTAAAGTTTAAATTTGAAGTTCTTTAGTGTCATTAAATGCATTTTTTATGATGGTAAAAAATGACAATTGTTTTAAATCTGAAATCTTTTTGGGCATTTGTGGATTAGCGTCACTTTTTCATCACATATTGAAAATCGATCTGGATAGCTTGTTTTATTAATGAAGGCACTAGTCTAGAATTATTTCTATCTTGTGGTTGTGTCTTGTTTTGGTATTTACTCTATTTGATTTAATCATTTAAATCCATCAAGTTATCTGTCATTAAAATCTTCAGGTGCTTGTTTGCCTCGCTGTGTCTCCCAACCCAGCTAGTTCCCAGTTGGTCGTCCTTTATGCCATAGGGTCTACCCCGCTTAGCCTAGGGAGATGGCTTAAATGGAGAGATTGGGGATCAGGGTGACAACCCCTAGTCTGGGTGTTGTCATGGTGCTTAGACACTTCGCGCGACAACAGACCGAAAACCATTGTGCCCAAAACCATGTGCGAAATCCATGCACAAAACCATAGGTAGGTCTGCCCACCTAATATAGGGTCCAAAAAAAAATTCTCGGGCCGTTGCCGTAGACCCTATGTAGGGGGGCTACCTTCCCCCTGCATACCCCCTGACAGGTGGGGTAGCCACCCCCTCGTGCGTGGGCTAGTCATGGAAAGAATATAACACAACCCAACACTCAAAACTCTCACTGTTGAACATAAATGTAAAATGGTAAATATGAATAGTCATTTTGGTTATTTATGGTTGTTTCTTCCATTATTTTATTCACATTTTATGTTTTGACTTAGAAAAAACCTATTTTTACCATGAAACAGGTATGTCTAATCATTTTGTGATGTTCTGAGCAGGCCGACAGTTATTTGACGGATTTTGTCATGTTTTGAACATATCATTTCGACCAAGGAGTATACTTTTATCACATTTTCAGAATCTGTAAACTTATGAAAGAGGAACTGATCCAGATTTAAACAGGAATGCAACAAATTATAGAGATAACCATAAACATAGAGATGCAGTGGAAATAATACTTCATTTCATTAATGTAAAATACTGAAATATGCTTACAAATAGAAAAGGAAATAAACTAGCTAGGGGGATGGTAGCTTATCTCTGAGAAGGGATGTGGCGGCTACATACCTCTGAACTACCTTACAATGAGGCTCAAGGGCCTTTTTATTATTGAACAATAAGAGCAAACCCTAAACAACCAAAACCCTAACCTGAGGAGATGTAAGACCAAGAGTTTATGGGTGTCGTTGGGGTGAGTTGGACAACCAACTTCCCGGGGTCGTGACTTGGTCATATTGTCTCTGTTTGATGCACATGATAACCCATTGGAAAGATCTCTCCGTGGACTACAATGGAAAACCCTATTTTAAAAAAAATTCTTTGCCGGTAGATTTCCAAAAAAACATCGTTTAGGGCCTCAAAACGGCTCCGAAACTTTATGACCCGAAAAACTACTAAAAATAGTAAACTGTGCTACAATTAAGGAAAATGAAAAATTGAAAGAAGAAATGGTGGGGTTCCAAGTGGAATTGGTGGGTGGCCACCAATATCCACCTGGATCACTCCTCCCCCCTTAGGAAGCAATGGTACCCTTAGGAAGCAATGGTTCCCATTGCGTTGAGTTCCTCCATAAGATGAGGAAACATCTGCTGAACTTGGTCCCTCATGAGCCACTTGCCCTAGTGAAGGAGTTGGCCTGCTTTGACAACTCGATATAGTTGGATATTATGTTGGCGAGTGTGCTTGATATGTGTTTCCATGATCCAATCAAATGTAGCTTGTTCCATGCTATCTGGATTTAACTCTGTGGGTGTGATCTGTTTTGCAATGTCAGATGTGTCTAGTAATGGTGGAAAGTATGGCCGAAGGCGGTCCACATGGAACACGGGGTGCAGGCCAAGGAATGGGGGAATGTTGAGCTCAAATGAATTGTCTCCCACAGCCTTGGTAATGGTGTAAGTACCATATTAGAGTGGTCTGAGTTTCCGTTAGGCTCCAATAAGGCATTCCTTTTGCAAATGCAACTAGACTTTGTCGCCCACCTGAAACTTGTGTGGCACCCGATGTTGATCATGTCGCTGCTTGTACTTGGAATTTGATTTCTCTAGAATGTCATGGACCTATTGGTGAATATGTTGGATGTGCTAAATGAAGCTATTTGCCTTATTTGTTTTGGACTGTACATGAGCCGAATCTACGTGAGTAGTTGTAAATGGCATGGCCACGTCAATGGGACATAGTGGCTAGAATCCCAAGCCCACCTGAAAAGGGCTATGGCCAATCGAGTTGTGGAGAGCTCGGTTGTAGCTGTGCTAAACATAGGGGAGGATCTCGTCCCATGTGCGTGGATACTTTAAGTTGTACATGTGGAGAATGTGTACGATCATCCTGTTGACAACCTCTATCTAGCCATCAGTTTGAGGATGGAAGGCTGTGGACTTAGTGAGTTTAGTGTCCAGCATCAACCAGAGACTGGACCAAAATGTACTGAGGAACCTGTTGTCCCAATCTAAGATGATAGAATGTGGGATCCCAAAGTGTACCCACACTCATTCAAAGAAGAGCTTAGCCGTGGCTTCGACTGTGATATTATTCTTACAGGCCGCCATAATGGCCATCTTCGAGAACTTGTCGACGACCACAAAAACATAATCGTTTCCATGCTTAGTGGAAGGAAGGCCTAACATGTAATCCATGGAGATGGATTCCCAAGGTCAACTAGGAGTAGGAAACGAGGTATAGAGGCCTTACTTCTTGATGGTCGGTTTGGCAATGGAGCAGGCAATGCATGATCTGATTTTCTTCCCGACATCCTGTCGAAGATTTGGCCAATAGAAATACTTTTGTAGTACTACCACCGTTTTCTTGACCCCAAAATGCCCAACAGCCTGACTGTAGTGTGCTTCCCAAATCATCTTAGCACACTCGCTTGAAGGAACACAAAGGTGACCCAAGTGGCATAACAGGGCATCTTGGAGATGAAAATCTAGAACATGTTGACCCTCCAAGGGTGTCTAGTATGTGTGGCCGAATTTAGGGTCACTTTTGTAGAGAAGTGGCCAATCAGAAGTTCGTGCCCACAAGAGTTGTGCACGGTGGTTAACGCCATGATCGGTGGTCGACTAAGTCAATGTGCAACACTATTGGTGTTGCGCTTCTTATACTTGATATTCAAATGGAACTGTTGCAGGTATGTGGACCACTTCTGATGGCAATCATTATGCAATTTCCCTTGGGTCTGTATGAACTGTAGGGGTCGGTGGTCTATGTGAATGACCGTTTGCTTCCCCAAAATGTAATGCTTCCATTTTCAACAGGACTGCACAATGGAATACATCTCTTTGTCATAAGTGGGATAGATCTAGACTATGTCTGAAAGTGTCTCACTGTGATATGCCATTGGATGCCCGTGTTGAGTAAGGACTGCCCCAATAGCATAGTTAGATGCATTTGTCTCGACCTTAAATGGTTGTTGCAAGTCTGGTAATGAAAGCACTGGTGCCGAGCAAAGGTGATCTTTCAACTCTGTGAATGCCTTCTGTTGAGATTCAGACCAAAATAAATTTTCTTTCACTCCTCCCTTGGTGACTTGACTCAAGGGCTAAGTGATATGAGAAAATCCCAACACGAACTTGCAGTAGAAGTTGGCAAGACCTAGAAAGTTGTGGAGCTGTGTCACAGTGGTTGGAGATGGCCAATCCCGAATGACTTGGATCTTGGCTAGATCCACATGCACCCCCTGTTCATCAATAATGTATCCTAGATACTGAACTTGGATCATGCCAAAAGTGCATTTCTCCAAATTGGCACATAACTTGTGTTGCCGGAGTGTTTGGAGAACATGTCAGATGTGGTGGAGGTGCTCTTCCCAACTTTGCCTGAAGATCAGCATGTCATCCAAGTATACCACTACAAATGAGTTGGTGAATGGCCGCAAAATGTCATCCATTAGCCTCATGAAGGTTGCAAGAGCATTCATCAATCCGAAATGCATAACCAACCATTCAAAAAGGCCCTCCTTGGCTTTGAAGGCAGTCTTCCACACATTGGAGGGTTCGATTAGTACCTAGTGATATCCTGACTTCAAATCGATCTTGCTGAAATATTTTTCCCCCTTTAGTTGGTCCAGGAGGTCATCAATCTATGGGATCGGGTACCTATTACAGATAGTGATCTTGTTCAGCGCCCGATAGTCAATACCGATTCTCCAAGTCCCATCCCTCTTCTGTACCAACACGATTGGGCTCCCACCGAGTGATGAACTCGGACAAATGTGACCTTTTTGTAGCAGCTCCTGAATTTGCCTCTTGATTTCATCATTCTCCAGAATGGAGCACCGATAGATTGGTCCATCGGGCAGTGGTGCACCTGGGGTCAGATCGATGGAGTACTTGACTTGACAGTGCAGAGGAACCCCTGCAGGGGAGGTGAAGATGTCCTTGTACTCCTCCACGACCTTGTCCATATGTAGTTGTCGTGCGGAGGGGCCCTGTCTGGAGGTCGTGGCCACCGTCTTCTTCTTTCCTTGAGGGCGTATCATCAGGAAAACAATTTTCTCAGTTTTGGAAATGAGCTTACTGCATTGTTTTGCAGTAACCAAAGAGATGGCGGTAGGTGGTGCTACCTCTAGTATCCTGTACAACTTATTTCCCAAAGTAACAATAATAGCACAGGGCCTTGATTCATACACAACATGTGACTTCCACAAGTATGGTTGTCCTAATAATACATCACAAACTTCAAGGGGAGCAATGTCACATAATACCTCATCTGTGAAGGGCTTGATGTTGTATGGAAGGCAACATTGCTAGCTCATGTAAAGATTTCATCCTTGGTGAAGCCACCCGATGGTTTATGGTTGTGGATATGCTATGGTCGGTAAGCCTAGCCACTTCACGACCTCTGCCGAAATGAGGTTCTTTTGGCTCTTGCTACCAATAATGAACTGTAGTGGGGAGTCCTTTACCCACATCTGGGAGTGGAAGAGATGCTCCTCCTCCTCTAGATCTTTGGGTTCCTCCTTCTGGATCTTTGTGGTAGAAATAGTGGCATTGGGATCCGCATTTATAATCTACTTCCCTTTGTCATTCCCCTTGTCAGGTTCTGACTCAGAGTTAGAACATGCGTCTAATTCTAAAACCTTTAGCTTGGCCACTAGTGACTGCTTGGCGTGACACTCACTTGTGTTGTGAGTGGAGCTCTTATGGAACTCACACCACTTTCACGTGTCCTTTTTCGGCTTCGCGGCGCTGTTCTTTTCTTGCAGCTTTGGTGGGTTGTCTTGGGCTTCCCTGCCTTAGCTTTGTCCTTTGTTTTTTGGTTTGGGGGCACCTTCCCCTTGCTTTGGATTCACAGATCCAAAGTCTTGCTTCTTTTGTTTAAACTTTTGCTCAACCTTGACAACATATTAGTATGTCGTGCCGAGTGAGGAAATGTTCAGGAATTCTATTTCTTCCTAGATGTACTTGTGCAGGGAGCCATGGTACTTGAGTACAAAATGCTGCTCTGAATCCTTGATACCCAACTTTGTGTGAAGGGTATGGAAAATATTGGTAAACTGTCTTGGTCCATTCCCTGCCACAATGTGGTTCACTTTATGTATTGATCCTCATAGCTTTCGACAGGGTAGTTATGCTCCTTGATGGCATCCCGGAATGAGTTCCAAGTGGGTGTAGCTGAAAATAGTGAGCCTATACTTTCATGCTTCTGCTCGTAGTAGGTTTCCCACCGGTCCTTGACGTGGGGGGCTGCTTTGAGAAGAGTGAAAATAATCTTTTCCCGAATGAAAAAATCATGAAAAGAAAAATAACCCTCTAGTAGATTTAACCATTTATTGATGGCATCTGCATCTATCTGACCCTCGAATATGGGGATTTCAAAATTAAGTTGTACCTTAAACGGTGTGGCGTTTCCATATTAGCTGTTGGAAGCTGATGTGTCACCCCTGGGTAGTCGCTGAAGGATCTGGACAAAGTTGTCCATCATCGCATTCCTGTCACTCGAGGTCTTCTTCGAGCAAGATTTTGATAGGATCTCCTAACCCCTCATATTTCTTTTCATCCGCCATGGGAGGCCGTTGGGATTTGCAAGGCTGGTCTTGCAAAGGTTCGACCAGTTCAAGCCCTAACTCCTTATATCCCGACCTCATTGGGTACATGTAAAGAAAAACATAAAAAAAAGCAGACCACTCTGATACCACTGATCTGGATTTAAATAGGAATGCAACAAATTACAGAGATAACCATAAACACAGAGATGCAGTGGAAATAATACTTCATTTCGTTAATTTAAAATACTGAAATATGCTTACAAACAGAAATGGAAATAAACCAGCTAGGGTGATGGTAGCTTATCTCTGAGAAGAGATGTGACGGCTACATGCCTATGAATTGCCATACACTGAGGCTCGAGGGCCTTTTTATTATTGAACAATAAGAGGAAACCCTAAATAACCAAAACCCTAACCCAAGGAGATGTAACACCAAGAGTTTATGGGCCTCGTTGGGGTGAATTGGACAACCAACTTCCCGGGGTCATGACTTGGTCATATTATCTCCGTTTGACACTCATGATAACCCATTGGAAAGATCTCTCCCAGGACTATGATGGAAAAGTCTATTTTAGACAAAAAATGGTTGGCAATATATTTCCAAAAAACGTCGTTTAGGGCCTTAAAACAACTCTGGAAGTTTAGGACCCGAAAAACTGCTAAAAATAATAAATTGTGCTATAATTAAGGAAACTGAAAAACTGAAAGAAGTAATGTGGGGGTCCAAGTGGAATTGGTGAGTGGCCACCAATATCCACCTAGATCATTCCTACCCCCTTAGGAAGCAATGGTCCCCATTGCGTTGAGTTCCTCCATGGGATGAGGACACTTCTGCTGAACTTGGTCCCTGGTGAGCCACTTGCCCTAGTGAAGGAGTTGGCCTACTTTGACAACTCGATACAATTGGATATTCTACTGGCGAGTGTGCTTGATATGTGTGTCCATGATCCGATCAGTTGCAGCTTGTTCCATGCAATCTGGATTTAACTCTATGGGTGTGCGCTGTTCTGTAATGTCGGATGTGTCTAGTAATGGTGGAAAGTATGGTCGAAGGCGGTCCACATTGAACATTGGGTGTAGGCCAATGAATGGGGGAATGTTGAGCTCAAATGCATTGTCTCCCATAGCCTTGGTAATGGTGTAAGGAACATATCGGAGTGGTTTGAGTGATTCGGATTTAAACAGGAATGCAACAAATTACAGAGATAACCATATACACAAAGATGCAGCGGAAATAATACTTCATTTCATTAATGGAAAATACTGAAATATGCTTACAACCAGAAATGGAAATAAACCAGCTAGGGCGATGGTAGCTTATCTCTGAGAAGAGATGTGGTGGCTACATGCCTCTGAACTGTGTTACAATGAGGCTCAAAGGCCTATTTATTGTTGAGAAACAATGGAAAACCCTTAACATTCCAAAACCTAACCCTAGAAGATGAAACGCCAAACTGTGGGCCCCGTTTGGGTAAATTGGTACACCAACTTCCCAGGGTCGTAACTTTGGCATACGATCTCCGTTTGACGCGTACAATAGCTCGTTAGAAAGATCTATCCGAGCACTGCCACTTTGGGAGGCAACATCGGTCCACGAACCCATTTTGCCCCAGATTTCCCAAAAAACGTCGTTTAGTGCCTCAAAACGGCTCCGGAAGTTCAGGACCTGAAAAACTGCTAAAAATAGTAAGTTGTGCTACAATTAAGGAAACTGAAAATGCTGAGAGACACAATGGTGGAGGTCCAGGTGGACTTGGCAGGTGGCCACCAATATCCACCTGGATCATTCCTCCCCCCTTAGGAAGCAATGGTCCCCATTGCGTTGAGTTCCTCCATGAGATGAGGAAACTTTTGCTGAACTTGTTCCCTAGTGAGCCACTTGCCTTGCTGAAGGAGTTGACCTGCTTTGACAACTCGATACAGTTGGATATTCTGTTGGCGAGTTTTCTTGATCTATGTGTCCATGATCCGATCAGTTGCAGCTTGTTCCATGCAATCTGGATTTAATTCTGTGGTTGTGAGCTGTTCTGCAATGTTGGATGTGTCTAGCAATGGTGGAAAGTATGGCCGAAGGCGGTCCACATTGAACACTGGGTGCAGGCCAAGGAATGGGGGAATGCTGAGCTCAAATGCATTGTCTCCCATAGCCTTAGTAATGGTGTAAGGACCATATCGGAGTGGTCTCAGTTTTCGATAGGCTCCAGTAAGGCGTTCCTTTTGCAAATGCAACCAGAATTTGTCGCCCACCTGAAACTTGTGTGGAACCCGATGTTGATCATGTCGCTGCTTGTACTTGGCATTTGATTTCTCCAGAATGTCATGGACCTGCTGGCGAATATGTTGGATGCGCTCAATGAAGCTGGTGGCCTTATCTATTTCGGACTGGACATAAGGTGAATTTATGTGAGTAGCTGCAAGTGGTATGGCCACATCAATGGGGCATAGTGGCTGGAATCCCAAACCCACCTGAAAAGGGCTATGGCCAGTGGAGCTGTGAAGAGCTCGGTTGTAGCTGTGCTGAACATAGGGGAGGCTCTCGTCCCATGTGCGTGGATGCTTTGAGTTATACATGTGCAGAATGTGCATAATCATCCTATTGACAACCTCTATCTGGCCATCAGTTTGAGGATGGAAGGCTGTGGACTTCGTGAGTTTGGTGTCCAGCATTGACCAGAGACTGGACCAAAATGTGCTGAGAAACCGACTGTCCCGATCTGAGATGATAGACTGTGGGATCCCAAAGTGCACCCACACTCGTTCAAAGAAGAGTTTAGCAGTGGCTTCTGCTGTGATATTCTTCTTGTAGGCCGCCATAATGGCCATCTTCGAGAACCTGTCGACGACCACAAAAACACAGTCATTTCCATGCTTAGTGGAAGGAAGGCCTGACGTGTAATCCATGGAGATGGATTCCCAAGGTCGACTAGGGGTAGGCAACATGGTATAGAGGCTGTGCTTCTTGATGGTTGGTTTGGCAATAGCACAGGCAGTACATGATCTGATGTACTTTCCAACATCCTGTCGAAGATTCGGCCAATAGAAATAATTTTGCAGTACTGCCACTATTTTCTTGACCCCGAAATGCCCAGCAGCCCGACTGTAGTGTGCTTCCCAAATCATCTTGGCACGCTCGCTTGAAGGAACACAAAGGTGACCCAGGTGGCATAACAGGGCATCCTGGAGGTGAAAATCTGGAACATGCCAACCCTCCAAGAGTGTATGGTATGTGTGGCCGAATTCTGGGTCGCTTTTGTAGAGAAGTGGCCAATCAGAAGTCTCGTGCCCACAAGAGTTGAGCACGGTGGTTAACGCCATGATCGGTGGTCGATTGAGGCAATCTGCAACATTATTGGTGCTGCCCTTCTTATACTTGATATTCAAGTGGAACTGTTGCAGGTATGTAGACCACTTCTGATGGCGATCATTCTGTAATTTCCCTTGGGTCTGTATGAACTGCAGGGGTCGGTGGTCTGTGTGGATGACTGTTTCCTTCCCAAAAATGTAATGCTTCCATTGTCGGCAGGCCTGTACAATGGAATACATCTCTTTATCATAAGTGGGGTACTTCCGGATTATGTCTGAAAGTGTTTCAATGTGATATGCCACTGGATGTCCCTGTTGAGTAAGGACTGCCCCAATAGCATAGTCAAAGGCATCTGTCTCGACCTCAAATGGTTGTTGTAAATCTGGTAACGCGAGCACTGGTGCCGTGCAGAGGCGATCCTTCAACTCCATGAATGCCTTCTGTTGAGATTCAGACCAAAAGAATTTTGCTCTCGCCCCTCCCTTGGTGACTTGACTCAAGGGCCAAGTAATATGAGAAAACCCCAACACGAACCTGCGGTAGAAGTTGGCAAGACCTAGAAAGCTGCGGAGCTCTGTTAGAGTGGTTGGAGATGGCCAATCCCAAATGACTTGGATCTTGGCTGGATCGACATGCACCCCCTGTTCATCAATGATGTATCCCAGATACTGAACCTGGGTCATGCCAAAAGTGCATTTCTCCAAATTGGCACATAGCTTGTGTTGCCGCAGTGTTTGGAGAACCTGTCGGATGTGGTGGAGGTGTTCTTCCCAACTTTGGCTGAAGATCAGAATGTCATCCAAGTATACTACTACAAAGGAGTTGGTGAATGGCCGCAAGATGTCATCCATAAGCCTCATGAAGGTTGCAGGAGCATTCGTCAATCCGAAAGGCATAACCAACCATTCGAAAAGGCCCTCCTTGGATTTGAAGGTAGTCTTCCACACATCAGAGGGTTCGATTAGTACCTGGTGATATCCTGACTTCAGATTGATCTTGCTAAAATATTTCGCCCCCTTTAGTTGGTCCAGGAGGTCATCAATCCGCGGGATCGGGTACCTATTACGGACAGTGATCTTGTTCAGCGCCCGATAGTCAATACAGAGTCTCCACGTCCCATCCTTCTTCTATACCAACACGATCGGGCTCCCACAAGGCGGTGAACTCGGACGGATGTGACCTTTCTGCAGGAGCTCCTGAATCTGCCTCTTGATTTCATTGTTCTCCAGAACAGAGCACTGATAAATTGGTCCATTGGGTAACGGCGCACCTGGGGTCAGATCGATGGAGTGCTTGACCTGACAGTGCAGAGGAACCCCTGCAGGGGAGGTGAAGATGTCCGCATACTCTCCACAACCTTGTCCATCTGTAGTTGTCGTGCAGAGGGACCCCGTCTGGAGGCTGCGGCCACCGTCTTCTTCTTTCCTTCAGGGCGTATCAGTAGGAAAACAAATTTCCTGGTTTTGGAAATGATCTTACTGCATTGTTTTGCAGTAATCAAAGAGATGGCAGTAGGTGGTGCTACCTCTGGTATCCTGTACAACTTATTTCCCAATGTAATAATAACAGCACGGGGCCTTGATTCATACACAACATGTCGCTTCCAAAAGTATGGATGTCCTAATAATACATCACAAAATTCAAGGGGAGCAATGTCACATAATACCTCATCCATGAAGGGCTTGATGTTGTATGGAAGGCGACACTGCTGGCTCACGCGAAGATCTCGTCCTTGGTGAAGCCACCCAATGGTGTATGGTTGTGGATGTGCTGTGGTCGGTAAGCCCAACCGCTTCACGACCTCTGCCGAAATGAGGTTCTTTTGACTCCCGCTATCAATAATGAACTGTATCGGGGAGCCCTTTACCCACATCTGGGAGTGGAAGAGATGCTCCTCCTCCTCTGGATCTTCAGGTTCATTTTTCTGGATCTTGGCGGTAGCAACAGTGGCGTTGGGATCCGCATCAATGATCTGCTTCCCTTTGTCATTCCCCTTATCGGGTTCTGACTCAGAGTCGGAACATGCATCTGATTCTGAAACCTTTAGCTCAGCCACCAGTGACTGCTTGGCCCGACACTCACTTGTGTTGTGGGTGGAGCTCTTATGGAACTCACACCATTTTCCCGTGTCCTTTTTCGGCTTCACGGCGCTGTTCTTTGCTTCCAACTTCGGCGGGTTGTCTTGGGCTGTCCTGCCTTGGCTTTGTCCTTTGCTCTGTGGTTCAGGGGCACCTTTCCCTTTCTTTGGATTCGCAGATCCAAAGTCTCGCTTCTTTTGCTTAAACTTCTGCTCGACCTTGACGGCATATCGGTATGCTGCGCCGAGCGAGGAGATGTTCAGGAATTATATTTCTTCCTGGATGTACTTGTGCAGGTAGCCACGGTATTTGAATATCAAATGTTGCTCTGAATCCCTGATACCCAACTTTGTGCGAAGGGTATGGAAAATATTGGTGAACTCCGGCACGTCTTGGTCCCTTCCCTGCCGCAGCGTGGTCCACTTTATGTACTCATCCTCATAGCTTCCGACAGGGTAGTATTGCTCCTTGATGGCCTCTCGGAATGAATTCCAGGTGGGTGCGGCTGAAAATAGTGAGCCAGTACTTTCATCCTTTTGCTCGCAGTAGGTTTCCCACCAGTCCTTGACGTGGGGGGCTGCTTTGAGAAGAGCGAAAACAATCTTTTCCCGACTCGAAAATTCATGAACAGAAAAATAACCCTCTAGCAGATTTAACCATTTATCTACGGCATCTGCGTCTATCTGACCCTCGAATATGGGGATTTCAAAATTAACTTGTACCTTAAAGGGCGTGGCATTTCCACAGTAGCTGCTGGAAGCCGATGCGTCGCTTCTTGGTAGCCGCTGAAGGATCTGGGCAAAGCTGTCCATCATCACGTTCCGTTGTCGCTCGAGGGCTTCTTCGAGCAAGATTTTGATGGGATCTCCTTCCCCCTTGTCTTTCTTCTCATCTGCCATGGGAGGTCGTCGGGATTTCCGAGGCTGGTCTTGCAAAGGTTCGACCAGTTCAAGCCCTAACTCCTTATATCCCGACCTTGTTGGGGACATGCAAAGAAAAACAGAGACAAAGCAGACCGCTCTAATACCACTGATCCAGATTTAAATAGGAACGCAACAAATTATAGAGATAACCATATACACAAAGATGCAGCGGAAATAATACTTCATTTCATTAATGGAAAATACTGAAATATGCTTATAACCAGAAATGGAAATAAACCAGCTAGGGCTATGGTAGCTTATCTCTGAGAAGAGATGTGGTGGCTACATGCCTCTGAACTATGTTACAATGAGGCTCAAAGGCCTATTTATTGTTGAGAAACAATGGAAAACCCTTAACATTCCAAAACCTAACCCTAGAAGATGAAACGCCAAACTGTGGGCCCCGTTTGGGTAAATTGGTACACCAACTTCCCAGGGTCGTAACTTTGGCATACGATCTCCGTTTGACGCGTACAATAGCTCGTTAGAAAGATCTATCCGAGCACTGCCACTTTGGGAGGCAACATCGGTCCATGGACCCATGTTGCACCAGATTTCCCAAAAAAACGTCGTTTAGGGCCTCAAAACGGCTCCGGAAGTTCAGGACCTGAAAAACTGCTAAAAATAGTAAGTTGTGCTACAATTAAGGAAACTGAAAATGCTGAGAGACACAATGGTGGTGGTCCAGGTGGACTTGGCAGGTGGCCACCAATATCCACCTGGATCACTGAGTTTCCAATAGGCTCCGGTAAGGCATTCCTTTTGCAAATGCAACCAGACTTTGTCACCCACCTGAAACTTGTGTGGCACCCGATGTTGATTATGTTGCTGCTTATACTTGGCGTTTGATTTCTCCAAAATGTCATAGAACTGCTAACGAATATGTTGGATGTGCTCAATGAAGCTATTTGTCTTATCTGTTTTAGACTGGACATGAGCCGAATCTGCGTGAGAAGCTGCAAATGGCATGGGCACATTAATGGGACATAGTGGCTAGAATGCCAAGCCCACCTGAAAAGGGCTATGGCTAGTCGAGCTATGGAGAGCTCGCTTGTAGCTGTGATGAACAGAGGGGAGGATCTCGTCCCATGTGCATGGGTGGTTTAAGTTGTACATGCGCAGAATGTGTACAATCATCCTGTTGACAACCTCTGTCTGGCCATTAGTTTGAGGATGGAAGGCTGTGGACTTAGTGAGTTTGGTTGCTAGCATCGACAGAGACTGGACCAAAATGTATTGAGGAACCTGCTATCCCGATCTGAGATGATAGACTGTGGGATCCCAAAGTGTACCCACACTCATTCAAAGAAGAGTTTAGCAGTGGCTTCAGCTGTGATATTCTTCTTGCAGGCCGCCATAATGGGCATCTTTGAGAACCTGTCGATGACCACAAAAACACAATCGTTTCCATGCTTAGTGGAAGGAAGGCCTGACTTGTAATCCATGGAGATGGATTCCCAAGGTTGACTAGGGGTAGGTAGCGGGGTATAGAGGCCTTGATTCTTAATGGTCGGTTTGGAAATGGTGCAGGTAGTGCATGATCTAATGTACTTCTCGACATCCTGTCGAAGATTCAGCCAATAAAATACTTCTGTAGTATTGCCACCGTTTTCTCAACCCCGAAATGCCCAGTAACCCGACTGTATTTTGCTTCCCAAATCATCTTGGCATGCTCGCTTGAAGGAACACAAAGGTGACCTAGGTGGCATAACAAGGCATCCTGGAGGTGAAAATCTAGAACATGTTGACCCTCCAAGAGTGTTTGGTATGTGTGGCCGAATTCTGGGTTGCTTTTGTAGAGAAGTGGCCAATCAGAAGTCTCATTCCCATAAGAGTTGAGCACGGTAGTTAACGCCATGATCAGTGGTCAACTAAGGCAATCTACAACATTATTGGTGTTTCCCTTCTTATACTTGATATTCAAATGGAATTGTTGCAAATATGTGGACCACTTCTGATGGCGATCATTCTGCAATTTCCCTTGGGTTTGTATGAACTGCAAGGTTCGGTGGTCTGTGTGGATGACCGTTTCCTTCCCCAAAATGTAATGCTTCCATTATCAGCAGGCCTGCACAGCAGAATACATCTCTTTGTCATAAGTGGGATACTTTTGGACTGTGTCTAAGAGTGTCTCACGGTGATATGCCACTGGATGCCCGTGTTGAGTAAGGACTGCCTCAATAGCATAGTCAGAGGCATCTGCCTCAACCTCAAATGGTTGTTGCAAGTTTGGTAATGCAAGCACTGGTGCCGAGTAGAGGCGATCTTTCAACTCTATGAATTCTTTCTATTGAGATTCAGAACAAAAGAATTTTGCTTTCGCTCCTCCATTGGTGACTTGACTCAATGATCCAGGTGGCTCTAGAGACACACATAGGACAAAGAGGACTCAGGAAATCTCAAAAATCAAAGTGTTTGGAACATGCTTGAACTAGGACCAGAGCGTAGATATCATTGTCTTGATTGCAGCGGTGCGAACGGTTCGTTAAACCGAGTCCGTATGCGAAAGTTAGAAGTAGTCAAAGTTGGGTTTACTTTTTGCTCACTAGGTAGGGTTAATGGAGACACAATTTGGACTTTTCCCGGTGAATGGAATCTGGCCAATTCCGACTAGATTTTGGGTGAAATTGTGTCCTCATTAAAATTTCTCCTACGGTCAAATTTCAAATATTCAAAAAAACGAACATATGTTTTTATAACATAAAAATAAATAAATAATATATATATATATATATATATATATATATATATATATATATATATATATATTTTACGTGGTGGTGGGCCATGACCCCTGCCACCCCGATTGCACTTACCATATATTGAATATATATATGGGTTATATAAAGTTATATGGGTTATATATGGGTTATATATGGGTTATATGGGTTATATAAACTTCTCAACCCTAAAGTTCGACGACTGCGGCTCTCTTATAACACTGCGGCTCTCTTATTAAAACCACATTCTTCGACGACTACGGCTCTCTTATAACACTGCGGCTCTCTTCGACGACTGCGGCTCTCATATGCATATAATTTCCTCCCGCTCTGAGATCTAACTTCTGCGGATCTCAGAAGTCTCGGTTCCGCGGAGATAAAAAAGATTTATGCAGTCATCTTGAAGTCAGATCTCAGATCTCAGATCCGCGGATCAAATCTCAGAAGTCTCAGAAGTCTCGGTTCTCCTCTTCTGCGGATCAGATCTCAGAAGTCTTCGGTGGCTCAGATCTCAGAAATCTCGGTTCTCCTCTTCTTCGGTGGTGGATCTATCTTCTGCAGATCTCAGAAGTCTCTCCTCTTCTGCGGATCTCAGAAGTCTCGGTGGCTCAGATCTCGGCATTTTGAGACAGGTATATATTCCTCACTCCTCTCCAGCAGCGCTCCTCCTCTCCTCTCTTGAGAAGTCTCGGTTCTCCTGAGCAAGTAAAATATGGCTCCGAGCTTCGCAAAAATAACTGGTGTCTCACCCACCTCTGAAGGGCAATCTCCTGCCCATATCGTGAGTGAAGCCCCAGCTCCCACTATCCAAGTGGTCCAGGACTCACTCGATGAAGCTTTGAAGTTCTCCGAAAGTGCCCTAATTTGCCGGTTCAATGGTTTTTGGCCGCGGATGATAGCACTCCACAATTGGATCTCGAAGGTATGGAAGCCTATCATTTCTGATGAAATTAATATCTACCCCTGTGCTAGAGGTTTCTTTATAGTAGATTTTGAAAATCCTGAAAGCAAACAATGTATTCTAGACTCCGGCCCTTGGTTTTAGGAAAAATCAGGCCTATTCATGAAGCCATGGAACCCATCATTCGATCCCTCTACAGCAGTGATAACCTCAGCACCAGTTTGGGTGAGATTGCCAAGCCTACCCTTGCATCTCTGGAATCTCTCCTCGCTAAAAGCCATCGGAAATGCAATTGGGAAATTTTACTGCAGGTGCCCAGAAACAGAGGAATATGCCAGAACCACCTATGCACGCATCTGCGTTGAAATGGATTTCAGCGCCGGATTCCCAGCTGAAATAAACCTAACAAGTAAAGACTATGTGTGGAACCAGAAGCTTGATTATGAAAGTGTCCTCTTCGGATGTCGATCGTGCTTTGAGACGGGGCATCTAGCCAAAAATTGCCCAAAAGCCTCTGAGAAAAATTTTGCTAGAAAAAACCACCACAGATCTACATGGTGGGAAGGAGCACAAAAAGAACACTACACTGTCATCAAAGAAGAAGAATATTCTAGAGAAAATGAGTCACAAGAAATCAAGGAAGAAGGAAGCAACTCTCAAAACAAGCAAGGAGAAAGCCCGCCCCAACAAATCAACAGTTATGAGGATTTGAATACCACAGAAAATAAATCTTCATCTCCGACTATTTTCAAAAGAACGAACAAAATAGATCACGAAGCTAAGACACCAATGTCCCAAGAACCAGACGAGATGAAGGAGATGCAAGACAAAGGAAGTTGGAAGACCGTAGAGAAAAGAAAGAAAGCTACAACACCAATCTCGCCAAGAAAGACGAGGAGCCAGACAAGTAAAAATTAAGAAAATTGTAGGTCCGATAGACCAATTTGGTCTGAGTGGACGTTAACCATCATCATCATCATCATCATCATATAAACCCAACCACCTCCAAATATTATGTGCCATCAAATAAGGCGGGACCAGTGGGGATTGAACCCGCTCGACCCACGTGGGTTGGCTCCCACTGGGCAGCCCCATGTACAACAAATGTTAATGCAACGTAACCTCCAAAACCAATGCATGAACCATTAAAAAAATCCACACCTTTTTTTTAAGGGAAAAATGGTTAATGTTGTGTGCTATTTTGGAGTGGGTGGGGTTTGAACCTGACCCACCTCCACGCAATCCGCCAACCATACCAACGACCCACAAGGGTCCTCATTGGTACCTCCAGACAAAAACTCATATAAACCCAGCATTTTTCAGTACACCCAGGCAGATGGAGGAACCAGGAGCGGGCACACATTTCTAGACAGAGGAGGCAGAGTCTTGGCGCATAGTTTGAGGTAGCTTTTTGTAGGAGGGGTGAAATTTCACTTTGTTAGAATTTGACAAATTTTATATGGTTTCAACACTTCTCGATGCCATGAACGCAATGCCGTTGTCCATGTCTCCATCAAAGTTTTGCATTTTTCGGCCATTTGTAGTATGAGGGTGGAACCATGATTTTTGCAAAAACAGGGAGTGGAACTATGATCCTTGCAATTTTCTTGAGGAGGTAATTTTTCTCCATGTCGAAATATAGTCAAGTTTATGGTCATTTTTCATGGTTTTTGGCAAGGATCGCAATGGCGAAGTCAGATTCGCTTTTGGAGTTGCAGATTTCCAGTCCACCCATGGAGCAGAATCTTTGAGGAATCTAAAAGATTCCTTGAGCCCCAAATTCTCAACTTCTCAGAATTTAGAAGTCGGACAGTTGATTTTGCTCTATTCGACACCACAAATCTAATGGTGCATTCAGATTTCTCATTCTCTCATTCTATTCTTTAGCCACTTTTCTAAGTGGGATGCAGGTGTCAACATCCATGTGTAAGCAGTCATGCGATTGATGCTGTGAGATCGATGGTCCGAGCAGCTTCATCAGTTTGACATCAACTTCTTCAGATGGCCCCTTGGTTGTGAGGTATATGTAGTATTCATGTACTTCTTTTTCTATGCATTGTGCTGCACAGGTCCTTGCTTGATGTTTTGATGTGGGATCCTGTTTCTTATTGGTTTTCATGATTTCTGCTTGATGTGATGCGAAATTGTCTATGTGATGTACTTGTTGTCATGATTCACCATTTTGTGTTTTGAGATCCCTTTGTTGTATGTTGATGGGATACTCCGGTTGTCGTCATGTATGTTTGCATTGAAATCCCTTTTTACTATAGCGGAACATCTCTTGGATCCACTCCTGCATGAGGGCATTTTCCTTGTATGATAGCGACATCACCTCTTATGTACATCATCACTATTGGCAGCACTTAATGCAGTGGCATATACCATCTTGACATGGGGGCCTGGAGACATAGTCCCTCTTGGACGAACTTCGTTATCAACGACTTATGTTTTTATGTTGCTGATGATGGTCATGTTCCTCTTATTTACATCATGCACACGTATTCATTTATGTTTCTTTTAAAAATTCAATTTAACACATCACAAAAGTAAAAGGTCTTCGAAGGGTCCTTCATCACACCTGGACCTGGATTAAGTGGTATCAGAGCAGTCTTTGTGTTGATGTGAATTGTAGCGTGAACAATGGAATGTGCAATGACAGACGATGAAAAAGCAATGTACGGGACCAATCTCAAAATTTTCAAAAGAGTGGAGATAATGTATGAAACTCTACAAAAAGGGACAGAGGAAAAGGAGCAATTGCAGCTTCAGTTGCAAGCCATGGAAGAGGCCCTGGACGAACTGAAGCACAAAAAACATAATCTCCAAATGGAGAACGCTGAATTGAAGATGTGTCTACATGAAGAGAGAGAGGAAAAACATAGTTTTCTACGACAGCTGCAAGCAAAGGACGAGGCCTTTGAAAAGTTGCAGCATGACCCATGTGATGTAAAATGTAATTCTCCAAATTCATGTATGTGTCCTGATGATGATTTCACTTTTTGAAAATCATACCACATGAATTAGCCCCAAACTGTTGAAGAGAATGGGGTATGAAGGAAAAGGCTTGGGCATTAATGGCCAAGGAATTATCAACCCCATCAAAGTAGAGGAATTAACCCGTCAGGTAGAACTTGGGCATGTCAGAAAGGAAGTTGGGGAATGCGTCGAGACAACTAGTGAACCACCAACAACAAATGATGAGCAACCCTCATCAGTTCTTTCCAAATCGAAAGAGGAGGTAAAAGATGTTGATTTCCTTTCGGTTTCATCTTCACATAGTATGAGTTTTGTTGGATATTTGGAGATCCCAATTATAGGGACAAACATGAGGCTCCTTACCAGGATGAGGCACGCGAAGGAAGAAAATTTGGTATTAAGAACCAATGCATAACTCAACCTTTAGAAGTTATGCAGAGACCTCAATTTGCAAGCTCGAGATACACTAAAGGAGAATGCTCGAAGGTGTCATATTTGTACAAGACATCGTTGAAATCATCGAGGAAAGAGAATGATGGGAACACATCCCCATCATACCATGGAAGAGTTGAGGCAAGCTCTCATTGCCATACCTCCACCAGAGACAACAAAGAAAGTTATAACCACTTTCGAAATGCGAATGTTCATTTTGATTATGATCATGTTTTTAATGATGAACGTAAAACATGGCATCGAAAGACATGTACCTTTTGTGGATTACATAACCATACATTTTCTAAGTGTTGGAAAAGAGTAGCAGCACAAACAAAGATGAGGCGTGAAAGACCCTCTCAACAGCAGGCAAAGAAACATGTTAAGCAAATATGGAGAAAGAAGATGTATTGTAGTCAATGCGATAGAAATGGTCGTCAAAGAGCCACTTGTTGGAGGCTCCATCCAGAGTAGCACCTTAAAGACAAAGCGTTAGTGCATGAACCAGGTGAAGTAGTCGTTCGACAAGCAAAACCGCCATAGGTAGGTGACCCATTCACATTGATAAGTGAAAAATGGTTTCTAGACATGTTGTCATTCCATGGTCGTGCTTTTGTAAATCATTTGTTGCATTTTAAAATGTAAAAGTGATGATGTGTTTTCCATCACTTGTTAAGCAACAATGATGTCTGGTCTTATTTTGTGTTGCATGATAAACTGTGAAAGTGATGTTGTGTTTCCATCACTTGTCAAAACAATAGTGTTTGGCCTTATGTTTGTAAATCATGTGTTGCAGTGATGATGAGTTTTCCATCACTTGTTAAAGCAACAATGATATGTTGGCCTTGTTTTCGTAGTTGGGGTATTGTGTCCATCTTGATGTAAACTTAACCACCAAGCATGTGTTATGAACTCGTGGCAAGTATGGGACACTTGGGTCATTACTTGGTCATGAAAGTAAAGCATGTAATTTGAAAAACAATGTACTACATGTTGCAGAGGTTACAGGTGTCGGCTCATCACTTAAGGCTCTGAAAAACAAAGGTGAATGAGATAGAAGCGAGACCTTTTTAGGACGCTTGTGATGTGGACAAGGTACATAGAAGTTGCAGATTATTTTTCATGCTTTTGGAGGACCAAAAGCTCCTCAGTGGGGAGGATTGATCCAGGTGGCTCTAGAGACACACATAGGACAAAGTGGACTCAGGGAAGCTCAAAAATGAAAGAGTTTGGATTATGATCGAACTAGGACCAGAGCGTAGATCTTGTTGTCCTGATTGTGGGGGTGCAAATGGTTCGTCAAACCGAGTCCGTATGTGAAAGTTAGATGCAGTCAAAGTTGGGTTGACTTTTTACTAACTAGGCAGGGTTAATGGAGACACAATTTGGACTTTTTCAGGTGGACGGAATTTGGCCAGATTCTAGGCAAAATTTTGGCCTCATTAAAATGACTCCTATGGTCAAATTTCGAAAAATTAAAAAAAAAACGACTATATGTTTTTATAACATAAAAAAAAATTTAAAAAATAAAATATATTTTAAGTGCTGGCGGGCCATGACCTGCCACCCCCATCGCACTTACAGTATATTGAATATACATATGGGTTATATATAAACTCAACCACCTCCAAATATTATGTGCCATCAAATAAGGCAGGACTAGCAGAGCTTGAACCCGCTTGGCCCACGTGGGCTGACCCCCACTGGGTAGCCCCATGTACAACAAATGTTAATGCAATGTAACCTCCAAAACCAATCCATGAACCATTAAAAAAATCGACACCTTTTTTTTTAAGGGAAAAATGGTTAATGTTGTGTGCTATTTTGGAGTGGGTGGGGTTTGAACCCGACCCACCTCCACGCAATCCGCCAACCATACCAATGACCCACAAGGGTCATCATTGGTACCCCCACACGAAAACTCATATAAACCCAGCATTTGTCAGTACACCTAGGCAGATGGAGGAACTAGGAGTGGGCATGAATTTCGAGACAAAGGAAGCAGAATCTTGGCACACAGTTCGAGGCAAAATTTTGCAGGAGGGTGAAATTTCACTTTGTTAGAATCTGACAAATTTTATATGGTTTCAACACTTCTTGACACCACAAACGCAATGGCGCTGTCCATGTCTCCATCAGAATTTTTCATTTTTTGGCCATTTTCAGTGTGAGGGTGGAACCATGATTTCTGCAAAAACAGGGACCAAAACCATGATCCTTGCAATTTCCCTGAGGAGGTAATTTTTCTCCATGTTGGAATATAGTCAAGTTTATAGTCGTTTTTCACGGTTTTCCGCAGGGATCATAATGGTGAAGTCAAATTTGCCTTTGGAGTTGTAGATTTCCAGTCCACCCATGAATTAGAATCTTTGAGGAATCTAGGGGGAATCTAAAAGATTCCTTGAGCCCCAGATTCTCAACTTCTCAGAATTTAGAAGTCAGACAATCAATTTTGCACTACTCGACGCCACAAATCTGATGGTGCATTCAGATTTCTCATTCTCTCATTCTATTCTTCAGCCACTTTTCTAAGTGGGATGTAGGTCTCAACAGCCATGTGTGAGAAATCATGTGATTGATGCTGTGAAATTGATGGTCCGAGCATCTTAAGCAGTTTGACATCCGCTTCTTTAGATGGCCCCTTGGTTGTGAGGTATATGCAGTGTTCATGTACTTCTTTTGCTATGCATTGTGTTGCATAGGTCCTTGCTTGATGTTTTGATGTGGGATCCTGTTTCTTATTGGTTTTCATGATTCCTACTTGATGTGACACGGAATCGTCTATGTGATGTACTTGTTGTCATGATTCACCATGTTATGTTTTGAGATCCCTTTGTTGTATGTTGATGGGATACTCAGGTTGTCGTCATGTATGTTTGCATTGAAATCCCTTTTGTGCCATGTTGGCAGGATGTTCATTATCATCATGCATGAGTTTGTGTCATACTGATAGGAGTCCTTTTTTACTGAGAGTTACTGTAGCGGAACATCTCTTCGATCCACTCCTGCATGAGGGCATTTTCCTTGTATGATAGCGACATCACCTCTTATGTACATCATCACTATTGATAGCACTTAATGTAGCGGCATACACCATCTTGACATGGGGGCCAGGAGACATAGTCCCTCCTAGACGAACTCCATAAATCAGCGGCTTATGTTTTTATGTTGCTGATGATGGTCATGTTCCTCTTCTTTACATCATGGACACGTATTCATTTATGTTTCTTTTAAAAATGAAATTTAACACATCACGAAAGTAAAAGGTCTTGGAAGGGCCCTTCATCACACCTGGACCTGGATCACTCAAGGGCCAAGTGATATGAGAAAATCCCAATACGAACCTGTGCTAGAAGTTGGCAAGACCTAGAAAGTTGTGGAGCTCTATCAGAGTTGTTGGAGATGGCCAATTCCGAATGACTTGGATCTTGGTTGAATCCACATGCACCCCCTGTTCATCAGTAATGTTTCCCAGATACTGAAACTACATCATGCCAAAAGTGAATTTCTCCAAATTGGCACAAAACTTGTGTTGCTGCAGTGTTTGGAGAACCTGTCGGATGTGGTGGAGGTGCTCTTCCCAACTCTAGCTGAAGATCAAGATGTCATCCAAGTATACCACTACAAATGAGTTGGTGAATGGCCACAAGATGTCATCCATTAGCCTCATGAATGTTGCAGGAGCATTCGTCAATCCAAAAGGCATAACCAACCATTTGAAAATGCCTTCCTTGGCTTTGAAGGTAGTCTTCCACATATCGGAGGGTTCAATTGGTACCTAGTGATATCCTGACTTCAAATCAATCTTGCTGAAAATTTTTCCCCAACAACTGGTCCAAGATGTCATCAATCCATGGGATTGGGTACCTATTATGGACATTGATCTTGTTCAACACCCGATAGTCAATACAGAGTCTCCAAGTCCCATCATTTTTCTGTACCAACATGATCGGGATCCCACTGGGTGATAATCTTGGATGGATGTGACCTTTCTGTAGCAGCTCCTGAATCTACCTCTTGATTTCATCATTCTCTAGAATGGAGCTTCAATAAATTGGTCCATTGGGCAGTGGCACACCTGGGGTCAGATCGATGGAATGCTTGACATGATAGTGCAGAGGAACCCCTGCGGGGGAGGTGAAGATGTCCTTGTACCTCTCCACGACCTTGTCCATTTGTAGTTGTTGTGCAGAGGGGTCTTGTCTGGAGGTCATGGCCACCGTATTCTGCTTTCCTTAAGGGTGTATCATTAGGAAAACAAATTTCCTGGTTTTAGAAATGAGCTTACTACATTATTTTGTAGTAACCAAAGAGATGGCGGTAGGCGGTGCTACCTCTGGTATCCTATACAACTTATTTCCCAAAGTAACAATAACAACACGAGGCCTTGATTCATACACAACATGTCGCTTCCAAAAGTATGGTTGTCCTAATAATACATCACAAACTTCAAGGGGAGCAAAGTGTCACAATACCTCATCCATGAAGGGCTTGATGTTGTATGGAAGGTGACACTGCTAGCTCACGCGAAGATACTGTCCTTAGTGAAGCCACTGTATGGTGTATGGTTGTGGATGTGCTGTGGTCAGTAAGCCTAGCCGCTTCATGAACTCTGCCGAAATGAGGTTCTTTTGGCCCCCGCTATCAACAATGAACTGTGGCAGGGAGCCCTTTACCCACATTTGGGAGTGGAAGAGACACTCCTCCTCCTTTAGATCTCCAGGTTCCTCCTTCTGGATCTTCGTGGTGGCAATAGTGGCATTGGGCTCCGCATCGATAATCTGCTTCCCTTCGTCATTCCCCTTATTGGGTTCTGACTCAGAGTCATAACATGCATTTGATTCTGAAACCTTTAGCTCGGCCACCAGTGAATACTTGGCCTGACACTCATGTTGTGAGTGGAGCTCTTATGGAACTCACACCACTTTCCCATGTCCTCTTTCGGCTTTGCGGTTTTGTTCTTTGCTTGCAGCTTTGACAGGTTGTCTTGGGCCATCCTGCCTTAGCTTTGTCCTCTGTTTTGTGGTTTGGGGGCACCTTCCCCTTGCTTCAGATTCATAGATACAAAGTCTCGCTTCTTCTGTTTAAACTTTTGATTGACCTTGACGGCATATCGGTATGCCATGCCGAGTGAGGAGATGTTCATGAAATCTATTTCTTCCTAGATGTACTTGTGTAGGTAGCCATAGTATTTGAGTACCAAATGCTACTCTGAATCCTTGATACCCAACTTTGTGTGAAGGGTATGGAAAATATTGGTAAACTCTGGCACGTCTTGGTCCCTTCCCTGCCACAGTGTGGTCCACTTTATGTATTGATCCTCATAGCTTCCAATAGGGCAGTACTTCTCCTTGATGGCATCCTAGAATGAATTCCAAGTGGGTGCAGCTGAAAATAGTGAGCCTCTACTTTCATCCTTATGCTCGCACTAGGTTTCCCACCAGTCCTTGATGTGGGGGGCTGCTTTGAGAAGAGCGAAAATAATCTTTTCCCGACTGGAAAGATCATGAACAAAAAAATAACCCTCTAGCATATTTAACCATTTATCGACGACATCTGCATCTATCTGACCCTCGAATATGGGGATTTCATAATAAAATTGTACCTTAAATGATGTGGCATTTCCAGAGTAGCTGTTGGAAGCTGATGCATCGCCCCTGGGTAGCTGTTGAAGGATTTGGGCAAAGTTGTCCATCATTGTGTTCACCCGAGGGCTTCTTCGAGCAAGATTTTGATAGGATCCCCTGCCCCCTTGTCTTTCTTTTCATCCACCATGGGAGGTCGTCGAGATTTGTGAGGCTGGTCTTGCAAAGGTTCGACCAGTTCAAGCCCTAACTCCTTATATCCTGGCCTCGTGGGGTACATGCAAAGAAAAATAGAGAAAAAAGCAGACCGCTTTGATACCACTGATCCATATTTAAACAAGAACACAACAAATTACAGAGAGCCATAAACACAGAGATGTAGTGGAAATAATACTTCATTTCATTAATGTAAAATACTGAAATATGCTTACAAACAGAAATGGAAATAAACTAGCTAGGGCGATGGTAGCTTATCTCTGAGAAGAGATGTGGCGGCTACATGCCTCTGAACTACCTTACAATGAGGCTCAAGGGCCTTTTTATTATTGAACAACAAGAGAAAACCCTAAACAACCAAAACCCTAACCCAAGGAGATGTAACACCAAGAGTTTATGGGCCCCGTTGGGGTGAGTTGGACAACCAACTTCCCGGGGTCGTGACTTGGTCATATTATCTCCATTTGACGTGCATGATAACCCATTGGAAAGATCTCTCCAAGGACTACGACGGAAAGGATGATTTTAGACAAAAATTTGCTGGTAGTAGATTTCCAAAAAGACATCGTTTAGGGCCTCAAAACGACTCCAGAAATTTAGGACCCGAAAAACTGCTAAAAATAGTAAACTGTGCTACAATTAAGGAAACTGAAAAAAGTGAAAGAAGAAAAGGTGAGGGGTCCAATTGGAATTGGTAGGTGGCCACCAATATCCACTTGGATCATTCCTCCCCCCTTAGGAAGCAATGGTCCCCATTGCGTTGAGTTCCTCCATGAGATGAGGAAACTTCTGCTGAACTTGGTCCCTGGTGAGCCACTTGCCCTGGTGAAGGAGTTGGCCTGCTTTGACAACTTGATATAGTTGGATATTCTGCTGGCGAGTGTGCTTGATCTATGTGTCCATGAGCCAATCAGTTGCAACTTGTTCCATGCAATCTGGATTTAACTTTGTGGGTGTGAGTTTTTCTGCAATGTCGGATGTCTGTAGTAATGGTGGAAAGTATGGCCAAAGGTGGTCCACATTGAACATTGGGTGTAGGCCGAGGAATGGGGGAATGCTAAGCTCAAATGAATTGTCTGCCATAGCCTTGGTAATGGTGTAAGGACCATATCAGAGTGGTCTGATTTTTCAATCGGCTCCAGTAAGGCATTCCTTTTGCAAATGCAACTAGACTTTGTTGCCCACCTAAAACTTGTGTGGCACTTGATGTTGATCATGTCGTTGCTTGTACTTGGAATTTGATTTCTCCAAAATGTCATGCACGTGCTGGCGAATATGTTGGAAATTCTCAATGAAGCTATTTCCCTTATCTGTTTTGGACTAGACATGAGCTGGATCTATGTGAGTAGCTGCAAATGGCATGGCCACATCAATGGGACATAGTTATTAGAATCCCAAGCCCACCTAAAAATGGCTATGACCAGTTGAGTTGTGAAGAGCCCAGTTGTAGCTGTGATGAACATAGGGGAGGCTCTCATCCCATGTGCGTGGATTCTTTGAGTTGTACATGCACATAATGTGTATGATCATCCTGTTGACAACCTCTATCTGGCCATCAGTTTGAGGATGGAAGGCTCTGGACTTAGTGAGTTTGGTGTACAACATTGACCAGATACTGAACCAAAATGTACTGAGGAACTTGTTGTTCTGATCTAAGATGATAGACTGTGGGATCCCAAAGTGTACTTACACTCATTCAAAAAAGAGTTTAATAGTGGCTTCGGCTGTGATATTCTTCTTGCAGGCCGCCATAATGGCCATCTTCGAGAACCTGTCGACGACCACAAAAACATAGTCGTTTCCATGCTTAGTGGAAGGAAGGCCTGACATGTAATCCATGGAGATGGATTCCCAAGGTCGACTAGGGGTAGGCAGCAGGGTATAGAGGCATTGCTTCTTGATGGTTGGTTTGGCAATGGTGCAGGCAATGCATGATTTGTTGTACTTCCTAACATGATGTCAAAGATTCGGCCAATAGAAATACTTCTATAGTACTGCCACCATTTTCTCGACCCTGAAATGCCCAACAACCCGACTGTAGTGTGCTTCTCAAATCATCTTCGCACACTCACTTGAAGGAACACAAAGGTGACTCAGGTGGCATAACATGGAATCCTGGAGGTGAAAATTTGGAACATGCTAACCCTCCAAGGGTGTCTGGTATGTGTGGCTGAATTCTAGGTCGCTTTTGTAGAGAAGTGGCCAATCAGAAGTCTCGTGTCCACAAGAGTTGAGCACAGTGGTTAACGCCATGATAGGTGGTCGACTGAGGCAATCTGCAACATTATTGGTGCTGCCCTATTTATACTTGATATTCAAATGGAACTATTGTAGGTATGTGGACTACTTCTGATGGCAATCATTTTGCAATTTCCCTTGGGTCTGTATGAACTGTAGGGGTTGGTGGTCTATGTGGATGACTGTTTCCTTCCCCAAAATATAATGCTTCCATTGTCTGCAGGCTTGCACAATGGAATACATCTCTTTGTCATAAGTGGGATACTTCCAAACTGTATCTGAAAGTGTCTCACTGTGATATGCCATTATATTCCGGTGTTGAGTAACGATTGCCCCAATAGCATAGTCAGAGGCATCTGTCTCGACCTCAAATTGTTCTTGCAAGTCTGGTAATGCGAGCACTGGTGCTGAGTAGAGGTGATATTTCAAATCTGTGAATGCCTTCTCTTGAGATCCAGACCAAAAGAATTTTGCTTTCGCTCCTCCCTTTGTGACTTGACTCAAGGGCCAAGTGATATAAGAAAATCACAACACGAACCTGGGGTAGAAGTTGGCAAGACCTAGAAAGCTATGGAGCTTTGTTAGAGTGGGTTGAGATGTCCAATCCTGAATGACTTGGATCTTGGTTGGATCCACATACACCCCCTGTTCATCAATAATGTATCCTAGATACTGAACCTGGGTCATGCCAAAAGTGCATTTCTCCAAATTGGCACATAACTTGTGTTGCCGCAGTGTTTGGAGAACCTGTCGGATGTGGTGGAGGTGCTCTTCCCAACTCTGGCTGAAGATCAGGATGTCATCCAAGTATACCACTACAAATGAGTTGGTGAATGGCCACAACATGTCATCCATTAGCCTCGTGAAGGTTGCAGGAGCATTAATTAATCTGAAAGGCATAACCAACCATTCAAAAAGGTCCTCCTTGGCTTTGAAGGCAGTGTTCCACACATCGGAGGGTTCGATTAGTACCTGGTGATATTCTGACTTCAAATCAATCTTGCTGAAATATTTTTCCCCCTTCAGTTGGTCCAGGAGGTCATCAATCAGTGGGATTGGGTACCTATTATGGAAAATGATCTTGTTCAACGCCCGATAGTAAATAACGAGTCTCCAAGTCCCATCCTTCTTCTGTACCAACATGATCAGGTTCCCACCGGTTGATGAACTCGGACAGATGTGACCTTTTTGCAACAGCTCCTGAATCTGCCTCTTGATTTCATCATTCTCCAGAACTGAGTGTCAATAGATTGGTCCATTGGGCAGTGACACACCTGGGGTCAGAACGATGGAGTGCTTGACCTGACAGTGCAGAGGAACCCTTGTAGGGGAGGTGAAGATGTCCTCGTACTCCTCCATGACCTTATCCATCTATAGTTTTCATGCAGAGGGGCCCTATCTGGACACCGCTCACAACCAGATCTCAAATCAATACACCAGTATTTTTGACGTGGTTAAAACCCTCAGAGTGCAAGGAGGGAAACAGTCCACGGCCTGTCCCAACGTGGGTACAGACAATTTATTAATCAAAGAATGAAAATTTACATAAGCTTCTCTCATGCACGGATTACCCGAACAATGACCCTCCATGCGCTTTAAATAGAACTCATGGACCAATCGGGTGTCAAGCCACGGATCAAGTGTCGATAATACCGAGGTGAGAGTGAACCGTCGGATCACTACATATCGTGACCGTCGGATTGTAAGTTACAATATGTACAACGGTAAAGAAACACACTTTACCTAACTCTATACCTAACTCTAAACTAGACCAAGTTGAACTTAACTATATCCTATGTGTCGGAATATCCTAACATCCCCCCTTAAGAACAACTTGGGATAGGATTGAAGGATTTACAAATATGACACAATAGGAGAAGGAAGGAGGCACTAGAGCCTATCCCCCCTTAGCGACAACTTCCTGAACTCCAAGCATATATCGAAGTTTAGTGAACTTCGCCTCTGTGAGAGCCTTTGTGAAGATGTCTGCAACCTGATCATCTGTTGGACAATATTGCACTTCAAGAACATGGTCATGAATGAGCTTTCTGATGAAGTGCATGTGTAGTTCGATGTGTTTGCTGCGCTGATGCTGAACTGGATCTTTGCATAGCTGAATGGCACTTTGATTATCACACCAAAGTGTGGTTGGATGCTGCTGCTCAAAGCCAAACTCTGATAGGATCTGACGAAGCCACAAGGCTTCCTTACTAGCTTCCACGGCACCACGATACTCTGCTTCTGCTGACGAAAGAGAAATGGCAGCCTGTTTCTTACAGGCCCATGTAATTGGTCCTGAACCAAGAGTGAAGACATAACCGGCAGTAGACTTCCGATCATCAGGGTCACCAGCCCAATCAGAATCAGTGAAACCAACTAACAGAGGAGCTGCTTGGGCACTGTAATGAATCCCAAACTGTACTGTACCTCGAACATAACGAAGTATTCTTTTGGCTGCTTTCCAATGACTTTCACGGGGGTTTTGCATAAAACGAGCAACAAGGCCAACAGCAAAGGAAAGATCAGGACGAGTATGGGTTAAGTACAAGAGTTTTCCTACAAGTTGACGGTATAAGGTAGCATCAACTTCAGGAGAAGTACAAGAGACTGAAAGTTTGACTCCAGACTGAAAGGGAGAAGGGGCTGGCTTACAGTCTTCCATGTGAAAATGACGAAGAATATCACAAGCATACTTGGACTGGGAAAGGGAAATACCTTCCTTGGATTGCAAGACTTGAAGACCGAGAAAATAGTGTAAGTGTCCTAAGTCTGTCATTTCAAATTTCTTTTTAAGGATAGACTTCACATGGTTTATAAGGTTGGGATCACTGCCAGTAAGGATAAGATCATCAACATAAAGAACAAGGATGATAAGAGAGTCACCCACTTTCTTGGTGTAGACAGTATTGTCAGAATGACACCTAGAAAAGCCAGATTCTAAAAGAAAGCTATCCATTTTGGCATACCAAGCCCGAGGAGCTTGCTCTGATACCATGTAGGAATTTACAGGGTAAGTTCCTCAGAAAGAATACCAAGAGGACACCGCTCACAACCAGATCTCAAATCAATACACCAGTATTTTTGACGTGGTTAAAACCCTCAGAGTGCAAGGAGGGAAACAGTCCACGGCCTGTCCCAACGTGGGTACAGACAATTTATTAATCAAAGAATGAAAATTTACATAAGCTTCTCTCATGCACGGATTACCCGAACAATGACCCTCCATGCGCTTTAAATAGAACTCATGGACCAATCGGGTGTCAAGCCACGGATCAAGTGTCGATAATACCGAGGTGAGAGTGAACCGTCGGATCACTACATATCGTGACCGTCGGATTGTAAGTTACAATATGTACAACGGTAAAGAAACACACTTTACCTAACTCTATACCTAACTCTAAACTAGACCAAGTTGAACTTAACTATATCCTATGTGTCGGAATATCCTAACAATGGCCACCATCTTCTTCTTTCCTTGAGGGTGTATCATCAGAAAAACAAATTTCTTGGTTTTGGAAATGAGCTTACTGCATTGTTTTATAGTAACCAAAGAGATGGCGGTAGGCGGTGCTACCTCTGGTATCTTGTACAACTTATTTCCCAAAGTAACAATAACAACATGGGGCCATGATTCATACACATCATGTCACTTCCACAAGTATGGTTGTCCTAATAATACATCACAAACTTCAAGGGGAGCAAGGTCACATAATACCTCATTCTGAAGGGCTTGATGTTGTATGGAAGGCCACATTGCTAGCTCACGCGAAGATCCCGTCCTTGGTGAAGCCACCCGGTGGTGTACGGTTGTGGATGCGCTGTGGCCAGTAAGCCCAACTACTTCATGACCTCATTTTGGCTCCCGCTATTGATACTGAACTGTAGTGGGGAGCCCTTTACCCACATCTAGGAGTGGAAGAGATGCTCCTCCTCCTGTGGATCTTTGGGATCCTCCTTCTAGATCTTCATGGTGCCAATGATGGCATTAGGCTCCACATCGATAATTTGCTTCCCTTTGTCATTCCCCTTATCGGGTTTTGACTTAGAGTCGGAACATGCATCTGATTCTAAAACTTTTAGCTTGGCCACCAGTGACTGCTTGGCTAGACACTCACTTGTGTTGTGAGTGGAGCTCTTATGGAACTCACACCACTTTCCTGTGTCCCTTTTTGGCTTCACAACGCTGTTCTTTGCATGCAACTTTGGCAGGTTGTCTTGGGCCGCCCTGCCTTGGTTTTGTCCTTTGGTTTGCAGTTTTGGGGCACCTTCCCCTTGCTTTGGATTCGCAGATCCAAAGTCTCGCTTCTTCTATTCGAAATTTTGCTTGACCTTGACGGTATATCAGTATGTTGTGTCAAGCGAGGAGATGTTCAAGAATTCTATTTCTTCCTGGATGTACTTGTGCATGCAGCCGTGGTATTTGAGTACCAAATACTGCTCTGAATTCTTGATACCCAACTTTGTGCGAAGGGTATGGAGAATATTGGTAAACTCTGGCACGTCTTGGTCCCTTCCCTGCTGCATCGTGGTCCACTTTATGTATTGATCCTCATAGCTTCCGACAGGGTAGTATTGCTCCTTGATGGCATCCTGGAATGAATTCCAAGTGGGTGCATCTGAAAATAGTGAGCTTGTAATTTCATCCTTCTGCTCACAATAGGTTTCCCACTAGTCCTTGACGTGGGGGGCTGCTTTGAGAAGAGCAAAAATAATCTTTTCATGACTGGAAAAATCATGAACAAAAAAATAACCCTCTAGCAGATTTAACTATTTATCGATGACATCTGCGTTTATCTAACCCTAGAATATGGGGATTTCAAAATTGACTTGTACCTTAAACATTGTGGTGTTTCCAAAGTAGTTGTTGGAAGCCAATGCGTCCCCTAGGTAGCCGCTGAAGAATCTGGGCAAAGCTATCCACCATCACGTTCCTTTGTCACTCGAGGGCTTCTTCGAGCAAGATTTTGATAGGATTTCCTGCCCCCTCATCTTTCTTTTAATCCACCATGGGAGGTCGTTGGGATTTGCGAGGCTAGTCTTGCAAAGGTTCGACCAGTTCAAGCCCTAACTCCTTATATCCCGACCTCATTGGGTACATGTAAAGAAAAACATAAAAAAAGAAGACCACTCTAATACCACTGATTTGGATTTAAACAGGAACGCAACAAATTACAGAGATAACCATAAACATAGAGATGCAGTGGAAATAATACTTCATTTCATTAATGTAAAACACTTAAATATGCTTACAAACATAAATGCAAATAAACCAGCTAGGGCGATGGTAGCTTATCTCTGAGAAGAGATGTGGTGGCTACATGCCTCAGAACTACCTTACAATGAGGCTCAAGGGCCTTATTATTATTGAACAATAAGAGCAAACCCTAAACAACCAAAACCCTAACCTGAGGAGATGTAACATCAAGAGTTTATGGGCCTCGTTGGGGTGAGTTGGACAACCAACTTCCTGGGTTCATGAATTGGTCATATTATCTCCATTTGACGTGCATGATAACCTGTTGGAAAGATCTCTCTGAGGTCTACGATAGAAAATATGATTTTAGACAAAAAATCGTTGGCGGTATATTTCCAAAAAAAGCGTCGTTTAGGGCCTCAAAATGGCTCCAGAAGTTTAGGCCCCGAAAAACTGCTAAAAATAGTAAACTATGCTACAATTAAGGAAACTGAAAAACTGAAAGAAGCAATGGTGGGGGTCCAAGTGAAATTGGTGGGTGGACACCAATATCCACCTGGTTGAAGAACCCCCAAGAGTCCTCTTTTAGCTATTTTCAGACTCCCAAAATATAAAAAGATTATCGAGCACTTGTCTTTTTGAACTCGTAAAAGTAAATGAAAATACGTCTAATCAGTATAAGTTTAACCCTTTTTCAGACCCAGGTAGATTGACTATGAAAAAGGAATAACTTAGTCGAACATGGCTAAGAGGTTCTCTTGGGTATTATTTTCTACCTTTTCGGACCTAAGGGACTATCTACAAAAAAGGAACATCTGGAGTTTTCTTTCCCACCTCTTTTTCAAACTCTCTAAACATAAAAAAGATGTCGAGTTATACCTTCGTTTGACTCGTTAAAACATAAAACAACAATGGACTCGTCATTCATGACGAGACCAAACCACTCCTTCTCTGGGTTAGTTAAATATTCTCAAAGGGATTCAAGCTTGTTAAAAAATAAATAGGTACTGACCAATATGGTTGGGGAAATTGGGAAAATAGGGTACTCCATTTTGATAATGGCAGTGAGTCACTCTTGAACATGACACTCTTCCACTTCATCTTTGTGGCTGTTGGGGTGGGAATGTGTTGTCTTTTGTTTTATCATACTGTTTCAAATCCTCCACTTTTGGTTTTGGGTCAATGTTTCCAACTCCATAAAGTGTCATCGTTGTGTTCAAGAGAAGTCATTCAGTTAATATCCACTACAATACTCTTAAGCCTTCATTCCATGTCTATGTTTCCTAATCTAGTTTTGTATCAACATCATTCTGATCATTTTGTCTCAAATCATCATACTCGTTTCGTGTTTTTGATTAGGGATACATCAAGTCCCTCCTGTTATGGGGTTCTTCTTGTCGACATCATCTCATTATCTAGGAAGCTGAATTAGAAACACCCCTTGGTACCTTGGTCCTTGTATACATCAATGGAAAATTTCCTCACTCTCAGTTACAAGTTTATATCACTGGCCTTAACCAAAATATTTTGTGTGGTGTTTGACATCAATGCATTTATTTAAACCGTATGGATAGTACTAGAGTACCTTAAGATCCATTAATATTATTAGTGGTTTCTCTCGCGTCTGTTAATGAATTGCATCATTAGCTAGTAACCAGACATGTTTGATTCCATCTCATTGATTCACATGGTTAGACTTGTACATTTGTTGGTCGTGTGAATGAGATAGAAGACCCCAGATCTAGTTTCATCCATTCGGGCTGTGATTTCAAGAGTAATACAAGATCACAAGGTATGATGGTTATGATCATACAAGTAATCATCTAGTCATGGGTCCACCATCAATCATCCATGGACATGTCTTTGGTCATTATACATGTAATGTTAGCTTATGTGTTGATCATGGGTATGCCTACCTCAACAAAGATATCATGTTGTAAATGTATTGTAACAGATAATGATCTTGTCGGTTGCTCTTGATCCCAACTTGTCACAAGGTAAAGCACTTCAGTCATCAACTATCATTTCTAACTTTGTGCTTTAGAGGCCAATCTATTAGAGGCCATTTTGTCACATTTGGTTAATAGGCCTTCAACTGGATCAATCAACATCCTTTGACCTCCTTCTCACCATCATAGCACAAAGCCCTAAGGATGGCTCATTCTTATCCCTGAGTTTCTACCTGAAAACACCTTGTTTCAGTCATTTTAAGGACCAACGCTCCTTGGACTTCTATTGGACAGTATTGACTACCAAGTTTCTCCATTGTGGACTGTGTTGATCACCTACAGGTTGCTCCATTATGCACCTACTTTGGTTCTATAAATTTGGGAAAAAGGGAGAGAATCTTGAAAAATCTTATTCCATAAGCTTCCAAGATATGTTGTCACCATTTACCTCAGATAAAAGTCTCGAATCCTATCATATCCTACCTTGGAGTTTTCATCCCTTATCCCTTGATCTCATCCTCCCATCAAGAGTGGGTCTCAAGCCCTAATTGGTAAAAGGATGAGAATTCATGAACAACCTGCTTCACCTATATATTTACTGCCACCCATAGACAAGGGGTTGGATTTTGGAGAGTGATTCCACCCTTATGTTGTTGACGTGAGAGACATATTCCCACGCGTTAGGGTGAATAGAGGTTCACTTTGTAACAAGGAAAGGACAAGTCAACTTGGACGAGCTCTTTTACGAGATCAACACTTATTTTTTGTTGTAACTCACTCCATTTCTATTAATGCAAAGAGTTCTTTGCTTTCTTAAATATGATGTTATGGTTTCATATATTTCAATACCATGTTGATCTAATGAATCAAGTAATTATATGATGCTACATAGATTTATGGATCGTTGGCTTGTGTTATCTGACTGCACAGGTTCTATAAATAACATTTGGAGCTAGGATTGGAGCATTAAGGCCAAGGAAGGAGCGAAGCATACTACGGATCCCAAGTAGGATTCATTTTGTTATCTATTTACTTTAAGGAAAACATTAGTGCCTGTCCTTTTTTTTGTTCTAGGTCAGTCCACCAGGCCTAGGGAAGATACTTCTGTATGTAGTCATAGATTCCGCATAACAGTCATGTATATAGTCTGCAGTATAGACAGATTTGCACGTAGGTGTTGTGATTGATAAGTGTAGGTTTTAACCCTATACAGAAATTACCTTCATACGAATTCTAAAACATAGAAAATAAACAATGCGAGAGCATAACACATAAAACACATATACACAGAGATTTTCCCCTGGATCCCAAAACTGGGACTACCGGCTTTATTTTTTCATTATTTTCCTTTCAATGTTACAATACATATTTATACATGATGAAGCATCCAATACTATGGACTAAAAACCATCACGTCCAAAACCATGGACCGAAAACCATTGCGCCCAAAACCATGTGAGAAAATCATGCACAAAACCATAGGTAGGTTCGCCCAACCTAATATATGGTCCAAAAACAAAATTTTCCGGGGCACTGCCCTAGACCCCATAGAGTGGGGTTACCTGCAGCCCTCAAACCCCTTGTGATTCTCCACGCCACACAATCGGTGCAACGAAGGGGGGAGGGGGGGGGGGGGGGGGCTCCGCGCCCCCTCTAACCCCTGGATTAACTATGTGGGCTAGTCGTGGAAAGAATATAACACAACCCAACATTCTCCCACTTGTTGTTTTCTTTCCACAGGGGGGCCACAAGAGAGATTAGTCATTTATGCAACCCTGTAACACCCATTGTTTCTCTACACCAAGAGAACTTCTCAGAGCTCACAAATTTTGTCAATGCATCTGCAGTGTTCTTCAAAGCGTCCACCTTTACCAGCATCACCTTTTTGTCTTCTATCATATCCCTCACAAAGTGATACTGAACATCAATGTGCTTTGTCTTTGAATGATATGCAGGGTTCTTTGCCAAGAAAATTGCACTTTGGCTGTCACAATCTATCCTTATAGCTCCCGGTACTAACCCCATACTTGAACACAATCTTTGCAACCAAACTGCTTCCTTGCTTGCATGAGTGACTGCCACGTATTCTGCCTCCGTAGTTGATAGTGCCATTACATATTGTTTCTTACTCATCCAACTGAATGCACCTCCAAATAGGTTAAACACATACCATGTAGATCTTTTCTGATCCAGATCCCCAGCCCAGTCTGCATCAACAAAGCCACGAATATCCAACACTCTATCCAATCTTGGTCTTCCTTGGTAGCACAAACATAATCATTAGTGCCATGAGAATACCTAAAAACCTGCTTCACTGCTATCCAGTGCTCCTTCCCTGGTTTTGACATAAACTTGCTCAATACTCCCACTACATGTGCAATGTCTGGTCTAGTATAGACCATCGCATACATCAGGCTATCGACTGCACTTGCATATGCAACATGGGACATGTCCTCTTCCTTTTCTTGTGTCTTGGGACATTGTTCAACAGATAAATTTATACCTACATGAATAGGAACCTTCATCATTTTACTATCCTGCATATTAAAAATCTGCAATATTGTCTCGACATACTGCCTCTTGTTTAACTAGAGCTTCCTCTTTGTCCGATATCTTTTAATTTCCATGCCCAAAATATAGTTTGTAGCACCAAGATATTTCACGTCAAATTTGGAGGACAAATGGATCTTCAAATCCTGGATAATTTCTTTGTCATTTCCAACCAGCAACATATCATTCACATACAAGACCAGATAAATAACACAATCACCAATTAATTTAAAATACACACAGTGATCTGCTTTTCTTCTGGTGAAGCCAAGTCCCCATATAAATGTATCAAATTTCTGATACCACATCCTTGGTGACTATTTTAACCCATACATAGACTTCTTTAACTTGCATACCAGTTCCTTCTACCCTTCACCGCAAAGCCTTCAGGTTGCTTCATGTACATATCCTCTTCCAGATCCCCGTGAAGAAATGTTGTCTTCACATCCATCTGTTCTACCTCAAAATAAAAAGCAATAACAACAGATAAAAGTAATCTAATAGAAGTTACCTTGGCACCAGGAGAAAAAATATGACCAAAATCAATTCCTGACACTTAGGAATAACCTTTTGCTACCAACTGAGCTTTGTATTTCTCCACCTTTCCTTCTGCATTTGTCTTCTTCTTGAACACCCATTTGCTGCCAATGGGTTTCCTTCCAGCTGGGAACTCCACCAAGTCCCAAGCCTCATTTTTGTGCAAAGATGCCATTTCATCAAACATGGCCTCTTTCCAGAGTTTTCCATCCTCTGAATCTATTGCTTCCTTCATAGTTCTGGGATCATCATCAGTAATAGATAAAGCAAAATTTGAACAAAAAAATTAATGGACTATACCTTTTTGGCTGCCTTCTTTCTCAAAGTAATCTTCTCACACCCGGAGTTTGTGGCTCTTCATCTTCTGATTCCTCCTCTAATGTAGAGTCTGATTCTTCCTCCTTTAGCTCAAACTCTATGTTCTCAGGTTCCTTTGGTTGGACTTCATGTTTAATAACATATTTCACCTCTCTGAACACCACATGTCGACTATACACAACCCTCCTTGTTACTGGGTTCCAAAGCTTATAACCCTTTAAACTATCCTTATACCCAATAAAGATGCTCTTATCAGATTTACTATCCAACTTGGTTTGTTTCTCCTTTGGAACATGTACACATGCATCACATCCAAATACCCTCAGATGTGAAAGAGAGGGTTTCTTACCAGTCCATACCTCTTGTGAAGTCTTATCCTCCAACACTGATGAAGGTGATCTGTTGACTAAGTAACATGCTATCTCCATTGCCTTTGCCCAGAATTCCTATCCTAACTCGGCACCACTGAGCATGCTTCTTGCCCTTTCCATTAATGTCTTGTTCATTCTTTCTACAACTCCATTTTGCTTAGGTGTGTATGGAGTAGTCTTCTACCGTGCTATAACACACTTCTTACAAAATTCTTCAAATTCCTTGCTACAAAACTCTCAACCATTATCTGTCCTCAACACATGTATCTTCTTCTCTATTTGGTTTTCCACCATAGCCTTAAATTATTTAAACCTATCAAAGACTTTAGATTTCTTCTTAAGGAAATATATCCATGTATTCCTTGAGAATTCATCTATAAATGATACATAGTACACAGACTTACCTAGTGATGGGACCTTCACAGGTCCAAACACATCACTGTGCACAAGTTCTAATATTTGTTTCACCCTCTTACCACCAGAGGGGAAACTCACCCGATTCTACTTCCCATATACACAATTTTCATAGAAATCAAAATCCAGAGAGCTATTACTCATACCTTCTACCATACCTTTACCATTAAGTATTCGAAGGCCCTTCTCTCCAATATGTCCAAGCCTTTGATGCCACAACATGGTCTTCTCTCTAGAGACCACTAGATTTTCTGCTCCACTTTCAGGAACAACATAACTGTTGCACCCATCAACAACAATGCTACCTTGTAGCTTGTACAAAGTTCCAATCCGAACTCCCCGCATCAATACCACTGCTCCCTGAACCATTTTGCAGGTATCCTTCTCAAATACTGTTTTTACACCTACATCATCCATCTTGCTTACAAAAATTAGATTTCTGGCCAATGCAGGAATATGTAAAACACTCGGAAGTGTTCTAACCCTTCCACCTTGCAATTTCAACTTTACCTTTCCGTGACCAACGATTCTAACCTTCCTATCACCCCCTAAGAAGACATCACCACCATCATATTTCTCATACTCACAGAACCACTCTCTATGGGGAGTGAAGTGAAAGGATGCACCTGAGTCAATCAACCATGCCTCATGATCTACATGTGTACTTGAAGAAGCCAAGTACACATGCCCACCTTCATCTGATGTGGTTTTCACCTCTGCAGAAGGAGCATCATCATATCCCTTTCCTTTGTCAGGAGCTTTAGATTTACAATCCCTTTTGTAGTGCCCTTCCTTTCCGCATTTCTAGCACACCACCTTTACATGTTTTCTTGGAGATTTAGATCTCCCTCTAGATTTAGATCTCCTAGTTGATGACTTATTTTTGTTTTTATTCTGGGAACATCCTCGTACACAAGGCATCACCATTCTGGCTCTCCACATTTTTTCGTCTCATCTCCTCCATCAACAAGGATGAGACTATTTCATCAAACTGCAAGGCAGTTGCATTGCTACCTATTGCAATAACCAGACTATCCCACGAATCTAGTAGAGAACACAACAAACTAATGCACTTATCGTCATCTGAAATTTTGATATCAACAGACAATAATTGAATTACCATAGTATTAAACACATTTAGATGCTCTATCACTGAGTCTCCATCTTTCATCCTCAGGTTATACAACTTTTTCCATATGAACAGTTTATTCACCAGAGACTTAGATTGGTACAAAGTCCCTAACTTGTCCCACAAAGCCTTCATCGTAGCTTCCCCTGATACATTCAACAATACTAAATCTGAGACACATAATCATTGTAGGTTTTAACCCCGTATAGAAATTACCTGCATACGAATTCTAAAACACAGAAAATAAACAATGCGAGAGAATAACACATAAAACACATACACAGAGATTTTCCCCTGGATCCCAAAATCGGAACTACCAGCTTGATTTTTCATTATGTTCCTTTCAATGTTATAATACATATTTCTACATGCCAAAGCATCCAATACCATGGACTGAAAACCATTTCATCCAAAAAAGATGTGCGAAAATCATGCACAAAACCATAGGTGGGTCTGCCCGACCTAACATAGGTTCCAAAACCAAAATTTTCCGGGGCGCTGCCCCAAACCCTATAGAGTGGGTTTACCTACACCCCTAAAACCCCCTATGACCCCCTTGCTACATAATCGGTGCAATGAAGGGGGGGCTTTGCCCCCCTTCTAACCCCCTGGTTAACTACGTGGGCTAGTCATGGAAAAAAATATAACAAAACCCAACATTCTCCCACTTGCTATTTCCTTTCCACAGGGGGCCACAAGAGAGCTTAGTCATTTATCCAACCCTGAAATGCCCATTGTTTCTCTACACCAAGAGAAATTCTCAGAGCTCATAGATTTTGTCAATGCATCTACAATATTCTTCAAAGTGTCCACCTTTACCAGCAACACCTTTTTGTATTCTATCATATCCATCACAAATTGATACTGAACATCAATGTGCTTTGTATTTGAATGATATTCAGGGTTATTTTCCAAGAAAATTGCACTTTGGATGTCACAGTCTATCCTTATAGCTCCCTGTACTAACCCCATATTTGAACATAATCTCTGCAACCAAACTACTTCCTTGCTTGCATGAGTGGCCGCCATGTATTCTGCCTCTGTAGTTGATAATGCCACTACAGATTGTTTCTTACTCATCCAACTGATTGCACCTCCAAATAGGTTAAACACATATCCACTTGTAGATCTTCTATGAACAAGATCTCCATCCTAGTCTGCATCAACAAAGCCATGAATATCCAACACCCTGTCCAATCCTGGTCTTCCTTGGTAGCACAAACCATAATCACTAGTGCCATGAAAATACTTGAAAACCTACTTCACCGCTGTCCAGTGCTCCTTCCCTGGCTTTGACATAGACCTGCTCAATACTCCCACTACATGTGCAATGTCTGGTCTAGTACAGACCATCACATACATCAGGCTACCAACTGCACTTGCATATGGAACATGGAACATGTCCTCTTCCTCTTCTTGTGTCTTGGGACACTGTTCAACAAATAACTTTATACCTACAGGAATAGGAACCTTCACCGGTTTACTATCCTGCATATTAAACCTCTGCAATATTGTCTTGAAATACTTCCTCTGGTTTAACCAGAGCTTCCTCTTTGTCTGATTTCTTTTAATTTCCATTCCCAAAATATAGTTTGCAACACCAAGATCTTTCATGTCGAATTTGGAGGAAAAATGGGTCTTCAAATCTTGGATAATTTCTTTGTCATTTCCAACCAGCAACATATCATCCACATACAAGAACAAATAAATAACACAGTCACCAATTAATTTAAAATACACATAGTGATCTACTTTGCTTCTGGTGAAGCCAAGTCCCATATAAATGTATCAAATTTCTGATACCACATCCTTGGTGACTGTTTTAACTCATACAGATACTTCTTTAACTTGCATACTAGTTCTTTCTTACCCATCACCGCAAAGGCTTTAGGTTGCTTCATGTAGATTTCCTCTTCCAAATCCCCGTGAAGAAATGTTGTCTTCACATCCATCTGTTCTACCTTAAAATCAAAAGAAACAATAACATATAAAAGTAATCTAATAGAAGTTACCTTGGCAATAGGAGAAAAAATATCACCAAAATCAATTCCCGGCACCTGGGAATAACCTTTTGCTACCAACCGAGCTTTGTATTTCTCCACCTTTCCTTCTACATTTGTCTTCTTCTTGAACACCCATTTCCTGCCAATGGGTTTCCTTCCAGCCGGCAACTACACCAGATCCCAAGCCTCATTTTTGTGCAAAGACGCCATTTCATCAACGATGGCCTCTTTCCAGAGTTTTCCATCCTCTGAATCTACTGCTTCCTTTACAGTTTTGGGATCATCATCAGTAATAGATAAAGCAAAATTTGAATAGAAAGAAAATGAACTATACCTTTCTGGCTGCCTTCTTTCTCAAACTGATCTTCTCACACCTGGAGTTTGTGGCTTTTCATCTTCTGATTCCTCGTCTGCTGTAGAGTCTGATTCTTCCTCCTTTAGATCAAACTCTATCTTCTCAGGTTCCTTTGGTTGGAATTTATGTTTAATAACATATTTCACCGCTCTGAACACCACATCTCGGTTGCACACAACCTTCCTTGTTACTGGGTTCCAAAGCTTATAACCCTTTAAACCATCCTTATACCCAATAAAGATGCACTTTTCAGATTTATTATCCAACTTGGTTCGTTTCTCCTTTGGAACATGTACATATGCATCACATCCAAATACCCTCAGATGTGAAAGAGAGGTAGTCCATACCTCTTGTGGAGTCTTATGCTCCAATTTTGATGAAGGCGATCTATTAACCAAGTAACATGTTGTCTCCACTGCCTCTGCCCAGAATTCCTGTCCTAACTCGGCACCATTGAGCATGCTTCTTGCCATTTCCATCAACGTCTTGTTCATTCATTTTGCAACTCCATTTTGCTGAGGTGTATATGGAGTAGTATTCTACCATTCTATACCACACTTCTTACAGAATTCTTCAAATTACTTACTGCAAAACTCTCCACCATTATCTGTCCTCAGCAACTTTATCTTCTTCTCTGTCTGGTTTTCCACCAGAGCCTTAAACTCTTTAAACCTGTCAAAGACTTTAGATTTCTTCTTAAAGAAATATATCCATATATTCCTTGAGAAGTCATCTATAAATGATACATAGTACACAAACTTACCCAGTGGTGGAACCTTCACAGGTCCAAACACATCACTGTGCACAATCTCTAATATCTGTTTCACCCTCTTACTACCAGAGGGGAAACTCACCCGATTCTGCTTCCCATATACACAATTTTCATAGAAATCAAAATCCAGAGAAATATTACTCATACCTTCTACCATACCTTTACCATGAAGTATTCGAAGGCCCTTCTCTCCAATATGTCGAAGCCTTTGATGCCACAACATGGTCTTCTCTCCAGATCTCCCCGAACCATCTTGCAGGTATCCTTCTCGAACACTGTTTTTACACCTACATCATCAAAATTTCTTACAAAAATCAGATTTATGGCTAATGCAGGAATATGCAGAACACTCGGAAGTGTTCTAACCCTTCCACCTTGCAACTTCAACTTTACTTTTCCGTGACCAACGCTTCTAGCCTTCCTATCATCCCCGAAGAAGACATCACCACCATAATATTTCTCATACTCGCAGAACCACTCTCTATGGGGAGTGAAGTGAAAGGATGCACCTAATCCAATCAACCATGCCTCATGATCTACATGTGTACTTGAAGAAGCCAAGTACACATCCCCACCTTCATCTGAGGTGGTTTTTGCCTCTGCAGAAGGAGCATCATTAGATCCCTTTCCTTTATTAGGAGCTTTATATTTACAGTCCCTTTTGTAGTGCCCTTCCTTTCTGCATTTCTAGCACACCACTTTTACAGGTTTTCCTGGAGATTTAGATCTCCCACTTGATGAATTATTTTTGTTTCTGTTCTGGGAATGTCCTCGTATAGACAAGGCATAACCATTCTTGCTCTCCATACTTTTGCGTCTCATATCCTCCGTCAGCAAGGATGAGACTATTTCATCAAACTGCAAGGCAGTTGCTTTGCTACCTATTGCAATAACCAGACTATCCCATGAATCTGGTAGAGAACATAACAAACTAATGCACTTATCTTCATCTAAAATTTTAATATCAACAGATGCTAACTGACTTACCACAGTATTAAATGCATTCAGATGCTCTATCACTGAGTCTCCATCTTTCATCCTCAGGTTATACAACTTTTTCCATAGGAACAGTTTATTCACCAGAGACTTAGATTGGTACAAAGTCCCTAACTTGTCCCACAAAGCCTTCACCGTAGCTTCCCCTGATACATTCAGCAATACTAAATTTTAGACACACAATCATATTGTGCTCTTTTCCTTCCAATCCAACTTCTTCCATTCTTCATCGAACACTCCCATTGGTTTAGTACCTGGATCTACCATGATCCACTGATCTTTATCCACCAACAGATCCTCCATCTTGAGTTTCCAAAACTCAAAACACTAACCATTAAATTTCTCGATCTCTATCTTTCCATTGCTCGCCATCTTCTTTCAACACCAGAATCGATCTTGCAGATCTCCCACTGAATAGGGTCTACCACATGCCTTAGTGAAACCCCTCAACAACAAAGGTGTCCCCTTGAAGCCAAAACAACTTTGATACCAAATGTAGGTTTTAAACTCGTATATAAATTACCTACATATGAATTCTAAAACACAAAAAATAAACAATGTGAGAGAATAACACATAAAACACATATAAACAGAGATTTTCCCTTGGATCCCAAAACCAAGACTACCAGCTTGGTTTCTCATTATGTTCCTTTCAATGTTATAATACATATTTATACATGCCGAAGCATCCAATACCATGGATCGAAAACCATTGCGCCCAAAACCATGGACCGAAAACCATTGCATCTAAAAAACATTTGTGAAAATCATGCACAAAACCATAGGTGGGTCTGCCCAACCTAACATAGGTTCCAAAACCAAAATTTTCCAGGCTGTTGCCCCAGACCCCATAGAGTGGGGTTACTTGCACCCCTCAAATCCCTTGTGAGCCCCCCGCTACACAATCGATGCAATGAAGGGGGGGCTCCACCCCCCTTCTAACCCCCCGGTTAACTACGTGGGCTAGTCGTGGAAAGAATACAACACAACCCAACAATCATATTGTGCTCTTTGCCTTCCGATCCAATTTCTTCCATTCTTCATCAAACACTCCTATTGGTTTAACACCCAGATCTACTGCGATCCACTGATATTTATCCAACAACAGATCCTCCATCTTGAGTTTCCACAACTAAAAATTCCGACCATTGAAATTCTCGATCTCTATCTTTCCACTGCTCGACATCTTCTTTCACCACTAGAATTGATCCCACAGATCTCCCACTGAATGAGGTCTACCACAGGCCCGATGGAAACCCCTCAGCAACAAAGGCATCCCCTTGAAGCTAAAACAACTTCGATACCAAATGTCGGTTTTAATCCCGTATGGAAATTACTTGCATACGAATTCTAAAACATAGAATATAAACAATGCGAGAGCATAACACATAAAACACATATACACAGAGATTTTCCCCTGGATCCCAAAACTGGGACTACCAACTTGATTTTTTCATTATTTTCCTTTCAATGTTACAATACATATTTATACATGCTGAAGCATCCAATACCATGGACCGAAAACCATCGCATCCAAAACCATCGCGCCCAAAACCATGTGCGAAAATCATGCACAAAACCATAGGTAGGTCTGCCCAACCTAATATAGCGTCCAAAAACAAAATTTTCTAGGGTGCTGCCCTGGATCCCATAGAGTGGGGTTACCTGCACCCCTCAAACCCTCTGTGACTCCCCCCGCTATGAAATTGGTGCAACGAAGGCCACAGGGGGGGGCTCCGACCCCCCTCTAACCCCCCGGTTAACTACGTGGGCTAGTCATGGAAAGAATATAACACAACCCAACAATAAGTGTGTACATATCGTACATACGAGGTGTGGTGATTGATAGGCATGTACATACAAGGATATGCTCTATAAGAGTCACATACATATACTAGGGTTTTTCAAGATGGGATGATGATAATGGTTGGTCTGTTATGTTATGTTTATTGTTTTTCATCGATGAAGTCTCTCTTATAATAATATATGTTCGAAATAAATGTTTGGGCTGAATTGATTATTTTTTTTTTGTAAGGTACTTCCATTCTTTCTATTCACATTAAACAAAAAGGCCAGATACACAGTTATGGTGGCCTCAACCTGCCCCGAGGGGAAACCAGGTCTGTTGGCCACCTCAGTTTACTGTAGGCATTCCAAAACCAAAATTTGATAATTTTGTCCATACTGGCTATATATACCAAACATCTAAAATTACCTATTAAGCTTCTATTCAGCATAAGACTGTAAACATAGAAAATAAAAAAACCTCTAGCATATCTTCCGCCAGATCAGGCCTTTCTGGTTCCATTATCTTTGTCTGTCTCCATGGGGAAATTCACATGATCTTCCTGGCCGGGGAACAAACCTGCCATCCTGGACAGGGTCTGGGATATCTACTCCAGCTTATTGTTCTGGTCGATCATAATGGTTTGGAAATTTTTCATTTCCTTCTGTAAGTTTGGCATTCCATTGGCGATTTCAGCCATTTCTTTAGCAACTTGTTCCAGGGCATTTGCCAAAAGACTCCTTAGAATCCAATAAATGTGCAGAGACCTTCGATAGAGTGTCTGTCTACCTCTTGTGTTGCCTGGGTCGCTAACTATAGCAGCCCACTCTTCAGTTTCCGAGCCCGACTATTCTTCCAGGACTTTGGCCTCTAGGTTTTGAATTATACGACGAATGTCTTCGTTTGTATCTTCCTAGTAACCGTGGGCTGCCTCTTGGGTAGTAGTCTAGATGAACCACCTCCCTCTGCGTTGGTTCCCTGGTTCTTCCACAGGCCTGTCACCCTAGTTGCTTTGCCTCGGACGACCCCTGCCTCCACGACCACGCCTCTGACCCTATCGAGCCATCCTATCTTCTACCTTCTCCCTGGTAATGTTTTCCACCTGCTTCTCGAGCCGTTCCTCCTTCACTCTGTCTGCGTTATCATTTCCTTTGCCCCCCGTCACCTTCATATTAAGCCTCTTCGCTGTCCTTGTCTCCCTGTCATAACCACTGTTATTTTTCCTAATCATCTGTACTCCTCCTTTCCCACTCCTACCACTTGAAACTTGATCTGACCGAATACTCATTTCTCTTGTTGGAAAGGTATCCTGAGACCTGCGATCACCTCCTACTATCCTGTCCTTATAATAAATGCCCCTGCCTTTGTCACCTCCACGTTTCCTCATCCCGATCGGGAGTGGGCTGAATTGATTATGAATTATGAGTTGACTAAGTGATGATATTGTTGTGTGAGAATTTGTATTTGGTTTATTGATTTATGTTGGCTTCGGTATTTGTTTGGATGATTGATTCAATAACACAGTGATTCAGATTCAATTATCAATATTTTGAGATATGCACATGGGAATTCTTCGGGAGAAGTGCGTACATATGCAGAATTGTTGAGAGTGGATCCAGTTTAAAACATTTTGAAAAGTGATCCACAAAGAATAATAGTCTTCAAAAAGCGGGTTGTATCTCCCTTCCAGTAGGAGGTGGAAAACAAGAGAAGGTTGTTGCCTTCTACAAGTAGGAGCCTACGTACTAGTTAAATTCTACGCTAGTATAAGATTGTAAGAATATTATTTTTGATAAAAGAAGAAGATGGAGACAAAAGAAATGGCGGTTTTCTCCCACATTGGGTTTCCACCTAAAACATTCTGGTGTTCATATGTTTTTGTGTGTTTATGTTCTATCTGTTTCTTAACTCCTCATACTTATTGTTTAACTGATGAATAATAGAACAATAATTTACTGATTAATGTGATATATATGAACAGATAAGTTATCAACAGGTCACATATAATTATCAGAATAAGAATAAGAAATTGAAAGTGTGTAAAATATCGATTCATCCCCTCTCCCCCTCTTAGTATTTTTCCTAACAATTGGAATCAGAGCAGGTCCTTCAGAAGAAGCTTAAATGCTTGAAGGAATATTCATCAAGATGAGAAATCAAGAGGGAGTGGCATCTATCAGGCCACCATTATTTAATGGAACCAACTTGGTTTTTTGGAAATTCAGAGCAAGAGCTTATCTACAGTCACTTGGAGCTGATGTTTGGGAAATTGTTGAAGGAGGCTACCAATATCCATCCACCATTCCTACAGATGAAGCAGAAAAGAAAAAATATGAGACTAACACAAAGGTTGTCAACGCTCTGTTGGGAAGCTTGGTAGAATTAGAATTTATGAAGGTTATGCAGTTGAATACAACAAAGGCTATATGGGACAAGCTCATCCAAAGTTATGAAGGTGATACTAAGGTAAAGAACTTACCAAACTTCAATCATTTAGAATTCAATGTGAAACTCTCATAATGCATAGTGATGAAAGTATTGCAAGTTTGTTGCTAGGGTAGATGAGCTCATTCATTCAATGAGAAATGTTGGTGATGAAGTAAAAGATTCAATGCTTATTGAGAAAATACTAAGATCTCTAACTCCAAAATTTGATTTGAAAGTATCTTCCATTGAAGAAATGCAGGATTTGAAGAACCTTACTGTTGAAAAGCTTCATGGGATCTTAACAACTTATGAAATGAGAAAGGGGGGTCCCTCAAATATTAGAGAAGCAACATTCAAAGCTACTTCTAAAGGAAAATAAAAGGAGGAGATTAAGGAATCAAGTTACGTATTAGATGAAGAAGAGGAAAACTTCGTAAAGAAACTCCAAGTAGGAAATGTAAGATTTAGAGGTAAGCTTTTGTTGACGGTGCTGGACCTGCCAACAATCAAGGGATCACCTTGGTATGAATTCCCAACTAGACCTCACACCATTTGGTGTGAGAGTCCCATCCGATATGATGGCCCAGTTGCCATTGTCTTAAGGATTTGCCTCAACTCTTGCTTGTCAGCACAAGAGAGGTTCGATTTGTCTTCGAGAAGTGAGGTTCGCGTGCCTGGTGAGTGTAAGTGTACTTGTGTCAATGGTTCTTTCATTGTGAGGGGAAGAAGGTGAAGTTGAGTTCTAGGTTGAAAGGGATCAGTCCCAACTCGGCTAGGAACACACGACACAAAAGGACATACACATCTTCCGGCTGAGCACTCCACTTGGATGTGGCAATCACAACATACAAGGTAAGATAACACGTACAACACTCACAGAATAGTCCAAACAAGTGCAATGGTTGTTACAACAAGGTTCAGGTGAAAGGTCTGTCTGATGTTCGGTAGAGCATTCAACATGGAAGGGACAACATTAACAACATATACAACACATTTCCATTAATAGATTATGCATTACAACAAATTAAATAGTGCAGATGTAGAACACAGGTTAAAGCAACATGCATTACAAGTGTTAAAGATCAGTCTTACAATAGATGCAATACATGTGTGAAAATGTGTTGGCCTGTTAATAGGCTTTTGAATTAAGTGAAAGTTCCAAGACACATCATTACACCATACATCACTAACTAACATAGTTACTGATCAAACAAGAACTATTACCTCAAAACTGGTACTCGAGCCCAAAGATCCCAAAAAACATGAAAAAGCACTTTGAAATCGAAAAGTGTTGATGCCTGAATAATGTTTTTGTTTTTTGTTTGTTTTGTTTTGTTTTGTTTGTTTGTTTTTGTTTTGTTTTGTTTTTGTTTTTGTTTTTTTTTTTTTTTTTTTTTTTTTGGTTTTTTTTTTTTTTTTTATCAGAGTAAATTATCAATATTTTTTAAAAATAACAGTAAAAAACAATAAAAACCATTCTGTTTGGTGCAAAAAACACCTTGAAATCGAAAAGTGTTGATGTCAGAATAACGTTTTTGTTTTTGTTTTGTTTTTGTTTTTGTTTGTTTGTTTGTTTGTTTGTTTTTGTTTGTTTGTTTGTTTGTTTGTTTTATTTTGTTTTGTTTTTTTTAGGGCACATTTTCAACATTTTTTAGTAATGATGTTAAAAACGAAATATCATGACTCTGAAAAACTTTAAATTTCCAAAGATTTTCAAACACGACATTAACGATAAAATATTACGTCTTTGCAAACCCTTAATTCCAATGATTTTTAAGCATGACATTAAAACGTTTTTGTTTTGTTTTGTTTGTTTGTTTGTTTTTTTTTTTTTTTTTTTGTTCAAGGTACATTTTCAACATTCTTTAGTAATGATGTTAAAATTGAAATCGTGACTCTAAAAAACTTTAAATTTCCAAAGATTTTCAAGCATGACATTAACGATATAATATCATGTCTTTAAAAACCCTTAAAATTCTAATGATTTTTAAGCATGACATTAAATTTAAAATATCACTTCTTTGAAAAACCTTAAAATTCCAACAATTTCCAAGCATGGTGCTAAGAAAAAAAATTTATAATTATTTTCAACCATAACATTAAAGATAAAATATCACGACTTAGAAAAAAAATAAAAATCTTGACAATTTTTCAACCAGGGAATTAAATTTTCAAAATATTTTAAGCATGACAATATGGAAAAAAAATTAGGACTAAAAAAACTTTCAAAATGAACACCTGAATGAAAGAGTTATTATACCAAGAGTAACTTTTTTTAAATGCTAAATGTATAGAGATTTTGAAATCTTAGCATAAGACAACTTGATACATTGCGAAAAAAATTTAAAAATCAACTATCAAATTGACACACAATGTAGGTGAGCTCAACCCATTGTAATGAAAACTTAAAGACCAACCATGAAATTAAGACATTGTAGGGCAGACTCGATTCATTATAAACAAAAATTTAAAATCAACTATCAAATTGCACATAATGGGATCGGGTTGCTAGACAAGCATCGACACATAATATAAGAAAACAAAAATTCAAATGTTGAAAAAAAATTACAAAATAAAAGTAATAAAGCATTAAAAACATGGCAAAAAAAAAATCAAATATGAAAAATATATGGAAATGCAAAAATTCAAATATTGAGAAAAAAACAATAAAGAGAACACAAAAAAAATCAAAGAAAACAAAATTTCAAACATTGAAAATAAATAAATAATAATAACAAGTAATAAAATATAAAAAAAAAGCATGACAAAAAAATCAAATATAAAAAATATATAGTATGACATAAAAAAAACTATAAAATGTAAAAAAAATTAACCATAGCATGTAAAATTGAAAAAGAAAAAAAATGAGAAAAAAGAGTAAAATAAAATAAAAACCAAATAAAAAAACAAAAATTTAAAATAAAAAAAAATAAAAATTACAAAAATGAAATACAACATTAAAAAAAATTAAAAACTTAAAAAAAAAAATCCCTAGTAACCTCGCGGCCCAACTAGCCATGGGCGGCAAGGAGACGATTAATGACAAAAAATAAATTAAATTTAATAAAATATATAAAAAAAATAAAAACAAAAAGGAAACCATAAAAATGTGAAAAGAGAAATCAAAATTAACTTGTAAAAATGAAAAAATTAAATAAAATAATAAATAAATAAAACAAAAAATAAATAAATAAGTATAAAAATAAACAAAAAAATATTTAAAAATATATGATGATGATGATGGTTAACGTCCTCTGAGACCAAACATTGGTCTATCGGACCTAAAGAAACAAATTATTTATTTTGATTTAAGATTTTATTCCTATACTCAAAAAGTTTGGAGAGAAGCCTCCGAAGCTCACTATAATTTTGACATTGTAAAAGGCTAGGAAGGTCAGTATTGTAACAAAGATTGTGAAACTGAGATCTAATGTGGTTGTACGCGGGGCACTCTATGAGGAAGTGGTTTTCATCCTCGATGTTCCTATTCTCACATATATGGCAGATCCTTTCCATCCATGACGTTTTAAGAACTGCCCAACGACTTGTTTCACTATGGAGCTCATGAGAATTCGTTCTAATCTTTGCTATATTAATTTTCTTCTTTGAGCTAGTTAAAATAGGGAGATACTTTTGATCTTCTAGGGTGGGGTTGATGACCTTCTTATAATAACTTAATTTTCTTTTAGCCGCTAAATCTTTCTCACACCTCATTTTTTCTTTGAACTTAGAAGTGACAATATCTTTAATGTTATTTATGTTTTGCAATGCATCATTCTCATTGATCTCCCAATAGTTTAACCAAGCCCTTGTGTCTTTATGCCACCCCCGATTGAGCCCTAAGTGGTTTGGGCTGGAATTTAAAGCTAGCTTAGGAAGTTTATGATCGTCTATGTTATTGAGTTTGTGCTTGTACAAAAGAAACCTAATCATAGCTAGGCTCTCAATAGGGGAAAGACCTGCTTCTATAAGGAGAATAGGATAGGGTGTATTATTTTTAATTTTCAGGTTATAAGTTATAAAATGCTTCAGGATTTGCTCAATCTTTCTCCATGATTCTCTGGAGATGCTGCAACCCCAAACCTCACAACCATATAAGATAACAGGAGTGACTAAAGTTTCAAAGAGGAACTTCTTTTTATCCTACATTACAAGGTTTGTTGTTTTACAATTATTTGCAAGACCAAAATAAGCTTTCCACCCCGCATTAATCCTTTTCTCAATGCTATGGTTCCAATTGAGCTTGTGATGAATATGAATTCCTAGGTACTTGTAAGAATACACTTCCTCCAAGTTATTATTGTCATACATAAAATTAGCGTAAGTGAGGAGGAGAGAGGAAACCGCTTTTCAGGCGGTTATTCCATAAAGTTAAAAATAAAAAATAAAAAAAATGAGAAAAGGACCATTTTTAAAGTTAAAATAAAAAAATAAAAAGATCATTTAAAAAAATGTTAAATAATTATCAAAAAATAAAATAAATTTAAAATTAAAAAAAAAAAAAAAATCCAAAGCAAACAAAAAAAAAAACTTAAATTAAAATTAAAAATATTTAAATTTAGAAATTTAAAAAAGAAACAATTAAAAAATAACAATCTAAAAAGAAAACAAAAAAAAAAAATATATAAAAAAGATAATTAAAAAAAATAAAAATAAATTACAAAATACCACAACCCTCATTGCCCCCACCCCTCCCTTCCCCAGCCTTGGCCACCTCCCTCCCTTGGCCCCCCATTGCACCACCCCCCCCCCCCCCCGAAACCTGAGCCGCTAGCTAGCGGGCAAGAGGCCACAGGCTGGGGGCTTGGGTGGAGAGGGGATAAGGGCTTGGGTGGGGAGAGAGGGGGAGGTGGTGGGTTGGGGGAGAGGGGGAGGTGGTGGACCGAGGGTGGCGAGGGGAGTTGGGTGAGGGAGGCTCGAGGGTGGGGAGGCGAGGGGGTTGAGGAGAGGGGTCAGGAGGAGGGGGAGGATAGGGTGGGGTGCAATTTTTTTTTTTTGAATTGTTTTTTTTTATATATATATATATATATATATATATATATATATATATATATATATATATATATATATTTTTTTTTTAATTGACTTTTATTTTTTAAAATTTTTTTTATTCTTATTTTTTTTAATTGTTTTTTAAATGTTTTTTTATTTTATTAATTGTTGTTGTTGTTGTTTTTGTTTTTTTTTAAATTGTTTTTTTTTTGGTCAAGTAAGAATGGAGCTTTCTATTAACGGAACAAGTACATTACATATGTTATAGGGTAAACCAAAAATCCTTTCATTTACCAAAAAATGGTCCACATAACCTATCAGAAGTGTTATTGGCTTTAACCTTTAAAACTTGAAACCATTCACTCTAATGGAAAATAAAAGGATTACATAGGAAATACACAAAACCCGACTCACAACCCAAAAGGTCAGACTTAAAAAATAATACATCTGCAACCATAAAAAACCGCAGTCCATCTCTTTCAAAGATCCAATGGCTAATGTCAAATCTCGAAATTGCCGATCGGCAAATCGCAATTCCAACCCACCTCCTTCCTCCGACCACCGAACAACCAGTTGCATGACTGAACCTCCACCATTGATCTACCCATCGTGGATCCAACGATCCACGCTGATTTCGGGTGGACAAGTAGCACGAAGAATGACCACCCAAAAAGCGGTTTCCTCTCTCTTCCTCGCTGCTACGTGTCGCTAGAAGAGTGGAATCGGAGGCCAACCTCGAAAAATCTGTTACCACTCAGACCCCGCTCGAAATACCACTTGTGGTTCGAGAAACCATTCCTGTGCGAATTAATTTGCGCGCTCTTTCGCCAAGAAAATTAATTTGCGCACTCTTCTGCCAAGCAACAGGCAAACAATTTAGGCTTCCCTATCCTCCCACTTGTCTCTTTGTCCTCTTCAATCCATCATGTCAATCCATTGCTCCCTATCTTTGGCAGCTTGACAGAGACAGTCCTCTAACAGTTTACCTAGGAGTAACAACTCCCAAACATGTCGAGCGTCCCTTTCCTTATTAGTCACTCCTTCATTCACCAAACGATCAGCTAACATGTTAGCTTTTCTTTTCACATGCACAAATTTTACAAGTTTTAAGGTTTGCAGGTGGGCGTAGATACGACGAAAGACCTACGATAGCCTCCAGTGTTTCGACACTTTTTCCGATGATGTGCCATTACATATTTTCTTGGCCGCTCTAATAATCAATTTCGGATTAGCTTCAATGATGACATTATGTTAATTTGAATCCACCAAGATTTCCAAGCATTTCTCTAGGGCCATGAGTTCCGCCATGTTATTAGTGGCCTTCCCCAAGTGGCCATGAAAGATCTTCTTTATTTGACCTTGTTCATCTCTTGTAGCACCCCAAAACCAGCTAACCCTGGGTTGCCCTTAAAAGCTCTGTCTATATTGACCTTTAAGAAACCATGTGGAGGAGGCTTCTAAATATTTATATCTGCATTTGTTTGGCTCACACTCTTAATTATGCCCTGTGGGCTTATAGATTGGAGACCCAAATGAAGTAGAATACTCGCATCTTGGGGTAGAGGAGGGTCCTTAGAAAGTGTCCTCAACAAGCTATTAACTGTGTCTTTAAGTTGCCTTTAAATTTGGTCAATTATGTGTTGGGGCTTGCTTCCTTTGTTCTTGAAGATCCGACTATTGCGCTCTTTTCAAACATTCCAGATGACAAAGCCTAGAACCAGAGTCCAGGCTTTATTAATGATTTCATTCCCTGAGAAAATTTTCCTCCAATTCTTCAAAGTGTTGGAGATGTTGAGTCTGTCCCTATCAGTGTACCTAAAGATTGAGGCCACCCATTACCACATGGTGGAGGTAAAAGGGCAGAGGTTGACAAGGTGATCCATCATGTCCTCTTGTGAGCCATAGAGGTAGCATTTGGATGGTCCAGTGAAGCCTTTTTTCAGGGTATTCTCCCAAGTCAAGATTTTCCTTTGATAAACTATCCAAATAAATAATTTTATTTTCATCCAGTGGGGGCTCTGCCAAAGATTCTTCCAAACTTGATCAAGGTTTAGATAGTTAAATCATGTTACTACCTATTTAGCTTCTTTGAGGTTAAAGTTTCCTTCGATGTTCTTTCCCCATCTTAGTTGGTCAAGCAAGGAGGATACCAGAATCCTCCTATGTTCTAGATCCTGGGTAAGAGAGTCTTCCTGGGCCTTTATAGGACTCTCTTCACTGTAGCCTAGATCCTTCTAAGATCTCCATTTTCCATTTTTCCTATCCTGGTCCCAGAAGTCCTTAACCATAAGTAGACCTTTGTTGTCTATGTCATTCTTGAGAGCTGCTAATTCATCCTTATACAAGTTGGGTTCCTGTTACCAGTTTTCCTCCCAAAACTGAGCTAGGTTCCCAGCTCGAATTTCCCAGAAACTATGTTGTTGAACAATACCTTTATTTTCCCAGGAAAGGTTCGAAATGTGGGAGCCCTTAATATGCCCTGACATTCTAATGTAATCCTTCTCCTGCCAATGCTTGGCATATTTTTGTTTCCAAAGCTTAGCCCAGGGAGTTCCCGATTCCTTGATCCACCTCCACTAGAGTTTAGCTCTCGAAACTCTGCTTATGGTTTTAGGATCATGAAGCCCCAAGCCACCATGGCTCTTGGATTTGCAGATCTTGTCCCAGGCAACTAAAGCCCATTTTTTTTCTTTTCTCCGCTACCCCATAAAAAGACCCTTTGTATGCTCCTGATCTGTTGCATAATTCCTTTAGGAGTAGGAAGAGTTGAGAACATGAACATGGGAATGGCCTGTAGGATAGCCTGTGTGAGCACAAGGTGTTGGGTAGAAAAGGCCCCGTGTAACGGGTTTTGGGGCTGAAAGCCCACAATTTTGGGTAAAAATGGGGTAAAAGCTTCGGGAAGTGCGAATTGCAATGAGTCTAGTCAAAGGGTTGTCCGCCCAAAAATAGTGTAAGAAAATAGAAAGTGAGCTGGCCTGCCCATGGCCTGCAGACCATGGGAATGTATAATTAGAGCAAGGCTCTAAGGATAGAAGGTAGATTTTAGTTTGGATCTTGAATGTTATGGATTTATAAATTCTAAGTTCACTCTGAGTCTATAAGTCTGAGTCATGGGTGATAGTAGTAGAGTAGGCTCTCCAGCTATGTCCACAGAGGCCTGGTAGAGTCCACAGTTGTGTGCACGGGCCCCTATAGCTGAGTGTGCAAGGTGGATCTGGTTGTAGCGAATAGGAGATAAATAAAGATAAGTGTTGCTGAATCATTGTGTGTTTTATCGCAGATCTATATGTTTATGCTTATGCTCTGAATTTATGCAAATATATAAGATTTATGGGTACACGCACTAGTTATATCTATTAACTGTTTGCTTAAAGACCTTAATAACTAGAGCTGATCTATAATAACCACATTAATAATAAGAATCTAAGAAATTCCTCACCACTGAGCTTCACGAAGGCCAGACGAGTTGAGCAGAGTAGCGCGTGTGTGCAGATTAGTTCGTGACCCTTCTAGTCCTCATCAAGGCATACCTAGGGTGTAGAAACCTGATTCCAACACCCTCCCCTGCTACCTCGGGTGAGACTTCAGTTCGCACTCTGCGGACTGTTGCCGAAAGGGCCGGTAGTGCAGGATGTGTTTGGCTAAAACACTTTCGAACCTAGGTCAGGCCCCATCAAGCCAACAAATGGTTTCGTTGCCAGAACTGGGATTTGCCTAAGGGATGTTTGATGTCAGAACACTAGAACCCTATGAAGAAAGAGATTGAAGATTGGTTAGATCAGAAGCTCCACGAGTTCGTAGTACATGAAAACTAAACTCCATAGATATCTGAAGAGAGGTGGCTATATCGCTACTTATACATGGAAATCCATGAGATCTTCTTCGGGTCCTTCTCGACAGAATTGTATGAGTGGATTCTGAGACTAGCTAATAGTCAAGGGAGGTGCAGACTTGATCAGCCCATCGTGGGGACTCCAGAATTGGTACGTAGGCTAGAGGCATTTGAAGATAAAATCGCACGAGCAGTAAATCACTGGTTGGATCAGATGATAGGAGGGTTTATCACTGAGTTCGCGATAGACACAACCGTGAGCTACAGTGAGGTGGAGCAACATTTTCTCAAGGGACCGTTGGGTAAGTATATCAAATCGTTGAATACGTGGATTAAAATGTTGTTATGTGAAAAATAGGTTATGAGAATCCATTGATGTTTGGGGTAACACAGAGCAGAATAGGCTACCAAGGGATCGAAGGGTTAGAGAACAGTCCCCTGATTTCACTTTCACGAGAAAGTGAGGAGGAAGAGGAAGATTTACAAGCCCTGATTGCCTAGATTGAAGCACAGGATGAGGAAGAGGAAAATGTTTCCCAAGTCTCTTTGGAGATAATGTTACCACCATATATCTCTCCGTGGAAAGGGACGACCAAGATACTGAAGGACTTGGAGGCCACAAAGATTTCGCTCCAGACCCCGCTTATTCTGGATGAAATAAGATTTGACGGTCTGTCATTGGGTCGGATACCGAATATCAAGTTTGAAGATTGGGATCTCGTGAACAGTGAGAAGTTTCCCCAGTTGTTCGCAGAAAAATTACTACAACAGAAGTGGTTACAGGGTGTGGAGAAGGCGGGACTACTCAATCTAAGGTGAATACCCCACTATCACCACACGGCCATGACAATCTTTGTTATCCGATAGTTACTATGTCTAGTACATGATGGGCATCTCTATCTAGAGGAACCGATTCCCATCACATCCAATTTAATACACCAAATTTCCCAGCTTCCTACTAAAGGAAACGATCCTGTAGATATAGCCAGAACGAGTAGCGATCTCGCAGAAGCCATGAAGGTTAAGTATAAGCTGGAAAAGCAGAAGTGAGGGTATGTAATATCAAGCATCAAAGACCGAGGGGTACGTGTTGCCACCCAATTACTGGACGATAAACTCATGAGGAAATGATGCACAAACGAGGTGCCCGCCTTTGTCATTACACTTGCAGAGAAATGCGCAGAAGGGGTTCAGTTCAACTGGGCGTAGTTTCTCTGTGATGAATTTTTGATGAATTGTCGGGAAGCCTAGGAGTATGGTAAGACTTTCCATTATGCATGGTTGCTCTTAATAATCCTACTAGTTGTAGGAGAGCTGCCGAAGGGCAGCCAGTTTACTGACATTGACAAAAGCCTACCTGATGCCGTGCGGTATAACTCGCTCTGCTACGAAAGATGCCACAAGGATTCATGAGATCAAGTTGTTTTGGATATTCATGGAGGCGAGTATTTGGACATGGATCAACCGTAGACCGCGGTTATCCCCGATAGTATACAACCGTTTGCAAAGTGTGACCGAGTTCAAGGTGGATATACATAATCTATATATTAGGGCACGAAAGGATCCCACTCGAACATGGGTGAAGCTTCCATTAATTGCAACAGATGATGCCGTTTTTGAGGCAATGGTGGCATGGCCTCCAGAGTGGCATGCGCCAGACCCAACTAAATTAGAAAAGATTATAGATCAGTAGCAGAAGAAGGAAATCAAGCCGCGCATCACAAACTTGGGGGAAAGAACGCACCAGGAATAGAAAAAACCCATGCAGAGGGAGGTGACTGAGGTAGTAGCAGAGACCATCACTGCGCCCGCTGAAGAGATTATGGAGGAAATGTACATGGAGAAGGATCTACAGGGGGAAGTGGAGGCACAGGAGTGCACGGACCTAACCACATCATCAACTCAACTGAAGAGACCGTGCATCCAGGAGCAGCCACTAGCATGCAAAAAGATGAAGACAACAAGGACTTTGGAGGGGGATCTTCTTGCCAGTAAAGAACTAGTGCACGATATGACTAAGGGTGTTATGGAGGAATTAATGACAGAGCAGAAAACTATGTTAGGGGCACTCAGAGCACAATTATAGGTTTTACAAGTGCGACCCCTTGAGGGATGATTCTGACCCTTGCGGAAGGTACACTCGCAGTGGAGCAGATGGTGCGTGCCACCACAATGAACACCTTAGTATTACCATCAGGTGTTGTCCTAGTAGAGGCTGAAGGTGACATGAGGGGTTGGGGGTTGAACTTGGCTACCCTTCTTAGAGAAACCCTATAACAACTACAGGATGGGGTAACCGTTGAGCTTCGCGCCAGGGAAGGCTGCACCCTCCAAGTCTTAATGGAGCAAAAAGGAAATCTGGAACATATCAGTCTACAACGCGACGACTTGATTGCACATAACCAAGGATTGGAATAGGCCATGGAGGAGGTCTATAGCAGTGTACCAAAACTAGCTGTGCCAGCGGAACTCCCCGCAACTGACAATATTCATCACATGGCAGCAGGATTCTGGAAGGCTCAAGCGAAGGCTGCAAAAGCTCAATGGGAGTTGAACTTACAAATCGCAGAGCTAAGGATGAAGGCGTAGTGTACTACACCCCCAGAAGTTAGAGAGTAGCGCCACTATGAAATTCAAGCAGGGTTGCAAGTGATAGAGCACAATGTACAAGACTGCATGAGATTCTTGGCTCAGTCCCTTCTTATGCTCACATCACTACAAGAAGACCCAACAATGCAGCAGGTAGAGACAGAAGGGTGGGAGTTGCATAAGGCTTATGACAATGTTCACGGGACTACGCAAACAATCACCATCACTCAGCATTTGGCCAAGATGAGGGAGGCCCAGGCTCTAAAGGAGTAGGTGGACACCGCACAACAATGAGAAGTTGGGCTCAATGCACACATCCAGCCTTGGCTTGAGGAAGCGTTCATGGTTACCACTACGATCAAGGGGAAGCTGACCCAGTTGCAGGACAAATATGCACTAAAGCAGGAAGGTGCCTTCGACGATGCATTAGAACTCCTGGCACAATTGATACAACAGACAATGGAAGAATTTGTGGTAGATGTCAATACAACACAAAGCTTGTTGGAGGAACTACAAGCAAAGATCAACGCACCAACCAGGTGACTCGGGACGAGTCATGATTGTGTTGGGGGCCTGTTGGGTAGCGGAGGCCTCGCGTAACGGATTTTGGGGCTGAAAGCCCGCAATTTTGGGTAAAAATGGGGTAAAATCTCCACAAAGCACGAATTGTAATGAGTCCAGTCAAAGGGTTGTCCGCCCAAAAATAGTGTAAGAAAATAGAAAGTGAGTCGGCCTACCCATGGTCCGCAGACCATGGGAATGTATAAATAGAGCAAGGCTCTAAGGATAGAAGGCAGATTTTAGTTTGGATCGTGGATGTTATGGGTTTATAAATGCTAAGTTCGCTCTGAGTCTGTAAGTCGGAGTCGTGGGTGATAGTAGTAGAGTAGGCTCTATAGCTGTGTGTGTGGGCCCCTGCAGCTGAGTGCATAGGGCGGATCTAGTTGTAGCGAACAAGAGATAAATAAAGATAAGTGTTGTTGAATCATTGTGTGTTTTATCGCAGATCTATATATTTATGCTTATGCTCTGAATTTATGCAAATCTATAAGATTTATGGGTGCACGCACTAGTTATATCTATTAACTGTTTGCTTAAAGAACTTAATAATTAGAGTTGATCTATAATAACCACATTAATAATAAGAATCTAAGAAGTGCCTCACCACTGAGCTTCGTGAAGGCTAGACGAGCTGAGCAGAGTAGCGCAAGTGTGTAGACTGGTTCGTGACCCTTCTAGTCCTCATTAAGACATCCCTAGGGTGTAAAAACCTGGTTCCACCACCCTCCACTGCTACCTCAAGTGAGACTTTAGTCCGCACTCCGTGGACTGTTGCCGAAAGGGTCAGTAGCGTGGGATTTGTTTGGCTAAAGCACTTCCGAACTTGGGTCAGGACCCATCAAGCCAACACAAGGCGACCCGCCAAATTTAAAGACCTGCATGTCCATTTTCTAATTTTGTCCTGAAATTTGTTTATGATTGGCTCCCACACTTCCTTGTTGAGAGGTTTATTTGTGAGAGGTATGCCCAGATACTTGGAAGGTAGTTGGTCCCTTTGAAACCCAAGAATTCTGGGGATATTTCTTTGAATAGCAATGTCAGTGTTAAAGAAAAAAAACTTTTGATTTGTTGAGGCTTACCTCTATGCCAACAGCCATAGCAAAGTCATTCAAAATATGTTTGATCGTTCTTGCTTCCTTGAATGTGGGTATGCCCTGCAGCATTGTGTCATCCAAAAATTGTTGATGAGTGTTAGCCACTCCATCCAAGATGAGTTTGATGCCCTGGATTCTTCCTTCAACATTTTCCATTTTAATCGCTCTGCCTAGCCCTTCCATCATGAGAACAAAGAGGAAGGGTGAGAGCGGATCCCCTTGTTTGAGCCCTCTGGAGGGTGTGAAGAGTCTTGAAGGAGCGCCATTATGCAGGATGGAGAAACTAGCCATGGTAACTAGTGCTATAACCCATCTTATCCAGTTTTGATCGAAGCCAAAGGCTCTTAGAACTGCCCTTATGTAAGACCAACTTAGCTTGTCGTAAGCTTTTTCTAGGTCCAGTTGAATGATCATACCAGCTTGTTTGTTGTTTTTGCGAGAGTGAACCACCTCATGAGCTTGGATGATATTATTGAGGATTTGTCTTCCTTCCACATAGCCCGTTTGCTCCTCTGAGATGAGAGCTGGTAAAAGGGGCTTGAGCCTATTGGTGATCACCTTGGAAATAATTTTATACACCACATTACATAAAGCTATAGGTCTGAAGCCATCCGGAGTCATGGCTTTTTCCTGTTTTATGATCAAATCTATGAAGGAAGCATTAAAAGCCTTCAAAACCGTTTTGGATCTTCCTGAGTCTTCCACCACCTCAAGGATATCCTATTTGATTGTTTTCCAACATGATTTGAAGAAGTCTACATTGAACCCATTCGGGCCTGGAGCTTTTCCATTTTGTATTTCATTGATCACTTCACTGACCTCCTCTTCCAACACTAGCCTGTTAAGATTGTGGTTATCTTCTCTGGTAACCAGCTGAGGGATATACTGAGTGAAATGGTTGATGAACCTGGATCTATCCCTAGAGGCTCCTTTGCAATACTGAGGAAATGTTATTCAAGGAGAGATTCCATGTCTTTGTGAGAGACGTATTTCTCTCCCTTGAGAGTCTTTGAGCTTTGTGATTCTATTGTGTGCCCTATGATCCATTGTGGATTTATGATAGAACTTCGTGTTTCTTTCTCCCTCTCTAATCCACTATATCCTTGACTTTTGTCTCCAGAAAATCTCCTCTTGCAAGCACCGATCTTCCCATTCTTCCTGCAAAGAATCAGCTAGCTTTTTCTGTTCCTTGGTAAAGCCCTCTATGATGTTGATCTAATTGATCTCCTGGAGTTTCTGCTCAGCTTCTCTTTTGGCTTTGAAGATATTACCAAATTCCTTTTCGTTCCACCCTTTAAGCTTGGATTTGATATGTTTAAGTTTCTGTTGGAGCAGGAACATTCTAGTGTCCTGAATGTTTAGATCCTCTCTCCACCATTTGTCAATATTACTGGTGAATTCAGGGTGAGAGAGCCAGGCATTCTCAAACCTGAAAGGTCTGTTTCTTGGTGTGCCCATAAAATTGGCTTCCAGCTATATAGGACAATGATTTGAACCTCCAAAGGGAAGAATAGAAGCTGTTATGGAAGGGCCTGAGAGAAATAGGTTCTCTGAGATAATAAATCTATCTAGTCTAGATGTGACTTGTGCAACCCCTCCCCTTTTGTTGTTGTAAGTGAAGGTCCCATTTATTGTTACAGTGTCCACTAACCCCATGTTCATTATGAAGTTCTGGAAGGCCATGGAGTCCCTGCCTAGCTATCTGATACTGCCTTTTTTCTCTATAAGAGATCTTATCATATTGAAATCTCTTGCAACGATCTAGGGCATATTTGGGTGTCTTGCTCTTAGTTCCTCAAGGTAGGTGAGAATCTTGAGTTTGTGTTCTTGATTTTGAGGTCCATAGACATTTGTGATCATGTATATCTCCTTATCACCTAAAGGTTGACAAACAAAAGAAAGATAGTTCCTAGATGCCTTAGCATCCAGGATTCCAAATTTTTGTGGATACCACAGTGTGAGAATCCCCCCTGCTGAGTTTTTTGCTTTAACCTCTAGATATTCATACTTGATTAGCCATTTATTATGAATTTCTCTAATCTTATCCATCGAACATTTTGTCTCCTGAATAAAAACCATATCTGGTTTTTCTTCTTTTATTCTAGTATTGATATTTCTCGGTTTCCTTTTATTTCCTATGCCTCTAATATTCTAGGTTGTGACCTTCATTAAGAAAGGTTTGTAAAGGAGTAACTGGTGAGCTCTTTCATCTTACCTTAGTTAATCAATAGTTTCCCACATTTTTTCATCAACTCCTTTTGTCTTTTGCTTCCTCTTTTCCTGCCTGGGTTCTTTGGAGATTGTGTCTGTGTCTACTCCATCATTTTGACCCCTCTATGTTCTTGGCTTTCATGATTTTTTTTTTAACTCCAGTTCCCTTCGATTGTGATCTCCATAGGAAGAGCTATTGAACCCTGTCATATTCCTCTTTTGGCAGGGAGTCCATCCCTTTGGTTGTCCTTTGTTCCAGAAATTTCTCTAGATCAAGATTTTCCCTATCTAGAATCTCCTGTAGTTCATGGTCCTCCATTCCCGCCTAACTTGGAGTCATCATGGTCCCTATTTATCTCCATAATGTTTTCTATGATATCTTCCATGCTGTCATCCTTTTCCTTCTCATTGATAATGTTCTCCATTTCCTGGTTTGTTTCTTTGTTTCCTTCTTCTTCTTCTAGGATCTTAAAGCTATTGTGGCTCGATTGTCTTTCCTCATTGATCTTATTTTGCGGCCTCTTTCCACCTTTCCCTTTTCCCCCACCCTTGGTAAAACCCTTAGGATTTTTATCCACAGTGGTTTTCACATTTCTCTCGATGTTGTTTGTTAGGCAGTCTCTATATAGATGCCCATACTCATGGCATTTGCGGCACCTAAATGGGATGTGCTCATAGTCCATTGCCTGTACCTATTCTTCATCATATACTTCTAAAATTATCGCGTCCGGAAGTACTCCAGATAAGTCCATTTCCATGCATATCTGGGCGAAGGAGGTGTATTTTCCTTTCAGAGTTGCATCTGAGATCTTTAAAAAATGCCCCAGTTTGTTGCCTATTGTTTACAGCGATTCCGACAGCCAATAATCTAGAGGAAGGGAGTATAGTCTAATCCATACTGGTACCCATGTAAATGTCTTGCATTCCGGAACAAAGTTCATCATCCATAGCCACATGTAGAGGCCTGCAACAACATAGAAATAAGGCCCTCCTTCAAACACTCTGTCTTTATCTGCTAGGCTTGTGAATACTACTGTAAAGAAGCCCTTGGATCCCAGATGAAGGTGTATTTCCCCCTTTGGCTTCCAGTGGCTCCTTATCCATACATGCAGCACCCTCTTCGTCGGCCATATTCCCATGAATTTGCAGATGACCGCATGTTCCATCATATGATCCCTATGCGCTTGTAGCGCAGGGTCGCTCAAGATGACCCGAGGAATGATGTTTGACTTAGGTTTGCAGACCCCAGTTGTCCTTATAGAAGTAGGTTTTTGACTGCTATCCCCTTTCTCCTTTTCCTTACTAGCTTCCTGTTGCTCCCCTTCTTGTTCATGAGGTCTGTTTCCTCCCAATATGTCCATGTTACTTGCCACTATTGCCTTCTCCAGAGGCTTCTTGAAACGCTGCTTTCCCGCGTCCTTGCTTCTATCCATAACTACTTGACTATAGGAGGGAGCAGCACTCCCCCCTGTGTCTCCCACCATGGTTCCCAACATCAAAACCCTAACCCTAGATCAAGTTGCAGAGCTTTCCAGTTATAAGTGCATTCTCGTCCTAATCCAAGCTTCCTTTTTTAAATTGTTTTTGAATTTTTTTAAAAAATATTTATAATTTAATTTTTTATTTAATTTTTGTTATTTTTTTAATGTTATTTCTTTATTTTTATAATTTTAATTTAAAAATTTAATTCTTAAGTTTTAATTTTATCTTTAATTTTGTTTATTTAAATTATTTAATTTAAATAATTTTAATTATATATATATATAGATATAAAATTTGTTTTTGGTAATTATTTAATTTTTTTTTTTTTTTATGATGTTGATGATGATTAACGTCCACTGAGACCAATCTTTGGTCTATCAGACCTAAAGAAACGAATTATTTAGTTTGATTTAAGATTTTATTCCTATGCTCAAAAAGGTTGGTAACTTAAAAAAAATGTTTTTAGATTTTTTTTTTGTGGATCAATTTGTTTTTCTTTAAATTATATATATTTTTGAAAAAAAATCATTTTAATTTTATTTATTTATTTATTTATTTATTTTTGTTTGTTTTTTTTTTCATTAATTTTTTATTCAATTTTTTTATTTTTACGAGTTAATTTTGTTTTGTTTTTTTTTTTTTTTTTTAACATTTTTATAAGTTTTTTGTTTTTTATATATTTTTTGTATTTCATTTTTATTTGTCATGTTTTTTTTTTTAATTTTGTTATGTTTATTTATTTATTTTTATGTATTTTTTATGTTTGATTACTAAAATGTTTTTATTATTTTTATTTTTGTCACGCTTTATGTTTTATGTTTTTTATTACATTTTTATAGGTTTTTTGTTTTGTTTTTTTGTTTTTATATATTTTTTGTATTTGATTTTTTTTTGTCATGTTATTATTATTATTATTACTTTTTTTTTATGTTTTATTGCTAACATGAAACTCACCAATATTTAAACAAAATTATCCACACTTAATTCAATAGAAAATTTAAAGTGTAAAAACTAAGCCCTCTAAACAAAAAGGGTTGATGCTCATCAACACTTTTCAAAATCAAGATGAAAATCACTAACAAAAAAAAATGTTCACACTTGATACATAAAAAAAAATTAAAGTGTCAAAAATAAACCCTCTAAAAGAATGTGTTGATGTTGCATCAACACTTTTCAAAATCAGCATGAAAATCACTAACATCGAAAAAAAATGTTCATACTTGATACATAAGAAAATTTAAAGTGCCAAAAATATGCTAAAAAAAGAGTGTGTTCTGGCATCACCACTTTTCAAAATCAGGTGATTTTTTGCTACCTCAAAAAAATGGGTACCAGTTCACTTTCTCATTTGATCGGTAACTATGTTAACTTCGCCAGCGGGGCATTGGAGCCACTACTTACTCCTCAAAGAAAATATTACAGACTCTCTTGGCTATGTGGGAGGAGCTGAGGTGAAAATTCCTTTGCATGTACAAATAAGGGGGTACTTATAGCCAAGGGTGAAACTGACCCTTGTGGCTATTCGACTACCTTCATGACCATTTGACTTCCATGACTCTTCGGCTTACATGACTCTTTGTTCAACAAGTGGGTCTCTTGGACTTCCACGTTACATCACATTGATTGACAACAAGCCCATAGTGGAGATGTCGGTGACATGACTCATCACGTGACTCGACATGACTTGACATGACAATGTTAGTACATTCGTGCTGCTGCTGGAGTGCATTTCGAGCTATAATGCTGCTGGATGATGGATGTCTTCATGGTGTATCATAGCTTCACCTCCACATGGCGAAGTGCAAGGAGTCTTCGATGGTCCTTGGTTCACTTCATGAAGCTTTAGCATGTTGTTCCTTGCTTGCATGTTGGAAGTCTTGACAGGCTCATCTGTTCACGAAGGTGCATGTTCATCGCGTTTGTCCGTTGGTGAACCTGTCGTTTTGCATGTGCTCCCTTCATTCATCCCATTCATTGCCTTGCCATGTTTGTTGGTGTACCTATACATGTAGTCATTCATGATGAGACGACATCAAATCCAAAACCTCCTAGTCTACCATGACACATGATCATTTGGATGCAGGTGGCTGGGTGAGGAAGCAAGGCTGTGATGCGGGATGATGGCTCCAGGCAACTGCTGATGAAAACTACGCAAGAGTCATTCAGAGATGGAGACAGGCAATCTGAGTCAATAGTGACTGTTTGCAAGGTCTGGCTTGGATGGGAGGTAAATTTGTGCAAATTTTGAGAGGAACAGTTTGGGTTACTGGAAGGCAAGGCAGGAATTCTCTGCGCATTTTTCAGAACGAACAGGCAATGGGGCTAGATAGCCAGATTTGCACAATTTTCCAGAGGAATGGGTTGGTTTGCATGAAGGGTCAGTAGACAGGGATTGCACAGTTTTTCTAGGGAACTGCCAGGGAGACTAGCAGCGAAAACTACGCAATTCCTAGAGGGAATTGCCAATTAGCTACTGGGGTCACTAGCAGCCAAAACTGTACAATTCCTAGAGGGAACTACCAGTTGGCTGCTGGGGTCACTGGCAGACAAAATTCCACACTTCCCAGAGGGAACTACCAGTTAGCTGCTGGGGTCACTAGCAGCCAAACCTGCACAATTCCTAGAGGGAACTGGCGGTTTGCTGCTAGGGTCGCTGGCAAGGAGAAATGCACTGAGGCCAACCTGCTGATCATCTTTGTGTAATTTTTGAGCTGAGCTTACTGATGGACAACGAAAGGCTTGCTCATGAACACTGCGTAATTTCTAAAATGAACAGGTGGTCGATTGTTGGGATGACTAACTAGGAAAATTGTGTAATTTTCTGAGGGAGATAGGGATGGGCATTTGGTGTCTGTCTGTATTATCTGTGCAATTTCCTCAGTCAGTTGAGTGAGTGAGGTTAGTGGCCTCTACACAATTTTTGAGGGGAGTCAGTCCCGGTGTGACTGCCAAGTCTGACTATCCGGGTAACCAGCATGAGAGTTGATTGGATTGCTTGCGGCTAGCGCAACTTGAAAATACTATCTTGGTGCTCCTACACTGTTCTGGTTGACAGTCGATCGAGTTTATGGCAGGGTGGTGGTCTGGATGTCAGAGGGGAGTCAGGTCGTTAGAACCTTCATAAAAAATGGCTAAGTGTGTGAACAATCAAAAGATGCATAGGTGATCATACGAACACACACTCGCATGACTTGATGATGAAATGACCAAACCATCCAGACACACATGTTCATCAAGACTAACTAATGGTGTAAGCGACAAGTGCGACACTCATGATTGACCATTCGTTGGTTGAGATGACACTTGTGCAACAGTGAATGTGACTCCATATGTGAGTGTGACAGATGCTTTTATAGCGAACACAAAAAGCACATACGAAGCAAAGACTTTGAGCATAACCAGAACATGATCGCAAGCAGGACTTAGACATCGGCATGCAGAGACTTGAATGTAATGAACAAGAAATACAAACATGAGCTCACGGAGTGAATCCGAGTGTGTGCAGTCATCAAGTAAAACTCTTGAAGGGAGGCTCCGAAATTAGTGTAGGCCAAAATTTTGGAGGGTGGTTGTAGCCACTACAACAACTTCCTTTCAAATGCTTTGCTTGTGGAAGGGTTGGTCATTATGCTGCTAAATTCACTTATAAAGAAAACTATGAAAAATGAAATAATTTAAAAGAAAATTTTAGAGGAAGGTTTGAAAACAAGAAAATTTTCTACACACATGAAGATAGTGATGGTCTTTCGAATGGTGAAGAAAGTCAGTTTGATAAAGAATATCAATTACTTATGGAATTTGAAGATAAATGTATTGATGATTTTGATGATGTTTTTATGGATGTGCTAGAAGAAAAGGATAATCTCATTGAAGAAATAAATCAACTTCAAATTCGTCTAGAAGAATCTAAATTAGCAGAAGAGGAACTGAAGAAACGAATTCTAGAAAGGGAGAGGCAAAATGAAAAATTAGAACTAGAAGTAGTAAGTCTAAGAAAGGAACTTCATAAAACAAAATATCAAAACCTTAGATTTGCTAAAGGATACGAGACCCTAGAAGAAATCATCAAAAAACATCAATCTCCTCTAATAAAAAATGTGTCTTGGATACAATGGAGAATCATCAAAGGTTGTAAAATCTTTTGAAACAGGTACATGAAGCTATCTCAATGCAGTAAAGGGAAGCAGTCAACAAAATTCCAATGCTTAACAAAGGAATGAGGGATCAAATGTCTCCCAGGTAAACCATCCTTACCACACTCAAAAGGGAAAATATACAAAAAGGTACTATACTCCCACAAATTTCTACTTCAATGGTCAATGCTTCACTTGTCATAATTTTGGTCATAAGGTTGCTTAATGTGTCGCTTATAAAACTATCATGACTAAAGAAGCAAGAAAACAAAATAATGAAATTGGATTAAATAAATAATCTTACAATACTTTCTAACCTCTCCAAGATGAAACATAATGCTCCTTTTGCAATAACTTTGGGCATAAAGAGACTGAATGCAGAAGTAGAATGAGACCAACTCTTCAGAATGAACAAAAGGAAATAGCAACCAAGGTATGGAAAAAGAAAACCATAGAATATGAAAATTGCGGCTTAGATTTGTATGGAGGAGATCAAGAAAATATATGGTATATTGACAGTGGATCGTCAAATCATATGATAGGTGATAAAGATAATTTTATGTCCTTTAATAAAATAAAGAAAGAAAACAACATAACCTCTGGAAAGAAATCACCTGTTGCTATTAAAGGGAAAGGAACGATTTGCTAAAGGATAAGGTTAAAGCTAGGAATGTTTTGATTGTTGATGGATTAGGACATAACTTGTTCAGTGTTATTCAAATGTGTGACCAAGGTCATGAAGTTGTTTTCATATCAAGGAACTTTGTGGTATGAAATCTCGATACAGGTAAGATCATAATAAAGGGAACAAGAACTCCTTGTAATGTCTATGTCTTGGAAGGCAATCAAGAGCATTGTTACTTGAGAAAATCAGAAGAAAGTTGGATTTGGCACAGAATATTGGGACATCTAAGATTCACCCAATTACACAAGTCAAGTAGAATGGGAGTAGTATGTGACTTGCCTAACATCTCTCTGCCAGAAAACAACATATGCAAATCATGTCAATTCGGTAAGAAAACTAGAGTTCAGTTTAATGCTAAAGAAGGTACTTCAAATAAGCCACTTGAACTTATTCATACTAATTTGTGTGGTCATATGAGAAGAAGTCTCCTTGAGGTGAACAATACTTCATATTATTCATTGGTGACTTTACTAGAATGTGTTGGATTGGCTTATTGAAACACAAAGATGAATCATTTGATAAATTTAAAGTCTTCAAAGCTTTAGTAGCAAATGAGTTCGATTTAAAAATAAAATGTCTTAGATTTGATAGAGGAGGAGAGTTTATATCAAATGAGTTTTTCGACTTTTGTGAAAAAGGCATTAAGAGGAAGTTTTCTATAGTCAAAACTCCTCAACAAAACGGAGTGGTAGAAAGAATGAACATAAAAATCCAACAAATTGCACGTTCAATGCTTGATGATTCTGGATCACCTTATATCTTATGGGGGAAGCAACACATACATCTATGAATATCCTAATGAAGCTCATATTTGGGTAAATAGTGATAAAAATCCTTATGAACTATGGTTTGGTAAGTCTTCAACTGCCAAACATTTTATATTTTTTGGAAGCAAATGCTACATAAAGAATAATGATCATTGATGATAAGCTTGGAAAGTTTGAATCTAGAGCTGATGAAGGAATTCTCCTTAGATACTCCTCTAGAAGAAAAGGATCTAAATGCTACAATAAAAGGCTTCAAAATATTTGTTGAATGCATTGATGTTATAATTGATGAAGCATCCACAGGTACCAAAAGAGAAGCACCAATAGATGAAGAACTTGTTTCTACAACAAGCCAAGAGTTTATAGGAGAGAGAACTAAAGAAGCACTAGAAGAAGGAATTGAAAACATAGAAGCATCAGAAAATACTGCGTCAAGGTATGTTTAGAAAAATCCTCCGATATCTCAAATTCTAGGTGAAAAGGAAGTTGAAGTACAAACTAGAGGAACTCTTGCCGGAACTTCTAGTTACCTAGCCTTACTATCCACAATTGAACCTCAAAATGTAAAACAAGAAAGAAAAGATGAATGTTGGGTTAAGGCAATGGATGAAGAACTTGATCAAATAGAAAAGAACCATACATGGGAGTTAGTACCAAGACCTCATGATAAAAATATTGTTCGGAAAAAATCGGTGTTCAAAAACAAACTAAATGAAAATGGAGAAGTAATTAGAAACAAAGCAAGACTTGTTTGCAAAGGCAATGCTCAACAAGAAAGAATAGAATTTGAAGAAATAGTTGCACCTGTAGCTAGACTTGAATCCATAAGAATGTTTCTTGCACTTTCAAGCTTTCATAACTTCAAAGTATTTCAAATGGATGTTAAATCTGCATTTTTAAATGGGGATCTAGAAGAAGAAGTTATATTGAACAGCCTAAAGGATTTATTCTAGGAAATGACAAAAATATTGTTTGCAAGCCCAAGAAGGCTTTGTATGGATTAAAACAAGCTCCTTGTGCATGGTATTCTTGTCTTGACGAGTATATTCGACAACAAGGTTTTAAAAAGGGGTCAGGAGACAAAAACCTAGATATATATATATATATATATATATATATATATATATATATATATATATATATAATTTGATATAGATAGACTTTTAATAGTTATTGTTTATGTAGATGACATCATATTTGGAAATAATGTAGAAACAATGAGTTAAGAATTTTCTTTTGCTATGCAACAAGAATTTGAGATGTCTCTACTTGGTGAAATAACATACTTTCTTGGTCTTCAAGTTCAACAAATAAAGAATGGTATCTTTCTCTCACAAACCAAATACCTTAAGTGGATTTTTGAAGAAATATGGAATGGAACACTGCAAGCCTGTATGCACACCAATGGTAACAAGATGCAATCTTAGTTCACATGATGATTCTCCTTTAGTAAATCAACCAAAATACAGATTTATGAATAGAATCTTTCTCTACCTTACAGGCACGAGATTAGATATTATGCATGTAGCTGGGATTGTTGGATGATTTCAAGCCAATCCTAAAGAAACTCATCTTCATGTAGTCAAGAGGATATTCAAGTATTTACAAGGAACTCAAGATTTTGATCTATGGCATCCCAAAGATGGAGTTTTTTCACTTCATGCTTACATAGACGTAGATTGGGCAAGTAACATTGATTATCGAAAGAGTACTGGTGGAGGAGAATTTTATTTGGGACCTCGTTGTGGTATCATGGTTCAACAAAGAACAAAGCTCAATTGCTTTATCTACTACTAAGGAAAAATATGTTGTTGTTGCATCTTCATGTACTCAAATTTTATGGATGATGCAAACAATGCAAGACATTCAAATCACTTGTCCTCAACCTATACCTATTCTATGTGATAATACTAGTGCCATTAGTATTTCGAAAAATCTTATCATGCACTTAAAAACCAAGCATATTCCCATAAAATATCACTTTTTGAGGGAACAAGTGCTTGAACAAAAGGTCAAACATGATTATGTTCCTTCAAAAGAACAAGTTGCAAATATATTTACAAATCCACTTCCATGTGATTCCTTTGAATATCTCAGACATAAACTAGGAGTGGTCTCTTCCTCCTCATTCTGTTAAATATTCTGACATATATTTCATGTTCAGGGGGAGCTATGACTATAACTTATTACAGTCTACTTTATGTACGTAGATCTCATTAAGGATAGTCACATATATACATGAGTTTGGTTCTAAATAGTAGTGCATGTTTCTCTCTAATGAACAAACAGTGGGATTGTCTCACAGAGAGGCTCTAGTATATTTTAGTCAGTTATTTTGTGGCCCTCTATTACTGGTATTGTTTGGTTACAGTCTGTTGATATTGAGATGCTACTTAGAAATGATATTGGCTTATGATGGTTATGAGTTGTTGCAACTGTTTTTGGCTTTACTAATTAATGAGTTGGATGTGATCAGACATGATAGTGAATAAGTTGGCACAAGTTCAGGGGGAGAATTTGCTATATTTCTACTTGGAATTATGAATTCTTTAGAATTCCTTGTTACAAAAAGATGCTTATGATTGGTCAAGTTGCTAATGACACTTTTGTTGCTGAAGTTTTGGATGATGACTATATGTTTATTGAGAAGTTGATTATGTTATGCTTCTTTATGATGATGATGCAGGATCCTATTTGGTATATGATGGTTGTTGAAGACCCTCATGTTCTTGCTTTGATTTTGGTCATAAATATCATATATGTCTCTTGCTATAAAGGTCATGTAAAGACCCATGATGTAATCCTTGTAGAACTTAGTCATGATTCGATTATTGAGCTCAAGTAAATTATGTATGTAATCCCATTATTTTTTGCATTTGATGTAATACTGAGTCAAATATGTAACCCCACTATGTTGGGTGATCAATGTAAGCATGAGACCTTGGTGATAGGAATATTCATATTTTTTTGAGTCATAGAGTCATGTACTTCCTTGAAAACATTTTAGAAGATTCAAAATATGCTCATGGGGAGCATGGTCCATATTCGTATTTAGCAGATCATCCCTATTGTGACCCTCTCTATAAAGGGAGCAATAATTCTTCATTCAACATTGATCAACCCTTTTCCCTTGATGTCAAAGGGGGAGAGGAGCGTGGTGTTTGGAGCAGAATGCTTGGAGAGAAGCTTGGTATGTTTACAAATGTGTTTACAGGGATTTATAGGTAGTGGTGACCAAACACCAAAGTAGTTTCCATCAAGTCAAAAGGGGGGTGAAGTTTAGGAAAGTATATGCGGGTTCTGTGAAGAAAAGCCACATACATATGTGGGTATGGTAAAGAAAGTTGCTTACAGTTTATGTACCATGGTATTGTTAATGCCAGGGGTCTTTACCATGGTATTGGCCCATAGTAATGAGTGTGATAAAGGATATTTGATCTCGTCAAAGAATACCATCGACATTACTATGGGATTGGCTAAGGCCTAAGCTATATAAGGAGATGGAGATCCAAGTGTTAGGTGTGCAAGTTTTGTGCATTCTATGAATGATTTGATCTGAAATAGGTGTGCACCAAGGAGCAAGGAAAAGACACAGATCTGAAAAATCTGATGTTTGACACTAAGTAATCATGTACATATGTGGATCCACTACTAGATAGTTATGTATATATTTTGCAGTATGGATAGATCTATACGCAGGTGTGGTTAATGATAAGCACATACATACATGGATATGATTTATAAGAGTCGCGTACATCTACTAGGTTTTTCAAGATGAGCTTATGATAATGGTTGATCTATTCTGTTATGTTTACTGTTGTCTGTCGATGAAGCCTCTCTTATACTAATCTGTGTATGTCATAATTTTTTGGGCTGATTTGATTGTGAATTAGAAGTTGACTAAGTGATGATACTATTGTGTCATAATTTGTATTTGGTTCAATGATTTATGTTAGCTTTAGTATCTGTTTGGGTGATTGATTTAGTAACACAATGATTCATATTCAATTATTAATATCTTGAGATCTGTACACGAGTATTCTTTAGGAGAAGTGCGTACATATGCATAATTGTTGGGAGTGGATCTAGTTTGAAACATTCTGAAAAGTGATCCACAAAGAATAACAATCTTCACAAAGGGGGTTGTAGCTCCCTTCCAGTAGGAGATGGAAAATGAGAGAAGGTTGTAACCTTCTACAGGTAGGAGCCTACGTACTAGTTAAATTTTGCGTCAGTACAAGATTGTAAGAAGATTATTTTTAATAAAAGAAGAAGACATATACAAAAACAAAGGTGGTTTTCTCCCACATTGGGTTTCCACCCAAAAAATTATGGTGTTCATATGGTTGTGTGTGTTTATGTTTTATCTGCTTCTTAACTACTCATATTGACTGTTTAATTGATGAATAATAGAACAATAATGCATTAATTAATGTTTTACAGATGATCAAATAAGTTATCTATATATACGTGGGTTTCTGTAGTAACATTCACGTATATATGCTAGTTTCCTTTACAACAGTTGCGTATAATAATCAGAATAAGAAATTGAAATTAAAAATGTGTAAAATACAAATTCACACCCCCCCCCCCCCAAATTATTTTTCCTAACATCAAGATGAGGTCATGGCCACCAAATATACAATGTGGATCTATGTTACAATCATGAATACTAAAAACTCCACGCAACCTAGATATATCAGACAAAATCCAGGGTGTTAATCTCTATCAATCTATAACACGAATTGATCCAGATATTTTACTCCAAGGATGCATACATAATTGCATTTAAAGGAGAATGTAACCAAGTAACATAAAATCATAAAAGAATAAAAATTCAAAATCAACCATGAGATCAAAGGAAAAAAACAACTTGATAATGAAGTTCACCCAATGTGGTCTACATCTCTGGGCCCTACTGAATGTGGGGAGGCCTCTTTCATTAATTGCCAATGAAATAAAATTACAATCAATTACAAAGTGACAACTTATACATCCACTTCCAGGGATGGCCTGAAAATGTAGACCTCTGCTTAAGAAACTAGGTGCACAATTGGATTCTTGGCAAAAAATCATGGAAAATGACTATAAATTCAATCCAATTCTATACAGGTGACTATTGGAGCTCTAGGGAGTCTTTAAGATTCCCTAAAAGATTCCCCTATAGGAATATTCCCTAGAATATTACTGCAAATATTCTCCTCTCTGTAGTTGCTCACACAGGATTTCGTGCAGTGTGGGTTCTGTCAGTCTTAGGTTTGCCCTCCTCCCTCGGCTTATGACACAACGTGGCTTTTTATATTGTTTTCTCAGCAAAGATTACAACGCTGAGCTGTTTAGCTCAATAGTTGGCAGGTTATGTGAAGTCGCAAGTGGAGTGGGGAGGTTGGGGGTTCAACCCCATGCGACCTCACATGATTTTTTTTTTGTATTGCGATATAGCATGTGGTGATTACCACTTGACTGAACCACCAACAAACTATTACATAATATGTTATATATAATAACCAAACCGTCGGTCTAGCTGACGGGGTTTGACCTCCCACCAAACGACGATTTTTATTTTTATTTTTTATACAATTTAATCCATACTAGTCATTTTATCCCCCTGGGTTTTCTGGGGTTACTAGGAAAATTAACTAGGTGACAAATTTTTCGCCGACGGTCGTCGGTCCAGTCAAAATCGTTGTCTCCTTAGTGAAATCCACCATGTTAACTGGGCTACCACGTGGCACATTTTGATTGGCCTGTAACTAGGCTGTTGACATCAACTGACATGTGTCTTCTTATGATTGGCTCTTTTCCGATCATACATCCATGTCACACTGCGAACGTCAGCATGCCAAGTGGCCTTATAGGTCTTGCCTACAAAAATTTTAGTTGTTTCGGAAAAACTTTAGGTGGCCATAACTTTCACATACGATGTTTGTTTGAGGAGTCATTTGCACTGTTGGATTCAGAATGACAAGCTCGTATATTTGAGATTGGTTTTGCTAAGTTATGAGGACTTAAAAAATTTGGCCTTCTCAGGTCCTCCTAGATCATTCCTCACCACTAATGAGATTTGGGCCGCCAAAAGCTTTATCAGTCAATTGGAAAGTGAGGGAATTTTTCCCTCACTTAATCCTTTTCAATTTAATGGCCCTTACCTAGATGCATTCCCTTGAAAACGACACAAAGGTACTCAACGTCTCCCCGTTGTGAAGTCCTAGTTCTCCTATCAAGAATGATATCCTCAAGTATCTTGTCCAAGTATTATGGTGAAAATTTGTCCACTATAGGAACCTGTCTGACCTCTTTAGTATCCATGATCATAGGAGGCTCATAAAGCTTCAATTTTTCAACATTCACCACTGAGTACATCTGCATGTATGCTGGCAAATCGAGACGAAAAGCATTGTCTCCAATCCTCTCTAATATGGTGAATGGGCCATATCAGATTGGTCTAAAATTCTTTCCTTCCCCTTTGATTTTGTCTTTGTTGATGTGGAGCCACACCCTGTATCCAAACTCAAATTGGTGATCAATGAGGTACTTGTCATGTCGAGCTTTGTATTGATCTTGACTTTTCTCCAATTGCTCCTACACTTCCTGGTGAATCACCTGAATTCGCTAAATGAAATATTTTGTCCCCGTCATATTTATCACTCGAATATTCATCTCTCACAAAGACCACGTCTAAGGGATCCTTTAGAAATACCCAAATCATGTCTCGAACAATGAGCTCTGAGTCGATGAATGCATTTCCATGTTGTATGCATGTTGTACATAAGGAAGTTGCTCATCCCACAACTTGGGATGCTTGCCACATAGCCCTGAAGTAAATGTATCACTGTGTGGTTGAAAACCTTTGTTTTTCCATCGGTCTGTGAATGAAATGTCATTCTCCTCTTCAGCTTGGTTTCCATCATTCTCCACAAACTCATCGAAAACTATCCAAGGAAACAAGTGTCTCGATAAGACACAATGGATGTGGGCAACCCAAAGTGGATCCATACAAATTGGAATAAGAGATGAGTAGTCTAGTCTACAGTGATCTACTTTTTACAAGGAATTAAAACATGCATTTTTCTAAATCTATCCACAACAACATACAAATAGTCATCACCTCTCCTAAACAAAGGTAAATCACCAACAAAATCCATTGACACACTTACCCATGGACAACTCGAAATAGAGTGGTGTGTAAAGCCCCAAATTTCTATTAGCGGACTTGCAAGATAAACACAACACACATCCCTTTAGACAATGAGTCATATTTTTTTCATGTGAGGCCAAAAAAAAAATCTATGCAAATGACACAAAGTTTTCTCTACACCAAAATGACCTAACACAAGAGAGGTATGTGCCTCTTTGATTACATGTATTCTTTCATTGGTGGGAATACAAAGTTTTCCAAGATGGGATAACAATTTTCCCTACAAATGGTAATTGTCTACCTGCGATCCATGAGTTAGCTTTGCATAAATCTCCTTAAAATCTTCATCATCAACATATTGTTCAGCATAACTTTCAAAAGGTAAAGAATCATTGTGCAAAACTATAGATATAGAAATAGGAGGGCAAGAAATCATATATACCACTTTGTTGTTGTTTCCATTCTTATATTTTATTACCAATTGAAACTACTGGAGGAATCCCATTCATCTGAAATGATGTGCTTGTTGAATCTTGGTTTGCAACTGGTGATTTGTGTGAATGATGGTCTGCTTGCTAATTTAAAAGTGCTTCCACTTCTTCACACTTTGAACCAAGGCAAATATCTCCTTGTCATATGTGAGATACTTCACAATAGCTTGGGAGAATGTATTTGAATGGTAACATACCTGTTTCCTCTACTGCATTAACACTACTCCCATGACATACCCACTGACATTTATCTCGATCTCAAAAGGCTATTGGAGGTTAGCTAAGGCCAAAATTGGTGCAGTAATGATCTTCTCTTATGTTTCAAAGGATTTATATTTCTTTCCTCCCCACTAAAAGGTTTGTTTCACACTTGTCAATGCATGAAAGGGGGATGCAATGATAGAGAAGTTGGAAATGAACCTTCTCTAGTATTGTACTGCACCCAAAATGCTACAAACCTCTGTAAAATTGGTGGGTTTAGGCCACTTCACAATCAAATCAACCTTAGAAGGATCTATTTTCAATTTTCCACCTCCAACAATGCGACCCAAGTAAAACAAAGAGGTCTTACCAAATTCACACAGAGACATTTTGACATACAATTTTTCTTTTTGCAAAACATCAAGAACCTTTTTAAAATGACTCAAATGATCTTCCCATGTCCTATTGAAAACAAGAATGTCATCAAGATACATAAGTAAAAAATCATCAAGAAAAGGCCTGAAAATATCATTCATCACCCTCATGAATGTGGCCGGAGCATTGCATAGTCTGAATGGCATTACTAACCATTCAAACAACCGACGTTTTGTCTTGAATACAGTCTTCCATACATCGTGTTCTGTAAGCTTGACCTCATGATAGCCATTGCATAAGTATAGTGTTGTGAAATAGTCAACATTTTTCAATTGATATAATAAATCATCATTGATCAATGTGAGGCAGAGGGTAATGATTCTTCACCGCTATTCTTTTGAGTGCCCTATAGTCCACACACGTCCTCCATGTGCCATCCTTCTTTAGCACCAACACAATAAGGTGAACTGCATGGAGAAGAACCTAGCCTTATGACCCCTTGGTTTAGCAATTCCTGCACCTGATTCTTCATCTCCTCCATCTCAATGGATGAAAACATGTACATACCAATATCAGGTAAAGGAGCATCTTGCTGCCAGTGAATTTCATGTTGGATCTCACACTTTAGAGGCAACCCACTTGGTTCTTGAAAAATACCATTATAGTTAGAAACAATTACATACAATTATTTATTTATTTATTTATTTATTTAATGCGTGGGATCACAACCTTAGAAAGCTTTAGATGTCTCCTCATCTTTTTCTCTCACAACCATGACCATGCACCCTTTGATAGAATTGATCAATCTCTTCATCTGAACTACACTTACAAGATACTGATCTTGGCATGATGAGCTCTAACAATATATTCTACCTCATCTTTCATGAGATGATACTTGTTTTCATGGAGAAAGAAAACTTCTTTCCTATCATAAAAATATGGACTCCCCAATACAATGGCATAGATATCCAAGGGTACAACATTGAGGTCAACCTCATCTACTAGTTTGGATGTAATCACAAATCTAGATCTACACTGCTTGATTGCATGTAATTTGGCTTTGTCACACACCTAACTAAGAGGGTAGGGTTTCAGATGAGGCTTGGTCTCTAACCATAATTTCTTAACCAAGGATTCTGAAATCAAATTTTCTTGTGAGCCAGGATCAAACAAGGTTTCCACTTTAGTATGTTTCATCACAACTCTAATGTGGAAAAATTTAGTTCTCTTTCATTCATTAACAAGAGACTCATTGGAAGAACTTGTACTTGCATGAAATTCAGAATTTTCATTAGCATGAAGGGAAAGGGTACCTTTTATGCCCACTGCTGTGATTTGTGTCTCGTCACTAGAGTTAGATCCAAGATCCTTCTATATGGTGGCCACCGTCTCTTTCCACCAAATCTCTTTGGCTTCAACTCTGGATGTAACTTACAACAATGTTCATCATCATGGCCTTCCTTCTTGCAATGTGTGCAAGATGGATTTTCTCTTTCTTCCTTCTTGGTTGTAGTTGTCTTCTTGTCCTTTCCCTTTCCTTTTCCATTGAACTTGCCATTATGAGGTTTGAAAGATAATTTCTTGGGTTGATCTTATTTTTCATTATTTCCCCTGCTTTCAAGGTGAATGGCCTTTCACTGGGTACATCAATAGTAGTAGGCTCAAATAACAACAAAGAATGCCTGATGTAACTATGTAAGCACCAATATACTTTGTTATGGTTTCTGGTGAATCAAGTGAAATGCCCAAATTTAAAGCTTGTTTTCTAAACTATTATGTGAATCTTTATACATTTGGACCCTTTCCTTGTCTCAAATATTTCCATTCCATTAAATCCTTTTGTCAATAACGCAAAGGATAAAAGCTATCTTTTAATGCAAAAACAAAATTAGACCAAGAAGAAAGGAGATTACCCAAGTTTTTGCGACCTTTCTACAACTTGATCTCCCACCAAATGAGAGAGGTCCCACTCAATTGAAGAGATGCTAATTGGATCTTGGCCTCATCTTCCTTGATTTTTTGAATCATGCAATAAACCTTGATCTGTTTAATCCAATTGTTTAATTTCTCTGCATTACATTCTCCATTATATGTTGGAAAATAAAACTTTACGTCTAGCTTAAAAAATGGATTCTTAGATGCATTCATATGATGCCTATTAGAATGATGAGCAGAGGAAGAAGAATAATTGTCACTGGTGGATGGAGAGGGAGGGGGTTCTTCTCCTCCACCTCCATGGTTTACTGAGGCATGATCATCTGGCTCTTTCTTCTCAAGCTTGATTGTCTTCTCATATTATGAAAACAACTTGTCAACTTTATCTACCACAGTGAAGAATATCTTGCAATGATTTCAATCTTCCTCCATTCGAGCTTCATCATCTTCCATGTTTTGTCTTAGTGCTGTACACCCCGATTCAGGATTAAAGGATTTGAATTTTCCTTCTCCTATTTAGAGCTTGTTCCTTGTTAGCATTCATTGATGCAGCTCGCATCAAGAAGGTCTACTTTGATACCAAACTTGATCCAGATATTTTACTTTAAGGATGCATACATAATTGAATTTAAAAGAGGATGTAACAAAGTGACATAAACACACAAAAGAAGAGGAATTCAAAATCAACCATGAGATCAAAGGCACAAAAACAACTTGATAATGGAGTTCACCCAGTGTGGACTATGTCTCTAGGCCCTACTCAATGTGGGGAGGCCTCTTTCATTAGTTGAAAATGAAATCAAATTACAATCAAGTACAAAATGACACCTTATACCTCCACTTTTAGGGATGGCCTCAAATTGTAGACCTATGCTTAAGAAACTCACTGCACAATTGGATTCTTGGTGAAAAATCATGGAAAATGACTATAAACTTGACCTAATGCTGTGAAGGTGACCTTTAGAGCTATATGGAATCTTTAAGATTCCTTGCAAGATTCCCATATAGGAATATTCCTTGGGATATTATCAAGAATATTATACTCTCGGTAGTCGTGCACATAGGGTTTTATGCAGTGTGGGTTCCATCGGTCTTGGGTTCACCCTCCTCCCCTGGCTTATGACACGATGTGGCTTTTTATATTGTTTTCTTGGCAAAGATTACAATGCTAAGCCATTTGGCTCAACAATTGGTGGGTTATATTAAGTCGCAAGTGATGTGAGGAGGTTAGCGGTTCAACCCCATGTGACCTCACTCAGTTGTTGTTTTGTATTGTGATACAACAAGTGGCAGTATCCACTTGACTGAACTGCCAACGGACCATTACATAATATGTTATATATAATAAGAAAAGTGTCAGTTTTTCCGATGGGGTTTGACCTTGATCCAGGTGGATATTGGTGGCCACCCACCTATCCCACCTAGACCTCTAGTTAGTTTCATTTATTTCCTTGTTTATTTCAGCATTTACTATTTTTAGCAGTTTTTCAGATCCTAAAATTCCAGGGCAGTTTTGACCCCCCAAACGACATTTTTTGAGGTCTGTTGCAAGCCCATAGCCAAAGGAAAGGTACTATGCCAAATCTTGTAGTACTTGGAGAGACCTTTCTAATAAGGTATCGTACACGCCAAATGAAGATAATATGACCAAGTTATGACCCTGGGAAGTTGGTTACCTAACTAACCCCAATGGGGCCCACAAACTCTTGGCGTTACATCTCCTGGGGTTAGGTTTTTGGTTGTTTATGGTTTTCTCATGTTTTTCAATAATAAATAGGCCCTTGAGCCTCATTGTAACACAATTCAGAGGCATGTAGCCACCACATCTCGTCTTAGAGATAAGCTACCATCGCCCGAGCTAGTCTTCTTTCCATTATGTTTGTAAGCATATTTCAGTGTTTGATATTAATGAAATGAAGTGTTATTTCCGTTGCATATTTGTATTTATGGTTATATCTATAATTTGTTACATTCCAGTTTAAATTTGGATCAGTGGTATCAAATCTGTCTGCTCTTTCTCTGTTTTTCTTTACACGTCCCCAACAAGGTTGGGATATAAGGAGTTAGGGCTTGAACTAGCCAAACCTTTGCAAGACCAGCCTCAAAAATCCTGATGGCCTCCCATGGAAAAAGAAAAGAAATATGAGGGAGAAGAAGATCCTATCATAAATTTGTTCGAAGAATCCCTTGAGTGACAAAGGAGTGCGATGATGGAAAAATTTACCCAGATCCTTAAGGGGCTACCCAAGAGCGATGCATTAACTTCAACAACTACTCTGGAAGCACCAAACCCTTTAAGGTACAAGTTAACTTTGACATTCCTATATTTGAGGGTCAGATAGATGTTGATGTCGTAGATAAATGGTTAAATATGCTAGAAGAATATTTTTCTGTTCATGATTTTTCTAGTTGGGAAAAGATTAATTTTGCTCTTCTAAAAGTCACCCCCCACATCAAGGACTGGTGGTAAACCTACTGTGAGCAGAAGGATGAAAGTATGCCCTCACTATTTTTGGTAGCACCCACTTGGGATTCATTCTGGGATGCCATCAAGGAGTAGTACTACCATGTCAGAAGCTATGAGGATAAATACATAATTTGGACCGCACTGTGATAAGGAAGGGAACAAGACGTGCCAGAGTTTACCAATTTTTTTCATACCCTTCACATGAAGTTGGGTATCAAGGATTCTGAGAAAAATTTGGTACTCAAGTACCGCATCTTCCTACACATATACATCCAAGATGAGATGGAGTTCCTGGACATCTCCTTGCTTGACACGACGTACCGATATGCTGTCAAGATTGAGCAAAAGCTTAGATAGAAAAAGTGAGACTTTGTATCTGTGAATCTAAAGCAAGGGAAATGCACCCCCAAACTGCAGAGCAAAGGGCAAAGCCAAGGCAAGGTGACCCAAGATAACCTGTCGAAGCCACATGTAAAGAACAACACCATGAAGACAAAGAAGGACATGGGAAAGTGGTGTGAGTTCCATACGAGCTCCACTCACAACACAAGTGAGTGTCGGGCCAAGAAATCACTGGTGGCCGAACTGAAGGCTTTTGAGTCTGACGCATGTTCTGACTCTGAGTCAAAACCTAACAAGGGGAATGACAAAGGGAAGCAAATCATTGACGCGAAGCCTAGTGCCACTGTGGCCACCTCCAAGATCCAGAAGATTGAACCTGAAGATCCAAAATAGGGGGGGGGGGGCGCCTATTCTAATCATAGATGTGGGTGAAGGGTTCATCACTGGAGTTCATTATCGATAGCAGGAGCCAAAAGAACCTCATTTCAGTAGAGGTCATGAAGCGGCAGGGCCTACTGACTACAACACATCCACATCCATACACCATCAGGTGGCTTCACCAAGGACGATATCTACACGTCAGCCAATAGTGCCACCTTCCATACAACATCAAGCCATTCACAGATGAGGTACAATGTGATGTTTCTCCTCTTGAAGTTTGTGATGTATTATTAGGACAACCATACTTATGGAATCGTCATGATGTATATGATTCTAGAAATTGCTTTGTTATTATTCCTTTGGGTATTAAGTTATACATGATAACCCACTTACCACTATCTCTTTGATCTATGGTAAGCAATGCAGTAAGGTCATCTCCCAGACTGGGAATTTTGTTTTCTTTCTGATTCACTCTCAAAGTAAGGGGAAGGTCATAGTCACATCCATGGTCCCTCGAAAGGGTTCCATCAAGTAGCAGAAGTAGGTGGATATAGTCGTGGAAGAATACAAAGACATCTTCTCCTCACCCATAAGGATACCATTGCCTTGTCAGGTCAAGCATTCAATCATTCTAACTCCTGGAGCACCTCTACCCAATGGGCCAATATATCTCTACTCCATTCTGAAAAATGAAGAGATCAAGCAGAAAATCTAGGAGTTGCTGCAAAAAGGGCACATCCAACCAAGTTCCTTGCCTTGTGGGAGCCTGATTGTACTTGTACAGAAGAAGGATGGGACTAGGTTCAATAGAAATTTCCTCACCTCATGGAGGCTCTGCACACAATGGGGACCATTTCTTCCTAAGGGGGGCAGAATGATCCAAGTGGATATTGGTGGCCACCCACCTATCACACCTAGACCTCTAGTCAGTTTCATTTAATTCCTTGTTTATTTCAACATTTACTATTTTTAACAGTTTTTCAGGTCCTGAAATTCCAGGATAGTTTTAACCCCCTAAATGATGCTCTTTTTTTTAGGTACGCTGCAGTCCCATAGCCAAAGAAAAGGTCATGCACCAAATCTTGTAGTACTTGGAGAGACATTTCCAACAAGGTATCGTACATGCCAAAGGGAGATAATATGAACAAGTTATGATCCCGAGAAGTTGGTTGCCCAGCTAACCCCAATGGGACCCACAAACTCTTGGCATTACATCTCCTGGGGTTAGGGTTTTGGTTGTTTAGGGTTTTCTCATGTTTTTTTAATAATAAATACGCCCTTGAACATAGTTCAGAGGCATGTATACACCACATCTCTTCTCATAGATAAGCTACCATCGCTCGAGCTAGTCTTATTTCCCTTCTGTTTGTAAGCATATTTTAGTATTTTATATTAATGAAATGACGTGTTATGTATATTGTATCTTTGTATTTATGGTTATGTCTACAATTTTTTTGTGTTCCTGTTTAAATTCAGATCAATGATATCGGAGTGGTCTGCTCTTTCTCTATTTTTCTTTGCATGTCCCTAACAAGGTCGAGATATAAGGTGTTAAGGTTTGAATTGGTCGAACCTTTGCAAGACCAACCTCGCAAATCCTGATTGCTTCCCATGGTGGAAGAAAAGAAAGATGAGGGGGGAAGGATATCCTTTCAAAATCTTGCATGAAGAAGCCCTCAAGCAAAAGAGGAATGTGATGATGGACAACTTTGCCCAGATCCTTTAGCACCTACCCAAGGGCGACACATCTACTTCCAGGAGCTACTCTGGAAGCACCACACCTTTTAAAGTACAAGTTAATTTTGACATTCCCATATTTGAGGGTCAGATAGATGCGGATGTCATAGATAAATGGTTAAATCTACTAGAAGGATACTTTTTTGTTCATGATTTTTCCAACTGGGAAAAGATTACTTTTTCTCTTCTCAAAGTCTCCCCCCACCTCAAGGACTAGTGGGAAACCTACTATGAGCAGAAGGATGAAAGTACGACCTCACTATTTTCAGCCGCACCAACTTGGGATTCATTCCAGGATATCATCAGGGAGAATTACTATCTTTTCGAGAGCTATGAGGATAAATACATAAAGTGGACCACACTATGACAGGGAAGGGACCAAGATGTGCCAGAGTTTACCAATGTTTTTCATACCCTTCGCACAAAGTCAGGTATCAAGGATTTTGAGAAAAATTTGGTACTCAAGTACTGCGACTGCCTACATAGATACATCCAAGATGAGATGGAGTTCCTGGACATCTCCTCGCTTGGAAAGAAGTACCAATACACTGTCATGATTGAACAGAAGCTTAAAAAGAAAAAGTGAGACTTTGGATCTGCGAATCCGAAGTAAGGGAAAGGCGCCCCCAAACTGCAAAGAAAAGGGAAAAGCCAAGGTAGGGAGACCCAGGATAACCCACTAAAGTTGCAAGCAAATAAAAACACCATGAGGCCAAAGAAGGACATAGGAAAGTGGTGTGAGTTCCATAAGAGCTCCACTCACAACACAAGTGAGTGTCGGGCCAAGCAGTCATTGGTGGTCGAACTGAAGGCTTCTAAGTCTGTCACATGTTCCAACTCTGAGTTGGAACCTAACAAGGGGAATGAAGAAGGGAAGAATATCATTCTCGTGGAGTCTAGTGCCACTTTGGCCACCACTAAGATCCAAAAGATTGAGCTTGAAAATCTAGAAGAGGGGGAGCCCCTATTCCACTCACAAATGTGGGTGAAAGGTTCTCCATTGTAGTTCATTGTCGACAGCGGAAGCCAAAAGAACCTCATTTTAGTAGAGGTCGTGAAGTAGCTAGGCCTACTAAATACATCACATTTCCAATCGTATACCATCAGGTGGCTTCACCAAGGACTAGATCTCCGCATTAGCCAATAGTGTCGCCTTCCCTACAACATCAAGCCCTTCATGGATATGTTTCTCCTCTTGAAGTTTTTGATGTATTATTAGGACAACCATACTTATGGAAGTCGCATGTTGTATATGATTCTAGACCTCACTCTATTATTATTGCTTTGGGTACTAAGTTATACAGGATAACGGAGATAGACCCACCTACTGCCATCTCTTTGATCTCTACTAAGCAATGGAGTAAGGTCATCTCCTAGACTGGGAAATTTGTTTTCTTTCTGATTCACTCTCAAAGTAAGGGGAAGGTCATAGCCACATCCATGGCCCCTAGGAAGGGTTCCTCCAAGTAGCAAAAGTAGGTGGATACGGTCTTGGAAGAATACAGAGACATATTCTCCTAACCCACAGGGGTACCCTTGCATTGTTGGGTCAAGCATTCAGTCGATCTGACTCCTGGAGCACCTCTACCCAACGGGCCAATATATCATCACTCTATTATGGAAAATGAAGAGATCAAGCAGAAAATCTAGGATTTTATACAAAAACGGCAAATCTAACCAATTTCCTCGCCTTGTGGGAGCTCGATTGTACTTGTACAAAAGAAGGGTGGGACTAGGTTTAATAGAAATTTCCTCACTTCATGGAGGATATGCATGTAATAGGGACCATTGCTTCCTAAGGGGGGAGGAATGATCTAGGTGGATATTAGTGTCCACCCACCTTTCCCACCTAGACCTCAAGTCAGTTTCATTTGTTTCCTTATTTATTTCAGCATTTACCATTTTTAATAGTTTTTGGGTCTTGAACTTTTGGAGCAATTTTGACCCCCTAAAAGGTGTTTTTTTGAGGTCCGCTATAGGCCCTTGGCTAAAGGTGAGGGCTTCGCCAAATATTTTAGTACTCGAAGAGTACTATATGTTGGGTGTGCAGCCTGATTATCTTCTTTATTTAGAGGTATCACCACATTGGACCCCATTTCGTCATGTGGCGCAACGCCGCCCGTTTATGCGTGCTGCCAAGCGGGTCTTGGGGGGGGGGGGGCGACTACTATTCTTTAGAGTCCCCCCCTGGTAGGGGATTGGGGGCAGTGCCACCAAAGCTAAAAGTAGATGTAAAATTGCCTTGTAAAATGTTGTAATTTCATAGTCAATCTGGGCTGTTCATTAGGCAAAATCTAACGGTAGAAGTTATGTTTAATATAGGGTTTTTTTCCCTAGAAGGAAACCCCTTGATATATATGAGGGAATTGTATTATGACTATTTAGATGTGTATTCTGAGTAAGAAAAAGAGATGAGATTGTGTTAGAGCGAAGAGGGAATTACAACAGATCTGTTGTAAGTTGTATATCTTCATTTTACTGGATAATATAAAAGGAAGGACTGGCTATTTCTTTGTGGACGTAGCCCAAATTGGGTGAACCACGCATATTTGTGTCTCTCTTGTTTTATGCATTTTCTGTGTTTATATTTCTATAATATTTTATGTGATCCATTGCTCTATAATATATAATTTTCTAACACTATAATATCCGCCAAACGAAGATAATATGACCAAGTTATGACCCCAAGAAGTTGGTTGCCTAATTAACTCCAACGGGGCCCACAAACTCTTGGCGTTACATCTCCTAGGGTTAGGGTTTTCATCGTTTATGGTTTTCTCTTGTTTTTCAATAATAAATAGGCCCTTGAGCCTCATTGTAACACAATTCAGAGGCATGTAGCCACCACATCCCTTCTCAGATATAATCTACCATCGCCCGAGATAGTCTTATTTCCATTGTATTTGTAAGCATATTTCAGTATTTGATATTAATGAAATGAAGTGTTATTTCTGTTGCATCTTTATATTTCTGGTTATATCTGTAATTTGTTGCATTCATGTTTAAATTCGCATCAGACCTCCCATACCCTAATGCTTATTTTATTTTATTTTTTTATTCAATTTAAGTCGTACTGGTCATTTTCTCCCACCGAGTTTTTTGGGGTTACTGGGAAAATTAACTAAGAGAAAAATTCACCATCGTTGATCACCGGTCTAGTCCAATTTTTCGCCTCCTTATAGAAATCTAGCATGCTGACTGGGCTACCATGTGGCGCATTTTGATTGGCCCGTACAACTAACTGGGCTACTAACGTCAGTTGACACATGTCACCCCGTGATTTTCTCTCCTCTGATCGTACGACCACATCACCCTACTAACGTCAACAACCGTATGAATGACGTTAGCATCTTGCCTGCAAAAATTTTAGATGTTTTCGAAAAGCTTCAACGGGCCATAATTTTCACATACAGTGTACATTTTAAGTGTCGTTCACGCCATTGGATTCATAATGACGAGCTCTTCGATTTGAGATTGGCTTCTCTAAGTTCTAAGGACTTTAAATTTTTTCCTTATGGGATCCTCCTAGATCACAAATCTAACCATGTGAATAAATATCTTGAAGTCAAGCATGGTAGAAATCATCTGATTACCTACCAATGATGAAGATTGTTAACAAATGTGAGAGAAACCACCAATAATGACAATGGTTCTCAAGGTAGTCTAGTACAATCTATGAGGTGTAGGTTTTAACACTATACAAAAATTACCTGTAAAACAAATTCTTAAAACATAAAATATACAATCGCGAGAACATAAAACAAATACACAGATGTTTTCCCCTGGATCCCAAAACCGGGACTGCCAAATTGATTTTTCATTATATTTCTTTCAATGTCACAATACATATATATACATGTCAAATAATTCATAAACCCTAATCCATTAAGCCTAGATCAGAACATTACCATAGTTCCCTTGACCGAATCTAGAAAATACCATGGGCAGAAAACCATCATGCCCAAAATCATGTGCAAAACCCATGCACAAAGCCATGGCTAGGTCCTCATATATATAAGGAAATACATCCCTTTCCAAGGGGCTACCACCCCCTATAAACCCCTCAAAAGCGGGGGTTGTCGCCCCCACTTGTGACCCCCTTGCTGCACTCAGCGCAATGAACAAGGGGGGCTATCGCCCCCTTGTGACCTGTGCGACTAGTCATGGAAAGAATATAACACACACCCAACATTTTCCCACTTGTTGTTTTCTTTTCCACACAGGGGGTCACAAGAGAGCTTAGTCATTGGTCCAACCCTACAACACCCATTATTTCTCTACACCAAGAAAACTTCTCAGTGCTCACAAACTTCGTCAATGCATCTACAACATTCTTCAAAGTGTCCACCTTTACCAGCAACACCTTTTTTTCCTCAACCATATCCCTCATAAAGTGATATTGAACATCAATGTGATTTGTCTTTGAATGATAAACAGGGTTCTTTGCTAATAAAATTGCACTTTGGCTATCACAGTGTATCCTTATATCTTGATGAACTAACACCATACATGAACAAAATATCTGCAACGAAACTGCTTCCTTGCTTACATGAGTGGTTGTCATCTATTCTGCCTCTGTATTTGAAAGTGCCATTATAGACTCTCTCTTGCTCATCCAACTAACTGCTCCTCTAAATAAGTTAAACACATACCCAATTGTAGATCTTCTCCGATCTAGATCTCCAGCCCATTTTGCATCAAAACAAAGCCATGAATGTCCAAAAATATGTCCAATCCTAGTCTTCCTTGGTAGAATAGGCCATAATCATTAGTGCCACGAAAATACCTGAAAACCTACTTTACTGTTGTCTAATGCTCCTTCCCTAATTTTGACATAAACGTGCTCAATACTCCCACTTCATGTGCAATGTTTGATCTAATACAGACCATTGCCTACATCAGGCTACTCACTGCATTTGCATATAACACGAGAAATGTTTTCTTCCTTTTCTTGTGCCTTGGGACACTATTCAACATATAACTTTACACCTACAGTAATAGGAACCTTCATCGTTTTACTATCTTGCATATTAAACCTCTGCAATATTGTTCTTGCCATTGTATATTTTCTACTTTAAGAATTCATTTGCAGGTAATTGTTGTACAGGGTTAAAACCTACATGAGGTGTGAATAAATGATTTGAGGTCAAACACCCATAGAATCATCTGAAGGTAAATTATGAGAACATGTCATTGGAAGTGAGGAAAACTGTCATTAAGGCATGTCGGTCCCAAGGTACTAAAGGGGGTTTCTAGATCAAATTCCTAGATTATGTGTTGTAGTTGATAAAAAGTCACCTGTCATAGGAGGGCCTATGACAAGAAACAGATATCAAGTTTTGAAGAACAAAATAGGAGTGATTCAAGACTGACTCAGGGATGACCATCGTGATAGAAGGATTTTAAATAATACAAAGTGATTTTAAATGAGGTTGAACTTTTCTTGAACATATTGGTGATGTGGCAATTGACTTAAATTAAAACCAAAGACCAATACAAATACTTTCACTAAGGAGAGGAAAATGGATTTTGCAACCTTGACACGAAAAAGTGACAGAGTATCATGTTCAAGAGTGACATATTATCTTTTCAAATACAAAATATGAACGCTTCTTTCCAATTTTCCCCACCATTACTGGCACTAGTACCTCTTTATTTTTACACGAGCTTAAGGAGGATAACATATGCTTGTTGTATAAGCTTATCCTTCAGAGTATTTTTAACAAACCTTAGGAAAAAGTGGCTCGATCTCATCATGATCGACGAGTCCCACATTTTTTACATTTTACTAGTCCAATGAAGGGGTAACTTGACTTATTTTTCACATTTAGATAATTTGAAACAGGAAACAAAAAGGAAACTCCATGAGGTCCTTTTTCATAAATTTAATCTCTCGATACCAAAAAAAGTATAAAATAATACAAGAAAGAGCTCTTTTAGTCATGATTGACTAAAGTATTCTTTTTTCATAAATAATTTACTCAGTCTGGAAAAGCGTTAGACTTATACTAGGTACTTGTTTCTTCAAATACTTTTATGAATGTGAATGAAACAAGCTTACTCAGCTACCTTTTCATATTTCGAGCATTAGAAAAGAGCTTAAATATAACTCCAGGGGGTTCCTTTTTCATACAGTTTTAGCAATCCTAAAAAAGTATACTCATGCCATTACATTTTGTTTCAACATTTCAACGTGTTATCTGCACATTAAAGCCCAAAACTCATCATATTTGCTTGAAAAATTGATGAAAAGTGTTTATTGATTAATTAGGCAAATTTTGGTAAAAATAATAATTAAAAAAAATAATTTTCTATAAAAGGTAAAAAATCATTTCATTTTTACCATTTGTATTTTTACCATTGTAGAGTTGAAAAAATCCATTTTTACCCTCGATCTTCTAGAGTAGATTGTGAGCATTCCGGTGGACGATTTCATGTGCCATTTCTTCTAGGTAACAATTCTCTCTCTCTTCTTCGTTTTTATGGTTTAACTTTTCATTTTCAATGGTTAATTTTATGGATTATAGCTCATTAATCAACCTAGGTTGCGTTGCACAATCATCGCAGGTTTTCTCTTTGAATCCACGATGATCGTGGATTTGATGAGAAAAGGTGCAATGACATCATTTTGTTTTAAAAAATAGGCACGATGGGTGGAAAACACACAATTTATTTATAAATTTCTCGTGAAATCTCTTCAAAATTTTGAAATGCTTGCAATTTAATATTTTCCCTTTTGCTTTAAGAATAGTTTTTATCCATCATGGTGGTTGAATGGAGAGAAAGGGAGCATGAAACTGAAGATTTCATAGTAACAAATGACCTTAACACTATGTTGGCACTTTGATGATGTGGTTTGGCCAAATTCTTCCTAAATCATGGCATGATATCTTAGCGAGAGCTCTTAGATTTCTTGGTAAGGACATGGGATGTCAATGAGAAAAGTTTTCAAATTGGTTCTCATTCCCTTACGTTTGAAATATATGACATTTATTTTTTGAATGGATTATCCAAGAGAGGAGCTAGGGTTCAAATATATGGTCAATGTGGTGGCAGTGAAACCACCGATTATTATGTTGTGCAGTATTGTGTCTAAGGATATTGTAAAGTGAGAGTGAAAATATTACGATCAAGGATGTACAATACCTACCCTTGAAAACCATCCTATTTACCATTGCTCAAGTGGCCGAAAACGCAAATCCTCATGTAGCCACAAAAGCTCACATGCAATACACAGTTGAATGCATGGAGCCAAGAGTGTTTAACTAGTTTGACGGACTCTTAATCAACATGAAAGAGTAGCTAACTAGGTGCAAGATAGGTCGATTCAAGCAGTTTGGTATGGTTCTATTTTCGTATCTTTTTTTCTAGAAAGGGTACCATTGTTCCAATATCATAAGGTAGATGTGGATCCTCCTGAGCCAAGAGATACGTGCATGAGGAGATGGGTTGACCTAATGTCCCACCATGGCAGATGCCAAATGATGTCATTCACTCCTCCTCTCTTTAGATGGATTTGTCGATAGATCATCATGATTGAGGACTATCCTTATGCAAACACTAATTTCTTAGGATATCCATATTTATTCCTTACACCAGGAATGCAGTGGGATGAGTTAGGTAAAAAGATTTGTTTCATTTTTTTAACATTTTTTTTCAATGCATAAAGAATAACAATTGATTATTATGCAGATGTAGGACTAGTGAGACCAGTCGGGATGCCCCCTACTCAGAGGCGGGGCCAAAAACAAGTAGAGATTGGAGAACATAACTTAGAGGATACTGGAACACTTGAAGAGTTGGAGTAGAACTTGTAGGGACTTACCCAGGGTATTCTAGACTCTGGGGTTGATGGTGTACCACTTTGCTACAAGAGGCATATAGTAGGTGTACCTGCACAACTAGGTTGGTTACTTAGGCGTGTTGTCAGGGCCATAGTTTTCTATCACAAGCATCATGCCTAGGGTTTAGGCATTTTAGGCCAGTGTTTGATGTTTTGATGTTGATCAACATAATAAAGGCTTAAGAGCCTCACATTTCTTGAACAATTTTTTTATGTATAAACTCTTTTGTAAACTTAACTATGGATATATATCTATTTTTATCTGAGCTATTTACAGTGTATGCATACTATGGTTTTTAAAAATTGTGCAAATTTTTATCTAAAACGTAATTTTCTTATTCATCTATCAAAGTATTTAGACATCTTGGAATGTGTCGATATTCAATATAATCAAAATTCCTTTCCAAGAGACAGACTCTTAAAAATGTTCTTAATATTGATGGAATTTTTACAGAATATACCCTACCTAATTAGAGAACTATGAGTTGAGATTCAAGTCTAACAACCAACCTATGAATAGAAAAAGTGATGGAATTAGATAATAGTTTGATTACTGCACTATACTCCACAATATTGTTAGTTGTACAACCTAAACATATCACATGCAGACTCACTAACTCATCATTAGGTGTGAAAATTTCCCAAGAAGCAGATGAAAGATTCTAATTACTATGGCTAGCACCATCAACAAAGCCAATCTAAGGTAAAGTGTTCGTTGACATATACAAACCTAGTGTAACACAGGATAAGCAACGAAGATTAAAAATGCTCACAAAAAAGAATAGACAACACACCAAAAACTAAAAGTACAAATATGTACAAAGTACCCATGCATAAACCTAAGCATAGTACATTTTCAAATAAAGCTCAATTTTGAGCTTAGACAATGGGATTCCATCATAATCTACCACTCATAGTTTCATTTTTCAAGTGCACGTTTGAAAATGTAAGGGCCATGTTACATAGGTTTGAATTTACTAGCCCCTAGCCTGTCATGTTCTTGATCATATGGCAGGACCGAGTCACCTTCCGTAAAGGCTCTTGGATTAACACTTTGGCTAAAATGTGCCTTTATACATTTCTTATGAGCCTTGTTAGCTAGAGTTGCATCTCAAGGAGTCTCATCTAGATGTGCTAAGGATAAAAAATGCTCTTCCTCAATAGACGTAGTAGGAGTTGGAAATTAATTAACGAAGCAATGAAATACACAAAATATTACAGAAACATAGATACATAAATGCATAAAACAAGAGAGACACAGATATACATGGTTCACCCAATTTGGGCTATGTCCATAGATGATTTGGAATTTATCCAAGACAAAGAATTAAAGGTATTACAGACTCATGTGCATGGATGTGCCTATGTTACTTTATGCAACGGATCGATAAAATTGCGAAATACATAGACACTGAAGCAGTAGAGAAAACATAACAGGAAATCATGTAAACATGATAAATTTAATAAGGAATTCACCTAATGCTCCTAGGCTACGTCTCCTGGTCCAGCCTTCAGTGGTGGCCTCTCTATGATGTTTTCAAAGAAGAGTTATTTATTTACAATAGTGAGCTCAATTTGAGTCTCACTCAACAGATATAAATCAGTAGGACAGGACTTGGATCCCCCAAGTCTCTGGAGTACACAGGCTCTTCTTACTGAAGCTCGACCTCTATTGCTCATAGTAGTATGAGCCCAATTTGAGACTCATGCATGACAGACATGTACAGAGGAGTTCGCTTGAACCTCTCAATCCTTCTCTGGAGTACACAAAATCTTTAACTCTCTTTGGCTCTGTCTGGCTCGATGATGCCTTAAGGTCAGCTCGGCTTCTTCCCTTTGTTCTCTGCTCTTAGCTTTCTTAACTCACTTTTCTCACTGCTTCCTCTTTTGTTTCTGTCAGTTCGTGGCTTTAAAGCCAATCTTCTTTCTGATTGTTAGTTTCCACTTCCCGACTTTCTGGTTCTCTTGCCTTTGTCTATTTGAATTCCTTTGTTTTGCGTCATCATCACTGTGTAACACCTTACAAGGAGGTGGCCACCTGTTTCATAATGAACTGAGTGTCAGTTCTCTTGGAAATGTTTGAACTATCGATATTTCTGTTTAACTCCCAGAATGCCCATGAACATGATTCCTCTACCAACTCATTGTACATGCCCGACTTCAAACCTTTATACAACTCGTCCTCTTTACCCCATTGAATCTGGTCATCCATCAGATCGCATTTCCACCGTCGATCTGGGGCCTCCAGATCCTACGTCTTTGTCCATATCAGGCAGGTAAGTAGCATGATGTTTACCCATCTAATGTGAGCGGTTTTCTCTCTCTTTTGCTAGACGTATGGCACCTAGTGTGTGGCATCGGGCGAGACTCGGTCGAAACCACTTACTGCTCGAAGCCCTTCGGATATCCTACCGGTTTTTGTGTGGGGCCCTCCTCTGATGGGATCGGCAAATTTTGTATGGTTTTATGAATTTTCGGGTTTCGGTCACTCAGGGCTTTTTCTTCTCCAAGGGGTTTTCCTAGCAATATGCGATTAGCGACTGTCGCTAATTGCATATCAGATTCCTACCCCGTTTTTCAAAAAGACTTCCCGTTTTGTTGTTTCATGGCAGCACACGTTACCATGGGCCAACAATTTGCACACTTGACCGAGGGTCCTCGTTGCTCGGCGCTGCTCACAAATTACAACTGTTCGAGGATATTTTTGATAAGCTCAACCTTTGTAAGACTTTGAAACTTTGGCATGAATTTTACAAAGTTATGAAAACTTAGAGAGTTCTTTAGGATCCAATTTAGATCACGGCCTTCTCACTGAAAAATATTTTAGACCACCAAAAGTTGGTTTTTAAGCATCAATCAAGTGAGGGTATAAATTCCTTACTTGTCCAATTTTTATCCATTTTGCACTGCTTGGTTTTGAACCTTTGAGCCCAATCTAGAGGTACTCAACATCCCCTCTGCGCGTGGTTCTCACCTTCCTATCCAGAACTGTATCTTCCTACAATTCATTGAGATATTCAGGCAACATATCATCAATAGAAGGCAATTGACTCTGCTCTTCGGGATCTTCAGTCAATGAAGGTTCAAATAGTCTCAAGCTATCTGCATTAACAACTGAGTAGATGTGCATGTAAGCTGGTAAAACAAGGCGAAAAGCATTCTCACCAATTTTCTCAAGTATCTTGAAAGGTCCATACCTTATTGGCTTCAGCTTTTTACCTTCACCTTGCATTCTATCTTTGCTGATATACAACCAGACTTGATCACCAACTTGGAAGCTATGCTCAATCTGATGTTTATCATGCCTTGCCTTGTACTTGTCTTGGATCTTTTCCAGTTGTTCCTGTACTTCTTGGTGAATCTCTTGGATTTGTTCAATGAACTTGGTTGCCTTGTCCACATCACTATGTTCGTCAACCGCGATGTCTTTACCAAAGACAAAATCCAAGGGAAACCTTGGTGTGAAACCAAAACAGGTATCAACAGGAGCTCTTTGTGTAGAACAATGTTTAGCTCGGTTGTAAGCATGTTGCACATAGCATAGTTGTTCATCCCAAAGCTTCGGATGCTTGCTACAATAACCTCTGAGCAACTGGATCACTGTCCTATTGACCACTTCTGTTTGGCCATCTGTTTGTGGATGAAAGGCTATGCTCTTCTTCAGTCTGGTGTCCATCAATTCCCACAGACTCAACCAAAATTTCTCAACAAATCAGGTATCTCGATCATATACAATGGAAGTGGGTAATCCAAAATGAACCCATACATGCTGAAAGAACAACTTTGCAGTTTGTTTAGCTGTAATCTGTTTGCTATAAGGTATTAAAATACACATTTTGGTGAACCTATCCACAATAACATATAAATAGTCATGACCCTTTCTAGATTTAGGCAGTCCCCCAACAAAGTCTGTGGAAATACTTTTCCAGGGGTGAGAAGGAACTGGTAATGGAGTGTAAAAGCCTAGTTTTCTATTGCTAGTCTTGCTTTTAGCACACATGGTACACCCTCTTACATATCTAGAAACTGTCTCATGCATTTTTGGCCAATAACAAAATCTTTGCAGCTATGAAATTGTTTTACTTACACCAAAGTGACCTGATATTAGAGAAGTGTGTGCTTCTCAAATTATCTTTACTCTTTCTATTTGAGGAATGCATAAATTTCCCAAAAGATACAAGAGTTGGTCCTTAACATGATAATCCAATTCTTCTACTTGTTTGCCATGACTTAAAGTTGCATATACATCTTTAAAATCTGTATCTTGAGCATTCAATGTAGCTTTCAATGTAGCTTTCAATGTAGCTTTCAAAGGCATTCTGTTGTTTGCCTCCCCATTGAAACAACTTGTTCAATCCTATTAAAGCATGTAAGGGAGCTGTAATCAAGGAAAAGTTAGAAATAAACTTTCTCCAATACTGTGCTGCTCCTAGGAAGCTTCTAACTTCACTAGCAGATTTGGGTTTAGGCTAGTTTACAATGATTGAAACCTTAGAGGGATCTATCTTCAATTCACCACTCCCTACAATATGACCCAAATAATTCAAAGATGTTTTGCTAAATTCACATTTTGAGAGCTTAACATAAATATTCTCTTTTTCAAAACATTTAGAGTCTGCTTGGCATGCTTTAAATGTTCTTCCCATGTTTTACTAAATATAAGAATGTCATCCAAATATACAATGAAAAAATCATCAATAAAAGGTCTAAGTACATCATTCATTATTCTCATGAAAGTAGTAGGAGCATTAGTCAAGCCAAAAGGCATAACCAACCACTCATACAATCCCTGCTTTGTTTTGAAAGCAGTATTCCATGCATCTTGCTCTGCAACTTTGACCTGATGGTAACCACTATGTAAGTCCAACTTGGAAAAGTAAACAGCTTCTTTCAACTGATCTAATAGATCATCTATGTGAGGAAGGGGGTAACGATTTTTTATCGATATCTTATTCAGTGCTCAGTAATCAGTGCACATTCTCCATGAGCCATCTTTCTTTCTCACCCAGACAATTGGAGACCCAAAAGGCGATGTGCTAGGTCTTATGAACCCATTTTCAAATAGCTCTTGTGACTGCTTCTTGATTTCTGCATTCTTTGAAGTGAACAACCTTTTATACCTGTGGATGCAATTATTATTTCATCTCCTGAGTCTGACCCCAAATCCTTTTGAATAGCAGTAGCAGCCTTCTTCTTTTTGCCATCGTACTTCTTGGGTTTCTGCTCTGGATGCAGAATCCAACAGTGTTCATCATGATGCCCATCCTTCTTACAGTGAGTGCATGAAGATTTAGTCTTTTGTATAGTATTTGTCTTCCTCTCTTTCCATTTCTGTTTTCTTTTCTCCTTATTCTTTCTTGCAGTGGGTTTTGATGATCCACCAACTTCTGGATTCACATTCCTACCTCTAGCCTCTAGATGTGTAGCTTGAACATATACCTCATCTATGCTAGTAGGATTAAACATGAGAATGGTATGCTTTAAATAGCTGTGTAGACCACCTATATACTTCAACAAAGTTTCAGGTGAGTCTAAAGAAATTCCTAGAATCAAAGCTCTTTTCCTAAATTCTTGGGTGTAACTTTTTACACTTTTCCCTTTTAATTGTCGAAGAGTTTGCCAGCTCAACATGGCTTGCTGCATATAGGCTAGTGGATAGAATATCTTTTTAATTGCATAAACAAATTCACTCCAGACAGAAAGAATTTTACCATGCTTCTTCATGTCAGCTTGTGTCCCGCCTTCACACCATACCAAGGCAGTGCCTCCAAGGTGTAGGCTGGCCAACTGAATCTTACTATTGTCTAAATCAATGCTTTGCACCCTACAATACACATCAATCTGTTTAATCCAATTATCCAGCTTCTCTGCATTCAACTCTCCATCATATATTGGTAAATCAAATTTAACATCTAATTTAATCAAAGATGTCTTCTTCTTATTTTCATGGCTATCAGGAGGTGTGGGAAGCTTTTCTTCTTTCCCTTTGCCTTTAGAGTGGTCATGGAGGAGAGATTCTTCTGCTCCTTTATCTCGTTTGGAGTTTGATGAATCTTCCTCTCTACCTTTCTTAGATTCTCTATACATTTCCTCTACCATGGCTCTCATGGTCATGAAAGTATCCATGAACTAAGGGTCTGATTCCAAGGGACTTTCTTCTGACATTTTCCTCTTAGGATAGACTCTTCCAATTTCAGGGTTAGTTTCAACCAACTCTCCTTATCCTAATTTAAGCTTTGATCTAGTTAGCATTCAACAAAAAAATCCAGCACAACTTGTCTAACCTTAGTAACCTAGAGCTCTGATACCACTTGATTTGGAATTTATCCGAGACAAAGAATTAAAGGTATTACAGACTCATGTGCATGGATGTGCCTATGTTACTTTATGCAACAGATCGATAAGATTGCGAAATACATAAACACTGAAGCAGTTAGAGAAAACATAACAGGCAACCATGTAAACACAACAAGTTTAATAAGGAGTTCACCCAATGCTCCTAGGTTACGTCTCCTAGTCCAACCTTTAGTGGTGGCCTCTCTATTATGTTTTCTAAGCAAAGTTTTTTTTTTACAACAATGAGCTCAATTTGAGTCTCACTCAACAGATATAAATCAGTAGGACTGGACTTGGATCCCCCAAGTCTCTGGAGTACACAGGCTCTCCTTACTAAAACTCAACCGATATTGGTCACAGTAATATGAGCCTAATCTGAGACTCATACATGACAATCATGTACAGAGGAGTTTGCTTGAACCTCTCAAGCCTTCTCTGGAGTACACAGACTCCCTAACTCTCTCTGGCTCTGTTTGGCTTGATGTTGCCTTCAGGTCAACTCGGCTTCTTCCCTCTGTTCTCTGCTCTTAGCTTTCTTAACTCACTTTTCTCACTGCTTCCTCTTTTGTTTCTGCAAGTTTGTGACTTTAAAGCCAATCTTCTTTCTAACTGTTCATTTTTGCTTCCCGGCTTTCTGGTTCTCGTACCTCTGTCCATTTGAATCCCTCTGTTCTGCGTCATCATCACTATGTAATGCCTTATAGGGAGGTGGCCACCTATTTTATAATGAACTGAGTGTCAGTTCTCTTGGAAATGTTTGAACTGCCTTTATTTCTATTTAACTCCTAGAATTCTCGCGAACATGATTCCTTTGCCAACTCATTGTACATGCCAGACTTCAAACCTTTATACAACTTGGCCTGTTTACCCCGTTGAATCCGATCATCCATCGAATCACATTTCTGTCATCAATCTAGGGCCTCAAGATCCTACGGTCTCCGTCCATATCGGGCAGCTAAGTAGCATGATGTTTACCCATCCGATGTGAGCAGTTTTCTCTCTCTTCCACCAGATGCGTGGCACCCAGTGTGTGGCACTAGGCGGGACTCGGTCGAAACCACTTACCGCTCGAAGCCCTTCCGATATCCTGCTAGTTTTTGTGTGGGGCCCGCCTTTGACGAGATTAGAAAATTCCATACGGTTTTATGAATTTTCGGGTCTGGGTTGCTCAGGGATTTTTTGTCTCCGAGGGGTTTGCCCAGTGATATGCGATTATCAACTTGTTGCTAATCGCATATCAGAAACCTCCCTCGATTTTCAAAAAGACTTCCCGTTTTGCTGTTTCATGGCAGCGCGCGTTACCATGGGCCAACGGTCTTCGCGCTTGACCGAGGGTCCTCGTCGCTTGGTGCTGCTCACAAATTACAACTATTCGAGGATATTTATGATAAGATCAACCTTTGTAAGACTTTGAAACTTTGGCATGAATTTTACAAAGTTATGAAAACTTAGAGAGTTCTTTAGGATCCAATTCAGATCAATAGAGAAACAAACAATCCTTCCTTTCATATTATCCAACAAAATGAAGAGATATAACCTATAGTAGATCTGTTGTAATTTCCTCTTTTCTCTCACACAACCTCCTCTCTCTATCTCGCTCAGAATAATCATACACAACTGCAATAAAATTCCCTCATATAAACTGAGGGTTTCCTTCTAGGGAAAAAGAACCCTAAATTAACATAACTACTACCATCAGATCATCTGCCTAATGAAGGGCCTGGATTGACTATGTAATTGCAATAGTTTACAAGGAAATTTTTATCTACTTTTAGCTTCGGGATTTCTACCCCTAAACCCTCACTTGGGGGGGGGGGGGTGCGCGCTCATAAAAGTCACCGTCGCCCCCCTTTGACCCCCCTGGCGATGATTAAACGAGTGGTATTGCCGCCTCATTAGGAACAGGGATCCAACATGACTAAAATAAAAACCTTTACACAATCAGTAATATAATTAGGCTCCACACCCAACAATCTCCCACTTGGAGACTGATTATAACAACTCCATTGGTGCTTCACTTTTTAGATAATGCTTCCACTTTGGACTTGATTATTTATCATATTCATCATCATGCTTGAAGACCAATTGAAACTGAGCATAATCTCTTTTTATCCATGGTTACAACTTTTGTTAACACATCTACAGGATTATGGCTAGTGTGTATATTTTCTAGCTTTAACTATCCATCTTCCAACACTGACCATATGAAACAGTACTTGAGTTATATATGTTTAGTCCTATTGGGTGGGGAGCCTGATTATCTTATTTAGTTAAAAATATTGTTACATTGGACCCCAGTTTGTACTGGGCGGCAACGGCGCCTGTTTTTGCGCGTTGTCGCGGGGGGGGGGCGACGAAGATTCTTTAGATCCACCCCTGGCAGGGGATCGGGGGCAGCACCCCTAAAGGTAAAAATAGATGTAAAATTGCCTTGTAAAATGTTGTAATTTCGTAGTCAATCTGGGTCGTTTATTAGGTGGAAATCTGATGGTAGAAGTTATGTTTAATTTAGGGTTTTTTCCCTTAGAAGGCAACCCCTCGCTATATATGAGGGAATCATATTGCGGCTATGTAGATGTGTATTGTGAACGAGAAAAAGAGAGGAGATTGTGTGAGAGAGAAGAGGGAATTACAACAGATTTGTTGTAGGTTGTATCTCTTCATTTTGCTGGATAATATAAAAGGAAGGATTGGTTGTTTCTTTGTGGATGTAGCCCAAATTGGGTGAACCACATATATTTGTGTCTCTTTAGTTTTATGCATTTTTTGTTTTTATACTTCTACAATATATTATGTGTTCCATTGCTTTGTAATATATAATTTTCTAACACATCTTGGAATGAAATGTTGATTTCTTTGCAATATGAATGACACTCTAGCTATCACTATATAACCTTCCCATCTCCAACTTCTTTCCCAACTCATCATAAACATTTGTAACCAAATCATTTTTTTACTAGCCTTTGTGGCAACAACATACTCTACTTCCATTGTTGAAAGTGTAACAATGTTTTGCAACTTTAAAACCTAACTGACATTTATTCCACCTACAGTAAAAACATACCCTATGGTGCTCCTCTTGTTATCTCTATCACCTATCATACCTGCATCAACATATCCCTATAAAGAAATGTTTTAACCACCAAATCATACTATTTTATTTGTGGTACCTCTCAAATACCTGAGAACCCACTTCATTTCCATCCAATGCTCTTTTCCTGGATTGTTCATATGCCTTCTTACAAGTCCCACTGCATGTGCAATATCATGCCTTGTGCAGAAAATTGCATACGTTAAGCTTCCAACTGTTGATGCATATGGAACTTTACACATATAATCCATCTCTTCCTATGTCTTTGGACACATTGATCCAGGAGGATCTCATCAAATCAGTTGCACAGTGTTCAGTTCATCATCAATATCTAGTGTTGATTCAGTTCTTCATGGTGTTTTGGTTCATGGTTATCGTCACGGTGATTATGGCCATCATGTGGTATCTAATGTCACATTGTGACAAAGAAGTTTGTAATGGGTTTATTTATGGTGGAACTAAAGCCTAAGTCTAAGTCCTAATTCATTGTAACCTATGCTAAGGACATGACCTAGCACTAAACCTATGGTACAAAACTAAATTAATAAACCTATGCATTAAAAAAAACATAAACTATTGCAAAAACCCATTTTGAAACTTATTGTAAATCAAACAATACAAACACAACTCCTAACTGCAACAACTAAGCCGCGTTAGAACCGTGTTACATGTGAATAGGGAAAGGTTACAATAGTCCCTAAACCATGGTGGGTAGGTTTACCGTGGTAGAGATATTAGCACATGTGAACACAACTCCTAACCATAACAGTAACCACAGTGGAGGTTGACTTACCATTCACTGCAACCATCAGAGGTAGGTTTTCATATGAACAGTCGGAGCACATCGCAAGCCGAAACTGCTAGAGTGTGACCGGAAGGTGGCAGCCTGCGGTTAAACTGTGGCAGTCACATGAAAACAGTCAGCTTCTCTACACTGTTTGATAATCGCCAGCAAGTTTGGGGTTATCTTATGGTTTATTTTGGGTTTTGGTTGTTTGTTTGGCATAAATGTGATTTGATCACCATGTAACCACTCCCTAAGGTGGTAGCTAGACACAAGAATGAGCTCTAAACCATTAATGCTTTAGCTAGTACATGCCAAACTTGGGCAGCAAGAGTAAGAATGTACCTAATGCCTTATAAATTCACTAGCTCGATCATTGAAGAGTTCATGAGTGGTTTTAGAACTTTGTATGCAGATTCTGGAGATCATAGGTTGTTTTGTTTTCAGTGTAACGGGAGTATCCAGAATTGGAATTGGGAACGGTGATAGGTGTTGGAAAGCTATTTCAGAGAGATTTCTTTTAACAGAGATTAGAAGTGCCTGTGTGCACATTCAATCTTGTTCATTTGCTGTGTAATCAACCTTCTCAGATTCAATCCTAATAAAGCGTCTTCCCTTCTTGAAAGCGGAACTGGAAACGTAGTCCATTAGGTCCAAACTTTGTAATCAATGTTTGTTATCTTCTATCTCTATTTTATTCTACAAATTCAAGGTTAATTATGTTTCTTAAGTTATTAATTCAGTATTAAATCAACTACTTTCCTTTAGTCTTCCACCTTCAACACTTACGGTTAACAATCAATTCACTGTTGGAAATTAATCAATTCTACTTCAGCTTTAGTTTATGATCGACTTCAGATCATATAATTTGGTATCAGAGTAGGTTGTGTTTATATAATTTTTCCAGTGAATGTTAACCAAGTCAAAGTCACAACGTGGAGAAGGAACACTTGAGGAGTTTGATCCAAAGATTGGAAAGCAAAGGGTCGCTCATAAATCGACCATGATGGGATTTCATACAGGTGAAACTCCTGAAGCAAAGATGAGAGAGGAACAATTTCAGAAAGTGTTTTTGAGCATGCAACAAGTGTTGGGAGAACTCTATGAAGATAAGAAGGCGAGAGATGAAGCTTCTGATTCAAAGACATCGAAGAAGGACAAGGGTAAAGGCAAGGCTGATAAACCTCCTTCTCCTCCATCATCTCCATCATCATCATCATCATCTTCTTCTTCTAGTTCACAATCTGAAACAAAATGAAACCTAAGAAAACTTCTCTTTTGAAACTTGATGTAAAATTTGAGTTACCTATTTATGATGGCAAAATGAATCCTGAAAATGTTAGATAAAATGATTAATCAGATAGAAGTGTATTGTCGTATTTAGATCATTTCTGACGATAAAATGAAAATTTAGTTAGCTACACTTAGAATGAGGGGAAAAACTTTAATCTGGTGGGAAAGTAAAACTCAAATAGATGTAATCCGAAAGGTAAAGTCATCGTTTCATGGTCTAAGTTTTTAAAAGCTCTTAGAAAACAATTATATCCTTTGGGACACATGCAACAAGTTGTATTTGACTGGAAACATTTGAGGTAAGGTAAGGGGCAGAACGTTCACGAGTTTACTCAGAAATTCAGGAAGAAAGCTTTGGCACTTGGTATTCCATTGGATACATGTGAAACTTTATTAAAGTACATTGGCAATTTACATTCATATTTACAACATACATTATTGATGTTTAATCCTGATGACTTTGATGAAGTGTGTGTTTAAGCCATACATATTAAATCAGGTGGCAGACCATTCAAGTTTTCACAGAAACCATCCAGATAGTTGGAAATCAAGGATTCCAAAGACAACAAGAGGAAGGGAAATTTGAAGGGAAAGAGATCAGTGACAACTCAAAAGGAAAGTGAGAGACCTACTTGTACTCATTGCTAGATGATTGGACATGATGAGTCCAAATGTTGGAAAATTCACCCAAAACTCAGGCCAAAGATGTTCCATAAGAAGAAAGGTAAAAAGAATGCTAATGTAGCAATGCAACAAGATTTGGGCTCCGACTAAGGTGATGAAGGTAAAATAACTGCGATGGTTTCGATAGATAAAACTTTTGACATTGGTTCAAGTTCTATTACTTCTACATCTTCTTCAAACATGAATCATCTAAATGAAGATAAAAGGGTTGAATTATTTCATATAAGGATAACTTCTAAGCATAAGAAAATAGATACATTGTTTGACAGTGGATCACAGGAAAACTTAATATCTAAAGATTTAGTTAAGAAATTTGGTTTGGAGACATAGAATCATCCAAGACCATACCCACTAGGTTAGCTAAATAAAGAGACTCAGATTAATGTCACGAAGCAGTACCAGTTAAAATTTTCCATAACAAATAATTACATTGATGAAGTGGATTCAGATGTGATCCCAACAGACATATGTGGAGTAGTGTTAGGAAGTCCTTATCTCTATGATCATGATGTAATGTTTCATAGGAAAGAGCATAAATATCACATTAAGAAAGATGGGATTGATTTTATTGTCAGGGCACATAAACTCAAATCACACTTGGATTTAGTTTCAGTTAATTAGATGAATTGAAAAATAAGTTCAAGTGGATGTACTCATGGTCGTAAAATAACAACATAAGGATCAACATGATGATTTTTCAGGTTGTAAGTCTTAGTTTAAAGATAGTTTGGTTAAAGTGGTAGAATATTTTCCAAGTCTATTTAAAGAACCAAAACATCTTCCTCCTAAGTGAGAAATACAACATGAGATACAATTGATGTCTAATGCCCCTCTTCCTAATATCAGAATGTATCGCATGTCTGTTACAGAGAACAAAGAAATAAAGAAATAGATCTAGGAATTGATTGAAAAAGGTTTTATTCGACCCAGTTCATCTCCATGTGGCTCACCCATACTTTTAGTTCCTAAGAAAGATGAGATATGGAGAATGTGTGTCAACTTTAGGGTCTTAAACAAGATCACAATAAAAAATAGGTATCCTCTTCCCAAGATAGATGATTTACTTGATCAACTGAAAAATGTTGTCTATTTCACTAAGTTAGATTTAAGAAGTGGGTATCATCAAATTCACATAACAGAAAATGACATCTTGAAAACTGCATTCAAAACTAGGAAGAGACTATTTGAATGGTTAGTAATGCCTTTTGGTTTGTGTAATGCGCCAACAACTTTCATGCGGGTTATGAATGATGTATTCCACCCATACATTGATAAATTTGTCATAATCTACTTAGACGATATTCTTATTTTCAGTTCCAGTATGGAAGAACATGTTAGGCATGTTAAGCAGGTTTTCAAAGTGTTGCATAGGGAAAAATTGTACCTTAAACTTTCCAAATGTGAGTTTGGGAAAAATTCATTGAATTATCTTGGTTACATAGTTGGAGGTCGAAGTTTGAAAATAGATCCAACTAAAATCGATGTGATTGTTAAGTGGCCAAGACCACAGAATGTGACTGAAGTTAGAAGTTTTATAGGTGAAATTCAATATTGGAGGAAATTTACTGCTCACTTTTCTTTGATTACGTCACCGTTACATGCTTTAACAGGTTCTAAAGTTCCCTTTTAGTGGGGAGGAAAACAACACAAATCTTTTGATACACTTAAGCATAATATTGTCACAGCACCAATCTTAGCTTTACTAGATCTTCAACAACCATTCGAAATTGAAACAGATGCTAGTGGTTATGTAATGGGTGCAGCCTTACTTCAAAATGGGAAACCAATTTGTTTTCATTCTGAAACGTTTTCTAAGGTAGTAATGAATTATCCGACATATGATAAAGAACTGTTTGCTTTGGTTGAAAGTGTTAAGAAATGGAAACATTATTTAATGGGTAAGGAAACAATGATTCACATAGATCATCAGCCGATTCAGATCTTCAGTCTCAAACTAAGTTGCAACAATATCGTCATTACAAATGGATGGGATTTCTTCAACAATTTCACTTAGTAATTAAGTACAAGAAAGGTGTCACAAACAAAGTAGCTGATATGTTGTCTAGACCATATTTGAATGTTTTAGAATAATTCTTTGAAACATGAAAGTTGTATAGAACAATATAGTACAAATGCTAATTTCAAAGATATTTATGAATAAATAACTCATGGTGCTTAGGTGGAAGAAATCAATTATCATATTCATGAAAGGTTGTTATATCATCTGGGTAAGTTGTGCATACCACAGACAAAAAGAGCGAATGTTATTTGGGAAGCACATTCTTCTTCCATTTCAGGACATTTTGGAGTAAGAAAAACAATGACACAAGTTCAAAGGTATTGTTACTAGCCTTGTGTGTATGAAACAATTGCTAAGTACATTAAATGATGTGTAATGTGTTCAACCAGAAAGCCAAGCAATTGAAAGATCGGTTCGTACATGCCACTTCCAGTTCCTTTGTGACCATGGGACAACATTTCCATGGATTTTGTTGGAGGTATTCCTATGTCCAGGAGAGGGCATGATTACATGTATGTTGTGGTTGATAGATCCAACAAGATGTGCATTCTTGTTGCATGCAAAAAAGCAAGCGACAACTGAATAGAATGTAAATATGTTCTTCGAACAAGTATGGGTTCATGTTGGGTTACCTACTTCCATTATTTTTTATCGAGAAAATAATTTTGTAGGACTCATGGACACAAGGTTGAAGAAGAGCACAAATTTTCATTCACAGACCGACAGACAGACAGAAGTGGTGAACAAAACAATCATGCATATTCTCTGAGGTTACTGTAAAAAACATCCTAAGTTGTGCGATGAATATTTACCTTATGTGCAACATGCTTACAATTGAGCCTTACATTCTTCAACTAATCGATCGTCATTTGAAACATGTTTTGGGTATCTACCAAAGTCATCGGTGGATTCCATGTTTGGTGAATAGGATAAAGTGGGTGAACATGATGATGCAAACAAAGCAGTTAAGTTCATTCAACGGATACAGTAGATACATGAAGCAGTGTAAGATCAGTTAGAGAAGAGTTAGGTCAAGTATAAAATGTGCCATGACAAGCATCAAGTTGACAGGTATGGTTGTATATCAATAAAGACAGGTTGAAAGGAGAAGGTAATAAACTGAAACCTATCAGGTATGACCCTTTCAAGATTGTGGAAACATTTGGAAATAATCCTTTCAATTAAATTTACCTCCTTACAAGCATATTTACTCAGTTGTAAATGTGGGAAATCTGAAATTATATGAACCTCAGGTGATCATGGATCCTGAGGAAGATACACAGATTCCAACTATTGATGATTTGGCACCTGAGTATATGAATGCGTTGTAGGAAGATATCATCTTGGACAGGAAGATTCGATCTTTAAGGTGCAGAGATGTTGAATATCTTCGAGTGGGACTCAAGGGCATGAATTCAAGCAAGGTAAGGTGGATGGAGATCAGAAGAGTGAGGGAGTTGTACCCTCACCTGATATCTACTTAAATCAATCCTTTGTGGTCCAAAATCTTTCAAGTGGAGAGGATTGATCCTGTAGGATCTCATCAGATCAGTTGCACAATGTTCACTTCATCGCCAGCGTTCAGTTCATCATCAGTATCTAGTGTTGATTCATTTCTTCATGGTGTTTCGGTTCATGGTTATCATCATGGTGATTATGGCCATCATGTGGTGTTTAATGTTACATTGTGATAAAGATGTTTGTAATAGGTATATTTATGGTGGAACTAAAGCCTAAGTCTAAGTCCTAACTCATTGTCACCTATGCTAAGGACATGACCTAACACTAAAACTATGGTACAAAACTAAATTAATAAACCTATGAATTAAGCAAAACATAAAATATTGCAAAACTCATTTCGGACCTTATTGTAAATCGAACAATACAAACACTACTCCTAACCGCAACAGCTAATTCATGTTGGAACCGTGCTGCATGTGAATAGGTGGAGGTTACCACAATCCCTAAACTGTGGTAGAGATATGAGCACATGTGAACACAAGTCCTAACCATAGCAGTAACCACAACAGAGGTTGACTAACTGTTCACCGCAACCATTGGAGGTAGGCTGACACATGAATAGTCAGAATGCACTGCAAGACAGAACCGCTGGAGGGTGAACAGGAGGTGGCAGCTTGCGTTTAGACTGCAACAGTCACATGCAAAAAGTCAGTTTCTCCGCACCGTTTGATAACCGCCAGTAGGTTCGGGGTTATCCTATGGTTTATTTTGGGTTTTGGTTGTTTGTTTGGCATAAATGTGATTCGATCACCAGGTAACCACTCCCTAAGGTGGTAGCTAGAGACAAGACCAAGCTCTAAACCATTAATGCTTCAACTAGTACATGCCAAACTTGGGCAACAGGAGTTAGAATGTACCTAATGTTGGAAATAATACTGAGAGGGGGGGTGAATCAGTATTATCTAGCAATTTAACAAATCTTCTTTATTTGATCTTTGAATTATTCTTGCATATCAGTACCATAAATTAATGAGCATGAACAAAGAAAACAGATAGTCACACCAAAGAACACAAGATGTAAGGTGGAAACCCAATGTGGGTGAAAACCACCTGCTGCAATATGTCTCTATCTTCTTTCAAATTAGAAACTCCTTTTACAATGATTTTGTACTGGTGCAGTCATTTACCAGTACGCAGGCTGTAACCTGCAGAGAGCTACAACTCTCTACTTCTTTTCATAAAGCATCAAATGATCATCAAGTACATAACAGTTACTGTCTACTACAGTTATCAGATCAGCAATAACAGAATTAACCCAGAACACCTTATCAATAGAGAAATACAATCAACAGAAAAGAGACGCAGTTTTCCCTTCTATGGCCTGCGTATAGACGCAGTTCACCTTCTGCTTTCTTGCGACCACCCGCAGAGATCCTTCTGTTGCACTGCGTGCCCACGCACCGTTCCTTCAACTGCTTTGCGTCCTTTTGCTGCAGGGACGCACCCAAAAACACTATCGCGCCGCGTCCAGTTGCTCAAAAGACGCACCCAGAGATACTATCGCACCGCGTCTTTTTACCTCAGGGACGCACCTGAACCTGGTCTGTCCTGCGTCCCCACGCAGATCTCCCATTACTGAACTGTGTCCCGGATGCACCTGAACCACGTCTGCCCTGCGTCCCCACGTAGGTCTCTCTCTGCTGCGCTACGTCCCGGCGCACTTTCCCTTCACTGTACCTGCGTGCCTTCGGGTATGAATGATTTCAAGACTTTAAGAGAAACCCAAACACACAGATCTACAGATCTGATCATGCGCCAAAGATATCTTAGTCCTTCAGTAGATTCACCTTCTTTAGATTTAGACTAGATCTCACCCAGTAAGATATTCAACCAAAGACATACCCAAACCAAATGATCTCCTTTGCTTTATATAGGCAGGCTCCTCCTCAAATCAAGGAACAATACCACGAGCCGACACCTTAAAAACACAATACCGTCGGCTAGATACCAGGAGTAAATCACAAGAAACCCCCACATGTGCTTTTCTCTGCCTTAAAAAATGTGCACTGGGTGGACGCACCTTCTGAACGGCTGGACTGCGTCCCTGGACGCGGCTTCTGCATGGTGTACCTGCGGGTACGCACTTTCTGTAAGGTATACCTGCGTCCTCCTTATTTCCTTCAATAATTGGTAGCTGATCATCAACTTCTGCTGTTGACTTGAAGTACAGTGACCTGTCACCTGAATGGGTTGCCATCAAGGACAACACTTTAGCCATAATGCTAACAATCTCCCCCTTTGGACTTGATGGCAACCTCACAACCTTCAGCTTCATTCTCCCCCTTTGACATCAAGGGCAAAGGGGTATGCTCCCCCTAAGGACATGCTCCCCCTGAATATGAACCAGATCTGCAACAAAGAACCATAATCCACCATGAAAGAGATAGAGACATATTGCAGCTATTTCCAAGACCTCCTTCTGACCATCCTCCATAATGCCAACAATGAATTATATGCTCCCCCTGAACCTGTACCATCAATCAGAAAAGATTCAACAAGATGATGCATCAACAACCCCCAGCTTTTGCCTGAGGTATTCAAAAGTGTCCCTAGGCAATGGTTTGGTGAGAATATCAGCAACTTGTTCCTTAGAAGGGACATACTCCAACTTGACCTTCTGTTCAAGCACTTGTTCCCGGAGAAAATGATACTTGATTGGTATGTGCTTGGTTTTTGAATGCATAACCAGATTCTTTGAGATGCTGATTGCACTTGTGTTATCACATAAGATGGGGATAGGTGGTGTACAAGTGATTTGAAAATCCTGCAAAGTCTGCATCATCCAAAGAAGTTGGGTGCAACAAGATGCAGCAGCAACATATTCCGCTTCAGCTGTAGACAAGGCAATCGAACTCTGTTTCTTGCTGAACCCAGATACCAGTCTGGAACCCATAAAGAACGCACCACCACTTGTGCTTTTCCTGTCATCCACGCTTCCGGCCCAATCTGCATCTGTATAAGCATGAAGAGTAAGATCTGTATCTCTAGGATACCATAAGCCATAATTTTGAGTCCCTTGAAGATATTTGAAAATTCTCTTCACTGCCTGAAGATGAGTCTCCTTCGGATTTGCCTGAAATCTTCCAACTATTCCAACTGCATGCATGATGTCCGGTCGGGTACCTGTCAAATATAGTAAACTTCCAATCATAGATCTGTAGGTTGGTTGATGTACTGCTGCAGATTCATCATTTGCACTGAGACTACATCCTGTGACCATGGGTGTACATACTGGTTTTGCATCTTCCATGCCATATTTCTTCAAAATCTGTTTGAGATACTTGGTTTGAGATAAAAAGATTCCTCCTTCTTTTTGTTGGATTTGCAAACCAAGGAAATATGTCAGTTCTCCTAGCAAGGACATTTCAAATTCTTTCTGCATGACCGAGGCAAAGCTTTGACTCATAGCTTCTTCATTGCTGCCAAAAATAATGTCATCTACATACACAACAAGTATTAGCAATTTGTCATTTTCAACTTTTATATACAGATTGCTATCTGCTAAACCTTTTGAAAAACCTTGTTGATGAAGATATTTGTCCAACCGGTAGTACCAAGCCCTTGGAGCTTGTTTAAGACCATAGAGAGCCTTTTTCAATCTGCATATAAGATTTGGATCATTTCCAAGAATGAACCCATCTGGCTGTTCAATGTACACTTCTTCTTCCAAGTCTCCATTCAGAAAGGCTGATTTCACGTCCATTTGAAATACTTTGAAGTTTTGAAAACTTGAGAGAGCAAGGAACATTCGGATGGCCTCAAGTCTTGCAACAGGAGCAAAAGTTTCTTCAAAGTATATTCCTTCTTGCTGGGCGTACCCTTTACAAACAAGTCTGGCTTTGTTTCTAATTACTTCTCCATTTTCATTCAATTTGTTTTTGAAGACCCATTTTGTCCCGATAACATTCTTATCTTTTGGTCTAGGAACCAGCTCCCAAGTGTTGTTCTTTTCGATCTGCTCAAGTTCTTCATCCATTGCTTTCACCCAACATTCATCTTTGCATGCTTCCTTCACATTTTGTGGTTCAGTCGAGGAGAGTAATGCCAAATAGCTTGAGGCTTCTGCAACTGTTCTTCTAGTTTGTACACCTGCTTCTTTTTGTCCCATAATCTGAGATTCTGGATGGTTTTTCTGAACATATCTGGATGGAGTCTTTTCTTCTATTCTTGTTTGCTCCTCTGGTTCTTCTTGAGTTCTTCTTGAGGTTCTTCTTCTTCATCATTCTGTCTTTGAGGGTAGCCTTCATCTTCTTCGATATCTTCCCGATGTACTTGCCTAGGAATGTATCCCTTCTCATCAACCACCACATCAATGCTGTCAACAATTCTGCCAAGTCTTTTATTGTAGCACTTGTATGCTTTGGTATGTGGAGAGTAACCAAGAAGAATGCCTTCATCTGCTCTAGGTTCAAGTTTGCCAAGCTGCTCATCAATATTCTTGATATAGCATTTGCTCCCAAAGATTTTGAAGTGCTTTACCGAAGGAGTCCTGCCACTCCAAAGCTCATGAGGAGTTTGAGTGCTGTTCACCCGGACATTTGTTTTGTTGAGAATAACGACCGCAGCATGTGCAGCTTCACCCCAGAAAGTTGCGGGAGTTCCTGATTCATCAAGCATAGCACAAGCCATTTGTTGGATTGTTCTGTTCATTCTTTCAACAACTCCATTTTGCTGAGGAGTTCTAGCTGTAGAAAATTCTCTCCTTATCCCATGTTCATCACAGAAATCAAAAAATTCATTTGAAGTAAATTCCCCACCTCTGTCGGATCTGAGGCACTTAATTTTGTGACCTGATTCATTTTCAACCAAGGCTTTGAAGGATTTGAATTTTTCGAATGCTTCATCTTTGTGCTTCATAAGTCCCAACCAGACAAACCTGGAGAAATCGTCAATAAATAATATCAAGTATTCCTCTCCTCTAGGTGTTCTTTTCCTGAATGGACCACATGTATCTGTATGTACTAGCTCAAGAGGCATGCTAGCTGATCCTTCTTTCTCTGGAAAGTTAGTTCTGGTTTGTTTTCCAAACTGACATGATCTGCATATGGTGTTGTCAGGAATTTTGATATCTGGAAGATCGCGAACTGCCTGATATTTGCATGCTTTCCTTATTTGTGAGAAGCTTAGATGTCCCAACCTTCGATGCCATAACCAGTGCTCTTCATCCTTGCTCAGATAGCATTGTTGTTGTCCTTCTTCAAATATGTACAGATTATTTGGAGTTCTTTTTCCCTTGAGTACTGTTTTACCTGTATCAAGATCACGAACAAGACATCCATTTGATCTGAATATAACCTCGGTTCTTTGATCACACATCTGGCTGACACTTAGTAGATTATGCTTCAATCCATCAACATACAAAACATTTCCAGCCTTGACATTTTCTTTTAAAGGAGCAATACCTTTTCCTTTTATAGTTGCAGGAGTATCATTTCCAAAAGAGACTTTCTTTCCCTTTTCTAAAGTAGAATAAGACTCAAGTTTTTCTTTATCACCTGTCATATGCTTCGAACATCCACTGTCAATATACCATAGATTTTCCTGTCCCTCTACATAGAATGCTATCCCACATCTTTCTGTTTGAGGTTCCTTTATTCTCCATGTTTTGGTGCTTGAGGCTTGTTCCTTTTTCCGCTCTTGTTCCTTTCTCTCCTGAAACCTGCTCCTGCATTCAGAGTCTTCATGACCAAAATTATTGCAAATGGAACATTCAACTTCATTTTCAAGAGCCGAAAAGTTGTTATAGGTCCTTTTTGTAATCCCTGTCATGCTTCTTTGTTTTTGAGCTTCCCTAGTCATGATTGTTTTATATGAAACAAATTGAGCTGCTTTGTGACCAAAATTATGGCAAGAAAAGCATTGTCCATTGAAGAAGCTTCTGCGGTTATTGAATCTACCTGCCAACTGATTGTAATTTCTATTTTCATCTATTCTTGAACCAAACTGAGAAGATTTTACCTGTGGCTGGTTGTAGCTTTTGTTCACCCTTAAGATGGATTGCCCTTGATAGTTTTTGTTTGTATTTCGTCCCTGCTTCACCTGATTATCTTCATTGTTCTTCTGCTCATTTCTTCTTGCCGCATCAAGATAACTTTTTGAGGTGGATGCTTGAGAGGTTTCTCCATTATAACCCAAACCTGTCTTGTTTAGAGGAGACCGCTGCACATTGATAATCTCATCCAAAGTTTCAGATCCTTTGACAAACTTAAGATTAATAGATTTTGTTTTCTCAATTTCTTTTCTGAGACCAACAATTTCACCTTCTAGTTTTTCAAGATGTTTTTCCTTTTCATCAATCTGAAATTGTAGAGTATCAATGATCACATTCTTTTCTTCTATACATCTCTTGAGTCTAGTAATTTCATCATAGAGGTTATTCACATCTACAGCATCCTCATAATCATCATCTTCAAATGCCATTAACAACTTATATTTATTACCTTGTTCATCTTCATCACTGTTTGATAAACCATCACTGTCTTCATGGGTGTAGTAGCTTTTCTTATTTGTACTTTCTTTCTTGTTCCATCTAGCAGGTTCCTTACCTTTATCCTTATAGGGACATTTTGCAGCATAATGACCTACTCTTCCACAAGCAAAGCATTTGAAAGGTAGCTTACCTCTGAACCTTCCAGAACCCCTTTGAAGATTTCTGACAAAATTTGATTCTTCTTCCTCTTCTTCTGGAACATGTCTTGCTTCATAGTAATCTTCTTTGCCTGATGCCTTGAAAGCAGCTTCCCTTCTGTCTGATGGACCTCCCTTTCTCATTTCATAAGCAGTTAGAATTCCATGTAGCTGAGACATAGTGAGAATTCAGAGATTTTCCTTTTCTTCTATTGCAGATACTTTAGATTCAAACTTGGGGGATAATGATCTTAGAATCTTTTCAACTACTATAGCCTCTTTTATTTCTTCACCCAAATTTTTCATGCAATTAACAATCTCATCTACCCGAAGAAAATAATTAGCCACACTTTCATCATTATACATCTTGAGAGTCTCATACTGAATCCTGAGAGTTTGAAGTTTAGCTCGCTTTACCTGTTCATCTCCTTCATAGCTCGTGACCATTTTGTCCCATATCTCTTTTGCTGATTTGAAGTGCATTACCTTCATGAATTCCGTTTGGGATATACTTCCTAATAGAGTACTGACTGCTTTTGCATTTGTTTCATACTTCTTTTTCTCAGCTGGATCTGTAGGAGTAGCTGAAGGAAAAGCATAGCCTGTTTCTACAATGTCCCAAACTTCTGTACCAAGAGATTGAAGATATGCAGTAACTCTTACCTTCCAATAATTGAAGTTTGTCCCATCGAAAACCGGTGGCCTGATTGATGCTTCTCTCTCGTAATTGCTCATGATGAATGATCTACCTTCAAGCGATCAAGCTTCTCTAAAGGACCTGCTCTGATACCAATTGTTGGAAATAATACTGAGAGGGGGGGTGAATCAGTATTATCTAGCAATTTAAAAAATCTTCTTTATTTGATCTTTGAATTATTCTTGCATATCAGTACCATAAAATAATGAGCATGAACAAAGAAAACAGATAGTCACACCAAAGAACACAAGATGTAAGGTGGAAACCCAATGTGGGTGAAAACCACCTGCTGCAATATGTCTCTATCTTCTTTCAAATTAGAAACTCCTTTTACAATGATTTTGTACTGGTGCAGTCATTTACCAGTACGCAGGCTGTAACCTGCAGAGAGCTACAACTCTCTACTTCTTTTCATAAAGCATCAAATGATCATCAAGTACATAACAGTTACTGTCTACTACAGTTATCAGATCAGCAATAACAGAATTAACCCAGAACACCTTATCAACAGAGAAATACAATCAACAGAACAGAGACGCAGTTTTCCCTTCTGTGGCCTGCGTATAGACGCAGTTCACCTTCTGCTTTCCTGCGACCACCCGCAGAGATCCTTCTGCTGCACTGCGTGCCCACGCACCGTTCCTTCAACTGCTCTGCGTCCTTTTGCTGCAGGGACGCACCCAAAAACACTATTGCGCCGCGTCCAGTTGCTCAAAAGACGCACCCAGAGATACTATCGCACCGCGTCTTTTTACCTTAGGGACGCACCTGAACCTGGTCTGTCCTGCGTCCCCACGCAGATCTCCCGTTACTGAACTGCGTCTCGGATGCACCTAAGCCACGTCTGCCCTGCGTCCCCACGCAGGTCTCTCTCTGCTGCGCTGCGTCCCGGCGCACTTTCCCTTCACTGTACCTGCGTGCCTTCGGGTATGAATGATTTCAAGACTTTAAGAGAAACCCAAACACACAGATCTACAGATCTGATCATGCGCCAAAGAGATCTTAGTCCTTCAGTAGATTCGCCTTCTTTAGATTTAGACTAGATCTCACCCAATAAGATATTCAACCAAAGACATACCCAAACCAAATGATCTCCTTTGCTTTATATAGGCAGGCTCCTCCTCAAATCAAGGAACAATACCACGAGCCGACACCTTAAAAACACAATACCGTCGGCTAGATACCAGGAGTAAATCACAAGAAACCCCCACATGTGCTTTTCTCTGCCTTAAAAAATGTGCACTGGGTGGACGCACCTTCTGAACGGCTGGACTGCGTCCCTGGACGCGGCTTCTGCATGGTGTACCTGCGGGTACGCACTTTCTGTAAGGTATACCTGCGTCCTCCTTATTTCCTTCAATAATTGGTAGCTGATCATCAACTTCTGCTGCTGACTTGAAGTACAGTGACCTGTCACCTGAATGGGTTGCCATCAAGGACAACACTTTAGCCATAATGCCAACACCTAATGCCTTATAAATTCACCGACTTGATCATTGAATAGTTCATGAGTGCTTTTAGAAATTTGTATGCAGATTATGGAGATCATAAGCTATTTTGTTTTGAGTGTAACAGGAGTATTCGAAGTCAGAATTGGGAACCATGATAGGTGTTGGAAAGTTATTTCAGAGAGCTTTATTTTGATAGAGACTAGAAGTGCCTATGTGCAAATTTAGTCTGGTTCATTTTCTGTGTAATTGACCTTCTCAAATTCAATCCTAATAAAGCAGTCACCCATCTTGAAAGCTGACCCGGAGACGTAGTCCATCATGGACGAACTCTGTAATTAGTGTTTGATGTCTTCTATCTCTATTTTATCCTGCAAATTCAAGCTTAATTATGTTTCTTAATTTATTGATTTAGTATTAAATCAATTGTTTTCCTTTATTCTTCCACATTCTGCACTTAAGGTTAGCACTTAGTTTGAAATGGTTAGCCAAAGGTGTACTAACTAGTTTTTCATGTTGCATATTAAATATTTCCAACACCTTTTCTATGTACTGACTCTGAGACAATGTTAATTTGTGATTTTTCTTGTCTCCAGTTGATCTGGAATTTATCCAAGGCAAAGAATGAAAGGTATTATAGACTCATGTGCATGGATGTGCCTATGTTACTTATGAAATAGATAGATAAGATTGCTAGAATACATAGACACTGAGGCAATCCAAAGAAAACATAACAGTAAAACATGTAAACAAAACAAGTTTAATAAGGAGTTCACCCAATGCTCCTGGGCTACATCTCCTGGTCCAGCCTTTTAGTGGTAGCCTCTCTATTATGCTTTCAAGCATAGTTTTTACAACAGTGAGCTCGATTCGAGACTCACTAAACAGAATGAAGTTAGTAGGAATGGAGTGCACAGACTCTCCTTACTGAAACTCAACCTCTGAGGGTCACACTAGTATGACAGGCCTATGCTGAGGAGTTAGCTTGAACCTCTCGAGCCTTCAATGGAGTACACAGACTCTCTGACTCTCTCTGCCTCTATCTAGCTCGATGCTACCTTTAGGTCAGCTTGAATTCTACTCTCTGTTCTCTGCTATTAGCTTTCTGCGTCTCTATATGTGCCCGTCCTCTACTTCTATCAGTGCATGGGTTTAAATCCAGTCTGTTCTTTTAACTGCTCATTTCCGCTTCCTGGCCTTTTGGTTTCCTTTCCTCTATCCATTCGAATTCCTATGTTCTACGTCATCATCATGGGGTAACGCCTCGTAGGGAGGTGGCCACCTATTTGCTAATGAACTAGGTGTCAGATTCCTTGAATCATACTCGAATTGCCGTTAAATCTGTTTGCTTCAAGATTGCCTGCAAACACGAATCATTTGCAAACTCATCATCCACGTTGGACTCCAAATCCACTGTCATCTTGATTTTTGACTTGTCAAATCCAGTCAGTCATCAGGACATATCTTTGCCGTCGATTTGGACCCCCCAAATCCTACAGTCATCCTTCATATTGGGCGGACAAGTCGCATGACGTTTACCCATCTGATGCAGGTGATTTTCTCTCTCTTCCACTAGATGTGTGTCGCTCGATGTGTGGCATCAAGCGGGACTTAGTCAAAACGTCTTATCACCTTGAAGCCTTCCGATATCCTATCGGTTTTGGGGTATCTCGCACTATGGAACTGAAATAGTTACTTTTCCATTTTTCATAGCGATTTCATGTCTGGGCGCTTCAAGGATTTCCTTCACTAAGGGAGATGCCCTGCAATACACGATTAGTTCTTAGCACTAATCACATATCAGAATCCACCTCTGTTTCCTGAATTAGCCTCTGGTTTTGCAAGTTTTGTGCCATTGCGCTTTACCAAGGGCCAATGCTCCGCGTGTTTGACCGAGGGTCCTCGTTGCTCTGCTCTGACCATAACTACAATTGTTATGAGGATTCCTTCTAATAGCTTCGATCTTTTCTAGGACTTGAATCTTTTAGCATAATTTGAAATAGTCATGAAAACTTAGAGAGTTTCTAGGATCCAATTCGGATCACGACCTTCCCACTGAAAAAGCTTTTGGACCACCAAAAGTTGGTTTTCTTTCAAGCATCATTCAAGTGAGGGTATTGTTTCCTTGCTTGCTCAATTTCTATCCATTTTTTACTGCTTGGTTTTGAACCTTTGAGTCCGATCCTGAGGTACTCAACATCACCTCTGCGTATAGTTCTTACCTTCCTATCCATAACTGTATCTTCCTATAATTCATTAAGATATTCAGGTAAATAATCATCAATAGAAGGCAATTGACTCTGCTCTTTAAGAGCTTCAATTAATGAAGGTTCAAATAGTCTCAAGCTGTCAGCATTAACAACTAAGTAGATGTGCATGTAAGCTGGTAGATCAAGGCGAAAAGCATTCTCACCAATTTTCTCAAGTATCTTGAAAGTTCCATCCTTATTGGCTTCAGCTTCTTACCTTCACCTTGCATTCTGTCTTTGCTAATATACAGCTAGACTTGGTCATCAACTTGGAAACTATGCTCCATCCAATGCATGTAATTCCTTGCCTTGTACTTGGCTTGGGTCTTTTTCCAGTTGTTCATATACTACCTGGTGAATCTCTTGGATTTGTTCAATGAACTTCGTTGCCTTGTCCACATCACTGTGTCCATCAAATGCTATGTCTTTACCAAATACAAAATCCAAGGGAGACCTTGGTGTGAAACCAAAACAGGTCTCAAAAGGAGATTTCTATGTAGAAGAATGTTTAGTTCGGTTGTAATCATGCTGCACATAACATAAATTTTCATCCCAAAGTTTGGGATGCTTGCTGCAATAACCTCTGAGCAACTGGATCACTGTCATGTTGACCACTTCTGTTTGGTCATCTGTTTGCAAATGAAAAGTTGTGCTTTTCTTTAGCCTGGTGTACATCAATTCCCACAAACTTGACCAAAATTTCCCAACAAATCGAGTATCTCGATCAGATATTATGGAAGTGGGTAATCCAAAATGAACCCATACATGCTGGAAGAACAACTTTGTAGTTTGTTCAGTTGTAATCTGTTTGTTACAAGGTATTAAAATACACATTTTGCTGAACCTATCCACAACAACATATAAATAGTCATGACCTTTCCTAGATTTAGGCAGTCCTCCAACAAAGTCCATGGAAATACTTTTCCAAGGATGAGAAGGAACTAGTAGTGGAGTGTACAAGCCTAGGTTTCTATTGTTGGGCTTACTTTTAGCACACATGGTACACCCTCTTACATATCTAGAAACCATCTCATTCATTTTCGGCCAATAACAAAATCTTTGTAGTTGTGCAACCATTTTACTTACGCTAAAGTGACTTGATATTAGAGAAGTGTGTGCTTCTGGAATTATCTTTACTCTTTCAGTTTGTGGAATGCATAGCTTCCAACAATGATACAAGAGTTGGTCCTTAATATGATAATCCAATTCTTCTACTCATTTTCCTTGACCTAAAGTTGCATATGCATCTTTAAAATCTATATCTTGAGCATATTGTTCAATGTAGCTCTCATGCAATACTGAATTATGCTTAAGTATAGTAGATGCATTTATAATTGGTCTAGATAAAATATCTGCAACTTTATTGTGTATGCCCCTTTTATATCTAAGGACTAAATGAAACTGTTGTAGAAAACCCATCCATCTATAGTGTCTTGATTTATGCAATTTAGTTTGGGAGTGTAGATATTGAAGTGGTTGATGATCAATATGTATAATTGTCTCTTTGCCCATTAAGTAACTAATGCATACAATTCTTTATCATATGTAGGATAGTTAACTACTCCAGAATTAAATTTCTCAGAATGATAACATATGGGTTTACCATGCTACATCAACACTGCTCCCATGGTATAGTCACTGGCATCTGTTTCAATCTCAAATGGTCTTTGAAGATCGGGCACTGCTAGTACTGGTGCTGTACTAATCTTTTCTTTCAAGGTGTTGAAGACTTTCTACTGTTTGCCTCCCCACTGAAACACCTTATTCAATTCTGTTAAAGCATGTAAGGGAGATGAAATTAAGGAAAAGTTATAAATAAACTTTCTCCAATATTGTGCTGCTCCTAAGAAGCTTCTGACTTATGTAGCAGATTTGGGTTTAGGCCAGTTTACAATGACTACAACCTTAGAGGGATTGTTAGGTCCCTATAATACTAGTGATTACCCCATTACTATTGTAGTTGTATCCATAATTAATATTTTTGTGTCCCTATTGTCCCCATATTGTTATTACTGTGCCGCATAGAATCCCTCTATTATTATTTTTGTGCCTTTATTGTTGTTAGGTCGGCTGGGTTATATTGTGACTCCTTAGACTCATATATATAGAAAGGAGGTTTTGTCATTTGAATCATCAAGGAATCATTCATTTGAGTAATGTAAAGGAGGTTGCCCCCTCGAAGAGGCTAAATTCTAAGGTGTTGATCTATCTTTTGTATCTTTTTGTGAGTTGGTTTCATAACATTTGGTATTAGAGCTTTGGATTCTAGGGTTTCGTTGCTCCAAATAGGTCATTGTGGTATTTTCGCTATAATATTTTTTTTGATGTTTCAGAAGCAAAAAAAAAACCCATTTGAGATGAAATCACACTAATCCTCGGGCCCAAATTTCAGATCTTTTCTCGCCATATTTGCGGAGATATGATCTGAGGAAGTTGGTATTTTTACAGACTCCTGAATTACATTCCAAACAGGTGACCTGGGGAAAATCCTCATAACTTTCTCTTTGAGAATTGGATTGAAATTTTGTAAGAAGGTACAAAAAGAGGACAAACTATAGTTTCTTTATATATTTTTCAGAGCCAAAGGTCAAAACAGGGACACGTGGCACGTCGTACAAGTTCGCTCTATTGAACTAGTCTATAATCAAGTCACTGTGGGAGATTTGGCATAACTCTTCCTTGGAGAATCCAATTTGGATTAGACTTGTGGCATTGGAAAGAGGACACAGAAGGCTATTATAGGTCACAATTTCAGAACTGGATGATCCAAAATTACAGAGATACATCAGAGGCAATATCAAGCTCCTACAAAGTGAAAAAATGTGTGTAGATTTTTTTAAATTTTTTCTTAAGCTTGGTTTGAAAAATTATTTTGAAGGAATTCAAAGGGCATAGTAGAGCATTATTATCAGTAATTGATGCCTCTAGGAAATAAAATGCAAACACTTAGTAAGCAACTTGAAAGCTCTAGCATGACTCATGAAGAAGAGGAAGAAATGCTACATGATATATCAAAATTACAAGAACAAGTGCAACAAATGTCACTCTCACAAAAGCTAACATAAGCTAAGATAAATGGCGTGGAATCTAAGATAAAGGGCGTGGAAGCTAATATGAATGGCATGGAAGCTAAGATGAATGATTTGAAGACAAATTTGAAGGCAAGCATGGCAGATTTGAAGACAGATTTGACAAATTTTCTACAAGAAATACTTACTAATGGTGAAAGGGTAGTAAAGGAAACTCATGATGCGAACAAAAGAAATGTTAATCATGATTTCATAGACTCTAATGTTGGATCGAAGACCCACCATATTCCAAAAATCAATATGAGGAAGTTTGATGGCAAGGATCCCTCAACATGAATATTACAGATGGAGCAATTTTTCGATCTTAATAATGTACAGAACGCGCAAAAGGTATGTATTGCAACTTTATATTTGGAACCAAATCAGTTTGTATGGTATCAATGGCTTTGCTATCGTAAACAAATTATCACTTGGGCAATTTTTACGGAAGAATTGACAACACATTATGAGGATACAAAAAGCAACACTTTTTTTAGCCAATTGATAAGTCTCAAACAAAAGGGTTCAATATTGGAGCACATTGAGGAGTTCCAAAAATTGAACATAAGGGTAAAAAACATTCCAGAGGAGCATAGGATTGATGTGTTCATAGGGACTTTAAAGGATAATATCCAACATGATGTTCTCCTTTGGGAACTTGATTCATTAGAGAAGGCATTCAAGTTAGCAAGAAAAATGGAAAGAAAAATTATGGCAACTAGGAAGCATACCACTCACAACTATAAAGATGGAAGTGTTGTTGCCCCTAGTCTTCCACAACCTATAAGGTTGACACCACAAAAATTAGAAGAAAAAAGAGCAAAAGGGCTTTGTTACAGTTGATATAATACACTAAAGGATATAAGTGTGCTGAGAAGAAATTATTCTACATAGATTGTGAAGAGGAAGAAGAAAAGGAGCAAGAAAGGTCAAAAGAAGAGGATATACTCTAGGAACAAAGCCTAGATAAAGAAGAAATGAATCCGAATATATCTTGTAATGAATTAGCTGGAATTATCACTCCTTAAACCATCAAGATAGAAGGACAAATCAAGAAGAAAAAGGTAATAGTGTTGATTGATTCAGGAAGTACCCACAATTTTATTCATTGTAAGGTAGCAAAAGAATTGAATTGCTTCCTATATCCAGCACCAGAGTGTCAAGTGATGGTTGCAAATGGAGGAACAATAAATTTCTCTGGAAAGTGCCATAATATCAAGCTATCCATGGAGAATATGTATTGACTAGCCCAATGCTTTCCATTCCAATGGGAGGTGCTGATGTTGTACTAGGAGTCTAATGGCTACAATCCTTGGGTACAATAGCTTTTAATTTTCAACCAATTTTCATGAAATTTTCTGCAGAAGGAAAGGAAGTTGAATTACGGGGTATTGCAGGGAAACCGGGAAAGATAATCAGCTCTAATGGTATGACAAAGCTTCTAAAAAGAAACAAAGAGGTGTAATTGCACAATTATGTTCGTTAGATGTTTCCACATCAAAATCATCTATTTCTCCAGATCTCCAAAAAGTCTTGGACAATCATTCCAAGGTATTTGAGACTCCTAAAGGTCTCCCACCTATTCGTGATCATGATCATGCTATTCATTTGATTCCAGGATGTGTTTCTCCAAACATCAGGCCATACAGATATCCCTATGCCCAAAAGAGTGAAATTAAATGTATGGTTGCAGAAATGCTAGAGGCTGGTATAATTCAACCCAGTCAAACTTCTTTCTCTGCTCCAGTAGTATTAGTGCACAAGAAGGATAGATTATGGCACATGTGTCCAGATTATAGGGAGCTCAACAAGCTCACTATTAAAGATAAGTTTCCCATTCATGTCATTGATGAATTACTGGATGAATTGCATGGATCAATTTACTTCACCAAGTTGGATCTTCATTTAGGATATCATCAAATCAGAACGAAGACTGAAGACATTCTGAAAACAACATTTAGAACTCATGAGGGTCATTATGAATTTTTGGTCATGCCTTTTGGCCTTACCAATGCACCTTCTACATTTCAAGGTTTGATAAATTCCATTTTCAAACCCTTCCTTAGAAAATTTGTGTTAGTATTTTTTGATGATATACTAATCTACAACAAGTCTTGGAAGGATCATGTTGAACATGTTGACAGGGTGCTACAACTATTGGAGGAGACACAAGTATATGCGAAAAGATCCAAATGTTTCTTTGGAGTACAAGAGGTGGAATATCTGGGTCATGTTGTATCTCATGAAGGAGTTAAGGTAGACCCTAGTAAAATTAAAGCCATTAAGGAATGGAAAATCCCCACATCCATAAAGCATCTGTGAGGATTTCTTTGGTTGATAAGTATTATCACAAGTTTGTTAAGAATTATGGGAGAATAGCAGCACCTCTAACAACATTATTGAAGAAAGATGCATTTTGATGGACTCCAAAAGCAACAAAGGCCTTCGAACATCTTAAAGAGGCAATGTGCCAATCACCAATCTTAGCTACATCGGACTTCGCAAAAACCTTTATTGTGGAATGTGATGCTTCAGGAAATGGAATTGGTGTTGTTTTAATGCAAGATGAAAGACCCATTGCTTTTGAAATTTGTACAATCAAGGGAAAGTTTTTACACAAAGCTATTTATGAGAAGGAAATGTTGGCAATACTACATGCACTTAAGAAATGGCGGCCCTACCTAATGGGAAGACACATCAAGGTAAAAAGGGATCATGATAGCCTTAAATACTTTTTAGAACAAATATTATCCTCTAAAGAGCAACAAAAGTGGGTCACAAAGATGTTGTGTTATGACTTTGAAATCATCTACAAAAAAGGGAAGCAAAATGTGGTGGTAGATGCACTCTCAAGAAAGGATGAGGATGTGGAAGCATTGTTGTGTGCCATTTCTATTGTCCAACCAGATTTGATAAACGAAGCAAGGGAGGAATGGAAGAATGATGAAGAAGTGTGGGCACTTATTCGAAAGTTACAACAAGATTCCAGTACATCTAATACATTTAGCTGGCAAAATGATTCATTATGGTACAAAGATCGTTTATACCTCTGTAAGAATTCCAAACTCAAACAAAATGTTCTTATGGAATTGCACACTTCTCCCTTAGGAGGGCACTCAGGATTTTTAAAAACTTACCACAGGTTTAAGAAGGAATTTTTTTGGGATGGCCTTAAATCGGATATTCAAAAGTTTGTGGCGGAATGTTTAGTTTGCCAACAAAATAAAGTTGAAACAATTAAGACCCTAGGTCTATTACAATCAAAGCCAACGTTGGGAGGAGGTTTCAAATGGATTTTATCACAGGTTTACCCAAGTCTGAGGGAAAGAGTGTCATCATGGTGGTAGTTGACAAACTTACCAAGTATGCACACTTTTGTGCATTATCACATTGTTATAGGGAAATGTGTCTACACAGAACTGCTTATCCCACTAAGGTGTGGTAGCTACCTTAGAAACAAACAAAGTAAAGCTACTTTTGTTTTTCCTTTATGAAATATAGATGAGAGAAGAACAAAGGAGACCAACCTCTGTCTTGCGCTTAGCTCCTAGTTCGATTCCTCTCTCTTCTGATAGTCCTTTGCTACTTGCTTCCTTGTATGCCCAGCTTCACATAGTACCTGTAGAATCAGAGTAGCATAACACTATACAAGAACATGGATCTATAATCATAAACAATCTAGGATCATATGTAAATTGACCATACAAATGCATAAAACATAAATGACACAAGAGTATGGAGGAAAACTTGAATAGCTTTTATTGATAATCAAGAAAGAGCCAAGGGAGTTACAACCAGTTGTTCTGACCCAGCATCATCCTCTCAGCAAGTAAGCCCTTCTTCACCTCATATAAAGCTTAGATCACCCAACACTATGATGTTGCCTCAAGAAACCAACAACAATTCCTTACAAGATGCAAAATTCCAGCCTCTGGATCTCTGGGATGAGGGATCCATATATAGATATCTGTAAGGGAGATGAGTCAGCTTGTGATTTGATTAGTGTCTTCCCTCTGATAATTCTTGCTTCCACTTGGAGATTGATGATCTCTTACTCATCCTTGGTTGAATTCAGAGAGGCAAGTGTCACAGGAGAAGTTTCTGGAAGGTTCCACGCCTCTCCACCTCGCGGATTGACACTGCCATTTGTCACTTCTCACCCATCGCACCCCATAGAAGGGCTTTTTGAAATGCAACACACCCACACAGTATACTTAGGTGAGATGCACTGAAATGATCCTGTTTTGACTAGTTCTGAGTGGTTTTTCATGGAGAACTTCTCAGAGAAGATGTAATCAGTTGACCTATGGAGCAGCGGAAATGATCCTGTTTTGACCAGTTCTGAGTGGTTTTTCATGGAGAACTTCTCGGAGAAGATGTAATCAGTTGACCTTGTTCCTTTAGGGGTTAGAACAACACTTTTAGGGACTTAGGAGCCCTTGGTTTATGGACATTTTATGCTTGGGGTTGCAGTGCCCAAAAATGTCTATAACAGTTTCCCCCTAAAGCATGAGATCGTTAATCTTTTTGATGTCGGGTGAAATTCTTTATTATGAGGATTCGAAGTTCTTTCAAGCTGGGAGGAGACCTGTAATAAGATACAATACAATACATTATCTTCATAAATTTTCATGATCTAGCTGAGGCGGGCATTCCCATGCTCAACTTTATAAATTCATTTTCATGTACATAGGACAGACAATCGTCTGAGTGTAGACTGATGATTCTGGTAGAGCCATCATCCCTTTGATTGGATTATTATTTGTGTAGAAAATGATGTACATTTGATGTCTTTATTTCCCTGAATATATATCACAGATCGGATGGATGAAACTAGATCCGGGGTCTTCAATCTTGTTCGATCTTCACTCAAAGTACAAGTCGATCCATGTGAGAGATGTTCTGGAGTCGAACATGGAAAGACATCGCCTCATTACCAGCCAATGATGTAAGCTGTTAACAGATGCGAGAGGAGTCACCGATAATGATAATGACCCTCAAGGTAATGCAGTACAATTCACATGGTGTGAATAAAGGACTTGGCGTCGAACACCACGCAAAATCTTTCGGTCGAAGGTCATTGATGTAAACCTGTTGCCGGAAGTGAGAAACTTGCCATTGAGGCATACAAGCTTCAAAGTACTGAACGAGGTGTTCCTAGATCGACTTCTTGGATAATGAGCTGATGTCGACAAGAAGCGATCAGTCATAGGAGGGCCTTAATGAATCCCACATCAATGACACAGAACGGAGCAAATGATTTTAATGAAGGTGAAAATGATCTGGTGATATAAGGTTTAGGGTAGCAGTCATGAAAGAATGGAGCATAAATGTATTGTAGCGGGTGAGACACAGGTGAACTCTCTAAATGACTTCTCTTGAACATATCGGCGACATTGACATGATGGATTGGTATCATTAACCCCAAATGTGGATGGTGTGATGGGACCATGGTGATGTGACCGGTGAATGAAACAACCCAACCCGACTTGGATGCCGAGTGAAAGTGTCATGTTCAAGAGTGACTTGCTACCAACAAAGGTTTTTCAAGTTTTCTTCCCAATTTTTCCCCAGTCATTGCTGACCAGTACCTCTTTATTTTTGTCAAGCTTGAAGAGGATAACATATGCTTGTTCTATAATTTGCCCTTCGGGCAAACCCATCGCTATGTTTTAATGAGCCTAGCGATAGTGAAACTCGTTCTTATCTGCTATGGACAAGTTTGTCGCTATTAAGTTTTAACGAGTTTAACGACAAAGGTAACTCGGTCCTTTTCAATTTTAGAGAGTCTGAAAAGGGACGTAAAGGCAACTCCAAAATTCCTTTTTCGTCATCTAATCCCTTAAGTCCGAAAAAGTATAAAACAATACAGAAGGGATGAATTTTCGATACTTTTAACGAGCCGAACAAAACAAGCGCTCGATCCTTTTGTGTAATAATCCCTCAGGTCCAAAAAGATTAAAATCTAAAGGAGGGATAGCACTTCCAGTCCCTTTAACAAGCTGGAGAGGCCAATGGCTCGACAATCTTTTTATATTTTACGAGTCAGTTGAAAAGAGCTTAAAGGAGACTCGTCTTTTGAGGAACGAGTGATAAAATTGGGTAGCAGCTGATTCCAGGTAAGGGTTGGAATTTTCCAATCACGGCAGTGTTACAAGGATGGCTAGTGGGATCACTCTTCGCAGTTGTTCCTCAAAAGGGGTAAACAATCAAATGGAGTGAATGATTGGCCAATACAGAGTGGAGGTGATGATGAGAACATGACCAAGGCTTTAAAGGCTGAAGTACTACATTCACGATGGTTATTTACCGGGAAATAGTTCATTTTTTAATGAGCTTAAATGCGGGGAGAAACATTTGCTCATGACTTATGTTTATTTTTTAACGAGCTTGAACTATGTGCTAAAACTGCTTAATACAATGGTCATTTCTTGACTTTACCATAAATAGCTTCATTCTTTCAAAGCTTGTACTGCATTTTCAATTGCTTCATCAAACTAGTTAGAAATGAACAATATATGCTTGAAAAATGAGTTAGAACACTAATATTTTACTCAAATTATGTAAAAAGTAAATTAAAAGTGCTTTTACCTCTCATTTTACCATTTCATTTGAAATTTGGCTTGTTGAAGCTTTGGAGGTGCTTTTCCCCCTTGATTTTCATCAGATGATTCCAGGAGATTTTGTGGACGATTCTCGATGCCGTCTGGACCAGGTAGGAGCTAAACCTGAGCTCTTTCATTTCATGCCTTCCATTTTGCATTCTGAGCTTGATCCCTGGTTTTTCTGAGCCTCTGGGGTTTGAAAAACTCGCCCTGGCTTCAGCGCACCCCTTGTGTATTGAAAGGTGCATTGGATGTTAGCCTGTCTACTAGACAACTGACATGCAACACACCTAGAACACTACTGTAGGTGCGATGGGCGCAAGGAAGGAAACTTGTGCACAGTTTTTGATGGAAATTTTTCCTGTTTCTCACCAAATCAGGATCTAACTCTTCTCTTGTTTGTTTTCAAATATTTTTGGAGCAAGATGACTATTACATGGCGAGAACGTGAGCATGAAGAAGAGGACATGCTTGCTTTACATGATCTGGTTACATTAAACGCACTGCAGAACTGTGGCTTGCTGAAGTTTTTCCACATTTCTAGCATGGGACAACAAATCAACTTGCTGCAGTATTTGCTCGATGCTTGGGATCCTACCAGCCAGGTGTTCTAGATTAGGGGCAAATCCATCCCCTTGACTGTAGTGGACATCTATTTCTTGACCGGCTTATTGAGGCAGGGTGCCCCCATCTCTTTGTCAGGTTCGGCCCGAGGAGGTGAATCTGTGAGAGATTATGTTCGCAGGTATTGCAGAGAGGGATCTCAGCCGAGTAAAGATGGAAAGATCATCATCCGTGATGTCACTGACAGGTCCCTAAGGACTACTCTATTTACTTTCGGTAGGATGGCTGGTGGTGCGGCTCTTCATGTAGCCAACTGATCTTATATGTAGTATGCCTTGGAATGTCTCCAACCGAAGGTGTTCAACTGGTGCGACGCAATACTCCTTGTGATGAAAGAACAGTTGACCAAGGTGAAGAATGGGAGGTTGAAGAACTTTGGACATGGTTCTATCTTGACCGCCTTCACCTTGGAAAAGATACCACTGATGCAGCCATAGTATATTGCACTCGATTTACCTTCACCGACTGAACCACATATGCAGAGATGGGTTGACCATATGTCTAGACATGCTGGTCAGTCTCAGATTTCCTTTTATGATACCTTCTTTGGGTGGTTTGATTGTCAGGAGATGGTTTATTCCAAGTATCGATATGTTGGTATGGACTTCCGGGGTGACCCAGATTTAGTACTGCCGGCTGGCGAACAGTGGGGTGCCATTGGTAAATTCTTTGACCATATTCCTGTTTATCGTTTTTCTTTTATAATGTCCATGTGCTTTATTCTATCAAGACAAATCAAAACTCATGTGTTCATGCAGATGTCGGTCCCGTTCGGCCAGTAGTACACTTGAGAGTGCCAGCTGCCGCCCCAACAGGAGAGGCTGTTGGAAGGGCTATCCTTCACGACCTTGATGTGGCCGAGACTCTCACAGCATTACAGGACCAGGTCGAGGGCCTCACTCTCGGTATTCCAGATGTGATGACTGACGAGCTGCCTTTGAGGTTGCAGCGACATACTACTGGTGTGCCAAGACGATGGACTAGGCTCTTACGCATGATCACACAGGCTATGACTTGCTATCACGAGCATCATTAGACTAGGGTGCCCCCTAGTGTTTTGAGTTTTGGGTCATTTGACCAATTTTGTCTTAGTTACAGAACATTATGTGTAAACCATAAATAGTTATATATATTTTTTTATTTTCGGAGTCTTATTTTGGTTAAGTTACATGATCCAAACGCAAATATTGATGGAATGCTTCTTTTTATAAATGTTGCAAATGTCTATCTAACACATAATTTGCCAATGAGTCAGTTAATGTGTTTAAGTTTCTGGAAGTATGCTGATATTGAATAAAATCAAATTGCCTTTCCAAAATCTTAACCCTTAGGAACATGCGATAAATAGCAGGATTTTGGACAAAGTAGATACCAGTGAGTTGTAGTATGACGAGTTGTGAGTCTAGCCTGAAAATTAGTCGGCGTATACCATGTGTGATGGCATCAAAGAGAAGTTCTATCAACGCACTATATTCAGCGATGTTATTCGTTGATCGACCAATACATACCCCTCTGAAACTTACTAACTCGCCGCTTGGATCAAAAATGGCCCAGGCCGCTGAAGATAGGTTCCGCGAACTACGACTCGCTCCATCGGCATATCCAACACATGACTCCAATAGGTTTGACATCTGCAATAAATGTAAAAAGTGGATTACTTGACCAAAACAAATACTTTAGCGAAAACAAAAACATAACAAAAGCATATAGGTTACTATACCGAATCATGCATAGTAACGCTTAAGGTACAACCCATTACGAGGTTGTGCCAGTGGAATCCCGTCATAATCCATTAACTCGTAAGCTCCTTTTGCTAATACTCGCTTAACAATATAGGGGCCCATCCATAAAGACTTGAATTTACCTGCCCCCAATTTATCAAATTCTTGGTCATAAAGCAAGACCAAGTCACCTTTTGAGAAGACACGGGGTTTGACATTCTTGTCGAACTGCACTTTGACTCGTTTCTTGTGGGCTTCGTTAGCCAAAGCGGCATCACGACGGGTTTCATCCAATTGGATTAGTTCCAAGAAACGAGCCTCCTCTTCTGAAGTTCCGGGGAGAAGGTCAATTGCGAGTTTGAGGGATGAGATTTCACGCTGGATTGGTAAGACTGCTTCTAGGCCATACACTAGTTGGAAAGGTGTAAACCCGGTTGCATTCCTTACCGATGTTCGGTAAGCCCACAAGGCTGAGTACAGGATTAGGTGCCAACTTCTTTTGTGAACTCCAATCATCCTTTGCAGCATACGCTTCAGGACCTTGTTGATTGCTTCAACTTGTCTGTTGGCTTGTGGGTAATATGGAGTAGAGATGTTGTGGGACAACCCTAGTTTGGCAGCTAATTCGACCATCATGTGATTGTGAAAATGCGATCCATGATCTGTGACTATAGCTTGTGGGACGCCGAATCTGGCGACTACATGATTGAAAAAGAAGAGGGCAACTATTTCACCAGTATTATCTAATGTAGGCATCGCCTCGGCCCATTTGGTAAAATAGTCAACTGCGACTATTATATACCCATGCCCCCCGGTCGAGGTGGGGTTACATGTCATGAAATCGATGCCCCATTTGGCGAATGGCCCAACAGCAACTATTGGCTACAGAGGTGCGGGTGGTCTTCTGGTTTTGCTATCAAAAATTTGACGGGCATGGCAACTTCTAACTGCAGTTATGCAATCTTTGAAGATTGTTGGCCAAAAGTATCCTGCTCGTAAAAATTTTGTGCTGTAGCGTAACCAGATTGATGCACCCCACATGCGCCTGAATTACAATCATTCAGGACTTTTTCGGCCTCCTCATGTGTGAGGCACCTCCGTAGAATTGTATCGACACCACGATGTTAAAGTGTATCACCGACGATCATGTAGTCTTTTGATTAGTATCGAATACGTCTTTGTTCGGAGCGAGAGGTATTGGACCTATATTTTTGGGTTTGGAGATAAATGATTATATCCCCATACCACAGATTGCTTGAAGATATCAGAAACAAATTTTCGTCCACGATCATTTCTTCAGATGTTTCATCGTTGGACGACGATGGGAGATCGCATAATAATTCTACGAAAACCAGAGCTTTCTTTGACTTGGATTTTACAAATTCCAGATCAAACTCTTGTAGAATTGCTATCCATTTTGAATATTTGCCCCCCCAGCAACTGTCGCGACAATATATCAGTCATGGGGTTGCAATCTGACAGAATGGTAGTTTCTCGAAAGAGGACATAGTGTCGAAATCTCTGTATCGCTTGAACAGCTGCGAGTGCTAGCTTTTCAACATAAGAATATTTGCTTTCTGTATCATTTAAGTTCTTACTTAAATAATATATAGGATGTTCAATTCCGTTGTCTTCTTGAACTAAAACCATTGCGATGGTTGTATCTGCTGCAGCCAGATACAGGTTAAAGTCTTTTTGATAATCAGGAGCGTACATTAATGATTCTTTCATTAGAGATTCTTTTAAAGCATCAAAGGAAGCTTGCGCAACCTAATCCCAGACGAAGGGTACTTCCTTTTTCAAAAGATGCGTATAACCTTTAGCAAGTTCGGCATAATTCGGAATGAACCTCCTCAGAAAGTTTGCTTTCCCTTGGAGTTTCTGAATCTGAAGCAAATTGGAAGGTGGAGGCAAATTTATGATTGCCTGAACCTTACATGGGTCGAGACGAATCCTGTCTTTCGAGACTACAAAGCCAAGTAATCGACCAGAACTGACACAAAATACACATTTGTGTGGATTGAGTCGTATCTTGTAGTGTCGGCAACGTAGAAATATTGCTCTTAAATGTTGCGGATGATCAGTCCGCTTTCGCGAATGAGCTGGAAGGTTGTCGAGGTACGATTGAACGATGTTTTTGATGTCATGGAAGGCATAATTCATTGCCCTCTGAAATGTTTCCCCTGCGTTCTTTAAACCAAAGGGTAATTTTCGATATGCGAATGTGCCCCACGGACAAATAAATGCAGTCTTTGACTGGTCCTGTGGGCGGATATTTATTTGATTATACCCGGAGAATCCATCCATAAATGAAAATATTTCACATCCGACACTTTCATCAATTATCTGGTCGATGAAGGGTGTAGGGTAGTTTTCTTTTGGACAAGCTTGATTTACATCCCTATAATCGACGCTAACTCTAATCGTTCCTTGTTTTTTCATAACAGGGACAATATTCGATACCCAATCGGTTAGAGGAACTGGGTAAATGAAACCAGCATGGAGAAGTTTTTCAACTTCTGCCTTAATGGCAGCGACTTTCTTGGGGTGCACCTGCCGTAGCCGTTGTCGTACTAGTTTGACATCTGGATACATCTTGATTTCGTGTTCAATGATACTCGAGTCGATGCCTGGCATTTCATTATATGACCAAGCAAAGACATCTCTGAACTCATGAAAAAGAGCGTTATATATTTCCAGTTCTGAAGGACAACAACATTTGCCAACATAAATATTCTCTACAACATCTGTTTTGGTCGAGATATTTATGGCGATAGTCTCTTCAATATTGGACAAGTTTCGCTCGGAATCCACCGTGTTTACAGTATTTGATAGAAAATAAAAAACTGAAGGATGATAAAGGTCATCAGGAATATTTTCTTCACAATCCAAAAGAAGGGAACGATGGTGGTAATCTTCCCATGGTGTCCCTTCAATTACCATTGATTGAACAATTCCTTCGTCGGTGACATGCACTCGCGACCAAGGATCTGAAGGGGTGCCATATTCCGTAGACCTATCTATCCGAACGCTTGATGAGCGTTGATTTGGGTTTGCCTCCCATGCTAGGAACATTGATTGCTACAATATTTCCGTTGGGCTTGGAGGCAATACTTGTGCATGTTCCATGTTTATATCGTTTTTTGAGATCTTTCGAATCGAAGATATCATATTGCAGGTTCCTACCGACGCTACTTCTGCCAAATTGATTGGAGGCGGAAGGGAAAAAGTCCCCATTAATATAGGGTCTTTTAGAAGGCCTACTCTGATATTTTGAAGCGAATGGGGGCTTCCATGGATCATTGGAATGCTTCCCGTAACTTGAGAACCATTGGGGAGGAAGGTTTGTTGATCGACAATTGTAATCCCTCCTTGAAAGGGAAATGCAATCTTCCTAAAATAGGTTGACACAACAGCAGCCATAGCATATATCCATGGTCTTCCCAGTAGGATGTTGTAATCAAGATTTCCGTCGATTACCTCAACATCTATTTCTACTGTCTTTCCTCCTAGTTCCACCTTCAAGTTACTTAGAATACCATATGGGGTATATGTTCGTCCGTCAAATGCTTTTAACGTCGTCGAAGATGGCGATAAGGTTGGAGATCCTAAAGTTTTCCACCAACTCATTGACATAGTACATGTAGATGCCCCCTCATCAATAATCGTCCGATGAAAATTTTTGTTGAGGGCTTTCACTTGAACGAGGAAAGCTAGTTGAACTGGTAACTGAGGATCGTATCCTTTATGATCAAAGGATACAAGATCGGAATCCTTTGGATCTATCCCACCGATGGCTGATAATAAACCCTGCTTTTGGGATGGGCAATTTTGTAGTACCTCAAGTGTCGACATAGCGGATGGTGATTGGGCCAAATCTTCCACTATATTGTAATGCTGCGCTGCTCTAGCACGAGGATTAAATGTCGACTTGTGTACTACTCCCTTTGGCAGTTTTATTGTCAGTTCAGGAATGATGGGTGGCTCAACTTTTGTCGAAGTTGTTGTCGAACTACTAGGTTGATCTTTATCCTTGTTGTTCGACAGCTGTGGATTCCTATAATATTTGTTCCTTATCGATATCAAAGCATCATTTTGCTGTTTGGAAACCGACAACATTAGCACTTGAGACGGGGAAGCATTTCCACTATCAACTAGATTTGTTCCTGGATTCGGAAACGGATCAGTTAACACTGCTGAGTTTTTTGAATTCTTGAAGAATTTTTTAAGCTCAGCTCTGTGTGGACAATTTGCTGTCCAATGATCCTCATCACATATAAAGCATGGATTTTTTAGTTTCCTATTTCCAGGAGGGTTTGTAGAAGATTTTTCAGGTGATGATTCCTCCTGTTTCTTCTTCTTCCCTTTGCCTTTCTTCTTGCCCCCTGGTTGCTTGGTTTCTTTGCCTTTATCTGTCGATACAACATTTACTTCCGAGGCAAGAAGTTCCTCTTTTGCATTTTGACTGGAAATCTTACGGGCCTTTTTAGATGTAGCCTTTATCGATTTCGTGTCTGTTGTGCCAATCACGCCATCGCCAACATGAGAGTCATTGTTTGATTTAGGAGGAGGAGGGACTGAGAATTCCGGTCTAGGAGCGTCAGGTATTTTATCGTAGAGCATGCCAGACTGAGTATAAATCAAGTCTAAATATTGCGCACAAGCAATGACTTGCTCTTTGGTGATGACTCCCCCTTTTGTCACATCTTCTGTAATAGAAGGCAATAATGACTTAATAAACCATTCAGCTAAAAGCTGATCAGGAACATACGTTTTTACCATTCTACAACGACGTCACCACTCATGTATATGATCAGATATGTGAGTGGCCGTTGTTTGTTTGAAATTGGTAAGAAGTTCCGTTCCCGTTTCGTACGTTATCAGTAACTGAAAATGGGTTAAAAAGGTTGTGGCTAGGGTATTGAAGTTGTCAAACGAAGCTTTGGGCAATTCGATATACCATTTTGCTACCGGACCATTAACGTCCTCTGAAAAAGGTGAAGCCTAATCGAATCATCGTTTAGGGTGTTTGATGAACACCACAGATGAAAGGTCATCACATGATTCGACGGATCTTCACTCAGATTTCCATTAAATTTAGGAATATCTGATGGAAGTTTATGTGGAATCACTGGCCACCAAGGGGCGTAAGAGATTGGATCGTTTGTTAACTGATTTAAATCAGGTAACTCTAAAGTCGCCACGAAGGGTAACTGTTGATTCAGGTTAGGTGAAGCATACCCAGGATAAGATGGGATCGCCTGAGCAGTTGGTCTTTGCATACCAGCATAATGCATTTGATGCTGGTAACTTTGGTAAGGTTGGTGGGCATGTCCTTTGTAGAATGGTTGATTTTAACCATTTTGAATATATGGCTGCCCACAATTTGCAAATATTTGTTGCTCAGAACCTTGGTATACTTGTTGGAACTGCGGTTGTTGGTATTGCACTAGCCATGGTTGCGAAGCCATGTGCTGTTGCCCGATACTAACCACTTGACCAAGATGAGGAGTAATTGTACCCGTTTGAACCTGTGTCATTCCACCAGTCGGCGATTGTGGTTGAGTTGCAGGGTCAAGAGGCTGTTGCATTACAACCTGAGAAATCTGAGGTTGGCATACAATAGGCAGCGCTTGAACTTGCGACACTGTCACAATAGCTGGCGTAGTTGGTTTACTTGACATAGGTAAACATTGTTGCATCAAATATACAACTCTTGGTTGTTGAGGTAGTATCGGTACCCAACTGCTTGACGTAATTCCAGCATAACCCGAATTTTGTTGTGAACTCCCATATGGCTGTCCTCCCGGAGGGGACAATGAAAGGGTATACTGCCCCCCATACGGCGGTAATCCAGTACTTAAGGGAATGGTTTTCCCTTGAGGACCGAACTGCCCAAATTGACCTCCAAATGGATCAATTTGTAAAGACTCAACATAAGAGTTCTCGGATATTATTCCAGATGAACAAACAAGAACGGACCATACCGTCCAAATAGCCCCTGAGTGGGCTCCTTCTAGCGATTGAGAGCTAGTTTGGACAGATGGTATACCGACGAACATTGTTGGAGTGATAGCAGGAAGTTCTGCCGTCGCTGTGTCAGATGACACAGTCCTATATGTTGACAGTTGTTCAGACATTTCTAGTCTATCCAAAATATTACCTACCGATTCTACAGGAGCTTCCGCTGGCGGTAGACTAATTTCTGATGAAGAAGGATATAGAGTGATCCCGACTCCAAATTGCGATGGAGTACTAGATGGAGGATCCTCCACAATCTCTTCTATAGCAATCAGACCAGGTGGAAGGGGTAGACCATCAGGTCCGTAGAATATTTCTAGTGCCGAAGAAGGTATGAAATCTGCAGCGACAGATGTTTGGGGAACAACACTTTCCGAACCGGTTGTAGATGGAACTAGTTCAGTGATACAAGTGTTTACCCTCAGACTAGGATCAGTACTACTATCCTTTGGTGGCTGCTGAACTTCTTCTGTAAACGCAGGGATACCAGAAATTTTTGGAGTAGCCGGAGTCTCTGATGTTGTTGGAACACTTGTTCTAACTTTACCAAGAGATTTGGAACTGGTTAAACGAGTTCGCTTTGTCCATAATAGCTTCGATTCCGGAGACAAAGACAGTTGACTCATAAGCCTTCGCGAACGACGGGGTTTCAATTGACTTTCTTCCACGATTGCGGATTACTCGATCAACTAAAAATCAAGGGGAAGTATGTTTCCGAATTAGATGAATTTTAGACGCTTTGACACAACTTGTTTTTTCAATTTTCAAGAGTCGAGAAAAAACAAAATATGACTCTAGTCGCCTTCGATTTTTAATGAGCCTGAAGTGACAAGTGCTCAAATGGACCTTTTCCGTTAAGGAGTCTAAAAAGGAACGAAAGGGACTGCTTTGGAAATCTAGGTAGAGGGATTACCAAACCAATTGCAAAACTGCAGAATACTTTTTACGGTACGGAAGTCAATCTTCCCGAATGCTGTGTTCAGTGCAATGCGATCGATAGGGCGGCAGACATGGCTTCCTATGGATAAAGGATCAAGCCTATTGTGGTCTCCCAAAATATACTCGACGGTACGTGGGAGCACAAGTCCGTACTAGCACTTATCGTCTCAAAGTGGAGGAATCACCCAACCATCAGTGAGAACAACAGTTACCAGGCTTTACGACACCGGAATACATCTCTAGCCTAGACTTCTAGATGTTGTGCGTTAGGTTCCAAAGCATTGTTAGATTCATTAAATTTATTTTATAGTTTATCTTGCTTAAGAAATTTTCCTTTCAGGGTCACCGCGAGATGTAAATGTACAATTCCTAAAATGCAATCTAAGATGATAAACAATCTTTTATCTTCTTTGTGCAATGAAAATCCTAGCTACTAAGGAAAGAGAGACAGTATTCTTTCACAAAGAGCAAAGAGCACACGCTATATGCACTGTCCTAAATCAAACCAATCAAACAGTCTAAATGCAAATGCACATGCATGTATTTGTTTTCAACTTTCTTAATATGTGAATGATAAAAAGAAAGCTAATGCGCAAATCTGAATTACTTTTCAAGCGACAATTACTAACAAGTTTCTTTTCAAAATCAAAATGAGGATAACGACACCACTTTACGATTTGGAAATGAATACTCGATTTCGACACTAGAAAAACTACAAATTCAGATCAAATACAATAGTTACAAGATAATCGACTATCAAGAGCAACCAAACTCTCTCCTATGACTGAAAACGACACTTGCGACACTTTCAAATCGAGAAACGACAATACAACTATGTTACTTTTTGCAAAGGAGAACTGCAAATGACTCAACAAATACACAAAAACATTTACAGTTCTTTGCACAATGGAGGCGGAATAACAACAAGGAAAAGGGGTTTCAAATAGAGATATACTGATTACAGGTAGCAAAATTCATGAATAGAACTGAAAAGAATGAATCACAGAAACCAAAACTGAACAATGCCTAGTCTGATCAGTGCACCTGTAACACAGTGAACTTGAAATGCAGTGCACCTACTGCACTCGGGAAGTGCGCTGAATTTTAGATTCACAGAACATAACCTGCGCTGGGCCAGAGAGAAGACTTTGCTTGGGTTCTGGGTCACAGTTTGCAGTTCAGTTCATGGGTTTTGGGCAAGCAAATGGTAATCAGTAAAGCAAAAATCAGGGGTAGATCTAAGGAGGTTACTAGATCTACCACGAGGGAAATTAGAGAGTTTGTAAATTAGTTGTTTAATTCATAAACAAAACCCGGAGATTGACTGAAGCAGAATTTATCTACTTTGCATTTGCATAGCAAATGCAGTTCGAAAGCTACCTGGCTCGACTTCAGGCTCCGTCTGTAAGTTTATAAAATAAACAACAAGGAAGATAAACAAACAACCTAGTCGCTCCCTAGTGGAGTCGCCATTTTGTTACAGGCAAAAGTGTCTACGCAAAACTGCTTATCCCACTAAGGTGTGGAAGCTACCTTAGAAACAAACAAAGTAAAGCTACTTTCGTTTTTCCTTTATGAAATATAGATGAGAGAAGAACAAAGGAGACCAACCTCTGTCTTGCGCTTAGCTCCTAGTTCGATTCCTCTCTCTTCTGATAGTCCTTTGCTACTTGATTCCTTGTACGCCCAGCTTCACAGAGTACCTATAGAATCAGAGTAGCATAACACTATACAAGAACATGGATCTATAATCATAAACAATCTAGGATCAGATGTAAATTGACCATACAAATGCATAAAACATAAATGACACAAGAGTATGGGGGAAAACTTGAATAGCTTTTATTGATAATCAAGAAAGAGTCAAGGGAGTTACAACCAGTTGTTCTGACCCAACATCATCCTCTCAGCAAGTAAGCCCTTCTTCAACTCATACAAAGCTTAGATCACCCAACACTATGATGTTGCCTCAAGAAACCAACAGCAATTCCTTACAAGATGCAAAATTCCAGCCTCTGGATCTCTGGGATGAGGGATCCATATATAGATATCTGTAAGGGAGATGAGTCATCTTGTGATTTGATTAGTGTCTTCCCTCTGATAGTTCTTGCTTCCACTTGGAGATTGATGATCTCTTACTCATCCTTGGTCGAATTCAGAGAGGCAAGTGTCACAGGAGAAGTTTTTGGAACGTTCCATGCCTCTCCACCTCACGGATTGACACTGCCATTTGTCACTTCTCGCCCATCACACCCCATATAAGGGCTTTTTGAAATGCAACGTACCCACACAGTGTACTTAGGTGAGATGCAACGCACTTTGCCTATGGAGCAGCTGAAATGATCATGTTTTGACCAGTTCTGAGTGGTTTTTCATGGAGAACTTCTGGGAGAAGCTATAATCAGTTGACCTTGTTCCTTTAGGGGTTAGAACAACACTTTTAGGGACTTAGGAGCCCTTGGTTTATGAAAATTTTATGCTTGGGGTTGCAGTGCCCAAAAATGTCTATAACACACATCCATTTAAAGCCAGTACAGTTTCTACTGTATTTATGGAAACAATTCAAAAGCTACATGGAAACCCAAAGATTATTGTAAGTGACAAAGATCCCATTTTCAATGGAAATTTTTGGACAAAATTATTTTCTTGTCTCGATACTCAGTTAGCTCATAGCTCATCTTATCATTCTCAATTTGATGGGCAAACTGAGATAGTAAACAAATGTTTGGAAGGATATCTTCGTTGCTTTGTATCTGATAAACAGACACAATGGGTCAAATGGTTGCCTTTGGCTAAATGGTGGTATAACACTTCCTTCCATACAGCAACACAAATGACCTCATTTATGGCACTTTATGGATATCAACCACCATCCATCACATCATATTTAAGAGAAAATTCTAAGTTTCAAGCAGTGGAACATCACATCGAGCATTAACAACAAGTCCTCCAACTTTTAAAGGATAACCTCGTGTTGGCACAGAATAGAATGAAACAATAGGCAGATCAACATCATAGTGAAAGAAGTTTTGATGTAGGTGATTGGGTATTCCTACGGCTACAACCATATAAACAAATGTCCCTCAAGCAACCTAAGAAGGATAATAAATTATCACCAAAGTATTATGGTCCATACAAGGTGTTGCAAAATATTGGTACTATGGCATACAAATTGGAGCTTCCTTCAGCTTCCCGAGTGCACCCAGTTTTCCATGTTTCATGTTTAAAGAAGGTTATAGGCGACAAGCTCCCAGTTCAAACAATATTGCTAGAACTTGATGAGGAAGGAAAAATTATACTGGAACCGGAAGAAATCACAGAAACAAGAACTCGATAGCTACGAAATTGATCAATTTCGGAGTATCTCATCAAGTGGAAGAACTTATTCGCTGAGGATTCCACATGGGAGGATGAGAATTTTATACAGAAGCATCCATAACTACTCAAGCGTTGAGGACAACACTTTTTTGAAGGAGAGGGGCATGTTAGGTCCCAATAATACTAGTGATTACCCCATTACTATTGTAGTTGTATCCCTTATTAATATTGTTGTGCCCCTATTGTCCCCATATTGTTATTACTGTGCCCCATAGAATCCATCTATTTTTATTTTTGTGCCTTTATATTATTATTGTTAGGTCGGCTGGGTTATATTGTGACTCCTTAGACTCCTATATATAGAAATGAGGTTTTTTCATTTGAATCATCAAAGAATCATTCATTTGTGTAATGTAAAGGAGGTTTCCCCCTCGAAGAGGCTAAATTCTAAGGCATTGATCTATTTTTCTATCTTTTTGTGAGCTAGTTTCATAACAAGGATTTATCTTCAATTCACCACCCTCTACTACATCTCCCAAATAATTCAAACATGTTTTGCTAAATTCACATTTTGAGAGTTCAACATAAATTTTTTCTCTTTTCAAAACAACTAGTGTCTGCTTAACATGCTTTAAATGTTCTTCCCACATTTTGCTAAATATAAGAATGTCATCTAGATATACAATAACAAAATCATCAAGAAAAGGTCTGAGTACATCATTCATTACTCTCATGAAAGTAGTAGGAGAATTAGTTAAGCCAAAAAGCATAACCAATCACTCATATAATCCCTGCTTTGTTTTGAAAGCAGTCTTCCATGCATCTTGCTTTGCAACTCTGACCTGATGATAGCCACTATGCAAGTCTAACTTGGAAAATAAACAACTTCTTTCAACTGATCTAATAGATCATCTATGCGAGGAAGGGGATAATGATTTTTTATTGTTATCTTATTCAATGCTCGATAATCAATGCACATTCTCCACGAGCCATCTTTCTTTTTCACCAAAACAATTGGAGACCCACATGGTGATGTGCTAGGTCTGATGAACCCCTTCTCGAGAAGCTCTTGTACCTACTTCTTGATTTCTGCATTCTCTAAAGCGGACAACTTGTACATTCTGATGTTAGGCAATGGAGTATCTTGCTGCAAAGTAATATCATGCACTATTTCCTTTTTGGGCGGCAGACCTTTAGGTTCCTGAAACAATACATCATATTCTAAAACAACCTTTTCTAAATCAGCTTGCTGTTTAGCATCACAACCCTCAAATACAATTGTTTTATCAAGTTTCTTTTCTTTTACCACCATCAGTAAAAATTGTTTGTATGAATTTACAATTCGTTTCACCTGCCTTGAGTTTATGAGAGAATAATTATTCTTGAGCTTATGAGCTCTTACAATATATTTGATTCCATTTTTAACGAGTAGATACTTGTTCTCAGCTCAATAGAAAATAGCTTTTCTATCATATCGGTAAGGACTTGCTAAAACAATTCCACATATATCTAAAGGAACTATATCTAACTCAACCTCATCTACAAATGTTCACCCAAAAGAAAACTTAATTTTACATTGTCTAGTTAGTTGTAGCTTTGCTTTATCACATAGCCAACCTAATGGATATGGTTTCTTGTGAGGTGTGGTTAGTAATCCCAATTTCTTTACAATTGCTTCAGAAATTAAATTTACTTGTGAGCCACTATCAAACAAAGTATCAATCTTTTGATGATTGGAAATAACTTGAATATGAAAAAGCTCACGTATTTTTCTCTCATTTTCTTCATTATCAGTAGATTGTGCAAAATTACTAGTAGATGCATTAGAATTTTTACCTTTTATACCTATGGCTGCGTTTGTTGCTTCATCTCTTGAGTCTGACCCCAAATCCTTTTGAATAGCTGCAGGAATCTTCTTCTTCTTTCCCTTGAACTTCTTAGGTTTTAGCTCCAGATGCAGAATCCAAAAATGTTCATCGTCATGTCCATCCTTCTTACAGTGAGTGCATGAGGACTTGCTCTTCTATACAATGTTTGTCTTCCTCTCTTTCCATTTCTGTTGTCTTTTCTCCTTATTTTTGCTTGCAGTGGGTTGGGATGATCCCCCAACTTCTGGGTTCCCATTCTTACCTCTAGCTTCTAGATGCGTAGCCTGAATAGATACCTCATCTATACTAGTGGGATTAAACATGAGGATAGTGTGCCTCATGTAGTTGTGTAGACCACTGATATACTTCAATAGAGTCTCAAGTGAGTCTAAAGAAATTCCTAGAATCAAAGCTCTTTTCCTAAATTCTTGAGTGTCACCTTGTACACTTTGCCCTTTTAGTTTTCGAAGAGTTTTCCAGCTCATCATGGCTTGCTGCATGTAGGCTAGTGGATAGAATTGCTTTTGAATTGTAGAAACAAATTCACTCCAAATAGAAAGAATCTTACCATGTTTCTTCATGTTAGCTTGTGTCTTGCCTTCCCACCATACCAAGGCGGTGCCTCTAAGGCATAGGCTGGCCAGCTGAATCTTACTCTTGTCTGAGTCGATGCTCTGCACTCTGCAATAAAAATCAATCTGTCTGATCCAATTATCCAGCTTCTATGCATTCAACTCTCCATTATATATTGGTAAATCAAATTTAACATATAATTTAATCAAATATGTCTTCTTTTTATTTTCAGGGCTATTAGGAGGCGTAAGAATTTTTTTCTTCTTTCCCTTTGCCTTTAGAGTGGTCATGGAGGAGAGATTCTTTTACTCATTTGTCTTGTTTGGATCTTGATGAATCTTCATCTCTATGTTTCTTAAAGTCCCTATACATTTCCTCCACTATGGATTTCAGGTTCATAAAACTATCCATGAACTGGGGGTCTGATTCCAAGGGATTTTCTTCTAACATTTTCTTCTTAGAATAGACTCTTCCAATTTCTGGGTTAGTTTCAACCAATTCTCGTTCTCCTAATTTAAGCTTTGATCTAGTTAACATTCAACAACAAAATCCAGCACAAGCTTGTCTAACCTTAGTAACCTAGAGCTCTGATACCACTTGATCTGGAATTTATCCAGGACAAAGAATGAAAGGTATTATAGACTCATGTGCATGGATGCCCCAATGTTACTTATGCAACAGATCAATAAGATTGCTAGAATACATAGAAATTGAGGCAATTTAGAGAAAAAATAACAGTCAAACATGTAAACAAAACAAGTTTAATAAGGAGTTCACCCAATGCTCCTAGGCTACGTCTCCTGGTCAGCCTTTCAGTGCTGGCCTCTCTATTATGTTTTCAAGAAATGTTTTTACAACAGTGAGCTCGATTCGAGACTCACTAAATAGACTGAAGTCAGTAGGAATGGAGTGCATAGACTCTCCTTACTGAAACTCGACCTCTGAGGGTCACAGTAGTGTGATAGGCCTATGCCAAGGAGTTAGCTTGAACCTCTCAATTTTTCAAGGGAGTACACAAACTCTCTAACTCTCTCTGGCTCTGTTTGGCTCGATGCTGCCTTCAGGTCAGCTTGACTTCTACTCTCTGTTCTTTGCTATTAGCTTTCTGCGTCTCTGTATGTGCCCGTCCTCTGCTTCTGTCAGTTCATGTCTTTAAAGCCAGTCTGTTCTTTTGATTGCTCATTTCCGCTTCCCGGCCTTTTGGTTTCCTTTCCTTTGTCCATTTGAATTCCTTTAATTTGTGTCATCATCACAGGGTAACTCCTCGCAGGGAGGTGGCCACCTATTTGCTAACGAACTAGGTGTCAGATTCCTTGAATCATACTCGAATGGCTGTTAAATCTGTTTGTTTCAAGATCACCCATGAACACAAATCGTTTGCCAACTCATCATCCACATCGAACTTCAAATCCCCTGTCATCTTGCTTTTTGACCTGTCAAATCTGGTCAGTCATCAGGACGTATCTCCACTTTTGATGTGGACCCCCCAGATCCTACGATCATCCTTCATATTGGGCAGACAAGTTGCACAACGTTGACCCATCTGATGCGGGCAGTTTTCTCTCTCTTCCATCGGACGCATGTTGCTCGATGTGTGGCATTGGGCGGGACTTAGTCAAAACTTCTTACCACCTCGAAGGCTTCCAATATCCTACCGGTTTTGGGGAATCCCGTGCTACGGAACTGAAACAATTACTTTTCTGTTTTTCATAGCTATTTTAGGTTCGGGTGCTTCGGGGATTTCCTTCACTGATGGGGATGCCCTATAATACGCGATTATTGTTTAGTGCTAATCACCTATTAGAATCCACCTCTGTTTCCCGAATTAGCCTCCAGTTTTGCCAGTTTTGTGCTATTGCACTTTACCATGGGCCAGCGGTCTGCGTGCTTCACCGAGGGTCCTCATTGCTCCGCTCTGGCCACAACTGCAATTTTTATGAGGATTCTTTCTGATAGCTTCAATCTTTTCTAGGACTTGAATCTTTTAGCATAATTTGAAACAGTCATGAAAACTTAGAGAGTTTCTATTATCCAATTCGGATCACTAGTTATTCTCATACCAAGGTTTTTTTTTGCAACACCCAAATCCTTCATTGCAAATGAATTTGCCAATTTTATTTTGAGCACATTTATTTCCTACATGTTAGACCCTGCAACAAGCATGTCATCTACATATAATAGCAATATAATATATCTTCCATCATTTTTCTTTTTAAGATAAACACAATGGTAAGAGTGACATCTAGTACAACCTTTTTCATGCTTAAACTTGTCAAATTTTAGATAGCACTACCTTGGAGCCTGTTTTAATCCATAGGAGCTCTTTTTATATTTTCAAACTAATTTCTCCTTTCCTTTGACCTCATACCCTTGTGGTTGTTGCATATATCTTTCTTCCTCCAAATCCCCATGGAGAAAGGTTGTATTTACATCTAACTGCTCAAGATGCAAATCTTTTGCTGCCACTAGACTTAAAATAGCTCCAATTGAAGTCATTTTAACAATAGGAGAAAAAAGTTCAACAAAGTTTATACCTTTCTTTTGTGAAAACCCCTTCACCGCAAGTCTAGCCTTATATCTTTGTTTTCCTCCATCTTCTTCCTTAAACTTGTAAACCCATTTATTCTGCAATGTTGTTTTACCTATAGGAAACTTAGCTAAGTCCCAAGCCTGGTTATGCATCAATGAGTCCATCTCTTCTTCCATGGCTTGCTCCCACTTCTTCCTCATTTCTATATGCATTTCTTCTTCATGTCTTTCCGGTTCACCAAAATTAGTCAACAATACTTAATATAATGAAGGAGAGTATTGTTCAGGGGGTCTACTTATCTTGGTAGATCGTCTAACACCACTTTCAAGTGTTTGAGGTGCATGTTGTTGTTGTTTTTTTTGTTATAGCTACTAATCATTATGATTTTTAGGCACTTTTAATTTTCTGTGATATCATCAAGCACTACATATTCTTTATTTTCATTTTCCTATTTCTTTTCATACATATGATGCTTAAAGAAGACCTTTTCATTGAATATGAAATCTCTACTCCTAATGATATTGTGATTTTCATAATCATATAAGTGATAACCAAAATCATTACCACCATATCCAAGAAAGGAACATTTCTTTGATTTTTCCTCAAGCTTTGTTCTATTTTGTTTATTAATGTGGACAAAGGCTTCACAACCGAAAGTATTTAAAAATGACTAGTTTACCTTCTTACCTATCCATTCCTCCTCTGGAATACCACCATCCAAAGAACTTGAAGGCCCTCAGTTTATTAAATAAACAGAAGTATCTACAACATCTACCCAAAATTGTAAGGGAAATCCTGCATGAAATCTTAAGCACCTGGCACGCTCCATGATTGTCGTGTTCATCCTTTCTGACACACCAATTTCTAGTGGTGTTGCTGGAACTGTATTTTCTCTACGAATTCCATGTTCTGAACAATAATTATCAAACCCTTTTCTACAATATTCACCTTCATTTTCTGATCTGAGACACTTCCAATTCTTTCCTATCTAATTCTCAACCAAAGCTTTTCATTTCTTAAAACTACCAAATACATCATATCTATTTCTAATACAATAAATCCAGGTTTTCCTAGTTGCATCATCAATAAAAGTAACATAATAGTGAGAGCCACCAAGAGATTATACTTGAGTAGTGTTGGAAATACCGAGAGGGGGGTGAATCAATATTTTTTTTCAATTTTACCAGTTAGAGCACTTATATCTAGAACACAAAGTGAACAATAGGAATAAATGCTTTTATTAATTTTTTCAATAAATCAAGTACAGTATATTTAGGGCTCCAAAACTAGGTGAAGACACCGATATTCAATCTCCCAGGATCCAACCTATATTTTCCAAGCATCGACTTGGACTTCCAAGGCTCCAACCTTGTAAATTTTGAGGCACCAACCCTATATTTGGTTCAGGCTTTGACCTGGTTTCTTGAGGACTTTGATCCTCTAGGGATCTAACCCTATCCTTCTATTAGTGTCAGTCTTTTCAGCCGTCCTCCAGTGATCAAATATGCTCTTACAAAGTGGTCTCAGAGTGTCAAGGTCAAATTTTGTCATTTCAGTAAGTCTTCAAGCAAAATTTGGTCACTAGGTACTAGGTCTAGGGTTTACTTTTACTCCTGTCAAAGTTGTCCAAATGTCAGTCCTTGCAACCGTTCAGCTGAGTGTACCATCATTCAGAGGGTTTTCATTATCATGTCAAGTTCCACTGGGTCATTTTACACCTTGTTCATGCTTCAGTTGCGCCTAGGTAAGGTCATTTCCCTCTTCTAAGGTTTTGAAGGCAATTTATCTTGGACGGTCAAATCATCGGCAAAACTTGTATCCTAATGTTCATACACCTTCCCTTATCCTTAAAGTACCTTATCAAACACTTCCCATCACTGAGATCCCCCACATTCCTCATTTTCGCACAAACCCTAGTTTCTTGTTACAACTTGGCAATTTTCTAGGTTGGACCTGTGTTTTGCCTTTTTGGACCCTTTTCCCTCACTCAATTTATGAGATTCCACTTTGCCCTACTTCCTAACATCCCTCCCTACTTCTCAAAATTTCCTCAAGAATTTAGAAGCTCCCTATCCCCTTCATTTCGTTTCATTTCAACAAATCTCTTGTTCCACACATCGGGGTAGTTTTCACTCAAATGATGTTTCTGAGCAAGGAAAGATGAATTTGGAAACAATGAGAGAGTGTTTTTTCTGCAACAAGCCAAGGAAGAAAAACCTCCTTCAACTTTTACACAGGTGTCATGGTTTTAGAGAAATGTCAAAAATACAATTGCCTCGAGAGAATTGATGCACCTATGAAGTGACCTTGGGAAAATCAAGTTTTCTCGTAGCTTGATTGGCCGAATGACTTTCTTGATGAGTCAAATGATAACTAGACACGAATATCTTTCTAATGAGCTATCATGAGCTCAATTTGGACTTGAGGAAGGCATTCAAAATCGGACTGCAACAGCACTCTGCCTTGAGGTAGCCTCATTTGGCACATTTTGACCAGTCTTGGGAGATTTGATTTTTGACAGGGCAAATTAACTCCAAATAGAAAAATTCTAGTTGGGTTAGAAAAAAAATAGGATAGTATTTCCAACAAGCACACTTGGGCACATTTTTAACTCCTGAAAGTGCCTCAAAACAGGCTCCCAAGTGGCACGGTGCATACAGAAAATGGCGCGGTGCATACAGGAAAAAAGGCCAATTTCACCTCCATTTCGTGAAATTTCGATTCGCGACTTCTCCAAGTGAGCCCGCTCATCTACATTTCAGTTTTTTGGCACCTAAGGCGGCATTTAAAGTATTTTCTCTCCAGATTGGCTTCTATCCAAGTGGCGAAGGAAGGCAAACGGTCACCCAAGCCATTTGTCATGTTTGTAATGCTGCACCTGTAGCTGATGGTTGGCTCTTCACCTCCATTTTGTAATGATTCGAGTAACTCCCCAACCCTTAGGCGTTCTATCTCTTCATAGAAAATTCTATATATTGTATGAAAACCATTTGCAAATGGTTGGGTGGCATGTAACTTCTGGGAGACTGTGGGAAAGAAACTATGTTTCTTCACTGTATATTTTGACAGAGAATTAATGAAAGGTAGCGGCTCTATTTCATGAGATTCATGTGGTTGTGAGTGTAGTAAATGCGTCTCTTATGTTTCATATGTATTTTTTAATGTTCATAATTCAATTCATATTCATTTCTAGTGAAATTTTCTGAGTTAGATAAGGTAGAATTCAATTTTATTGCTCTGCCTGTGGGAAAATTTCATGTTCAGTGTTCTTCTTCTGTTGAAAAGGATTCATGTACTTATGCCCTTTTCACTCTCCTAAGCAATCTCTCCATTCCGCATTATTTCGAACTAAATTGCTATACTTTCATCCAGTCTTGCCTCACGAAGTAATCTGTGCCTTCGTATTAAATTTTCTGTTCATTGTTGTCCGTTGGTCCCATACCATCCCAGAAACTCAGTCATTCATAAAAATTGTTTCTTGTATCCATATTCACTTACTAGCCTAAGATCAATATTTCACTGTAAGTCATCTCAAACCGTTTCGTTTATCTATCACTGAGCGTGACTCGGAGAGAGCCCTCTCCTATTCTTGTAGGGCTAGCTACCAGACTGAGCGTGGTTTGTGGTTACCATGAATTTTGTCTTCCTTCAACCTAAGGCAGATTTAGGTGCTAACACCTCTAAGGCACCAACCTTGTATTTTGAGGCTCGAACCTCTTGGGTTCCAACCCTTAAATTTACTTCATCAAGTTATATTTAATTATACTTCACGGCTCCCAATGTCTTCTTCAACAAGCCCTATCAATCTTTAGCTATGCCTTCCCTTATTCTCTACTTCACGTCATCAATGACAACCTTGTCTTATTAGAAGGTATCACCACTTCTCTTCATGTCACCCAAACAAATATCTCCAAGGTTACCTCATTATGACATAAACGATGCATCATGGTCTTTAATATTATCTCCAAGACCTTCAAGATTGTCTTCAATGAACAACCCAAGTCTTCAGTGTTCAATACTTCTCTTGCCCAAAAACTTCACTTCCTCACACAGGTCCAATGTTGCAACAGACAGAGGCTTAAATGTGTACTCCACAGGACTTCAAATTCATCTCGAAGGGCAAGGATGTATACTCTAAGATTGATCCAGAAATATCTTCATGATCAACCCTCTTTCAAGAGTACTTCAAACTGGTTCAATCAAGTATCTACAATAGGCTGCTTCAAGAACCAAGAAACCACTGAATTTGCCTCCACAAGACTGGTTCCTCATTCAAGCTAGGACTATCCACACTTGTTTAATATGAACCTAAAAAAGGGTGACTATACTGAGCCCTACAGTATCCACAGGTTCTCTTCAAGTCTAAGCGAGGTATCTTCTTAAGTCTGCAATGTGTCAGAAATATTCAAGATTGTATAATTTCCACACAAGGCTTCTCTAGGCTTTAGTTTGTCCTCTATATAATGACTTTATGTATTCTCTTGCTCAAACTTCAAAAAGGTTTTCACACTGTTCCAAGGTGTAGCAATGCTCCGCGGAGTTGAGGCTGATAACATCAGATCAACAAGTCTCCACAATAGGACTGAATTTGAGCATGAAGTACCCCAACCACTATTGTTTGAAATCACTATCAATATGAGCTCCAAACATTAGGGGAATTTTGAGGTCTAAAATGGGCTTCCTAAGAAAAATTTACAACCAAAATAAAATTTATAAGAACCAATAGGATTCAAGATGATGATGTCAACCATGGGGGATGATTCACCATTTTTTTAGTAAAAGAGTAAAAATAATAAAATAATAAAACTACTTTTTCAACTTGTATTTTCAACTTATCTCCCTAAGGTTTTACTCAAATTTCAAGCAAGAATACTCATTGGATGCCAAATTTAATTCCTCATCCAAGAAGTACCCAGTTGCATACTTTCGATGGACCTTGCTACACGAAAAATGAGAAATACATGAAAAAACGTGATTGCAATTATGTTTTTCACGTATTTCTCATTTTTCGTGTAGTAGGGCCCATCGAAATTATGGCACATGGGTACTCCTTGGATGAAGAATCAAATTTTTCATCCAACGAGTGTTGTCACTTGAAATTTGAGTAAACCCATAGGGAGATAAGTTGAAAATATGAGTTGAAAAAATAGTTTTTTCTTTTTTCCCTCTAAAATTTGATGATGTAATCTAATATTTATTTATTATTTTATAATTTCCTTAGGAGGCCCATTTTAGACCTCAAAAATCCCCTAATGTCAATTTCTCAACAAAGGAAACTAGTCACTATTCAACTCAAGGGCTAGTTTATACATCCTGTTGATCTCAGAAGTGGACTACTCCTAGAACGAACATGAAGATTGCCTATTTAAACACTCCTACATGTCCACTGCTTCACTACTTGGTGTCTGAGATAAGTCAAATGTCAAACTGGACTGTACTACATATTGTTATAGTGATTCATAGAGGAATTACCATAGGGCACTGCAAATAGTTTTATGTTAAATCTGGATTGGTAATGGAAGTAGTGTCGATATCCTTGTCTTCTGAGATAAAGCCACAGGTCCGAGAATGATACTACTCCCGCAGAACTGAAGTTTGTTGCTTCCATAGGTCTGAGTTTTAGTTTTCCACAGGACTGTCCTCAAATAGATACTTGTTTGAAATTCACAGTTTGAGTATCATCTCCTGCAGTCTGAGTATCATTACCACAGAGGTGCTACAAATCCTTTGTTCAATAAAATCAAGCCCAAAAGCAATTATGATACTCCTTTTTGGACTCCAATATGTTCTGTCCTCTTCTGCATTTTTTCTCTGAAATTTTCACCGAAATTTGTGTTTTCTTGACTGAAATTTCTATGTTAGAAATGAGGGTCCGTGGTCTCTATTTATACAAAAAAAAAATCTTGGTTAAAGGGACACGTCTCTGGAGGTAGGCCGACTTGTGTCTTTGAGCATATGTTAGCTCAACATTAATTATATTCTTCATAGCTTAAAAATTCAATATCTGACAAAATACTAGGAATTTCAGGACAACTAAAGGCTTGTTAGAAAGAGGAAAAAATCCTATTTAATATGGTCTAGGATACATTTTGAAAGGATGCCTCCAAGGTGTCCAAATTAATTTTTCTTTGTGACTGCCCTTAAATTTTTTATGTGCACAAGGTGATTAGGACAGCAAGGTCATTAGGGCTTCTTTATTGTTATGACTCCAAGCTCTTCATCATAGTGTGTCATCATGTATGTCATCAATATCATCCATGTCATCATGACAATGTAGCATCATGTATCCAATAATAGTGCAATGATATGTCATAGTTTTTTTCTTTTTCTTAAAAGGTCATTGAAAAATTAAAAAAAAAAAATTTAAACAAATTTAAATTTTTTATTTAAAATTTAAAAGATTATTTAAAAAAATAAAAAAATATTAAAAAAATTTGAATTTTTTTAACGATTTTTTTTACAAAAAAAAAGGGTCGTGGCCCCTCCACTTGCCCGCTGCCCATGGTGGCGCAGCCCTGGGCGAAGGGTCTATGTGCAGTCCCTCCACCCAGGGCCGCGCCACTACTGGTGGCGGGCGAGTGGAGGTGCCACGACCTTCTTCTTCTTCTTCTTCTTCTTCTTTTAAATAAATAATAATAATTAAAAAAAAAAATCGTTAAAAGAAATCAAATTTTTTTAATTTTTAATAAAAAGAATTGTTTAATTTTTTTTTTAATTTTTAATAATTAAAAAAAAAATGTTTAAATATTTTTTTTTAAAGAAAAAAAAAATTAAAAGATTTTAATCTTTAATTTTTTTTTTGTTTTTAAATAAAAAATGTAAGCTTAATAAAAAAGTTGTTGTTGTTTTTTTTTTTGGTTAATTTTCTATTTTTTTTTAATCTAGTTTGTTTTTAAATTTATTTATTTATTTATTTTTTTCTAGTTTTTGTTAACATTTTCTTTAATTTTTCTATTCATACTTAATTTAATATATATTTTTTAAATTTTGTTTTTTTTGTTTTTTCCAATTTCTTTTATGGTTTATGAGATAATTTTTTTTAACATTTTTTATTTTGTTTTTTTTGTCTTTTTATATATATATTTTTATATTTGTTTTTTTTAAGTAATCAACATTTAAAAAAAGAAAAATAAAACAACTTGAAAATTCGTTAAATTATCGTAATTTAAAAAAAAATTAAACATAATAAAATTTTAAAGTATGAAAAATAAGTCCTCTAAAAAAAAGGTATGCTACATCAACATGTTGCATCAACACGTTTCAAAATCAGCATGACAGTCACTAACATTTAAAAACAAATATTTATATTTGATACATAAGAAAATTTAAAGTGTCAAAATTATGCTCCCAAAAAAAAGAATTGTATTCTGCATTACCACTTTTCAAAATCGGGTCACGTTTTTACTACCCCTATGAAATGGGTAATCGCATCGGTTATTTAAAGTGCCAAAAACTATGCTCTAAAAAAAATATGTGTGTTTTGCATCGCCCCTTTTCAAAATCGGGTCAATTTTTTGCTGTCTCTTGTTGGCATTATGAGACTAGTGTTGTCCTTGATGGCAAATCACACAGATGACAAATCATAGTGCAGAAGGTCAGCATCAAGGATTTGATGATCAGACTACAAGAAGAAGAGAAAATACATATACGCAGGTTCATTAAGACCAAGCTGCGTATACACGCACTTTCATGCAAGGAAAAGCGCGTATATGTTGGAAAACTTACCCTTGGCCCATGGCAGTTAGTCCTTGGTATTTGAACCTATGGTTTTGGACCATGGTATCTCGACAGACATGTTGATCCCAAGTATTGGGTTGATGGTATTATGTTACTATGGTTTTGGTCCGTGGTATTGTGAAGGGCCTAAGGCTATAAAAGGAGAAGAAGATCATTAGGCAAGCATCAAAAAGTCTTGAATATCTGATGAAGTATGAGATCCGGTATGCAGGTTATGGGTTGATGAGGTAGTGCTTGATCTGAGCTAAGGAGGGATCTCACTGGTAGATGGAGAACAAGATCTAAGGAGAGATCGGGATCAATTGGTTTGAAATGAACTATCTCTATATGATTGATTATGTTTATTCTAGATCTGTATACTGACGCTTGTAATGATCTGATCTGGGTATAACCTAAGTTTGAAATCGTTGCAAGTCATGATTGAATATTTATAGATCTGTACGCGGTTTGGCTTTGGAGAAAGCGCGTATGTACGCAGGTTGGGCTCATTATAGTAGCGTATACCATTTGAGCTATGATGTTTAAGGTTGCAGGTAGTTCTGATTGTTGATGACAGTTTAAAGGTGTCTGTATCCTGCATATCTTGGTTGGCTGATCGTGTTTAGCTTCAGTATTGATGGATGAGAACTAATATTGGATCAGGATCATAATGACTCATATTTATGTGATCTGATGGACTAGATTGGGTGCTAACACATATATTTTCCTTGTATATGTAATGATCTGGTTATGTCTGAAGTTAGGAAGTGCAGTGAAGTTTTGAATAAGTAATTAATGAAATATACGCTGGTTCACCTTGATGAAGTCGCGTATACACGTAGGTTTAGCACTTCCAAGTAGCGTATGCACTCTGATGCATGATTTTGATGATACAGTGGGTTCTGAATATTGTTGCAGGGTTCAGTGTTCTGCTCTGTGTTCTGGTGACTGTGTTTTAGGGTTTCAGTGATTCAGAAATTGATGATGATAGTGTTGATTGTTTTGAGCTTCAATAATATGTATGGGTCTAGTATGAAAATTTGATGAAACGTGGCCTTCTGATTATAGTGTTGTGCTTCAAGAGTATCCAGTCTGAAAATGTATGAAATGTGGTCCCTGGAGAAAGAAGATTGTAGGCCGACGCCTACGTACTAGTACTACAACTAGTACAAGAGTCAAAGGGGGTAGAAGCTCCCTTCCAGTAGCAGCTGGAGAACGAGTGAAGATTGGAGCATTCTGTAGGCAGGAACCTACGTACTAGTAAATGGATCGGCTAGTACAAGAGCCAAGGGGGTTGTAGCTCCCATCCAGAAGAGTATGGAAAACAAGAGAGGGTTGTAGCCCTCTGCAGGTTGTAGCCTGCGTACTGGTATAAGGCTGCACCAGTACAAAAGATTGTAAACTGAAGTTTCTTATTAAGGAAAGCTAGAGACGACTTGCAGCATGTGGTTTTCACCACATTGGGTTTCCACCTTATATCATGGTGTTCATGTGTGCTTCTTGTGTGTAATGATCTATTCTGTTTTACTGCACTTGCTCACTATTCATATGGTTAATGAAGATCTGTTGCACAAACTAAAGATTCACATTTAATGGATTAACTGAATCATAAGTATTCTGGATATACGCTAGTTGCTTTAGACACAGTTGCGTATACACGCGGGTTCACTTAATGGAAGTAGCGTATATGTATCTAAGTATGAAAATGAAAAGTTTTACAGATTAGATAATACTGATTCACCCCCCCTCTCAGTATTATTTCCAACAATTGGTATCAGAGCAGGTCCTTTGGTAGAAGCTTGATCGCTTGAAGGAGATCCGTGGAACAATGGGAAAGAAGCTTAAAAAGAAAGCACCTAAGAAGAAGAAGTCATCTCAGAAGAACTATGACAGTGGGAGAATCGATTGGGGATTAGGTGTAAGAAGCTCTTCAGAGTCAGAATCAGATTCAAAATCATTATCAGGTATGAATGTGTTATCCTCTGATGTTCCAACTATCTATCCATTTGGAAAAGATGAAAGTGATAGCGAAACAACTAAATTTTCTGTTATGGGTGAACAAGAAAGATATCAAATAGAGGTAGAATTTAAAAGGCTGACAGAAAAAATTAGAGATCAACAAGATCTATTGAACAAAAGGGAATGTGACTTCAAAGAAGAAGCTACCAAACTAAAAGCCCAACTAGAGGAAGGAAACAGGGTAAGGAAGTTATTCAAGGACAAATATCAAAAGTTGCAGGATGAAGTTACATCACTAAGAGATGAAGTCAATGAAAGAAGCACAACCATCAAGAAACTCAGAGATAGATCCAGTTACTATGAAAGTCTTGAAGCTACAAACCTCTCACTAAAAGAAGATCTTGAAGAATCAAAGAAGCAGAATACAGATCTACTCCAAGCTATTGAAAAACAGGAAAAAGAAGTCATCAACTTAAAATCTTAGTTGGAATGTGCCTTCAGAATTCGTCAAATGCAGCAGGATCTTAATGAAGAACAAGAAAGGGAGATACTCAAACTAAGGAAACAAATGGAAGAAGGAAGAAAATCTGAAGAAATCTTGAAGAAGCAATGTCTGGAAAAGGAGGAACAACTTCAGGTTGAGGTAAATATCTTGAAAGGTAAATTAGAAGATAAGGATATGCTTTTACGATTTCAAGATAGTACTAAGCTCTTGGATGATATTCTTAATAGTCAAAGGTCTCCTGCTATCAAAACTGGTCTTGGTTTTCATGAATATGTTGAAGGTGAATCTAGTTCACAAGGAGAGGCAAGGATCTCTAAAGAGAAATCTAAAATGATCAAGAAGGAGATGAGAGATCAACCCCATCAACAATCAAGGAAAGAGATTCTTCAAAGAAAATCTTTTACTCCTCCTATGAATAATGTTGAATGTTATGTATGTCATAATCTTGGTCGTGTTGCAGCCAGATGTAGAAGAAGAAGGGTTCAGGACCATCATGCAGAAAGATCATCACATTCAAGGTACTTTAATGGATATTGCTTTGCTTGCAATATGTTTGGTCACAGAGCTGTTGATTGCAATAGAAGAAATATGAGACATGTAAGATGTTACACATGTAATAAGCTTGGACATATAGCTAAGGAATGCAGGAACAAAGTACAGGGACCTTACCAAAAGAAGAAATCATCATGCTTGAAGATATGGAAGAAGAAGGAAGTACAGTCAGAAAGATGTGGCACAACACAAACACAGCACAACATAGACATAACAGACTCAGGGGGAGCTGAAGGTGTAAAACTTCAGTGTCCTAAAGCTCATACGCAAGTTTCATTAAGGGAAGTCGCCTATATACGCGAGTTATACACTGCAAAGTCACGTATATGTCAGTCTGAGGAAAAGCAGTGGGGACAGGCTCAGAAAAAGGGTCTGATATGATTCAGTCCATTATTTGCTCTATTGGTTATCAGTTACAGTCTACTGAGGAGTCTGGAAATGACTTGATACTTGTTAGATGTGTTTTAATCCTAACTAGATGATGATGATGTCTTGATGCTTATTGCTGATGTATGCATGTTCAAATCTAACAACAAACAGATGGCACAGGTTGAGGGGGAGCATATGCCTTTAATAATGCATTGTTGGCATTATGGTTGAAAGCCCTTGGTGATGATGCTTATATGGCTAAATGATATATCTTGCTATGATGTGGTTATGAGTTGTCCATCTCATATGATTCTTGGGGTTACATAGTTGATGTTTAGATCATATTTATGGATTGATTCCTAGATGGTGCATATATGATGAAGGATTCCTATAGCTTTTTTTGCTCATGTCGATGAGGATTGTTGATGTTATAGATAAGTCTTGACAAATGATCTTGAGCTCAAGATACAGAGTGCTGGTTGTTGGAGACATGATGATGATGAGTTCTTATCTATATATTGATGGGTTGATACTTACATATGTTGATTGATGCAGATATTCCCAAGTGACACAAGGATGACCCTGTTGATAAGATGGCTATCGTGTAATGTGAATGATTTTATGATGATGAATTGATATCTATTTGTAGTCATACCCTGTCATAGGACATTTACAGGTTGATGATATGGAATTGGTTGTACGTGAGTTTCATAAGGAGTATCCGCGTATATACGCTTGTTTCTGTGGATACAATTGCGTATATGCTAATATGGAGGAAATCAGTGGGCCAAACTCAGAATGAGAAGAGTCTGATATGGGTCTGACAGAGACCATCTGACAAAGCTTCAGGGGGAGCAGATAATCTTCTAATAATGCATTGTTGGCATTATCTTAGAAGCTTTTGGTTCTAGTTCACAGCTGTTGTTGGTTTCAGGTAGAACAGAGGCAGAAGGAGCACAAAAGGAAATCTTGGTTGCTGATCTGAATGGTGATTGACAGATGCTACTGCTATCAGTCATTGGTGACTTTCATAAGTCTTGGTCTAGATAATTCGTCTCTATGTCATGTATCTCTTTTGTGGTATCTCTTTTATGGTGTCAAGGTCTTGTAACGGCCTATTTTGGTTTCCCCACTATGCCTAGGATGAACATGTAATGAACTTGGTTGTCATATGTAAATTTCTGATGTATCTCCACTTGGTTGGGTGGATGATCCCCACTAGGATGGGTGATGGATGTATGTATTGAGTCTTTTGGTGATAGGAAGGTCTGTTATGATGTATAAGTCTTGCTTCTTCTTTAAGAACATCTTTTGCAGATCTTGCCTACATTCAGGAGGAGCATGAACATCACAATTCAACAAGAGCAGAGCTTTCAGCATGTAGCATGGACAGATTGGTACCCTTGGCATATACAAAGGGGGAGCTCATTCAGAGATTTCAGTAGGTACTCAGGGGGAGTATGATCAGCGGAATGCTTATCTTAGAAAGAGAATATCTTGGTTCACCCTTTGCCCATGATGTCAAAGGGGGAGAGTGATTTGGTGTTGTTGCCATCAAGTCCAAAGAGGGAGATTGTTGGCATTATGATGCATGTGTTGTACTTGATGGCAACCCTCTCATAGAAAAACATCTCTCTTACATATAACTAGATGAATCTACAGAAGAGATATCAGATGTGATTGAATGCATGGGATGCAGGACAGCTCAAAGGAATCAAATGATAGTTCTAAGTGTGACAAGTTAGCTTTGCCATCAAGTCCAAAGGGGGAGATTGTTGGCATTATGAGACTAGTGTTGTCCTTGATGGAAAATCATACAGATGACAAATCATAGTGCAGAAGGTCAACAGCAAGGATTTGATGATCAGACTACAAGAAGAAGAGAAAATACATATACGCAGGTTCATTAAGACCAAACCGCGTATACACACAGGTTGGACTTTACTAAGGCGCGTATGCCTATACACGCATTTTCATGCAAGGAAAAGTGCGTATATGTTGGAAAACTTACCCTTGGCCCGTGGCAGTTAGTCCTTGGTATTTGAACCTATGGTTTTGGACCATGGTATCTCGACAGACGTGTTGATCCCAAGTATTGGGTTGATGGTATTATGTTACTATGTTTTTGGTACGTGGTATTGTGAAGGGCCTAAGGCTATAAAAGGAGAAGAAGATCATTAGGCAAGCATCAAAAAGTCTTGAATATCTAATGAAGTATGAGATCCAGTATGTAGGTTATGGGTTGATGAGGTAGTGCTTGATCTGAGCTAAGGAGGGATCTCACTGGTAGATGGAGAACAAGATCTAAGGAGAGATCGGGATCAATTGGTTTGAAATGAACTATCTCTATATGATTGATTATGTTTATTCTAGATCTGTATACTAACGATTGTAATGATCTGATCTGGGTATAACCTAAGTTTGAAATCACTGCAAGTCATGATTGAATATTTATAGATCTGTACGCGGTTTGGCTTTGGAGAAAGCGCATATGTATGCGGGTTCGGCTCATTATAGTAGCGTATACCATTTGAGCTATGATGTTTAAGGTTACAGGTAGTTCTGATTGTTGATGACAGTTTAAAGGTGTCTGTATCCTGCATATCTTGGTTGGCTGATCGTGTTTAGCTTCAGTATTGATGGATGAGAACTAATATTGGATCAAGATCATAATGACTCATATTTATGTGATCTGATGGACTATATCGGGTGCTAACACATATATTTTCCTTATATACGTAATGATTTGGTTATGTCTGAATTCAGGAAGTGCAGTGAAGTTTTGAATAAGTAATTAATGACATATACGCTGGTTCACCTTGATGAAGTTGTGTATACACGCAGGTTCAACACTTCCAAGTAGCGTATGCACTCTGATGCATGATTTTGATGATACAATGGGTTCTGAATATTGTTGCAGGGTTCAGTGTTCTGCTCTGTGTTCTGGTGATTGTGTTTCAGGGTTTCAGTGATTCAGAAATTGATGATGATAGTGTTGATTGTTTTGAGCTTCAATAATATGTATGGGTCCAGTATGAAAATTTGATGAAACGTGGCCTTCTGATTATAGTGTTGTGCTTCAGGAGTATCCAATCTGAAAATGTATGAAATCTGGTCCTTGGAGAAAGAAGATTGTAGGCCGATGCCTACGTACTAGTACTACAGCTAGTACAAGAGTCAAAGGGGGTAGAAGCTCCCTTCCAGTAACAGCTGGAGAACGAGTGAAGATTGGAGCATTCTGTAGGCAGGCACCTACGTACTAGTAAATGGATCGGCTAGTACAAGAGCCAAGGGGTTTGTAGCTCCCATCCAGAAGAGTTTGGAAAACGAGAGAGGGTTGTAGCCCTCAGCAGGTTGTAGCCTGCGTACTGGTATAAGGCTGCACCAATACAAAATATTGTAAACTGAAGTTTCTTATTAAGGAAAGATAGAGATGACTTGCAGTAGGTGGCTTTCACCCACATTGGGTTTCCACCTTATATCATGGTGTTCATGTGTGCTTCTTGTGTGTAATGATCTGTTCTATTTTACTACACTTGCTCACTGTTCATATGGTTAATGAAGATCTGTTGCACTAACTAAAGATTCACATTTAATGGATTAACTGAATCATAAGTATTCTGGATATACGCTAGTTGCTTTAGACACAGTTGCGTATACACGCAGGTTCACTTAACGGAAGTAGCATATATGTATCTAAGTATGAAAATGAAAAGTTTTACAGATTAGATAATACTGATTCACCCCCCCTCTTAGTATTATTTCCAACATCTCTATGAAACGAGTAACAATATCAGTTCCCATTTCAAAGTTTACGTTGTTAAAGGTCTCCCCTTGATAAATCAGGTCTTGGCTATGCAGGTGAATCCTCAAGAAGGAATGATAATGCTTCAAACAACAAGGATGTTAGGAAGCTAAAAAGAAATTTTGATGTTCCCAGTTCCAACAAAGGCAAGGAGAAGAGTTAGGACAACTACGAAAGAAATCCTACTCCAAGGAGACTTGCAGATGGTGTCAAGAATACAAAAGGAAATGAACATCATCAAAGAACCCCTAGGAAAAAATAATTCAGAAGTACATCAAGGAAATCTTCATCTCCCAGGTATCAAAGTATATTTCTTGGTTATTTCTATTCTTGTACAAACTTTGGGCACATGGAAAAATATTGTAGGGAATATCACAAAGACAAATATAATGGTCCCTATCAATTTCCTATAAGCAATTTTGAAAAAAAATGTCATGATTACTTATTCATAAACAAGATGGAGTGCTTCAATTTCCATAACATTGGACATATGGCACGTGATTGTAACTTGACTTGGGTCCCTACACAAGCTAAAACCATGACAACCAAGCGAGAAAAGAAAGTTACACAAATATGGAGAAAGAAGCAAATTGGATCTGAATGTCTCTTCGACACTCTAGCCAACATCATATGTTGTTGATTTGATGAAGACATCAAGATTTGATACTACAAGTGTTTGATGATGAGACTCTGCAAAAAAAGAGACCATGCATAAAGTTAGAGGGAGTTCTAGATCATCTTGTCTAAAGAATCTAGAGGAGTTTATGCAGGTAGGGGGAGTTGGTTCATGTAAACACATTTATCATGGATCACATTGCCAGAAGGAAGAGAACCATAATGGGGGGAGTAACATACCTATGAAGAGCTACTATCAATGAACAAAATAAGTAGCATTACAGGGGGAGTACTTGGGCACCCCATTTTCCATTGATGTCAAAGGGGGAGAGAATGTTGGAAGAGAAACAATATTTCCATCAATGATAGAGGGGGAGATTGCTAATCAAGGTTGTCATTGATGTCAATATGACATTGTTCGTGATGGAAAATTTTTGTGAGCTATGATGTTTCCCTATATTCCCTTTGATCATAGTGCCCTAGATGTACTTGAACTAGCCATGAAGATGCCATAGCCTCATGCATATTATGATATCCTTGTTGTTGATGATAAAGCCCTAAAACCGTGATGATGTCCTTACTCATGATGACAATCTCTTCTTGATTGATAAGGATTCCTAATCCTAATGACAAAGTATGGAGCCCTAATCCTTATATACAAGCCCTTGCCCTAACTAACTCTATTGGAGAACAATTACATTTGATGACATGGACAAAGATTGGAGACATGACATGAAGGACTTGGAAATCACTTGATGGAAAATTGATGGATGTTGCACTATGAAATATGGATGACATATCATTGCACTATTATTGGATACATTATGCTACATTGTCATGATGACATGGATGATATTGATGACATACATGATGACACACTATGATGAAGAGCTTGGAGTCATAACAATAAAGAAGCCCTAATGATCTTGCTGTCCTAATCACGTTCTGCACATAAAAGATTTAAGGACGGTCACAAATAAAAATTATTTTGGACACCTTGGAGGCATCCTTTCAAAATGGATCCTAGACCATATTAAATAGGATCTTTTCCTCTTTCTAACAAGCCTTTAGTTGTCCTGAAATTCCCAGTATTTTGTGAGATATTGAATTTTTCATCTATGAGAAATATAATTAATGTTGAGTCGACTTATGCTTAAAGACACAAGTTGGCCTACCTCTAGAGACGTGTCCCTTTAATCAAGCAAAAAAATGTGTATAAATAGAGACCATGGACCCTCATTTCTAACACAGAAATTTCGGTCAAGAAAACATAAATTTCGGTGAAAATTTTGGAAAAAAATGCAGAAGAGGAAATAACATATTGGAGGCCAAAAAGGAGTATCATAATTGTTTTTGGGCTTGATTTTATTGAATAACGGATTTGTAGCAGCTCTCTGTGTAATGATACTTGGACTACAGGAGATGATACTCGAACTGTGAATTTCAAATAAGTATCTATTTGAGGACAATCCTATGGAAAACTACAACTCAGACCTGTGGAAGAAACACACTTCAGTTCTGTGGGAGCAATATCATTTCAGACCTGTGGCTTTATCTTAGAAGACATGGATATCGACACTACTTCCATTACCAATTTGGATTTAACATCAAATTGTTTGCAGTGTCTTGTGGTAATTCCTCTATCAATCACTATAACAATACGTAGTACAGTCTAGTTTGACATTTGACTTATCTCGGACACCAAGCAGTGAAGCAGTGGACATGTAGCAGTGTCTAAATAGGCAATCTTCAGGTTCGTTCTAGGAGTAGTCCATATCTGAGATGAACAGGACATATAAACTAGCCCTTGAGTTGAACAGTGACTGGTTTCCTTTGTCGAGAAACTGTCATTAGGGGATCTTTGAGGTTTAAAATGGGCCTCCTAAGGAAATCATAAAATAATAGTGGAAATAAGACAATAACATTAGATTACATCATCAAAGTTTAGAGGGAAAAAGGAAAAAACTAATTTTTCAACTCATATTTCAACTTATCTCTCTATGGGTTTACTCAAATTTCAAGTGACATCACTCGTTGGATGAAAAATTTGATTCTTCATCCAAGGAGTACCCATGTGCCATAATTTCGAAAGACCCTACTACACGAAAAATGAGAAATACATGAAAAACATAATTGCAATCACGTTTTTTCATGTATTTCTCATTTTTCGTGTAGCAAGGTCCATCGAAAGTATGCAACATGGGTACTCCTTGGATGTGGAATTAAATTTGGCATCCAACGAGTATTCTCACTTGAAATTTGAGTAAAACTTTAGGGAGATAAGTTGAAAATACAAGTTGGAAAAGTAGTTTTATTATTTTATTATTTTTACTTTTTTACTCCAAAAATGGTGAATCATCCCCCATGGTTGACATCATCATCTTGAATCCTATTGGTTCTTATAAATTTTATTTTGGTTGTAAATTTTTCTTAGGAAGCCCATTTTAGACCTCAAAATTCCCCTAATGTTTGGAGCTCACATTGACAGTGATTTCAGACAACAGTGGTTGGGGTACTTTATGCTCAAAGTCGATCCAATTTTGGAGACTTGCTGATCTGAATTTATCAGCCTCAACTCCGCGGAGCATTGCTACACCTTGAAACAGTGTGAAGACCTTTTTGAAGTTTGAGCAAGAGAATACATAAAGTTATTAGACAGAGGACAAACTAAAGCCTAGAGAAGCCTTGTGTGGAAATTATACAATCTTGAATATTTCCAACACTTTGCAGAATTAAGAAGATACCTCCCTTAAACCTAAAGAGAACCTGTGGAAATTGTGGGGCTCAGTACAGTCACCCTTTTTTAGGCTCATATTAAACAAGTTTGGATAGTCCTAGCTTGAATGAGGAACTAGTCTTGTGGAGGCAAATTCATTGGTTTCTTGGTTCTTGAAGCAGTCTATTGTAGATACTTGATTGAACCAATTTGAAGTACTCTTGAAAGAGGGTTGATCGTGAAGAAATTTCTAGATCAATCTTAGAGTATACATCCTTGCCCTTTGAGATGAATTTGAGGACCTATGGAGTACACATTTAAGCCTCTATCTATTGCAGCCTTGGACTTGTGTAAGGAAGTGAAGTTTTTGGGCAAGAGAAGTATTGAACATTAAAGACTTGGGTTGTTCATTGAAGACAGTCTTGAAGGTCATGGAGATAATATTGAAGACCATGATGCATCTTTGATGTCAAAATGAGGTAACCTTGGAGATCTTTGTTTGGGTGACATGAACAATAATGGCGACACCTTCTAAGAAGACAAGGTTGTCATTGATGACGTGAAGTAGAGAATAAGGGAAGGCATAACTGAAGATTGATAGGGCTTGTTGAAGAAGACATTGGGAGCCGTGAAGTATAATCAAATAAATTTTGATGAAGTAAAGTTAAGGGTTGGAGCCCAAGAGGTTCGAGCCTCAAAAATACAAGGTTGGTTCCTTGGAGGATAGGGTTAGATCCCTAGAGGATTAGAGTCCTCAAGAAACCAGGTCAGAGCCTAAACTAGATATAGGGTTGGTGCCTCAAAATTGACAAGGTTGGAGCCTTGGAAGTCCAAGTCAGTGCTTGGGAAATACATGTTAGATCCTGGGAGATTGGATATCAGTGTCTTCACCTAGGGTTGGAGCCCTACATATAATGTACTTGATTTATTGAAGAAATTAATAAAAGCATTTATTCTTATTGTTCATTTTGTGTTCCAGATATAAGTGATCTAACTGGTAAAAGTAAAAATTGAAAAAAAAAAATATTGATTCACCCCCCTCTCAATATTTCCAACACTACTCAGGTATCATCTCTTGGTGGCTCTTGCTATTATGTTACTTTTATTGATGATGCAACTAGGAAAAATTGGATTTGTTGTATTAGAAATAAATATGATGTATTTGATAGTTTCAAGAAATGAAAAGCTTTGGTTGAGAATTAGATGGGAAAGAATTTGAAGTGTCTTAGATCAGAAAATGAAGGTGAATATTATAGAAAAGAGTTTGATAATTATTGTTCAGAACATGGGATTCATAGAGAGAATACAGTCCCAGGAACACCACTAGAAAATAGTGTGTCAGAAAGAATGAACAGGACAATCATGGAGCATGCAAGGTGCTTGAGATTTCATGCAGGATTCCCTTACAATTTTGGGTAGGTGTTGTAGATACTTCTATTTATCTAATAAACCGAGGGCCTTCAAGTTATTTGGATGGTGGTATCCCAGAGAAGGCATGAACAGGTAAAAAGGTAAACTACTCTTTTTTAAATACTTTCGGTTGTGAAGCCTTTGTCCACATTAATAAAGAAAATAGAACAAAACTTGAGGAAAAATAAAAGAAATGTACCTTTCTTGGATATGGTGTTAATGATTTTGGTTATCACTTATATGATTATGAAAATCACAACATCATTAGGAGTAGAGATGTCATATTCAATGAAAAGGTCTTCTTTAAGGATCAGATGCATGAAAAGAAATAGGAAAGTGAAAATAAAGAATCTGTAGTGTTTGATGATATCACTGAAAATTAAAGGTGCCTAAAAATCATAATGATCAGTAGCCATAACAACAAAAACAACAACCACAACAACAACATGCACCTGAAACACTTGAAAGTGGTGTTAGATGATCTACCAAGATAAGTAGACCCCCTAAAAAATACTCTCCTTCATTATATTATGTATTGTTGACTGATTTTGGTGAACTGGAAAGACATGAAGAAGAAATGCATATAGAACAGAGGAAGAAGTGGGAGCAAGCCATGGAAGAAGAGATGGACTCATTGATGCATAACCAGACTTGGGACTTAGCCAAGTTTCCTGTAGGTAAAACAACATTGCAGAATAAATGGGTTTACAAGGTGAAGGAATAAGATGGAGGAAAACAAAGGTATAAGGCTAGACTTGTGGTGAAGGGGTTTTCACAAAAGAAAGGTATAAAATTTGATGAAATTTTTTCTCCTATTGCTAAAATGACTTCAATCAGAACTATTTTAAGTGTAGTGGTAGCAAAAGATTTGCATCTTGATCAGTTAGATGTAAATACAACCTTTCTCCATGGGGATTTGGAGGGAGAAAGATATATGCAGCAACCACAAGGGTATGAGGTCAAAGGAAAGGAGAAATTAATGTGAAAATTGAAGAAGAGCTTCTATGGATAAAACAGGTTCCAAGGTAGTGCTATCTAAAATTTGACAGGTTTATGTATGAACAAGGTTAAACTAGATGTCACTCTGACCATTGTGTTTATCTTAAAAAGAAAAATGATGGCAACTATATTATATTACTATTATATGTAGATGACATGCTTATTGCAAGGTCTAACATGTAGGAAATAAATGTGCTCAAAATAAAATTGGCAAATTCATTTGCAATGAAGGATTTGGGTGTTGCAAAAAAAAACCTTGGTATGAGAATAACTAGAGATAGGAAAAATCACAAATTAACATTGTCTCAGAGTGAGTACATAGAAAAGGTGTTGGAATTATTTAATATGCAACATGAAAAACTAGTTAGTACACCTTTGGCTAACCATTTCAAACTAAGCGCTGACCTTAAGTGCTGAATGTTGAAGACTAATGGAAAGAAATTGATTTAATACTGAATCAATAACTTAAAAAACATAATTAAGCTTGAATTTGTAGAATAAAATAGAGATAGAAGACATCAAACATTGATTACAGAGTTTTTCCTTGATGGACAATGTCTCCAGGTCTGCTTTCAAGATGGGTGACTTCTTTATTAGGATTGAATTTGAGAAGGTCGATTACATAGAAAATGAACCAGACTAAATTTGCACACAGGAACTTCTAGTCTCTATCAAAAGAAATCTCTCTGAAATAACTTTCCAACGCCTATCACGGTTCCCAATTCCGACTTCGGATACTCCTGTTACACTCAAAACAAAACAACATATGATCTCCATAATCTGCATACAAATTTCTAAAACCACTCATGAACTCTTCAATGATCGAGTTGGTTAATTTATAAGGCATTAGGTACATTCTAACTCCTACTACCAAATTTTGGCATGTATTAGTTGAAGCATTAATGGTTTAGAGCTCGGTCTTCTCTCTAGTTGCCACCTTCAGGAGTGGTTACATGGTGATCGAATCACATTTATGCCAAACAAACAACCAAAACCCAAAATAAACCATAGGATAACCCTGAACCCACTGGCAGTTATCAAACGGTGTGAAGAAGCTAACTGTTTGCATGTGACTGCCATGGTCTAACCGCAGACTACCACCTCCCGTTCACCCTCCAGGGGTTCCGGCTTGTGGTGCGCTCCAGCTGTTCATGTGACAGCCTACCTCTAACAGTTGCAATGACCAGTCAATCAACCTCCATTGTGGTTACTGCTATGGTTAGGAGTTATGTTCACATGCGCTGATATCTCTACCATGGTTTAGGGATTGTGGTAACCTCCACCTATTCACATGCAACATAGTTTCGATGCGATTTAGCTACTGTGGTTAGGAGCTATGTTTGTATTGTTTGATTTACAATAAGGTCCGAAATGGGTTTTGCAATAGTTTATGTTTTGTTTAATGCATAGGTTTATTAATTTAGTTTTGTACCATAGTTTTAGTGCTAGGTCATGTCCTTAGCATAGGTTACAATGAGTTAGGACTTAGACTTAGGCTTTAGTTCCACCATAAATAAACCTATTACAAACATCTTTTTCATAATGCGACATTAAACACTGCAGGATGCCCATAATCACCATGATGATAACCATGAACTGAAACACCATGAAGAACTTAATCAACACTGGATATTGATGATGAACTAAACACTAACGATGAACTGAACACTATGAAACTGATCTGATAAGATCCTCCTGGATCAATCCTCTCCACTTGAAAGCTTTTGGACCACAAAATTTTGATTTAAGCAGATATCAGATGAGGGTACATCTCCCTCGCTCTTCCCATCTCCATCCATCTTACCTTGCTTGAATTCATGCCCTTGAGTCACACTCGAAGATATTAAACATCTCTATGCCTTAAAGATTGAATCTTCCTGTCCAAGATGATATCTTCCTGCAACTCATTCATATACCCAAGTGCCAAATCATCAATAATTGGAATTTGTGTATCTTCCTTGGGATCCATGATCATCGGAGGTTCATACAATTTCAGATTTTCCACATTTACAACTGAGTAAATACGCATGTAAGGAGGTAAATTTAATCGAAATGGATTATTTCCAAATTTTCCCACAATCTTGAAAGGGCCATACTTGATAGGATTCAATTTCTTACCTTCTCCTTTCAACCTGTCTTTATTGATATACAACCATACTTGATTGGAAACCTAAAAATGATGATCGAATCGATGCTTGTCATGGTGCATTTTATACTTGGCTTGACTCTTCTCTAACTGATCCTGCACTACTTCATGTATCTACTGTATCCTTTGAATGAACTTAACTGCTTTGTTTGCATCATCATATTCACCCACTTTATCCTATTCACCGAACATGAAATCCACCAATGACTTTGGTAGATACCCAAAACATGTTTCGAATGACGATCGATTAGTCAAAGAATGTAAGGCTCGATTTTAAGCATGTTGCACATAAGGTAAATATTCATCGCACAACTTAGGATGTTTACTACAGTAACCTCAGATAATATGTATGATTGTTCTGTTCACCACTTCTGTCTATCTGTCAATCTGTGGATGAAAAGTTATGCTCTTCTTCAGCTTTGTGTCAATGAGTCCCCAAAAAGTGGACCAAAACTCTCCTACAAAATGAGTTTCTCGATTAGAAATAATGGAAGTAGGTAACCCAACATGAACCGGTACCTATTCGAAGAACATATTTACAGTCTATTCAATTGTCGCTTGCTTTTTTGCACGCAACAAGAATCCACATCTTGCTAAATCTGTCAACCACAACATACATGTAATCATGCCCTCTCTTGGACATAGGAATCCCTCCAACAAAATCCATGGAAATGTTGTCCCATGGTTGCAAAGGAACTGGAAGTGGTAAGTACAAACTGATCTTTTGATTGTTTGGATTTCTTGTCAAACACATTACACATCATTTAATGTACTTAGCAATTGTTTCATACATACGAGGCCAGTAACAATACCTTTGAAATTGTGTCATTGTTTTTCTTACTCCAAAATGTCCTGAAATGTGAGAAGAATGTGCTTCCCGAATAAAATGTGCTCTTTCTGTCTGTGGTATGCACAACTTACCCAGATGATATAACAACCAATCATGAATATGATAATAGATTTCTTCCACCTGAGCACCATGAGTTATTTATTCATAAATATCTTTGAAATTAGCATATGTACTATATTGTTCTATATAACTTTCATGTTTCAAAGAATTATTCTGAAGCATTCAAATATGGTCTAGACAACATATTAGCTACTTTGTTTGTGACACCTTTCTTGTACTTAATTACTAAGTGAAATTGCTGAAGAAATCCCATCCATCTATAATGACGAGATTGTTGCAACTTAGTTTGAGACTGAAGATACTAAATCAGCTAATGATCTATGTGAATCACTGTTTCCTTACCCATTAAATAATGTTTCCATTTCTTAACACTTTCAACCAAAGCAAATAGTTCTTTATCATATGTTAGATAATTCATTTCTACCTTAGAAAAAGTTTCAGAATGAAAAAAATTGTTTCCAATTTTGATGTAAGACTGCACCCATTGCATAACCACTAGCATCTGTTTCAATTTTGAATGGTTATTGAAGATTTAGTAAAGCTAAGATTGGTGCTGTGACAATTTTCTGCTTAAGTGTATCAAAATATTTCTGTTGTTTTCCTCCCCACTAAAAGGGAACTTTAGAACCTGTTAAAGCATGTAACTGTGAAGCAATCAAAGAAAAGTGAGCAATAAATTTCCTCCAATATTGAATTGCACCTATAAAACTTCTAAATTTAGTCACATTTTGTGGTCTTGGCCACTTAACAATCACATCGATTTTAGTTGGATTTATTTTCAAACTTTGACCTCCAACTATGTAACCAAGATAATTCAGTGAATTTTTCCCAAACTCACATTTAGAAAGTTTAAGGTACAATTTTTCCCTGTGCAACACTTCAAAAACCTGATTAACATGCCTAACATGCTCTTCCATATTGGAACTGAAAATCAGAATATCATCTAAGTAGATTATGACAAATTTATCAATGAATGGGTGGAATACATCATTCATAACCCGCATGAAAGTTGTTGGCACATTCCACAAACCAAAAGGAATTATTAACAATTCAAATAGTCCTTGCCTAGTTTTGAATGTAGTTTTCTAGATGTCATTTTCTGTTATGCGAATTTGATGATACCCACTTCTTAAATCTAACTTAGTGAAATAGACAACATTTTTAGTTCATCAAGTAAATTGTCTATCTTGGGAAGAGGATACCTATTTTTGATTGTGATCTTGTTTAAGGCCCTAGAGTCGACACACATTCTCCATGTCTCATCTTTCTTAGGAACTAAAATTATGGGTGAGCCACATGGAGATGAACTGGGTCAAATAAAACCTTTTTCAATCAATTCCCTGGATCTATTTCCTTATTTCTTTGTTCTCTATAACAGACATGCGATACATTCCGATATTAGGAAGAAGGGCATCAAATATCAATTGTATCTCATGTTGTATTTCTCACTTAGGAGGAAGATGTTTTGGTTCTTTAAATAGACTTGGAAAATATTCTACCACTTTAACCAAAGTATCTTTAAACTGAGACTTACAACTTGAAAAATCATCATGTTGATCCTTATGTTGTTCTTTTACGACCATGAGTAAATCCACTTGAACTTATTTTTCAATTCATCTATTTAATTGAAACTAAATCCAAGTGTGATTTCAATTTATGTGCCCTGACAATAAATTCAATCCCATCTTTCTTAATGTGATATTTATGCTCTTTCCTATGAAAAACTACATCACGATCATAGAGATAAGGATGTCCTAACACTACTCCACATATGTCTGCTGGGATCACATCTAAATCCACTTCATCAATGTAATTATTTGTTATGGCAAATTTTAACTGACACTGCTTTGTGACATTAATATGAGTCTCTTTATTTAGCCAACCTAGTGGGTATGGTCTTGGATGATTTTGTGTCTCCAAACCTAATTTCTTAACTAAATCTTCAGATATTAAATTTTCCTGTGATCCACTGTCAAACAATGTATCTATTTTCTTGTGCTTAGAAGTTATCCTTAAATGAAATAACTCAACCCTTTTATCCTCATTTACATGATTTATATTTGAAGAAGATGTAGAAGTACTAGAACTTGAACAGTGTTAGAAGTTTTATCTATCGAAACCATCACGATTATTTTACCTTCATCCCCTCAGTCGGGGCCCAAATCTTGTTGGATTGCTACATTAGCCTTCTTTTTACCTTTCTTCTTATGGAACTTCTTTGGCCTGAGTTTTGGGTGAATTTTCCAACATTTGGACTCATCATGTCTAATCCTCTGGCAATGAGTACAAGTAGGTCTCTCACTTTCCTTTTGAGCTGTCACTGATCTCTTTCCCTTCAAATTTCCCCTCCTCTTGTTGTCTTTGGAATCCTTGATTTCCAACTACCTAGATGGTTTCTGTGAAAACTTGAACAGCTTGCCACCTGATTTAATATGTATGGATTAAACACACACTTTATCAAAGTCATCAGGATTAAACATCAATAATGTATGCTGTAAATATGAATGTAAATTGCCAATGTACTTTAATAAAGTTTCACATGTATCTAATGGAATGCCAAGTGCCAAAGCTTTCTTCCTGAATTCCTGAGTAAATTCATTAACGTTCTGCCCCTTACCTCGCCTCAAATGTTTGCAGTCAAATACAACTTGTTGCATGTATCCCAAAGGATAGAATTGTTTTCTAAGAGCTTTTAAAAACTTAGACCATGAAGAGATGACTTTACCTTTAGGCTTACATCTATTTGAGTTTTACTTTCCCACCAGATTAAAGTTGTTCCCCTCATTTTAAGTGTTGCTAACTAAATTTTCGTTTTATTGTTAGAAATGTTCTGATTACGACAGCACACTTCTATCTACTTAATCATTTTATCTAACTTTTCAGGATTCATTTCGCCATCATAAATAGGTAACTCAAATTTCACATCAAGTTTCAAAAGAGATGTTTTCTTAGGTTTCTTTTATGTTTCAGATTCTGAACTAGAAGAACAAGAAGATGATGACGATGAGGGAGATGATGGAGGAGAAGGAGGTTTATCAGCCTTGCCTTTACCCTTGTCCTTCTTCGATGTCTTTCTTCTTATCTTCGTGGAGTTCTCCCAACACCTGCTGCATGCTCAAAAACACTTTCTGAAATTGTTCCTCTCTCATCTTTGCTTTAAGAGTTTCACCTGCATCAGATCCTGTCATGGTCGAATTATGAGCGACCCTTTGATTTCCAATGTCTGGATCAAACTCTTCAAGTGTTCCTTCTCCACGTTGTGACTTTGACCTGGTTAACATTCACTGGAAAAATTCTATAAACATAACCTACTCTGATACCAAATTATATGATCTAAAATCGATCATAAACTAAAATTGAAGTAGAATTGATTAATTTCCAGCAGTGAATTGATTGTTAACCTTAAGTGCTCAATGTGGAAGACTAAAGGAAAGCAGTTGATTTAAGACTAAATAAATAACTTAACAAACATAATTAACCTTGAATTTGCAAAATAAAACAGATATAGAAGATAACAAAAATTGATTATGGAGTTCATCCCTGATGGACTACATCTCTGGGTCTGCTTTCAAGATGGGTGACCGCTTTATTATGATAGAATCCGAGAAGGTCGATTACGCAGCAAATGAAACAGGTTGAATATGCACACAGACACTTCTAGTCTCTGTCAAACGAAATCTCTATGAAATAGCTTTCCAACACCTATCACTATTCCCAATTCCAACTCTGGATACTCCCATTACACTGAAAACAAAACATCTTAGGATCTATAGAATTTGCATACAAAGTTATAAAACCACTCATGAACTCTTCAATGATTGAGTTGGTGAATTTATAAGGCATTAGGTACATTCTAACTCCTGCTACCCAAGTTTGGCATGTACTAGCTAAAGAATTAATGGTTTAGAGCTCATTCTTGTGTCTAGTTGCCACCTTAGGGAGTGGTTACATGGTGATCAAATCACATTTATGCCAAACAAACAACCAAAACCCAACATAAACCATAGGATAACCCTGAACCCATTGGCGGTTATCAAATGGTGTAGAGAAGTTGACTGTTTTCATATGATTGTCGTGGTCTAACCGCAGGCTGCCACCTCTCGGTCACCCTCTGGCAGTTCTGGCTTGCGATGTGCTCCTACTGTTCATGTGACAACCTACCTCCAACGGTTGCTGTGAACGGTCAATCAACCTCTGCTATGGTTACTGCTATTGGTTGAAGGGAAAATACCCCTAGGGTCCTTTGGGCTAAGACTCTACCAGACTGAAAATTGCTTATTCAAAGAAACACACACACACAGCCATCATTTTACTTTTAAGAAAATGCTAACGTTAAGGGTGCGTACCTAAGGTCCTATGTTCGAGAAGACCTTAAGGGTCCAAACCCTTCTTGGAGTTCCCTTCTTCTTTCTTTGACCTGCAAGACAAACAAATCAAAGAACACAACAGTACATGTGCAAATACTTATATATAAATCATCTTCATGCTATAAAGTTAGTTATAAAAAATCTTTAAGTAACCACTTTCATAAGAATTCAACACAAGAATCTCATAAGCATAAAGAAAGATTATTCGGGAACAAAGACGTGTTTCTTTATATATAAAGGCAAATAAAGTACATATATCGGAAAGATATCACCTGAACACCTTCAGCAGGCTCCAAGCAAGCTTCCTCCCGGATTCGTTCCAGCCTCAAGCCTCCGACAAGAGCTCCTTCCAAGTCTTACTCAATGATGATATCAAGGATGAATGATCACCAATACACATGGAAACAAGGGTTTCCTATGCAAGATGGGGGAAGTGCAGAAAGCACCAAGGACTTCAGACCTGGTCAAAGGGGAAAAATCTCAGCATAATAATCTTGCTCTCCTTTCTCTCTTCCCTTGGCCTTCCCTTTGATGTCTTTTTATACCCTCTCCAAAGTAGTTTTTTAGTTAGGAGTTGGTTGGGAACAGTTGGGCCACGGGCACTAACAGGTGATCCAGCAGGTAAACCCGCGATCACCGCCCGAAAAAGAGGAATTTATTATTTTTTTAAGTGTTTTAATAGATACACGCGGGTTGGGTATGACAGACCCGCGTGTACACACGTTTAACACAGGGCAAAGTCGCGTATAGGGAATAAAACACTGTTTTTTAAATTTTTGGACCAGATCCGGAAGGAGGGGTTGCCCTAGGCCATAAGTGCAGCATCACAAACCATAAGAGTGAGATTTGGAGCTATAACAGATGCCCCCTAATGTATGAGGTCAGAAGGGGAACATGATGGCCGAAATATATTAAGTAAGTACAAGGAAAGGAACTCTGCCGAAAAACCGAGGAGGACTTCACCAGAATTCAGCCTGCCAAGCCACCGAAAGGAGATCAGAAAGAAACACTGTCTGAGGCGGGCATACCCATGCTCAGGAAAAGTAAAGCATGTCCGCATATCAAGTACAAGCGGATCCACTAAGTATACAAGTATAAATGACTGTAAAATACATAATGGATCATCTGATCATAATGAGTAAGTACATGTTTGAATATCACATATAAAACTGTCAATGATGCTGAAAGATGCAATGGATCACTGAAATCAAAGACTGATCCCATAAGGTACCAACTGAACATGATGGAATAGGATGGTACTACACTGCAAACTCAGGCGCCAGCATATAGAATGTCGCCATGACTGACTGCAACATATAAGGTGGAGTGGTATCAACTAGCAGCAACAGGAGCAACTGTCAAGTGAACCAATGAATGCTGATACAACCTAAGGTCTTCACTGACCGCCGTGGTACATTTCTACACCATGGGAATAAATGATCTGAATTCGACCATGTGAGAAATCGTTTGATTACCGGTCATTGATGTATACCGTTAACAAACGCGAGACTACTCACCGATAATGATAATGAGCGTCAAGGTACCCAGTACAATCTAACAAGTGTGAATAGATGAGCTGAAGTCGAACACCTGTAAGAATCTATCAATCAGGAGACAATGATGGTTTCCCACTGTCGATAGCGAGGAATCTGCCACTAATGACTGCAAACCCCAAGGTACTTCCAAATGGACTCTAGATCTTTGCCCCAGAGCAATGAGTCGGAGTCGATAGGGAAAGATCCGCTAGAAGGAAGGCATTAAGGCATCCTCCATCAATCTAGTGCGAGTGTAACCCGTAGGCCAATAATGTGGAAGGAATCGGACGAAAAAGATGTAGTAACCCAACCGAAGTACGTTTCCGGCGTACACAAGATGTGGCTAGCGCACGGCAGAAACCCTCTGAACCAACCAATAATGAAAGCTGACACAGAGGCGAGGTATCCACCAATAGGGTCAAATGGAAACCAAGGTACTGCACGAATCCCAATGTGTGATAATGTATGCTGATGTCGAACACAAGGGAAACCACTCAGTCAAAGACCCATGATACTGATCGATGCTGAGCACAAGGTGACCTATCAATAATGAAAATAGGGCCAGGGTGCGATCTCTAGGTCTGCCCTCAGAGCAATGTGTCGTCGTCGATAAGGACAAGACCCGCCAGCAAGAAGTCAATGGGGACCTTCTCAAACCGGCACGAGTGAAGGACCAATATAACTGATGTGATGATAGACATGACACTGACAACCAGGGATGGCCGACTGAAAAATGAGTTAAGAGACACCGCAGAAAGGCCGACTCAGGCTAACTTCCCTTGAACAAAAGCACGACTCAATGTGACTATGTGGCAGCATATAATGAATCTGTATAAGTTCGTCATGCAGGAGGCACGAACGAACCCTCCATATGATTGGAAGAGATAACCAATCGGGGGAGAACTGACTCGATAACAAGGTTATGGCTTACCTAAGTCAAACTAAATCCCACCCATGCGAAGGAGACTTTGTTTTGAGTGCTTTGTTCAAGGGCGACACGACTGACTCTAGCTGCCAACAATAAATGGAAATAATGTCCCTGTTCCCGCTCTTTTTGGAATATTTAATTTTTTTTGTCTTTTTCTGATAAGCCGGAAAAAGAATAAAAGAATGCTATGGTACAGTGGAAAGAACGAGTGTCGGTGAAACAGATGATCTAGTTCCTGGGAAAGGAACGTTCCTATGCTCAATGCAGGGAGGTGAAAAACTGGTCAGTGACACTCAGAGGTATGTTCCTTCCACGGATCTGGGTATGTCAAGCTGTAGAGGTCAAGGGTATGCAAGGTTGATTTTTGCAGACGTCATGGTCAAAAGTGGGCTTAAACACAAGTCCAAGTGAAGCCGGCTATAGGCCAAAAGGTGCAAATGGTCAACATGCAATGCAAAAGTACAACTCAACACACATAGGAGCCTCTAGGGTATAAGGCCAGAACGAAACGAAGAAGCAAAGAAGAATGAGTCTTCAACGCATAAGTCATGGCGGGACTACAGAGGACTCCCGAGCCTACTCAAAACGAAGCAGCATGGGCAACAAATGTCAGTGAGGTGCTAACTAGGATGCCCATGTAAAAGGATGGCTCTACCATCATGTCATGATTTAAAGAATCAACGAGTGAAAATGGCTTGCGAACCATAACATGATGGGGTCGACCCTACGGCAGATGTATCGGTCAAATGGAGGCTAGTATGCATAATGCAACGGAAAAATGGTGTCCCTAACCTATATGCCAGTGAGAACACGATACCTGCCATGACGGGTCAGCAGTCATGGAACCGTCTCGAACCGTCGAAAAATGTCCAAAATGTCCTGAAAAACAACTCAATCTCGACATTCCAAGCTCCCAAGTTAAAAGTGACATGAAACCAAACAAAATAAAATTTTGAAAAAATTTTGCATTTTCAAAACTTATAAAAAGAAATTTTGGACTTACCATTTTCACCGTTTGACTTGGAGAGCAAATTGTGGAGCAAAAGGAGAAAACTTTCCCCGTGACTTATTCAACCGTTCAAACTTGCCGAAAACTTCCAGGTAAGCACTAAACTTGTCTTGCAATCAATTGTGATAGTTTTTAGGAAGTTTAATTGATGTTTCACCGTTAGATTTTTGCAAAAAATCGTTCTGCGGCGTACACGCGGGTTGGATGTACATAAATCGCGTATACGACGGCCCTACACGCGACTGTGTATAGGGTAAACCGCGTGTGCGCAGCGAAAAAATTTTATACATAAAACTAATGGATGAAAATGATTTTTTCTTCCAGGATGACTCTCACATGGCGTGAAAGAGAGCACTCAGCTGTAGATAATGAAGTCATGGACAATGATGAGGCATTAGATGCCTTACGGGGATGCGGATTGTTAAAATTCTTCAAGTTGCCGAATATGAAAGCAAATGTGCGTCTGCTCGAGAGACTCATTGATTATTGGGATGTCGAGGAAGAAGCTTTTATGATTGATCAGATGCCACTCAGGGTAGAAGTGGAAGATATATATTTCATCACGGGCCTTTCCTGAAGGGGAGAGGTAGTACACTCCTGGGGCAGGACCCGGAATAGTCTCAGTGTAGACGACTATGTACAACTTTACTGCCCAGGTCATTGGAAGGTCGGGAGCCAGATCTCGATCCCACACGTGGCGAGTTTGTCACTGCGGATAATCTTGTTCACCATAGCTCGAGTGAACGGATCATCCTCGCTACATCAGGCATCACGGGTAAACATGAGCGTAGCAGTGGACTGTCTCACCATGGTGTTTGACTGGTGTACTCCTCTACTTGCCAACATGAAGGAGCAGCTTGCTTCTATCAGGAGGGGACAGACCAAGAACTTTGGGTACGGAACCATTTTATGCACTTTTTTCTTCGAGAAGGTTCCCGCACTCCGCCCCAGGGTAGCAGTTCCCATCAGTAGTCCACGTGATCCACGCATGGGCCGGTGGGCTGACTTGATGAAACGTCTGGGGGGTGGGGAAGTGCCCAGGAATGCATTCGACGACGACTTTTTTGCTTGGTGGGAGCAACAGATCATCGCCATAGACGACTACCCCTATGCTGGACTGGATTTCCGAGGAGATCCTGACCTAGTGTTACCACCAGATGCAGCATGGGGCGAGATCGGTAAATTTTTTTTTGATTTTTATGATTTTATGATTTTTAGGATTTTTCAAGTATAATGATGAACTTTGAAAAATATATATATATATTTTTTTTGATGAGATTCAAATGACTGATATGATGATCATGTTCCAGACATTGGGCCCGTGTGACCAGACAGATTCCCACGGCATGGACGGCGTGGCCGAGGAGCCGAAGAGGAGGCTGCGAATGCGGAAAGGACCCTCAACAACATCCAGCGACACTTGGCGAGATTGAGCTACCAAGTACCGATGGCCGAGATAGAGGACCTTCCTCCAGATATGCAGCGTCATGTGGTTGGGATGCCACGTGACTGGGTTCGTGTCTTTCGGCGCGTGGCCACTGCTATAGTTAGTTATTTAGCTGCTCATCCAGAGCCGAGGCATTAGATATGCCTGACATGATTATGGGCATTTGAGTCCCAATTTTGTATATTTTGGACACACATATGTACACTCGAGACACTTTGCGATATATATATATATACAGTTTGACTTTTTGATGCATGATTTTATGATGATGAATGATTGATATGCCAGTCTAATGCTTGATTAGCGATAGAATCAGCTAACCAATTTTGAGATCTTGGAATGTGCAAATAATTAATGTAAGTAAATGATCTTTGCAACAACCTCACCCTTAAATATTGGCGATATAATGATGGATCTCTAACCTGATAAATGTTATTTAACTGAGACACTATCAATTGAGAATCAAGATACACTACCAACGAGTCGATCCCATAAGAGATTGCCTCGGATAGTAAATTGATAACAGCTGTATACTCGGCCATATTGTTTGAAGCAGGACCGATACACACGCCTCTCGATGTCATCAACTGACCAGTTGGGTAATAAAGTACCCAAGCTGCGGAAGCAAGATTCCGAGTGTGCCGACTAGCACCATCGGCGAATCCAAAATAAACCAAATCATCCATCAACACCTGCCAAAGCAGACCAAAAAGTGTTGATATCAGAAAACGCTCGATAAGATATGTACAAATATACATAAAATACAAAGAAGTCATTGCCTGGTAAAACTAAGCAAAATACTTCTTTAAATAGAGCCCATTTCGGGGCTCCGCCAGCTTGTTTCCTTCGAAATCAATTAACTCATACGATACTTTTTCTAAGACCCGTTTTATAATGAAAGGACCGTACCACATAGGCTTAAATTTGCCTGCCCCCAAGGCGTCCTTATCTTGGTCATAGACCAAGACAAGGTCACCTTCAGAAAAGACACGAGGACGGACAGACTTATCATACTGAGTTTTGACCCTTTTCTTATGGGCCTCATTCATCGTGGCGGCATCTCGACGCTGCTCATCGAGATGTTCCAGGTGAACTAGGCGCTCCTCGAGACTCGAAGTCTCAGGAAGAAGCTCGACAGCCAATTTCAGAGATGGAATTTCACATTCGACCGGAAAGATAGATTCCATCCCGTAAACCAACTGAAAAGGAGTAAAACCAGTAGCCGTTTTAACGGAGGTTCGGTATGCCCAAAGAGCCGGATACAACATAATGTGCCAATTGGACCGATTTTTATCGATTGTCCGTTGGAGTATCGTCTTAAGAGTTTTATTGACCGCCTCGACCTGTCCATTGGCCTGAGGATAGTAAGGAGACGAATGCTCTTGACGGAAACGTAATTTAAAAGCCAATTCGGACATTAGCTGATTTTGGAAATGACTGCCATGGTCAGTGACAATCTCTCTTGGGATACCGAATCTTGAGATAACTTGATTGAAAAGAAACAAAGCTGCCGTGTCACTGTCGTTCTTATAAGTAGGCATGGCTTCAGCCCACTTCGTGAAGTAGTCTACAGCCACGATAATGTACTTGTGATTTGCCGCTGAAGGCGGATTACAAGTCGTAAAATCAATACCCCACTTAGTAAAGGGACCGACGGTGACAACGGGAAAAAGGGGAGCTGGATGCGCGCGCATCTTGCAAGTAAAAATTTGACATGGGTGACAGCGTTTGACCGCTTCCACACAGTCCTTAAAGAGTGAAGGCCAAAAGTAGCCGGCACGTAAGATGCGCTGGGCTGTAGCAAGCCCTGATAGATGACCACCACAAGCTCCACTGTGGCAATCCTTAAGAACAGACTCTGCTTCCTCTAAGGTTAAACAACGTCGAAGAATTGAATCAACCCCTCGACAGTATAAAGTGTCACCAATGATAACATAGTTTTTAGCCAGGTGACGTAACTTGCGACGTTCATCCTTGGAGAAAGTAGAGGGAAACTTCGAAGTCTGGAGATAAACAATGATATCTCCATACCAAGGGTCTTGTGAAGAGATGAGGAATATATGTTCGTCGGGTAAACTTTCCTCATAAACAATATCCTCTCCACAAGGAAGCTCAGAAATTAGCTCCGCGAAGACCATAGATTTCTTAGACTTGGCGGACAAGAACTCGAGATCGAATTCTTGTAAAATGACTATCCATCTATTATATTTGCCCCCAATCACTCGCCTACTGAGGACAAATTGGAATGGATTGACCACCGCTAAGACAAAAGTTTTGCGTAGCAAAATGTAATGACGGAGCCTCTGGACAGCATGGACCGCTGCCAAGGCCAACTTCTCAACTGGAGAATAGCGGAGTTCAGGGCCTATCAAGCCTCGGCTCAAATAATAAATCACGTGCTCGACAAGAGCATCGTCTTCCTGAACTAGGACCATACCAATGGTAGATTCTGCTGCAGCGAGATATAAAAGGAAGTCTCTACCATAATCCGGTGGACTCAAAAGTGGGGCAGAGACTAATGCCTTTTTCAAAGCATCAAACGACCACTGCGCAAAGTCGTCCCACAGGAATGGAACTCCTTTCCGTAGCAAACGCATGAACCCTTTAGTGATCTCAGCATAGTTTGCTATAAACCTTCTTAAGAAATTGGCCTTCCCTTGAAGACTTTGAAGTTGACGAATTGAAGACGGGGGAGGCAACTGAACTATTGCCTCAACCTTGAAGGGATCAACCCGAATCCCTTCATTGGAAACTATAAACCCTAACAACCGACCTGATGTAACCGCGAAAACGCACTTATTAGGATTCAACCGGATTTTGTAAAAACGACATCGCTCAAAGACTAATCGAAGATGACTACGATGATCAGTTCTTTTTCGAGAACGAGCAGCGAGATCATCTAAGTATGCCTCGATGATATGTTTGATGTCGTGGAAAGCGTAAGACATGGCCCGCTGAAAGATGGCTCCAGCATTTTTAAGACCAAAGGGCATCTTTCGATATGCAAAGGTACCCCAGGGACATATGAAGGCAGTCTTATGCTGATCATCAGGACGAATAGAGATTTGATTATAACTTGAGAAACCATCCATAAAGGAGAAAATCTCATTACCCGCACACTCGTCAATAATTTGATCAATAAATGGCGTGGGGTAATTGTCTTTTGGACAAGCCTTGTTTAAGTCCCTAAAATCGATGCATACGCGGATTGTTCCTTGCTTTTTGTCCACAGGGACTGGATTCGAAACCCAATCCGTAAGAGGAACAGGGTATATAAAACCCGCCCTTAGCAGCTTTTCAACCTCAGCTTTAATAGCCGCTGCTTTCCTAGGGTTAACCGGCCGAAGCCTTTGACGAATCGGTTTTGCATTTTCATACGTCTTGATCTCATGTTGGACTATAGAAGGATCAATGCCGGGCATTTCCTCATAAGACCAAGCAAATACATCACGATATTCCTTGAATAGGTCGGTGTAAATTTGAATTTCTTCAGGGGAACACTCACTTCCGATGAAGATATTCTCGATGATGTTAGGATCCTTAGAGATGTTTATAGGTATCGTTTTTGAGATTACCGACATATTACCTTCGGCACGCACGTGTGTTGGAGCCAAAGGGTTCGACACCGTACAAACATCACTACTATCGAGCTCGGAGAATCTAGATTCTACTTCCTGCAATGGAGGAAGAAAATATGAGCGATGGTGTAAGTCTTCCCAAGGTCGATCTATACCCATCATAATTTCGAGGATTGCTTCTTCAGAAGGTAGAACCGAATCTAAGCAGTCCAAGGCAGAGTTAGAATCAAAGCTCCAAGCGGGGGCCACATGACCATCTAACTCCTCTTCGGAAAAAGGAGTAGAATGGTTATCTGCAGAGTCTACGATAGCCTGATATCTAAGCTCAGCTGCAGATATAGGAAACGCCATTCCATTAACTTGCCCTTCAACTAATGTGGTCGTAGGTGAAGGCAAGGTCCAAGGGTCGGAAAAATGATGAGTTCGGAAGAACTCTTCTCGAGAAGATTCCTTGGATGATGAAATAGCATTGATTCTTGCAAAAGGAGAGGGAAGATCAAACGTACCCATCAATGAGGAATACATCCCTACTCCTAAATTCTCAGTCGGCGGGCGAGGGTTATCCACCAAAGGAACAGTAGAGTCGGAGGTTGCTTGAGGATCGATTAGAGCATAGTCCAATTGATCAACCTTAACGATTTTTCCCTCATGAGGAAAGCAAATGACACGAAACAGAGTCGAAACAACGGCTTCCATCTCGTACACCCAGTTCCTTCCTAATAGGAGATTATAGTCTAGGTTAGCATCTACGACTTCAACTTCGATATTAACGACCTTCCCTCCAACACATATAGGAAAGGCCGGGATAATCCCATGCGGCTTGTGAGAATGGCCATCAAATGCAGTTAAGACGGTTGGTGAAGGAACAGCCGAAGGTGAACCAATAGCCTTCCAACATGACATGGACATGACGCATGTGGAAGCTCCTTCATCTATAACGGTGCGAAAAATATTGATTTTCCGGTATGTTGACTTTACCTGAAAAGCCATATGATGAGGGAGTCTCTTTTTGACATTTGACATGTCAAAAGAGAGCACTAGAGAGTTAGCTGGATCGACTGCTCCAATGGCGGAGAGTAAAGCACTTCTCTGAGACGGACACGATTGGAGAACTTCCAAAGCGGACATAGCACATGGGCTTTGAGCCAAATCCTCCACAATGGAGCAATTTTGGGCAGCTCTAGCGTTGGGGTTAATTGTCGCGCGTTTGGCGGAACCTTTCGGTATCCTAGGTATAGTCTCAACAGGAGGTCGCTCGATATGAAGGTCATTACTTCCGGGAACCGTTTTATCCTTAGATGTTTCGGCTTCACCATAATCACGTGACCGAGTAGTCACGTTAACATTTGAACCCATCATAAAAACATTTGATGCTTTTTCCCCTTCCTGGTTGCCCCCTGAGGAGGTCCCAGGATTCGAATTTGCGCCAGCAAGAAGTTGCTGCCCTTGGGGAAACGGGTTAGTCAACACAGCTTGCGAACTAGAAGTCCCTTGCTGTCCTAACAAGCGCTGAGCGTCTTCGATTCTAGGGCAAAGATGAGTTAGATGGTCCCCACTGCATAACTTGCAAGGAAACTTAACTTTCTTTCTCGACTCACCTTTACCACCACCAGCGTTGTTGCCGGATTTATTTGCATCGGGCTTCCCATCCGAGTTCTTCTTTTTACCACGTCCTTTCTTTTTCCCATTGGAATTTTGATTTCCTTTGGGGTTATCGGATTGGACGGCGTTAATGGAAGAATTTTGGGAAGCGGGAGGATTAGACATTGTGACTTGGTTGTTAGGAGCAGTTTGTAATGACAACTGCTGCAATTGATTCAACAAGTTCACTGTAGTCGAGTCTACTGACCCTACGATGCCATCCGCGTGCGGACCTGGCTTTGGCTTAGCTAAATCAACCTTAGATCCAGGAGCATCCGGCAAGTACTTTTGGAGGATCCCAGACTGAGAGTAGATCAGTTCTAATTGCTGGGCCCTGAAAATGGCTTGCTCCTCAGAATAGACCCCAGACATGGAGATCTCCAGTTGCAAAGACTTCAAAAACCACTCTAGACGGTACTCCGGAGGGATTTCGGCTTTAATGAGCCTTTTTCTCCATCTCCATTCCTGTATGTGATCAGAAATGTGGGTTGCCTTATCCTGACGAAAGGTAGCTAGAAGTTCAGTTCCGGCATCATAGCAGACAGGCAACTGGAAGTGATTCAAGAAGATATTGGCTAAGTCAACGAACGATGTAAAGCTGCCCCCTGGCAACTCTATGTACCATTTAGCCGCATTACCAGTCAAGGTGCGCTGAAAGAGTCTCAACCTAACCGAATCTTCGATGAGGGAGTTAGATGAGCACCACAAATGGAATGTGGTTACATGATCGCCCGGATCTTCACCACTCTTCCCTTCGAATTTTGGGATGTCCGAAGGGAGTTTGGTTGGGACCGGAGGCCAGGCCGGATTGTATCTGATAGGGTCGTTCGTTAGCTTAGTGAGATCTGGCAAGTTTAACGTTGCCAGAAATGGAAGCCTAGGAGGACCTAGGGGATTCCACCCAGACTGGGCAGAACTCCCAAAGTTCTGAAAAGATTGTCCTGGGATTTGGGAGGCACCAGGTTGCCCGAAGTGACCAGTAGAACCGGCTGAACCAAAAGGCAAGCCTTGTGGTCCAGCAAAATTCGGAGTTTGACCAACTCCTGCCGTATAAGCTCCATAGCTTGCAAAGTTTCCTCCTAAAGAATTGTAAGGAGTCGATAACCCCTGATATGGGTTCCAAGCCGAAGCGAGGGGAGGAATACTTTGAAACATGCTAACCGTGGAATATGGCCTACTTCCTTGTTGGCCAATGAATGGATTCGCAGTTCCTGCGTTACTAACCCCAAGGTTATTCCAACCTTGGAAAGGATTGCTGCTTTGTCCTATTGAAGAAAAAGGCATGGATCCTACCGTTGGGTTGGAATGTGGGATATGACCACTTCCAAAAGGAAAACCCTGAAATGAAGCCGATCCGCCCATCATGGACGTAGCGGCACTGAACGGAACTGACGGAATACCCTGTGATTGGGTGCCAAAAAGGAAGGAACCAGTACTAAAAGCATTGGTTTGGACATTTCCACTCGTGGACGGAATGGAGGTAGACCCAACCAAAGATGTGCTAGCAAACGATCCGAACAAGGAAGCGGAGGGGATGGAAATGGTTCCTCCCCCTTGCACCGATGTTGGGGTTTGCATAGTCGCAGCACTCGTAGAAGCCATGCTTCCAGTAGTGATCATAAATGGTAAGCGCGTAGCGTAACCTGGACTCGCTGGTCTATATAATGGAGGCCCAACGTATTGCAATACGTCTGGATAACTAGATGGTAGTGGAGAATTTGGAATCACTAATGATTCTGAAAGTTCTTATACCTCTACGTTATTCTCCGCTTGAAAGCGAACTTGAGAAAAGACTGGAGTGTCCCTCTCTTGTTCAAAAGTACCAGGCCTTGCTTGGCCGCTAATATCCCCGAGAGGAGGATCAATCCCCGATGCGTCAACCGGCGTGGGACGGACCCCACCGGTAGTATTCCCTCTGCGCCTTCTAGGAGAAGGCTCTAAACTAGGTGGCGAGAGACCACGAAGTCTTCGAGACCGTCTTGGAGACCGGTCAGCCACTTTGAATTTTTTGTTAAGATCTAACTAAAGACTCAAAAAATTAAAAGCTAAGCCGACTAGGAGCACAGAGCACACAGTATAAAGTTCCTAAAGATACAGCCAGTCAAACAACTTTCAAGTATTTCCGCTCCGGGTGATTGAGACCGGACACCAAAATACGAGAAAGTGAATCAAAGGGCCTTCCGAGGATAGTCTGGGATGATGAGGGCCCAGTCCTATCAGCGAAGGTATCAGAGGAAGTTACGCTGACCTCCTAACAACAGCCTATGCCGGTGCAAGCCCCCAAGCTTCGCAAGGGTGCCCTCCGGAAGTACTGTCGAGAGTGATACAACGTCGACCTCAGGTGCCACGGGATTCCCCTCCGCAGCCACCTATGCAGATCCCTAGGAGAGGCAACTATGGGTACCAACTCGTCGCAGAAGCCAGGCGGAACAGTCGTGAGGTAAGTTCGGACAAGTAGGAGAGGGGGTATCTCTCTTCCCTGTCTTCACAGACCCTCGTGCTTAACTCCCAGATCCGGAGCTTTCCTGGTCTTCCTAACGCTATTGGATTTACTCTCTTTAATCAGACTCTTATGTTTGACGTTTTGTGTGGCCTTGGAGAGTTAACTCTCCACTCACCTAATCCAAGGCCCTAAAATCCTAAACTTGTTGGTGTAATAACTAAAACAAAAAGTTCTAGTGGATTTTAATTAAGCGCTTGATTTTATTAGGCTGTTCTTTAAGTCAAAGGTAATGGAGGTGAAACTTGTGGTGTTTTATGGACGCAAAAGAAATTAATAAAACTTAGCTACATGCACATGCACTTTTGTTTTCGATGAAGAGCAATTTCTATGAGGTTCAGAAGGCACTTGTAATATAAACAAAATTTTTTCTTTTTTCTTTTCAGACTCCACACTCACAAAAACTAACAAAACTAAATATGCCTAAAAGAAGAGATGCAAATCTTACCCTAATGCAAGAACTAAATGTGGATGCACGATTCAAAGACTACTCTAAAAACAAAGAAGGAAAGTTGCTGCTTTACCAAATTTTGTCTTGCCACTGAAATGCTTAGATAGAAGATGATTTGTTACTAATCATTTCGTCCAAACAATAAAAACAAGTTTTAAGATAAAAAACAAAGTACTTTCACTTCGCAAAAAAGGAAATCAAATGAGAAGCAAGTTTAAGAAAGCGAAACTCAAAAACTTTCAAAAGATTTTCTTTCAATCAAACCAAAAAGTCTTTTTCAAAGGAAAACTCTCAAAAATACTGACACTAATGATTGATAAACAAGCCACCAAACACTTTTTTGAATTGACACCTTTCAAATGATGAAAACTCAACAAAAATAAAATGTGTTCGAACACGCTTTTGACAATCAAAAGCAGCGATGAAAGTCCAAAATATCAAAAGACAAGTTTCAAGAAACTGGTAACAAACAAATTTCCCGAAACAAAGGAGTAAATGGTCATAAAAATGATTTCGTTAAGCAAACACAAATGTCATGAAAACAAAATGGACACAAAGATTGAAGACAATCTTCCCACTCTGCCGAAACAGAGCAATCAAGATTCTTAAACAGAAATCTTGTGTGTCAAAAATCAATGACGCTTGCAATCAACGAAAAACAAGACTAGCACTCCTTATAACTAGAGAGAGTTCGAAACAAGATGCCCCCTGTTAAACAGAGAACTGTCACTGGGAATTGACTGTTTTAAACTGACCCAAACCACCAGACAGACATTCAGCAAAAGAAAAATTATAAATCTTGAAAATTATGTGATATATGCGCCTGCAATTTTTGCAGAATGCGTGTATACACGACTGTAACTAAGGAAACATGCGTATACGCGGGTTTACTTAGTGCAACTTGCGTATATATGCTTCTGTAATCCAGAAAAAGTGCGTATCTGAAGTCTTTCAAGAAAAATAAAAAAACACAAACTGAAAAACTGGAAAAGCTTGGAGTTCAAGAAAATATCAGACAGTCAGAACCAACAAACAGAGGGGCTGAGCCTTGATTGGCTTGAGGACTACCCAAACTAGGAACAACAAGAGTGTTGTCCCCAGCGGAGTCACCAATTCTGGTTGAAGGGAAAATACCCCTAGGGTCCTTTGGGCTAAGACTCTACCAGACTGAAAATTGCTTATTGAAAGAAACACACACACACAGCCATCATTTTACTTTTAAGCAAATGCTAACGTTAAGGGTGCGTACCTAAGGTCCTATGTTCGAGAAGACCTTAAGGGTCCAAACCCTTCTTGGAGTTCCCTTCTTCTTTCTTTGACCTGCAAGACAAACAAATCAAAGAACACAACAGTACATGTGCAAATACTTATATATAAATCATCTTCATGCTATAAAGTTAGTTATAAAAAATCTTTAAGTAACCACTTTCATAAGAATTCAACACAAGAATCTCATAAGCATAAAGAAAGATTATTCGGGAACAAAGACGTGTTTCTTTATATATAAAGGCAAATAAAGTACATATATCGGAAAGATATCACCTGAACACCTTCAGCAGGCTCCAAGCAAGCTTCCTCCCGGATTCGTTCCAGCCTCAAGCCTCCGACAAGAGCTCCTTCCAAGTCTTACTCAATGATGATATCAAGGATGAATGATCACCAATACACATGGAAACAAGGGTTTCCTATGCAAGATGGGGGAAGTGCAGAAAGCACCAAGGACTTCAGACCTGGTCAAAGAGGAAAAATCTCAGCATAATAATCTTGCTCTCCTTTCTCTCTCCCCTTGGCCTTCCCTTTGATGTCTTTTTATACCCTCTCCAAAGTAGTTTTTTAGTTAGGAGTTGGTTGGGAACAGTTGGGCCACGGGCACTAACAGGTGATCCAGCAGGTAAACCCGCGATCACCTCCCGAAAAAGAGGAATTTATTATTTTTTTAAGTGTTTTAATAGATACACGTGGGTTGGGTATGACAGACCCGCGTGTACACGTGTTTAACACAGGGCAAAGTAGCGTATAGGGAATAAAACACTGTTTTTTAAATTTTTGGACCAGGTCCGGAAGGAGGGGTTGCCCTAGGCCATAAGTGCAGCATCACAAACCATAAGAGTGAGATTTGGAGCTATAACAGCTATGGTTAGGAGTTGTGTTCACTTGCGTTGATATCTCTGCCATGGTTAACCTACCTGCCATGGGTTAGGGACTGTTGTAACCTCTGCCTGTTCACACACAACATGGTTCTGACACGGCTTAGTTGCTGCGGTTAGGATTTGTGCTTGTATTGTTCGATTTACAATAAGGTCCAAAATGGGTTTTTGCAATAGTTTATGTTTTGTTTAATGCATAGGTTTATTAATTTAGTTTTTTACCATAGGTTTAGTGCTAGGTCATGTCCTTAGCATAGGTTACAATGAATTAGGACTTAGACTTAGGCTTTAGTTCCACCATAAATAAACCCATTAGAAACTTCTTTGTCACAATGTGACATTAGATACCACGTGACAGCCATAATCACCATGACGATAACCATGAAAAGAAACACCATGAAGAACTGAATCAACACTGGATATTGATGATGAACTGAACATTGACGATGAACTGAACACTATGCAACTGATTTGATGAGATCCTCCTGGATCAATGTGTCCAAAGACATAGGAAGAGATGGATTATATGTGTAAAGCTCCATATGCATTAGTAGTTGAAAGCTTAATGTATGCAATTTTCTGCACAAGGCATGATATTGCACATGCAGTGGGACTTGTAAGAAGGCATATGAACAATCCAGGAAAAGAGCATTGGATGGCAGTGAAGTGGATTCTCAGGTATTTGAGAGGTACCACAAATAAAATAGTATGATTTGGTGGTTCAAACATTTCTTTATAGGGATATGTTGATGCAGGTATGATAGGGGATAGAGATAACAAGAAGAGCACCATAGGGTATGTTTTTACTGTAGGTGGAATAAATGTCAGTTAGGTTTTAAAGTTGCAAAAAATTGTTACACTTTCAACAATGGAAGTAGAGTATGTTGTTGCCACAAAGGCTAGTAAAAAAATGATTTGGTTACAAAGGTTTATGATGAGTTCGGAAAGAAGTTGGAGATGGGAAGGTTATACAGCGATAGCTAGAGTGTCATTCATATTGCAAAGAAATCAACATTTCATTCCAATACTTGTTAGAAAATTGTATATTACAGAGCAATGGAACAGATAAAATATTGTAGAAATATAAAAATAGAAAACGCATAAAACAAGAAATACACAAATATATGTGGTTCACCCAACTTGGGGTATGTCCACGGAGAAACAACCAGTCCTTCCTTTTATATTATCCAGCAAAATGAAGAGATACAACCTACAACAGATCTGCTGTAATTCCCTCTTCACTCTCACACAATCTCCTCTCTTTTTCTTGTTCATAATACATATCTACATAGCTGCAATATGATTCCCTCATATATAGCGAGGTGTTGCCTTCTAGGGGAAAAACCCTAGATTAAACATAACTTCCATCATCAGATTTCCGCCTAACGAATGTCTCAGATTGACTAGGAAATTATAACATTTTACAAGGCAATTTTACATCTATTTTTAGCTTCAAGGGCGCTACCCCCGATCCCCTGCTGGGGGAGAGATCTAAATAATCTTTGTCGCGCCCCCTAGTGGTGCACAAAAACGGGTGGCGTTGCTGCCCCATTACGAACTGGGGTCCAATGCAGTGATACCTTTAACTAAAGAAGATAATCAAGATCCACACCCAACAATTCTAAACATATATACCTTAAGTACCGTTTCATACGGTTAGTGTTGGAAGATGGATAGTTAAAGATGGAAAATATACACACTAGCCATAATCTTGTAGATGTGTTAACAAAAGTTGTAACCAGGGATAAAATGAGATTATGCTCAGTTTCAATTGGTCTTCAATCATGATGATGAAGATGATAAATAATCAGGTCCAAAGTGGAAGAATTATCTAAAAAGTGAAGCACCAGTGGAGTTGTTATAATTAGTCTCCAAGTGGGATATTGTTGGGTGTGGAGCCTAATTATATTAATGATTGTGTAAGTTTTTTGTTTCAGTCATGTTGGATCCTTGTTCCTATTGAGGCGTAAACACCACTCATTTAATCATCACCAGGGGGGTCCAAGGGGGGTGACAGTGACTTTTATGAGCCCCCCTGGCGAGGGTTTAGGGGTAGCACTCCTAAAGCTAAAAGTAGATGAAACTTTTCCTTGTAAATTATTGGAATTTCGTAGTCAATCTAGGCCCTTCATTAGGCAGATGATATGATGGTAGAAGCTATGTTAATTTATGGTTTTTTCGCTAGAAGGAAACCCTCAATTTATATGAGGGAATTTTATTGCAGTCCTGTATGATTATTTTGAGCGAGAGAGAGAGGAGGTTGTGTGAGAGAAAAGAGGAAATTACAACGGATCTGCTATAGGTTGTATCTCTTCATTTTGTTGGATAATATAAAAGGAAGGATTGTTTGTTTCATTGTGGACATAGCCCAAATTGGGTGAACCATGTATATCTGTGTCTCTCTTGTTTTATGCATTTATGTATTTATGTTTCTGTAACATTTTGTGTATTTCATTACTTCGTTAATTAATTTCCAACTCCTAGTACTTCTTTTGAGGAAGAGCATTTTTTATCCTTAGCACATGTAGATGAGACTTGTTGAGATGCACTCTAGCTAACGAGGCTCATAAGAAATGTATTAAGGCATATTTTGACCAAAGAGTTAATCCAAGAGTCTTTACGGAAGGTGACTTGGTCCTGCTATATGATCAAGAACATGACAGGCTAGGGGCTAGTAAATTCAAACCTATGTAGCATGGCCCTTACATTTTCAAACGTGCACTTGCAAAAGGAAACTATGAGTGGTAGATTATGATGGAATCCCATTGTCTAAGCTCAAAAATTGGGCTTTATCTGAAAACATACTATGCTTAGGTTTATGCATGGGTACTTTGTACTTGTAGTTTTTGGCATGTTGTCTATTATTTTTTGTGAGCATTTTTAATCTTTGTTGCTTATCTGCCCACGGGGTTTTGGATTGACGGTGAATGGGTGCACTGTTAAGGCACTCCTTGCGATAGGTCACTGGTTCAAATCCCCCGTGGGTACTTAGGTTAGTCTTAACTAGAAAAAAAAAAAAATCTTTGTTGCTTATCTTGGGTTGCACTAGGTTTGTAGATGTCAATGAACACTTTAACTTAGATTGGCTTTGTTGATGGTGCTAGCCATAGTAATTAGAATCTTTCATCTGCTTCTTGGGAAATTTTCACACCTATTGATGAGTTAGTGAGTTTGCATGGGATATGTTTAGGTCATACAACTAACAATATTGTGAAGTATAGTGCAGTAATCAAACTATTATCTAATGCCATCACTTTTTCTATTCATAGGTTGGTTGTTAGACTTGAATATCAACTCATAATTCTCCAATTAGGTAGGGTATATTATGTAAAAATTCCTTCAATATTAAGAACGTTTTTAAGAGTCTGTCGCTTAGAAAGGAATTTTGATTATATTGATTATTGACACATTCCAAGATGTCTAAATACATTGATAGATGCATAAGAAAATTACGTTTTAGATAAAAAATTGCACAATTTTTAAAAACCATAGTATGCATACACTATAAATAGCTCAGATAAAAATAGATATATATATCCATAGTTAAGTTTGCATAAGAGTTTATACATAAAAAAATTGTTCAAGAAATGTGAGGCTCTTAAGCCTTTATTATGTTGATCAACATCAAAACATCAAACACTAGCCTAAAATTCCTAAACCCTAGGTATGATGCTTGTGATAGAAAACTATGGCCCTGAAAACACACCTAAGTAACCAACCTAGTTGTGTAGGTACACATACTATATGCCTCTTGTAGCAAAGTGGTACATCATCAACCCTAGAGTCTAGAATACCCTATGTAAGTCCCTCCAAGTTCTACTCCAATTCTTCGAGTGTTCTAGTAGCCTCTAAGTTATGCTCTCCAATCTCTACCTGTTTTTTGCCCCACCTCTGAGTAGGGGGCATCCCGACTAGTCTCACTAGTCCTACATCTGCATAATAATCAATTGTTAGTCTTTATACATTGAAAAAAATGTTAAAAAAACAAACAAATATTTTTACCTAACTCATCCCACTGCATGCCCGGTGGAAGGAATAAATATGGATATCCTAAGAAATTAGTGTTTTCATAAGGATAGTCCTTAATCATGATGATCTATCAACAAATCCATCTAAAGAAAGGAGGATTGAATGACATCATTTGGAATTTGCCATGGTGGGCCATTAGGTCAACCCATCTACTCATGCATGTATCTCTTGGCTTAGGAGGATCCACATCTACCTTCTGATATTGGAACAATGGCATGCTTCCTAGAAAAAAAAGATACCAAAATAGAACCATACCAAACTGATTCAATCGACCTATCTTGCACCTAGTTAGCTGGTCTTTCATGTTAATTAAGAGTCCCTTACACCATTTAAACACTTTTGGCTCCATGCATTCAATGGTGTATTGCATCGAAGATTTTGTGGCTACATGAGGATTTGCGCTCTCGACCACTTGAGCAATGGTAAATAGGATGGTTTTCAAGGGTAGGTATTGTACATCCTTGATCTTAATATTTCCACTACTCACTTTACGATATCCTCGGACACAATACTCCACAACATAATAATCGGTGGTTTAACCACCACCACATTGGCCATATAACTGAACCCTAGATCCTCTCTTAGATAATCCATTCAGAAAATAAATGTCATATATTTCAAATGTAAGGGAATGAGAACCAATTTGAAAACTATGCTCATTGACATCCCATGTCCTTACCAAGAAATCTAAGAACTCTAGTTAAGATATCATCCCATTGTCATGCGGAAAGAGTCAATTTTGCAGACAAAACTGACCTCCCTAGAAAACAAGGCTTTTCTAGTGACAAACAAAACAATAAAGCACTATCTTTCCCTAAATATGCATTTAAAATAAAAGTAACCAGGTGTTTAAGGCTTACCTCTAGTCCAACGCTGTTTGTAGTAGCCAAGCCTCTCCGATCAAGATGAGCTCCTTCTCCTTGAAGCCTGCATTCACTAACAAGAAAACGATTACATAGCACCTGAATAACTCATATAATAAAACATATTCATCATAAAGACCAAGGAGTTTATGAAACAAATTATATATAACAACTTGTTGAGAAAAATGAACTTAATTGTATTAATTGGAAACAAAAGAAACCTTACAACTAGTTCCTTGGTGTTGTGCAGGTCCCTTCCAGGGTCCAGCAAGAGTTCTCCTCTACTTTGATCAGCTCACCCACTTCCAAATGAAGCTAAGAAAGGAATGGGATCTATCCTCTCAAGCTCTATAAGGGAGTCCTAATTTCAGCAGCATCTACCCTTAGGAATGTTCAGCTTTCAACCTCTCTTGCCTCTCGCCCAATGCCTGTATTTATAATGCTTTGGAGGAAGTTAAACAGGTCCACCATCAATGGGATAAGCTCCTCTTTCAAAGGGATAGCTCCCCTCTTCATGGGATAAGTTCCTCTTTCATTGGGATGCATGAACCATCTGGAGGCGCTCAATCCACGTCAAACCATCTTCTAGAATGCTCTAGAATCGACCGCAAGTAAGTTTTTTGAAGTAAAACTTGCGCATTTTGACTTTTATAGGGGTACACACCCACCCCTTTACAGACAGAGCATACAAGTACACAGGTATTATGTACTTGAGGTGCGTGCACGCAGGTAAGAGTAAGAGAAAGTGCGGAACTAGAGTTATATTGATTTTTTAAAGGCTTTCTCTCTTTTTTGGAGTTTGACATGAGGAGCAGAGGTATAAGACTTGCCAAGGAGGACAGTATGACTATTGATGGAGCCATACTAACTGCAAATAGTCATGGTGACAAATTTTAGTGTAACAGATTGCCCCCTAAAGTGCGAGGTCTGTAGTAGATTAGGGTTTCATATAATCTAGGAAGGGTGAAGCACTTTATCATTTCGAGGATTATCTTGTGGAGAGCCCAGTCGGAACCTGCAAATATTCAACACAAAATACATATATGAGATCATATCATCGCTGAGGTAGGCATTCCCATAGTCAAATCAAAAACTTAACTAACAAACTAACTACTACTCTGATATAGGAATGATTTCACAGTACATCATAATCATAGACACATGTAGACACAGTATGGATGCAGCCATCTGTTTATAATTAGTCTACTGTATAATGAATACAAAACTCCTCGCAGCCTGGATGGCGGAAACTAGATCCAGGGTCTTCATTTCTGCTTCCCGAAATAGTACGATTCTATCCATGCGAATAAATGAGTTAATGTCGAACATGGTAGAAACCACTTGATTACCAGTCAATGATGTAAACTGTTAACAAGTGTCAGAGAGACCACCAGTGATGTCAATGGTTCTCAAAGTACCCAGTACAATCCACGAGATGTGAATGAATGTGTTGATGTCGAACATGTCACGGAATCCCTTGATCGAAGGTCATTGATGTAACCTGTCATCAAAGGCGAGAAACCTGCCATTGAGGCATGCAGATTTCAAGGTACTGATGATTCCTAGATCATATTTCTAGATAATGAACTGAAGTCGATAAAAAGCGATCCGTTGCAGGCAAGCCCACAACACAAAATCATAGTTCAAGTTGAAGAAATGTAGCTGTAAGGACTGACTCAGGGATGGTCAAGATGGATGACAGATATTTTGCAGATGAATGGTTTATTTGCAAGACTCCCCTTGAACACATAACGACACTACAGATGGCTTGGTGGCAATTGTCCCAAAGTTAATACCCGGAAACCGGCTGAAGACTTTCAATGTGGTTTGATCAACTATTAGGCAAAGGATTTCCCAACCCAGGTGAATGACAAGTGTCGTGTTCAAGAGTGGGGATAAGGTTTTTCCGAGACAAAGTATAACAAATAGGCTCATTTTCCTCTCTTTTCCCCCACCATTTCTGGCAAGTACCTCTTTATTTTTGACAAGCTTGAGGAGGATAACATTTGCTTGATTATAAGCTCATCCTTCGGATGAGTCCAACTTAGTTTAAATTTGAACCCTAAGAAGGAGTGGTTCGTTCCTATTTGTAATTGAACAGGTCCTTTACTGTGAAATTTTAACGAGTCCAGTATAGGAGAAACTCGGTGTTTTTCAATTTTAGAGAGTCTGAAAAAACTTAAGAAGACTCCAGGGTTGACCTTTTTCATAAATTTGTGTCTCCCAAGCCCAAAAAGGTATAAAATAATACTTGAGAGAACCGCTTGATCTTTTACAACCAAGGATTACTTTTCGTCATTAATGCCTTTGACCCAAAAAAGTAAAAAAGCGATCAATGACACGTCATTTTATAACCAATATCGAATTTGAAACGACAAAAATCCGGCAATCTTTTCATGTTTTTACGGTCGGAAAAGAGCTGTAAGTGGACTGTCTTTTTAGTTCCGTTTTAACGAGTTTAAAAAGAAAAAACTCGGCGATCTTTTCATATTTTAGGAGTCAAAAAAGAGCTTAAAGGTGACTCTAAGGTTTCACTTTTTCGTAAATTTTAACGAGTTCGAAAAAATGATAAAAATGTACTCATGGTTTTCATTTTTTCATAAGTTTTAATGAGTTCGAAAAAATGATAAAAATGTACTCATATGGCCGACTTTCAATTTAATTTACGAGCAGGAAAAGATGGAAAGAACTCGGCATTTTCATTTTTTTTACGAGAATGAAAGATGGCAAAATAATCTCGAGATTTTCATGAGTTTAACGAGTCTTGAAAATAACTGAAATTGACTCGAGATAGGTTTCATTTTTACAAAAGCTTGAAATAGAGAAAAACTATGCTTCAAAGTAGTTTCATTTTTACACAAGCTTGAAACAGAGAGAAAACTGTGCTTGATGCCCCCTAAGCGTAACTGCTAGAGTGCATGCCCCCCAGCTTCATTTCATTCAACTAAGTACACTGCTGGTAATTATTAGCTGGATGGAATGAAGGTTCAGTTACGAGATCATTTGAAAGACTCGACCTCAAACTGTAAGAAAATTATGCAAAGAACTGAAATAACTAACCTAAATATACAACTTAACATTTATGAGATCTAGTCAAACTCTTGACTCAAGTAGAGGAGGATTTGTTTCATTTTTTAACGAGCTTGACACAGGAAAAGAACTATGCTCAGAACCCTTGTTTCATTTTTTAAACGAGCTTGACACAAGATAAGGAACTATGCTCATAACTACTCTCTACAATCTACCTACATAACCTAAAATCTACCTGATTCATTTTTTCATGAGGTTGACTCAATAACAGGAACTATCCTCTAAAAACTTGATTCATTTTTTAACGAGCTTGACACAAGACAAAGAACTATGCTCTAAAATCCTTGATTCATTTTTTAACGAGCTTGACACAAGACAAGGAACTATGCTCATACTCACTGATTCATTTTTTAACAAGGTCGACACAGTAAAAGGAACTTTCCTCGACATCCTACTTTCTACAATCTACCTACTTAACCTACCTTTGTTTCATTTTTTAACGAGCTTGACACAAGACAAGGAACTATGCTCAAGACTTCTTGTTTCATTTTTTAACGAGCTTGACACAAGATAAGGAACTATGCTCATGACTCCTTGTTTCATTTTTTAACGAGCTTGACACAAGACAAGGAACTATGCTCCAGAAGTTTGCATGCCCCCAGCATAATGATGCAAAGCGAGGTACATGCCCCCCAAGCTTCATTGCATTCAACCAGGTGGATGGAATGAAGGTTTACTTTCAAGAGTTAATTTGAAAAGGGAGTTGTTTCATTTTTTAAGGAGGTTGACACAAGAAAAGAACTATCCTCATACCTGATTCATTTTTTTAACGAGGTTGACTCAGTAACAGGAACTTTCCTCTGACCAACTGATTCATTTTTTAACGAGGTTGACACAGGAAAAGAACTGTCCTCAGGGCAGCTTGTTTCATTTTTTAACGAGGTTGATACAGGAAAAAACTATCCTTGCGGACACCTGTTTCATTTTTTAACGAGGTTGACACAGGAAAAGGAGCTATCCTCGCAACATTGATCATGGTTTCCAACTGGAAGAAAGACATGTCAATGGACACACCTTGATCATGGCTTCCAAGAGGTCTTCATCAGAAGGAAGAATACTTCTCTGAAAGGAACACATGTCAAGGGACTCAAAAGGGATAAGAACATCGGGTTCAAGTAATCCCATAGAGTTTTCCATGTCAATTACCGGATCTAAATCAAAGGAAGATGAGCAAACAGTGAGAGGCTCACTTACATCGGTAACTAAAAACATGGGACCAGTGGCCACATAATTAACCCGTGGCAGGGTAGATACCACTTTAGAATCAGGAACATTTAGGGGTGTCATATTATTGGTAGTTGAAACAAGACTAGGGAACGAAAGCTGGTTTACAGTCACAATACTGCCATTGTGAGGGAAAGACATCACGCCAAAGAGTGTCGATACGACAGCTTTCATTGCATAAACATAGTCTCGCCCAAGGAGTAAATTGAAATCCAAGGGACCTCGAACTACCATAAGATCAATACAGACAGTTTTACCTTCCAAGGTAATAGAAAACTTAGGAAGGATCCCTAAAGGTTCACTAATGGTTCTGTTAAAAGCTTTCAGATTCTGCGTAATAGGCACAAGCTGAGGGGAACCCAAAGCTTTCCAAACAGTTGAGGATAAAATACTAACAAAATCACCTTCATCTACCTGAGTATGATGTATGTCCCTACCATCAACCTTGACAATGATTTGGAAAGGGATGGAGGAAGGAAGACGAGGTTCTGTCAGTCTATTCCAATCAAAGGAAAAGACCTCAGTACTTGGAGGGGGTTCTGTAGAAATAGGTGAAATGCCCCCCGGCATAGAAGAATCTAATGTAACAAGAAGAACCTGAGCGGTATGAAGTTCACTCTTTAAAGGGAAAGTGGGATCGACCGAATGTGAAATTGAATCGACCACTTGATCAACTAATGGATCATCAACCTGAGTGACATGAGTTTCACTCTCCAATGGAAGAGTGTGATCGACTGTACTTGAAATTAGATCAATCACTCCGTCAGTTGATGGTAGGTTGGGAGAAAGTTTACTATAACCAGTTGGAAATTCTTGATGTGGAACAGTAAGGTTTTCCAACAATTTTGAGGCTTCATCCATGTGAGGGCAAATGTGAGTTTGATGACTCCCTTTGCATAACTTACAAGGAAACCTAACTTTACCCTTTTTCCCAGGAACCTGACTATCACTGGTTGATGGATCAATGGAAAGTTGATGAGATTTTTCTGACCATACTTCCAAGACCTTTGGAATACCAGGACAATTGACAAGGAAGTGGTCACCCTTACAAAGCCTGCAAGGGTATTTGGGTTTACAATGCATGTCGGAGTTTTCTTCAACACAACTAACACTTACAGCCATGGTTGGTTGGTTGACCTCTTTCTTATCTTACTTCTTCTTCTTCTTCTTCTTCTTCTTCTTCTTCTTCTTCTTCTTCCTTTCTTCTTCTTCTTAGACACCTGGTTACTAGCGTCAAGGCTTTTACCAAGCGAAGAGGAAGAAATGGAGGAAGAAAAATTAGGCGAAGAAGGTAAAGGGTCAACAGAAGGTTGGTGATGTTGAGATGGTGAACTCTGTTGAGGTGAAGCATTCGGTTGAGGTGGAACAATTGGAGTATTTTGGGCCAACCAAGTTGAAAATAACCATATCAGTAAACCTATTGTAAATCCAGGTAATGACAAAGTAGCCATATAAGGAGGACCAACATTTCCAAAATAAGGAAAGGTACTAGGATTCTCATTAAGAGGGGTTCCTAGGTTGGTATATTCCGGAACAGTTGCCATTATATTCAACTTCAGTGAATTTTATTAACAATTTTAAAACTAAAATTAACAATTCACAATTCACACCTAAGAATTAAAATTCACAATTCACACCTATGGTCTCTAAAAGTAAAAACAAACAAATTAACACGCGCTATCAAATGTAGGAGTCAAACCACACACAAACAGTAACTTTCCGGACCGAAAACACTAGTTGGTGATGAAATCCAACGTCGCAGAATTCAGTACAGAAATGGCAGTTGGAACAGTTACCCCGGCAACCTGCTTAATGAATAGACTGGACCAAGTTCCTCTACTTAACCGTCTCGAGTGAAGTGAACCCCCCAGAAAATCCAAGTGAGTCTAGTCGACGTCTGCTCCAGGTACAGTGGGATCTTCCCAACACTATCACCTTAGGAAGAATCCTAAAGAATATGGCCACTAAGGTTACCAACTGAAAAAAATATACCTGGGGGAACAGTCTACGATCCGATACGCACGCAAGGGCAGAGTAGCAAGCTTAATCCCCTTGAAGGCTCCTTGACATAATCCAAGGTTTACCAACAAGTGACCCCAGGCTCCTCGACAATGGTTAATCCGAGGTTTACCATTTTTAATACATGAATATCTGGTGTTGTTCCCAATGAGGAAGGATTGATTCCCACACTGGTTCAGACACGATCTCGTGCTTCTCCTTTAAGAGGAGCTTTCCTAGAGCATAAATGCAACAATTGGATTTCTTCCTACCACAAGATACAACTACTTGTTTGTTTTTACTGTCTTGGAGAGTTAATTACTCTCCTACTCCAAGACACTAGCCTAAGCTATGTTGGTGTATCGGAGCCCTAGAAATGTAAAAATTACTAGATGAATCTTAATTAAGCGCTGTGTTATTTAGGTTGTTATTACTCAAAGGGGTAAATGGATATGAAACCAATGGTGTTATGACCCGACTCAAAACTGAATGCAATCGAATATGATAATGTAATCCTTTCAATTCGATGAATCCTAACTAAAGTAAGGAGAGAGTTTCCATTCACTTCCAACAATGCAAAAAATTGATCACTAAGAGAAAATATAACAAATTCTCTAATGCACTAATTTCATCAAGAAAAACTAATGCAAATCAATTCCAAAATAGTTTTTTTTATTTTTTTTTTGTGTAAATTCAAATCAAAGAAAAATGATCTAAATCTACGATTGATTTTTCAGAATGTAAACTATGTAATTGTAATCTATGCACAATTCACTTGAAAAGTATGCAAATGTAATCTATGCACATTTTTCATTCATATTCTGAAAATGAGAATTATAATTATGCAAATGTGATCTATGCAAGAGAATTCTCAAACACAAGACGATTCTAATGTAATCTAAGAACCAATCAAGTGCAAGTCGAGAAAATTGGGTGAGAGTTCCAAAGATCAAAAAATAAAAACACTCAAAGGCGATTAACACTCATACACAATTTAGCCCCCCCCCCCGGCGAATGAGGGGGAATTTTTTTTTTGCAAAAACAAAAGCAAAAAGATGCAAAATTGTGAAAAGACTGAGACAAACCTCCAAGTAATGACCAAAGGAAATCAAATTAAGAATTTCTCAAAAAAGAGACTCAAAACACCCAATTGATAAAAGCTTAAAGTAGGAATGCCAATGAAATTAACCAAGGAAAGTTTTTTGACAGGGAATAAGTGTTACACTAAAAAATGTCACCTTGACTACTTACAGTTAGTATGGCTCAAATCAACAGTCATGCTACCCTCTTAGGCAAGTCTCATGCCTCTGTTATCCATCTCAAACTCAAAGAAGAGAGAAAGTCTTGTAAAAACTATGTTTATCTCTGGAGTCGCCAATTTGTCACACGGAATTGGTCAAGGGTGCGGACACAGCTGACCTTCCTAGAAGTCTAAGACATTCTAATGACAAACAAGACAAAATGGAGTGATCTTTCTCTAAATACACCTTTTACAACATGAAAACTACAAGTGTTTAGGCTTACCTTATTCCAAAACGCTGTTGTTGAAGTCGTTCTTGACAATCCGGATGAGCTCCTCCTTCAAGTCAATTCCTACAACCACAAACAATCAAACAATTACCAAGCACTTGCATTTCATATAATAAAACATATATTCAACATGTAAACCAAGGAACACATGAAATAACTCATTAACACAAGCTATTGAGAAAAATAAACCAGTTTGTATTAATAACGAAACAAAGAAACTCTTACAACCTGGCCTTGGTGTTGTGCAAGTTCCTCCCAGGGTCCATCAAGGGTTTTCCTCTACTTTGACAAAGCTCACCCATTTGGTATTCTACAAGAATTGCCTATAGGGGTCGAAGGTAAAACCGTTAGTCTGGATGTGGAAGTGGTTGATGCCCCTCTAGACTACAACCTTCTTTTGGGTCGAAGTTGGTCATATGCTATGACAGCGGTCGTTTCATCGGTCTTCAGAGTCATTAAATTTCCACATAACGGTAAGATCGTGACTATTGATCAGCTGACATACTTTTCATCCGACCCAGCCTCTTCAGAGAGTATCCAGCATGTTGGTAAAACGACAATCCCTTATAGGGACATTGGTGTAGGTTTAGTTAAGGATTCCGGTTTACTGGGAACTTTTCCTCTCCCTCCACTCAACGTAGACCCTTCGTTTGCAACGATTCATATGATCACGTCAGAAAACATTATTTATGATGATCCTTGGTATGTTCCATCTGACTCTGAGCTAGATTCGTTCGGTGATGTTATGCCGTTGAGTCCGTATGAGATTGCTTATGAAGCTCTTATGTCTTTTACCGATTTTCATTCAACCGAAACCGACCAAATGAATGTGGTCAGTGAAGAGTCACTTTTCACCTCACCCTTAGAACGGATAACGTTTCCCGAAGAAGTGTCATCTGACGAACAACTTCGCGAAATCCTAAGTGTAGATGATCTACCATGGGAAGATCTCCATCACAGATCTTCGTTTTTACCTAAGGGCGATGCATTTGAAAATGATTTTTCATCTATCTTTACCGCTGAATATGTCAAAGACGCTCAGGATCCAACGAAACATTCTGATTCAGAGCTGAATTTAGGGAATATTTCTCGTACTATTCCCATTGATATTTCAGTGAAGCCCGGAATCGAGGAGAACATTCATATAGGTGCCGCATGTACTGAAGAAGAAATCCAAACTTACAAGGCCCTATTCCAAGAATTCCGCGACGTGTTTGCCTGGTCTTACGAGGAAATGCCGGGAATCGATCCTGCCATTGTTGTTCATGAAATCAAAACCTACCCGGATGCTAAACCCATTCGGCAACGGTTGCGTCAGATTCACCCTCGAAAAGCGGCTGCAATCAAAGCAGAAGTCGAAAAGCTGTTGAAAGCAGGTTTCATTTATCCGATCCCGTTAACGGATTGGGTATCGAATATTGTTCCCGTTAATAAAAAACAAGGAACAATAAGAATCTGTATCGACTATAGGGATATCAATCGAGCTTGTCCAAAAGACAACTATCCTACGCCTTATATCGATCAAATTATTGATGATTGTGCCGGAAGTGAGATGTTTTCCTTCATGGATGGTTTCTCAGGCTATAATCAAATCAATATTCTACCTGCCGATCAACCAAAAACGGCCTTCATTTGTCCATGGGGGACATTTGCTTATTGCAAATTACCTTTTGGGCTTAAGAATGCCGGCGCTACTTTTCAACGGGCGATGTCTTATGCATTTCATGATATCAAGCACATTGTGCAACCCTATCTCGATGATTTGCCTGCTCATTCTTTACATCGAGCTGATCACCTTGTCCACCTACGAGCAATCTTTATGAGGTGTAGGCATTATCGGATTCGGTTGAATCCCCACAAGTGTGTTTTCTGTATAGAAACAGGTCGATTGCTGGGATTTGTTGTTTCAAAAGCCGGCATTCGAGGCTATCATCAAATTGCCTCCTCCTTCGAGTTTGCGCCAACTCCAAAGTTTGCAAGGGAAAGCGAACTTTTTACGCCGATTCATCCCAAACTACGCCGAGGTCACTAAAGGTTTTACACGATTGTTGAAACAGAACGCACAATTCTTTTGGGACGAGATTGCCCAACAATCTTTTGATGCATTAAAACACGCGTTGACCCATGCACCGTTATTGCATCCTCCCAACTACAACCAGGACTACTTCTTATACCTCGCAGCTTCGCATTCCACCATTGGAATGGTGTTAGTTCAAGAAGATGAATTCGGAGCGGAGCATGTGATATATTATCTTAGTAGAACCTTAAATCCCACTGAGTTAAAATATTCGCATGTGGAGAAATTGGCCCTGGCAGCCGTTCAAGCTGTCCAGCGTTTTCGTCACTACATTCTTCTTCGCAAAACTACGGTTATTTCGGATTGCAACCCTATGATTTATATTTTGACAAAACAACTGCTAGGGGGCAAGTACTCTAAATGGATTGTTATCCTGCAAGAGTTCGACTTGGAGTTCGAGAAGTCCAAGTCTAAGAAATCTTTAGTTTTTGCGGAATTGATGTGTGATTTCCCGAGTGCTGACACAGAGACTGTGGCAGAGGAGTCCATTGCGGACGAATCTTTGTTTCTTATTAGCACTTTAGATCCGTGGTATGGGGATATAATCATCTATCTCCAAACCCAAACCTTTCGGCCTGAAGCTTCCAAGGAAGACCGTCGAAAAATTCGGTTTCGATCCCAGCAATACAGAATTATCGGAGATACACTTTATCGCCGGGGGGCAGACTTAGTTTTTCGACGTTGTTTAACTCACGAAGAGGCTGAGAGAGTTTTGAATGATTGTCACTCTGGAGCATGTGGCGGTCATATGTCTGGGTACGCCACAGCTCAGAAGGTGTTGCGCGCTGGCTATTTCTGGCCGTCTATGTTTAAAGATTGTATCCTTGCCGTCAGAAAATGCCACAACTGTCAAGTGTTTGATCGAAAGATGCGCGCTCCACCTGCTCCTCTCCACCCTATAATTGCCGCTGGTCCATTCGCCAAATGGGGCATTGACTTTATTACTTGTAACCCTCACTCGGCCGGGGGGCATGCGTATATCATCCTCGCGGTTGATTATTTTACAAAATGGGCCGAGGCGATGCCTACATTCGACGCAAGCGGCAAGACAGCTGCAGTTTTCGTATTCAATCATATCATAACTAGGTTTGGTGTCCCACAAGCAATCATCACTGACCATGGAAGCCACTTTCGAAACGTCATGATGACTGAACTAACAAGCCAGCTTGGTTTGCGCCACGATAGCTCTACTCCTTATTATCCGCAAGCCAACGGTTTGGTTGAGTCAATCAACAAAGTTCTAGTCATCATGATTCGACGGATCATTGGTATCCATCGAACGAATTGGCATAACATGTTATTTTCGGCGCTATGGGCATATCGAACTTCAGTGAAAAATTCAACAGGTTTCACCCCTTTCCAGCTAGTTTATGGCTTAGAAGCCGTGTTACCTATTGAATGCGAAATCCCATCACTTCAAATGGCTGTCGAATTACTTCCAGCTACTTCCGAAGAGGAGAAACGGTTATTATACTTGGCTAAATTAGATGAGACTCGACGTGACGCTACTTTAGCTATCGAGACTCACGCGAAACGAATGAAAGCTCAGTACGATAAAAATGTAACCCCTCGAAGTTTTTCGGAAGGAGACCTAGTACTATTATATGATCAAGCTAACGATAAGCTAGGTGCCGGAAAATTCGTTCCCATGTGGCATGGGCCCTACATTGTAAAGCGAAAGCTAGCAAAAGGGGCTTATGAGTTAGTTGATTTTGATGGGGACTCTTTGGGTAAACCCAGAAATGGACTTTACCTAAAGAGGTATTATGCTTAAAATGATGGGTATGGAGAAATTTTTAGATAGGTTAGATTTCCTTTCTAGCTAGCAAGTGTGTTAGTTTAGTCAGTGTGCTTAGCTTAGCGAGTGTGGTTTTTCGTCATTATTCTGGCTTATCTTGGTTTTACTCTTGATATTGTAGATGTCGACGCCTCTCCAAACATACATTGGATTTGCTGATGGTGCTTGTCGTAATACACGGAATATCTCTTCCGCAGCTTGGGTTATCTATTCGCCCTCTGACGAGTTAGTTTCTATGCATGGGGTAAGCCTCGGTCAAACAACGAATAACATTGCAGAATACAGTGCAGTGGTTGAATTATTATCCGAATCTATTTCATTTGGAATTCGACGTTTGATAGTGAGGTTAGATTCTGAACTTGTTGTATTACAGCTTAATAGAGTTTATGCCATTAGAAATCCTGTGTTATTAAGGTTGTTTTTGAGAGTGCGTCTCTTGGAACGTGAATTTGATTACATTGAATATCAACATATTCCAAGGTCCCTGAATACATTAGCAGATGCAATTGCTTCTCGAGTGTTGGACAGACATTTATAATAATCATGCAAGTAAATTTAAAAACATTTCATCATACATGTTAAACAAGGTAAGCCGGTAATAGTGATATATATAGATAGAAGTGTGTCAAAAAATATATACATCGTCTTCGATCATAGGTTGAAAACACCTTATGATCGGCAAAATGATAGTACAAAAAGTCAAAAATGTCACATGTGACTACAAAAGTGACTAGTCAATCACTGGTGGTGCTCTCTGTACGACACCACTGCGCGGGCTACCTTACGCAAAAATCTCCTAAACGGTCCAGGGACCGCGACTACGAAGCGCTGAAGCCTGATAGGAATGTCGTCCATAGTAGTCTCAGGTATATCTGCCGTGAGACGCTCTAGATCATGCTCCAACTCAGCTAGTACTTCTGCTGTCGCATCCTGTGGGGCCGGTACCGGTGCAGCTGGATGTAGTCTATCATAAGGCCGGAGGTTGGCTGGACGCTGTGGACCAACATCTGCATTTTGAAAAAGTTTTACTATTAGTTTTGAGACGATATATATAAAAAATACAAAAAATACATAATTAGGAAACTTGTGAAAATAAAAGTACCTCTGTCGTCCCATTGTTCTCCCTGTGGAAGAACCATGTCCGGATCACCTCTGAAATCCATTCCGGCATACGGAAAGTCCTGTATCACAAAAAGCTGGCCCTCTAACCAGTCAAAATAACTATCTGAGAATCGAACCACTGCCGCACCCTCGTCAGGATGCCGGGCCATCACCGCAACCCATCGAATCAGCTTTGGCTCCCGAGGACCCAAGATATCAACAGTGAGTTGCTGAGGGATCAGCATTGGAATTCTCTCCAATGCAAAGCTCACGACTATAGGCCCATATCCAAAAGTCTTTAGTCGTCCGTTCTTTGCCTTGGTCAGTTGGCTCTTCATATGAGCCGACACAGCTTCACACCAGTTGAAAATGGTGCCTTGGTAACAGTCAATTGCCATCCGCATTTGGGATCCGGAAGCAATGTGCAAAGCGGCCGCGCCGCAGATTCTGGTAACCGTGAACGCTATGACTTTGAGTTCCGGTAGAGTGATGTGTTTTATCTCTATGCCTTTTGAATGGTGAGCCCCACGTGTGCACCAATCCTCGCGGAGACTATCAAGGGATTGGCCACCCGGCCTAGTCCCCGCAAGACTGAGTTGCTCACCTCTGTTTGGCAAGCCAGTGAGAAAGTATACATCCGAGGGCTCTATCTCGAGCTGGTGCCCTCCTATGTAAAAGCATTGTTCTTGAACGTTCCATCGCTCAACCAGCCATTCCAAGAATCTTACCTGGCCCCTCATGCCCGGTATGGTCCAATATTTGTATAATCCGCATGCTCTTAGGGCATCCAGAGAAGGTTGATGATTTATTGCAGCTTCATCTTCCTCTACATGCTCTCTCTCTCTCCAGTCTAACATGATTAATGCCCTGCATATCAAAAAAGGCAATTAGAAATTGATTTGAGGATTTTTGGTAGCTTTTTGGGGGAGTTGGGGTTTTGAAATGCGCGTTTCTCGGAAGACGCACCCCAGCTTTGTAGCACAGGGCGTCCGGACGCAGCTGGCCTGAAGGCGGGCTGCGTCCCCCGACCGTTTTCCCGTATGAGAAAAAGTCGGGGGACGCAGGTCACCCGAAGGGCACCTGCGTCCGCCGAGAGGCGCATTCCAAAACCAAAACCCCCCCAAAAAATAAAACTAAAACCTAAAAATTAATTCTAAACGGATAGAAATGCAGAGTAGGACATGTAAAATACCTGGATGAGACGGCGTTCGATTCCGACGGTCAGATTTTCCGCAGCAACCACGGGAAGTTTCTTGTCAAAAGCTCCTTTTTCAACCTCAACAGTGAAACGGTAAAAATGACATGGTAAAAGGTCTTTTTATAGGTTTTTTGGATGAATTAGTTCATTTTTTACCATGAAAAGATGTTTTTGAATGTATTTTTGCCTATTTTAAACAGGTATGAGTAATGTGTCGCTTTTGTGCAGGACAAAGGGATTTCGAGGGAAATTGTAATTTTTCACAAACAAAAATATCAGAGTCATCTTTTAAGCCCTTTTCTGACTCCTAAAACATGAAAAGATCGCCGAGCGTTTCTTTTACACTCGTTAAAACGGAATTAAAAGACGGTCCCCTTTTAGCTCTTTTCTGACCGCAAAATCAGGAAAAGATTGCCGGGTTTTTGTCGTTTCAAACTCGATAAGGAAATAAAACGACGTGTCCTTGATCGCTTTTTACTTTTCAGGTTGACGACACTATTATGAAAGTACTCTTTGGTCGCAAGATCAAGCGGTTCCCCCAGGTATTATTTTATACTTTTTCGGGCTTGAGGGACACAAATATACGAAAAAGTTCAACGTGGAGTCTCCTTTAGTTTTTTCAGACTCTCTAAAATTGAAAAACGCCGAGTTTCTCCTATACTGGGCTCGTTAAACGTTTACAGTAGAGGACCTGTTCAATTACAAACAGGAACGAACCACTCCTTCCTAGGGTTCGAATTTAAACTAGGTTGGACTCGTCCGAAGGATGAGCTTATAATCAAGCATATGTTATCCTCCTCAAGCTTGTTAAAAATAAAGAGGTACTTGCCAGAAATGGTGGGGGAAAAGAGAGAAGAATGAACCTGTTTGTCACCTTTTGTCTCAGAAGAAACTTTATTACCGCTCTTGAACACGACACTTTTCATTCACCTGGGTTGGGAAATCTTTTACCTCACAGTTGACCAAACCACTTTGAAAGTCTTTAACCGGGTTCCGGGGATTAACTTTGAGTTATTCGTCACCAAGCCATCTGTTGTGTCGTTATGTGTTCAAGAGGTCTGCAAGAAAAACTTTCATCTGCAAAATACTTGTCATCCATTTGACCATCCCTGAGTCAGTCCTTACAGCAACATTTCTTCAACTTGAACAATGATTTCGTGTTGTGGGCTTGCCTGCAACGGGTCGCTTTCTATCGACATCGACACATTATCTAGAAAGATGACTTAGGAATCGACAGTACCTTGAAGTCTGCATGCATCAATGGCAGGTTTCTCGCCTTTGACGTCAGTTTACATCATTGACTTTCGATCAAAGGATTCCATGAAGTGTTCGACATCAAAACATCTATTCACATTTCACGGGTTGTGCTTGGTACTTTGAGGACCATTGACATTACTGGTGGTTTCTCTCACGCTTGTTAACAGTTTGCATCATCGACTGGTAATCAAGTGGTTTCTAACATGTTCGACATCGAATCATTTAATCACATGGCTAGAATCGTACCAATTCGGGAAGTAGAAGTGAAGACCCTGGATCTAGTTTCTACCATCCAGGCTGCGAGGAGTTTTGTATTCATTATCTATGTAGACTAATCATAAACAGATGGCTGCGTCCATCCTGTGTCTACAAAAGTCTATAAAAATGATGTACTGCAAGATCATTCCTGTATCAGAATAGTTAGTCCATTAGTTAAAGTTTTGAATCTGAGTATGGGAATGCCTACCTCAGTGATGATATAATCTTATCCATGTATTTTGTGTTGAAAATTGCAGGTTCCAACCAGGCCATCCACAAGACAATCCTTGAAATGATAAAGCGCTTCACCCTTCTTAGAATTACAAAACCCTACTCTATTCCAGGCTTCGCACTTTAGGGGGCAATCTGTTACACTAAAAAATGTCACCTTGACTACTTACAGTTAGTATGGCTCAAATCAACAGTCATGCTACCCTCTTAGGCAAGTCTCATGCCTCTGTTATCCATCTCAAACTCAAAGAAGAGAGAAAGTCTTGTAAAAACTATGTTTATCTCTGGGGTCGCAGGTTCTCTCTAGCCTTACCTGCGGGGACGCTGACCATGTTCACAAAATCTGCGTCCATGGACGCTCTGTATGTTAAGGGACAGGTGCGTCCCTCTGTAAAAGGCAAAATGCGCGAGTTTTATCTTGAAAAAGTTACTTGTGGTTACTTCTAGAACATTCTAGAGGTCGGTTTGATGAAATGGATGCGCCTCCAGTTGGTTCATGTATCTCTATTAAGGGGGAACTTATCCCATCAATAAGGGAGCTATCCCACCCAAAGAGGGGGATGATCCCATTGATAGTGGACCTGAATAACCTCTTTACAGCACTATAAATAAAGACATTGAGCCAGAGGGAGAGGAGGTTGGAGCTATACATTTTCTTTGGGTAAATGCTGCAGGATTTAGGTCTTCCATTAGAGCCTTTGTGAGGAGAGATTGTCTTTACTTGATTCTACTTGGAAGAGGGTGAGCTTTTTCAAAGTAGAGGAAAACCCTTGATGGACCCTGGGAGGAACTTGCACAACACCAAGGCCAGGTTGTAAGAGTTTCTTTGTTTCGTTATTAATACAAACTGGTTTATTTTTCTCAATAGCTTGTGTTAATGAGTTATTTCATGTGTTCCTTGGTCTACATGTTGAATATATGTTTTATTATATGAAATGCAAGTGCTTGGTAATTGTTTGATTGTTTGTGGTTGCAGGAATTGACTTGAAGGAGGAGCTCATCCGGATTGTCAAGAACGGACTTCAACAACAGCGTTTTGGAATAAGGTAAGCCTAAACACTTGTAGTTTTCATGTTGTAAAAGGTGTATTTAGAGAAAGATCACTCCATTTTGTCTTGTTTGTCATTAGAATGTCTTAGACTTCTAGGAAGGTCAGCTGTGTCCGCACCCTTGACCAATTCCGTGTGACAATAAGCAGGTTTGGGCAATGGCTAAAACCTATAAACAAATTCTAAACTGATAAAAATGAGAAAAATTTAAAATTTTCAAATTTTTGATAGGGTACGCAGGCAACCTGTTTACATAGGTGCGTCCACGCTCTGTGCACAAAGCAAAACTGCGTACAGGTACACACTGTGCTTAACTCAGAGGGTGCGTACCTCTCCCAAAACTATGAAAAATAAAAACTAACTCAAAATTAACTAAATTCACCCAATCCCACAATCATCAAGTCAAAAACAAAAACAGAAAATACAGTGTCTCTGGTCAAAATATCAATCAAAAGAGAAATCAATCAAATCCATGGATTCCCCAGTGGAGTCGCCATTTTGTCATGCGGAAAGAGTCAATTTTGTGGACAAAACCGACCTCCCTAGAAAAAAAGGCTTTTCTAGTGACAAACAAAACAATCAAGCACTATCTTTCCCTAAATATGCATTTAAAATAAAAGCAACCAGGTGTTTAAGGCTTACCTCTAGTCCAACGCTGTTTGTAGCAGCCAGGCCTCTCCGATCCAGATGAGCTCCTTCTCCTTGAAGCCTGTGTTCACTAACAAGCAAACGATTACATAGCACCTGAATAACTCATATAATAAAACATATTCATCATAAAGACCAAGGAGTTTATGAAACAAATTATATATAACAACTTGTTGAGAAAAATGAACTTAATTGTATTAATTGGAAACAAAAGAAACCTTACAACCAGTGCCTTGGTGTTGTGCAGGTCCCTTCCAGGGTCTAGCAAGAGTTCTCCTCTACTTTGATCAGCTCACCCACTTCCAAATGAAGCTAAGAAAGGAATGGGATCTATCCTCTCAATCTCTATAAGGGAGTGCTAATTTTAGCAGCATCTACCCTTAGGAATGTTCAACTTTCAACCTCTCTTGCCTCTGGCCCAATGCCTGTATTTATAATGCTTTGGAGGAAGTTAAACAGGTCCACCATCAATGGGATAAGCTCCTCTTTCAAAGGGATAGCTTCCCTCTTCATGGGATAAGTTCCTCTTTCATTGGGATGCATGAACCATCTGGAGGCGCTCAATCCACGTCAAACCATCTTCTAGAATGCTCTAGAATCGACCGCAAATACGTTTTTTGAAGTAAAACTTGCGCCTTTTGACTTTTACAGGGGTACGTACCCACCCCTTTACAGACAGAGCGTACAAGTACGCAGGTATTATGTACTTGAGGTGCATGCACGCAGGTAAGAGTAAGAGAAAGTGCAGAACCAGAGTTATATTGATTTTTTAAAGGCTTTCTCTCTTTTTTGGAGTTTGACATGAGGAGCAGAGGTATAAGACTTGCCAAGGAGGACAGTATGACTATTGATGGAGCGATACTGACTGCAAATAGTCATGGTGACAAATTTTAGTGTAACACCCATGATTTAGGAATAATTTTTCCAAACCACATCATCAAAGTGCCAACATAGTGTTAAGGTCATTTGTTACTATGAAATCCTCAGTTTCATGCTTGCTTTCTCTCCATTCAACCACCATGTGTTGGCATTATGAGACAAGTGTTGTCCTTGATGGCGAATCACACAGATGATAGATCATAGTGCAACAGGTCAGTAGAAAAGAGTTGATGATCAAACTACAAATAATGAAGAAAATAAGGTATATGCAGGTTCCTCTTATCAAAGTCGCATATACACGCGGGATCATCGATCAAAAGGTGCGTATGCGTATACACGCACTCTCATGCAAGGGAAGGCACGTACATTGGGTTTTGGTCCATGGTATTAAGTCCTTGGTATTTGGACCTATGGTTTTGGACCATGGTATCTCGTCAGAAGTGTTGATCCCAAGTATTGGGTCCATGGTCTTGATTTGTTATGGTTTTGGACCATGGTATTGAGTAAGGCCTAAGTCTATAAAAGGAGAAGAAGATCATTAGGCAAAGGCATGGAGAAATTATTGAATATCTGATGAAGTATGAGATCCAGTATGCAGGATATGAGTTATGATGCATTGCTTGATCTGAGCTAAGGAGGGATCTCACCGGTTGATAGAGAACAAGATATAAGGATAGATCGGGATCAAATGGTTTGAAATGAACTATATCTATATAGTTGATTATGCTTATTCTAGATCTGTATACTGACGCATGTAATGTTCTGAACTGGGTATAACTTAAGTTTGAAATAGCTGCAAGTCATGATTGAATATTTATAGATCTGTACGTGGGTTGGCTTTGGTGAAAGCGCATATGTACGCGGGTTTTGTGCAGTTGGGTCTGATTGTTATCGCAAAGTTCTGTTGTCTTCTCTGTGTTCTGGTGACTGTGTTGTTGACAGGGTTTCAATGTTTCAGTGATTCAGAGATTGATGATGCTAGTATTGATTGATTTTGTGCTTCAATGATATTGATGGGTCCAGTATGAATATTGGATGAAATGTGGCCCTCAGATTATGGTGTTATGCTTCAAGAGTATCCAGTATGAAAATGTATGAAATGTGGTCCCTAGAGGATGAGAGAAGATTGTAGGCTAGCGCCTACATACTAGTACATCAGCTAGTACAAGAGCTAAGGGGGTGGTAGCTCCCTTCCAGAAGCAGCTGGAAAACGAGTAAAGGTTGGATAATTTCAGTAGGCCGGCACCTATGTACTAGTAAATGGATTGGCTAGTACAAGAGCTAAGGGGGTTGTAGCTCCCTTCCAAGAGAGTCTCGAGAACGAGAGAAGGTTGTAGCCTTCTACAGGTAGAAGCCTGCGTACTGGTATAAGATTGCACCAGTACAAAAATATTGTAAAAGAAGTTTCTTATTAAAAAGGATTGAGACGACTTGCAGTAGGTGGTTTTCACCCACTTTGGGTTTCCACCTTATATCATGGTGTTAATGTGTGCTTCTTGTGTGTGATGATCTATCCTGTTGTAACTACCTCTATTTACTATTCATATGGTTAATAATGTTCTGATGCACTCATTAAGGATCAACTAACTGAATCATAAGTTTACTGGATATACGCTAGTTGCATTAATCATAGTTGCGTATACACGCGGTTTTCTTTAACTGAGGTAGCGTATATGAATATGAATATGGAAATGAAAAAGTTTTATTGATTTGATAATACTGATTCACCCCCCTCTCAGCATTATTTCCAACAATTGGTATCAGAGCAGGTCCTTTGGTAGAAGCTTGATCACTTGAAGGATATCCGTGGAACAATGGGAAAGAAGCTTTAGAGGAAAGCACCTAAGAAAAGGAAGACATCTCAGAAGAACTATGACAGTGGGAGCATCGATTGGGGACTATGTGGAAGAAGCACTTCAGATTCAGAATCACTTCAAAATGAAGATGAACAAGATCTATCAGGTATGAATTTGTTATCCTCTGGTATCTATCCATTTGAAGACGATGAAAGCGCTAGTGAAAAAACTGAATTTGCTCTTATGGGTGAGCAAGAAAGATATCAAATAGAGGCAGAATTTAAAAGGCTAACAGACAAAATTAAAGATCAACAAGATCTATTGAAAAAAAGAGAAGGTGCCTTCAAAGAAGTAGCTACCAAACTAAAAGCTCAACTAGAGGATAGTAACAAGTTAAGGAAGCTATTCAAGGAAAAATATCAAAATTTGCAGGATGAAGTGACATCATTAAGAAATGAAGTCAACGAAAGGAGCACAACAATCAAGAAACTTAGAGATAGATCTAGTTATTATGAAAGGCTTGAAGCTACGATCCTCTCGCTAAAGGAAGATCTTGAAGAATCAAAGAAGAAGAATAAAGATCTACTCCAACCTCTTGAAAAACAAGAGAATGAAGTTCTTGAACTAAGACATCAGTTAGAAGAAGGAAGAAAAGCTGAAGAAAACATGAAGAAGCAATATCATGAAAAGGAAGAGCATCTCCAGGTTGAAGTAAATATTCTAAAATAAAAATCAGAAGAAAAAGATAAGCTCTTACGATTTCAAGATAGTACTAAGATCTTGGATGATATTCTTAGTAGTCAAAGGTCTCTTGCTATCAAAGCTGGTCTTGGTTTTCATGAATCTATTGAAGAAGAATCTAGTTCACAAAGTAAGACAAGGAAATCTAATGCAAAATCTGAAATGCTCAACAAGGAGATGAGAGGTCAACCCCATCAACAACCAAGGAAAGAAATTCTTCAAAGAAAATCTTTTACTCCTTCGATGAATAATGTTGAAAGTTATGTATGTCACAATCTTGGACATGTTGCAGCCAAATGCAGAAGAAGAGTGGTTCAAGACTGTCATGCAGAAATATCATCACATTCTAGGTACTTTAATGGATATTGTTTTTCTTGCAATATGTTTGGTCACAAAGCTACTGATTGCTACAAGAGGAATATGAAACATATAAGATGTTATGCATGCAACAAGCTTGGACATACAGCAAAGGAATGCAGGAAAAAATTATGGGCACCATACCAAAAGGAGAAAACATCATCATCATACTTGAAGATATGGAAGAAGAAAGAAGCTCAGTTAGAAAGATGTGGGACCGCACAATATACTCAGACACAGCACAACACAGGCATAACAGACTCATGGGGAGATGAAAGTGTAAAACATCAGTGTCCTAAATCTCATACGCAAGTTTCATAAAGGGAAGTCGCGTATATACGTGAGTTAGACACTACACAGTCGCGTGTATATCGGTCTGAGGAAAAGTAGAAGGGACAGGCTCAGGAAAAGGGTCTGATATGATTCAATCCATTATTTTCTCTATTTGATAATGGTTACAATCTGCTAATGATGTGTGGAAATGTCTTGATACTCATAAGATGTTTAGAAGTGTTTTTTATCCTAACTTGATGATGATGATGTCGTGATACTTCTTGCTGATATATGCATGATCAGATCCGACAGTAAATAGATGGCACAAGTTCAGGAGGAGTTTAGGTTTTGAATAATGCATTTTTGGCATTATGTCCTTGGTGATGATGCTTATATGGCTAAATGATATATCTTGCTATGATACGGTTATGAGTTGTCCATGTCATATGATTCTTGGGGTTACATAGTTGGTGTTTAATTCAGATTTGTGGTTGATTCTTTGGTAATGCATATATGGTGTTTACATGGTAATCTTCATAAGGATAAGGAGAAGTACAAAGTACTTGGTGATGAGCCACTCATATGCTGTTGTTGTCATATGCATAAAGATCATACAATACAATTATGATGCAAGATTACTACAGTTCATGGCACTCACATGGATGAGGATTGTGGTTGTGGATGACATCAAGAAGTCTTGAGCTCTAGATACATAGTGCTGGATACATGGAGTTGCATTATTGGAGATATGATGATGATGAGTTCTATCAGACAAGGGATATTCCTGTGTAATGTTACATGGATGGTATATAAGATCATGCAGATCTTGATGATGATGAGATGACTATGGTGTCTTTCACATGTGATATAATGTCAATGATTTTATGATGATGTTCAAAAGGATGAGATGATATATATATGTAGACATACCTTGTTACAAGACATTTACAGGTTGTTGATATGGAAGTGGTTGTACGCAAGTTTTATGGAGAACATCGACGTAAATACGTCTGTTTCTATGGATATACTCACATATATGTTGGTTTGATCTCAGGTGGAACAGGTGCAGAAGGAGAACATGGTTGCTGATCTAAATGATGATTGACAGATGCTGCTGATGACTTTCATAGATTTTTTTTAAATATTTCATCTCTATGTCATGTATATCTTTAATTATCAAGGTCATGTAACGGCCTATGTTGGTTTCCCCACTATGCCTGGGATGAATAATGTAATGTACTTATTTGTCATCTGTAAAATTCTGGTGTATCCCCACTTGGTTGGGAAGATGAGTCAATCCCCACTTGGTTGGGAGATGGATGTATGTATGAGTCTTTGGTATAGAGTCATGTTCTTTCCTGTAGAACATCTTTTTGCAGACCTTGCTTACAATCAAGGGGAGCATGAATATCACACTTCAGTAGAACAGAGCATTCAGAATGTACTCAGAAGGAGCGTGGACATATTGGTACACTTTGGCGTATACAAAGGGGGAGCACATTCAGAGATTTCAGCAGGTACTCAGGGGCAGTATGGACAACAGAATGTTTATCAAGGAAAGAGAATATCTTGGTCCGCCTTTTGCCCTTGATGTCAAAGGGGGATAGATATTTGGTGTTGTTGCCATCAAGTCAAAGGGGGAGATTATTGGAATTATGATGCATGTGTTGTATTTGATGGTAACCCACTCGTAGAAGAACATATTACTTATTTATAACTAGATGAATCTACAGAAGAGATATCAGATGTGACTGAATGCATGGGATGCAAGACAGCTCAAAGGAATCGGATGACAGTTCTCAGTAATGACCAGTTAACTTTGCCATCACGTCCAAAGGGGGAGATTGTTAGCATTATGAGACAGGTGTTGTCCTTGATGGAAAATCACACAGATGACAAATCATAGTGCAGCAGGTTAGTAGCAAAGAGTTGATGGTCAGACTACAAAGAATGAAGAAAATAAGGTATACGTAGGTTCCTCTTATCAAAGTTGCGTATACACCCGGGATCATCGATAAAAAGGTGCGTATGCGTATACACGCACTCTCATGCAAGGGAAGGCGCATACATTGGGTTTTGGTCCATGGTATTAAGTCCTTGGTATTTGGACCTATGGTTTTGGACCATGGTATCTCGTCAAAAGTGTTGATCCCAAGTATTGGGTCCATGGTATTGATTTGTTATGGTTTTGGACCATGGTATTGAGTAAGGTCTAAGTCCATAAAAGGAGAAGAAGATCAATAGGGAAAGGCATGGAGAAAGTCTTGAATATCTGATGAAGTATGAGATCCAGTATGCAGGATATGAGTTATGATGCATTGCTTGATCTGAGCTAACGAGGGATCTCACCGGTTGATGGAGAAAAAGATCTAAGGATAGATTAGGATCAAATGGTTTGAAATGAACTATCTCTATATAGTTGATTATGCTTATTCTAGATCTGTATACTGACGCATGCAATGTTTTGAACTGGGTATAACTTAAGTTTAAAATAGCTGCAAGTCATGATTGAATATTTATAGATCTGTATGTGGGTTGGCTTTGGTGAAAGCGCATATGTACGTGGGTTTTGTTCATCGTAGTAGTGTATACATTATAAAGTATGATATTTAAAGTTGCAGTTGGGTCTGATTGTTATTGCAGAGTTCTGTTATCTGCTCTGTGTTCTGGTGACTATGTTGTTGACAGGGTTTCAGTGTTTCAGTGATTCAGAGATTGATGATGCTAGTATTGATTGATTTTGTGCTTCAATGATATTGATGGGTCCAATATGAATATTGGATGAAATGTGGCCCTCATATTATGGTGTTATGCTTCAGGGGTATCCAGTCTGAAAATTTATGAAATGTGGTCCCTGGAGGATGATAGAAGATTGTAGGCCAGCGCCTACGTACTAGTACATTAGCTAGTACAAGAGCTAGGGGGTGGTATCTCCCTTCCAGAACCAGCTGGAAAATGAGTAAAGGTTGGAGCATTTCAGTAGGCCGGCACCTACATACTAGTAAATGGATTGGCTAGTACAAGAGCTAAGGGGGTTGTAGCTCCCTTCCAGGAGAGCTTGGAGAATGAGAGAACGTTGTAGCCTTATGCAGGTAGAAGCCTGCGTACTGGTATAAGACTACACCAGTACAAAACTATTGTAAAAGAAGTTTCTTATTAAAAAGGATTGAGATGACTTGCAGCAGGTGGTTTTCACCCACATTGGGTTTCCACCTTATATCATGGTGTTCATGTGTGCTTCTTGTGTGTGATGATTTGTCCTGTTTTAACTGCTTCTGTATACTGTTCATATGGTTAATAATGTTCTGATGCACTCATTAAGGATCAACTAACTGAATCATAAGTTTACTGGATATACGCTGGTTGCATTGATCATAGTTGTGTATACACGTGGTTTTCCTTAACTGAAGTAGCATATATGAATCTGAATATGGAAATGAAAAAGTTTTATTGATTTGATAATACCGATTCACCCCCCCGTTTTAGTATTATTTCCAACACCATGATGGATAAAAACTCTTTTTAAAGCAAAAGGGAAAATATTAAATTGCAAGCATTTCAAAAATTTGAAGAGATTTCACGAGAAATTTAAAAATAAATTGTGCGTTTTCCAGCCATCGTGCCTATTTTTTAAAACAAAGCGATGTCATTGCGCCTTTTCTCATCGAATCTATGATCATTGCGGATTCAAAGAGAAAACCCATGATGATTTTTTGACGCAACCTAGGTTGATTAATGAGCTATAATCCATAAATTTAACCGTTGAAAATGATAAATTAAACCATAAAAACGAATAAGAGAGAGAGAATTGTTACCTAAAAGAAATGGCACCTGAAATCGCCCATCGGAATGGTCACAATCTACTCTAGAAGATCGAGGGTAAAAATGGATTTTTCCAACTCTATAATGGTAAAAATACAAATGGTAAAAATGAAATGATTTTTTACCTTTTATAGAAAATCAATTATTTTTAATTATTATTTTTACCAAAATTTGCCTAATTAATCAATAAACACTTTTCATCAAATTTTTGAGCAAATATGATGATTTTGGGGCTTTAATGTGTAGATAACAGGTTGAAGTGTTGAAACAAAATGTAATGGCGTGAGTATAATTTTATCACTTTTCCAGGATCGCTAAAGCTGTATGAAAAAGGAACCCCCTGGAGTTATATTTAAGCTCTTTTCTAATGCTCGAAATATGAAAAGGTAGCTGAGTAAGCTTGTTTCATTCACATTCGTAAAAGTATTTGAAGAAATAAGTACCTAGTATAAGTCTAATGATTTTCCAGAATGAGTAAATTATTTATGAAAAAAGAATACTTTAGTCAATCATGACTAAAAGAGCTCTCTCTTGTATTACTTTATACTTTTTTTGGCATTGAGAGACTAAATTTATGAAAAAGGACCTCATGGAGTTTCATTTTTGTTTCTTTTTTCAAATTATCTAAATGTGAAAAATAAGTCGAGTTACCCCTTCATTGGACTAGTAAAATGTAAAAAATATGGGACTCGTCGATCATGATGAGATCGAGCCACTCTTTCCTAAGGTTCGTTAAAAATACTTTGAAGGATTCATTTGAAGGATAAGCTTATACAACAAGCATATGTTATCCTCCTTAAGCTCATGTAAAAATAAAGAGGTACTTGCTAGTAATGGTGGGGAAAATTGGAAAGAAAAGTTCATATTTTGTATTTGAAAAGACAATATGTCACTCTTGAGCATGAAAGTCCGTCACTTTTTCGTGTCAAGGTTGGAAAATCCATTTTCCTCTCCTTAGTGAAAGTATTTGTATTGGTCTTTGGTTTTAATTTAAGTCAATTGTCATGTCACCAATATGTTCAAGAAAAGTTCAACCTCATTTAAAATCACTTTGTATTCTTTAAAAGCCTTCTATCATGATGGTCATCCCTGAGTTAGTCTTGAATCACTCCTATTTTTTTCTTCAAAACTTGATATTTTTTTTCTTGTCATAGGCCCTCCTATGACAGGTGACTTCCTATCGACTACAACACATAATCTAGGAAGTTGATCTAGAAACCACCTTTAGTACCTTGGGACTTGCATGCCTTAATGAAAATTTTCCTCACTTTCAATGACATGTTCTCATCATTTACCTTCGGATTATTCTATGGGTGTTTGACCTCAAATAATTTATTCACACCTCATGTAGGTTTTAACCCTGTACAACAATTACCTGCAAATGAATTCTTAAAACAGAAAATATACAATGGCGAGAACAATACTACAGAGGTTTAATATGCAAGATAGTAAAATGGTGAAGGTTCCTATTCCTGTAGGTGTAAAGTTATCTGTTGAATAGTGTCCCAAGGCACAAGAAGAGGAAGAGGACATTTCTCGTGTTCCATATGCAAATGCAGTCGGTAGCCTGATGTATGCAATGGTCTGTACTAGACCAAACATTGCACATGCAGTGGAGTATTGAGCACATTAATGTCAAAACCAGGGAAGTAGCATTAGACAATAGTAAAGTGGGTTTTCGGGTATTTTTGTGGCACTAGTGATTATGGCCTCTGCTACCAAGGAAGACCAAGATTGGATAGATTTTTGGACATTCATGGCTTTGTTTTGATGCAGACTGGGCTGGTGATATACTTCGGAGAAGATTTACAAGTGGGTATGTGTTTAAATTATTTAGAGGATTAATTAGTTGGATGAGCAAGAGAGAGTCTATAATGGCACTTTCAAATACAGAGGTAGAAAACATGACAACCACTTATGCAAGCAAGGAAGCAGTTTGGTTGTAGATATTTTGTTCAAGTATGGGGTTAGTACATCGAGCTATAAGGATACACTGTGATAGACAAAGTGCAATTTTCTTGGAAAAGAACCCTGTTTATCATTCAAAGACAAAGCACATTGATGTTCAATATCACTTTATGAGGGATATGGTTGAGGAAAGAAAGGTGTTGCTGGTAAAGGTGGACACTTTGAAGAATGTTGTAGATGCATTGATGAAGTCTGTGAGCACTGAGAATTTTTCTTGGTGTAGAGAAACAATGGGTGTTTCAAGGTTGAACCAATGACTAAGCTCTCTTGTGACCCCTTGTGTGGAAAAGAAAACAACAAGTGGGAGAATGTTGGGTTTGTGTTATATTCTTTTCACGACTAGTCGCACAGGTCACAAGGGAGCGATAGCCCCCCTTGTTCATTGCACTGAGTGTAGCAGGGGGGTCACAAGTGGGGGTTACAACCACCACTTTTGGGGGGTTTACAGGGGGCAGTAGCCCCCTTGCAAAAGGATTTTTTTCTTATATATATGCGGACCCAAGGATGAGGGGTAGATCCAAAAGATGGTGAGCAGACCTAGCCATGGTTTTGTGCATGCGTTTTGCACATGATTTTGGGCATGATGGTTTTTTGCCCATGGTATTTTGTAGATTCGGTCAAGGGAACTATGGTTATGTTCTGATCCAGGCTTAATGGATTAGGGTTTGTGAATTATTTGACATGTATATATATGTATTGTAACATGGAAAGAAATATAATGAAAAATCATTTTGGTAGTCCCGGTTTTGGGATCTATGGGAAAACATCTATGTATTTGTTTTATGTTCTCGCCATTGTATATTTTAGGTTTTAAGAATTTGTTTTTAGGTAATTGTTGTACATGGTTAAAACCTACACCTAATAGATTATACTAGAGTACCTTGAGAATCACTATCATTATTGGTGGTTTCTCTCACATTTGTTAATGATCTTCATCATTGGTAGGTAATCAGACAATTTCTACCATGCTCGACTTCAAGATATTTATTCACATGGTTAGATTCATGATCTAGGAGGATCCCATAAGGAAAAAACTTTTAAAGTCCTTAGAACTTAGTGAAACCAATCTCAAATCGAAGAGCTCGTCATTATGAATCCAATGGTGTGAACGACACCTAAAACATACACTGTATGTGAAAATTATGGAACGTTGAAGTTTTTCCAAAACATATAAAAATTTTGCAGGAAACACCTACAGTGCCACTTGGTATGCTGACATCAGTAGTACAGATGCTGACGTCATCCATACAGTTGTTGACGTCAATAGGGTGATGTGGTCGTACGATCAGAGGAGAGCCAATCAAAGGGTGACATGTGTCAACTGACGTTAGTGGCCTAGTTAGTCGTATGAGCCAATCAGAATGCGCTGCATGGCAACCTAGTGAACATGCCAGATTTCTATAAGGAGGTGAAAAATTGGACTAGACCGGTGATCGACGATAGTGAATTTTTTGCTTAGTTAATTTTCCCAGTAACCCCAAAAAACCCGGTGGGAGAAAATGACCAATACGACTTAAACTGAATTAAAAAGTAAAAAAAAATAAGGCATCAGGGTATGGGAGGTCTGATTCGAATTTAAACATGAATGCATCAAATTACAGATATAACCATTAAGGATGCAACAAAAATAACACTTCATTTCATTAATATCAAATACTGAAATATGCTTACAAACAGAATGGAAATAAGACTAGCTCGGGCGATGGTAGATTATCTCTGAGAAGAGATGTGGTGGCTACATGCCTCTGAACTATGTTACAATGAGGCTCAAGGGCCTATTTCTTATTGAAAAACATGAGAAAACCATAAACAACCAAAACCCTAACCCTAGGAGATGTAACACCAAGAGTTCGTGGGCTCCGTTGGGGTTAGTTAGGCAACCAACTTCCTGGGGTCATAACTTGGTCATATTATCTCTGTTTGGCGCATATTATGGTGTTAGAAAATTATATATTATAGAGCAATGGAGCACATAAAATATTGCAGAAATATAAACACAGAAAATCCATAAAACAAGAGAGACACAAATATACGTGGTTCACCCAATTTGGGCTACGTCCATGAAGAAATAGCCAGTCCTTCCTTTTATATTATCCAGCAAAATGAAGAGATACAACCTACAACAGATCCGTTGTAATTCCCTCTTCACTCTAACACAATCACATCTCCTTTTGTTGCTCAGAATACAAATATACATAGCCGTAATACAATTCCCTCATATATAGCAAGGGGTTTTGTTCTAGGGAAAAAACCCTAAATTAAACATAACTTTTCATGTCAGATTTCGCCTAATGAACGACCTAGATTGACTACGAAATTACAACATTTTACAAGACAAATTTACATCTATTTTTAGCTTTGGGGGCACTACCCTCGATCTCCCGCTAGGGGGGGGGGGGGGCTCTAAAGAATAGTAGTGTCCCCCCCATCCCGGACCCCCTTGCGGCGCACATTTTTTTTAAAATAAAAAATGTAAGTTTAATAAAAAATATTTAAAAAAAAATCAAAAATACATATTTCTTTATAAACTGTAAATGTTTTTTAATTATTATTTTTTTTTAATTTGAAAAGACATATTTTACGCCATATATATATATATAATTTTATATTTTTTTATAATTTGAGCTTATTTTAGTTTTTTTAGTTTTTTTTAAGGGTTTTTAATATTAATTTTACTAGTTTTTTTAATTTTTTTTTGTTAATTTTCTATTTTTTTTTAATCTAATTTGTTTTAATTTTTTTTCCTAGTTTTTGTTAGTGTTTTTTTTTTTTTTAGTTATCTATATATAATTATTTTTTTTTTCCAAAGTTTTTTTTTTCCAAATTCTTTTATGGTGTATGAGATAATTTTTTTTAGCATTTTTTGTCTTGTTTATATATATATATATATATATATATATATTTGTTTTTTTTAAGTAATCAGCATTTTAATCTTAATTTTAGTAGTTTTCTTTTTTTATTTGTTAATTTTCCATTTTTAAAAAAAATCTAGTTTGTTTTTAATTTTCATTTTTTTTTTTAGTTTTTTGTTAATGTTTTTTTTTTTTTTTTTTTTTCTATTTTTACCTAATTAATTATTATTATTATTATTAATTTTTTTTTTTTTTTTCCATATTTTTTTTTTTGTTTTTTACAAAATATATATATATATTTTCCATTTTTTTTTTAAATATGTTTTTTTTACTATTTATTTGTTTCTATTTTTTTTTTTTTTAGTTTTTTAATTCTTATCGTTAATTTTGTTTTTTGTTTTTTGTTTTTTTACAGTTTTATGATATAGGGGAACTATCATAGAAATACTTAACACTTTCCTAGAATCAAGGCTTGTAGTAATTCCTAGAAAACGTAACATGCAAGCCCATAGTTTAGCAATGTTTGCCAACACCTACAAATTACCCTTCTAGCCCAACCATCAGTATACTTCTAAAGTTAAGCATAGATCGGTAATCCCAGACAATTTGAAGAATTGGAAAATATTTTGTGATGATAAACAGATAAATAACTTTTTAATTTCAGAAGAAGAGTTTACCAATAATAATATAGATATTAATACATCAATAGATCCTGACACTAAGGATGAGATAGAAATAAATGAGATAGAAGGTGATGAAATAGATAGACTCAACCCAACTAAATTTACCAAATTAGATGTAGATAACTTAGAGCAAATTGAGATTGATGAAATAATCAGTGAAGAAACCAAAGTAATTAATCTCAAGGATAACTTCTTACTAAAGGGATTAACCCCTCTAGAAGATTTATTTGATTCAAATGATGTTCCTAGGAAACCTAAAATGGAACCTTCAAGATCTGATATAGAGGAATGTAATATAGGCACCGATGAAAATCCTAAATTGATCAAACTTTCAAAATCATTACCCCCAACTGAAAAAGTGAAATACATTGATTTGTTGAAAGAATTTCAAGATGTCTTTGCTTGGAGTTATGAGGACCTCAAGTCCTATGACACCAAAATTATCTAGCACACACTTCCTATTAAAGAAAATAAAAAAACTTTCAAACAAAAACTTAGAAGGATTAATCCTGTCTTATTACCTGCAATTGAAAAAAAAAATTAGAGGATGTATGATGCCAAAATAATTGCACCAAACATATTTTCTAATTGGGTCTCAAACTTGGTTCCAACTAGAAAGAAAACTGGTGAGATCAGACTTTGTGTGGATCTCATAAACCTCAACAAATTGTCATTAAAAGACAATTACCCTCTCCCCAAAATGGACCACATTTTACAAAGAGTAGTTGGATCAACTAGAATCTCATTGTTGGATGGGTTTTCGGGTTACAATCAAATCTTGGTTCATCTAGATGACTAACCAAAAACTACCTTTACTACTCCTTGGGGCACATTTATGTATGTGAAAATGCCTTTTGGGCAAATGAATGCAGGAGCCACTTTCCAAAGGGCTATGGATATAGCCTTTGCAAAACAAATTCATGATTTCCTTGTGATATATGTAGATGATATTACTATATTTTCACAATCCGAAAATCAACATTTGTTGGCATTATGACACAGGTTTTGCACTATGGCACATGTTTTGTCCTTGATGGAAACTCACTCAGATGGTAGATCACTGTTCAGGCTCTCAGAATGAAAGAAAACGAGGTATACGCAGGTTTTCTTTGACGAAGTCATGTATGTTAAACACACATGGACAGCACAAAAGATATGAATGATAAATCGGTGAGTTCATTTTCATTAACATCAGATATACATTTATAGTACAAATATGTGACTCTTGGGTTTCAGATCCCAAGGTCTCTTGGACTCCTTTTGTCCATTCGACTTCCACACTAACCCACTTAGGATTAGGTGTCCAACATTCCCCCCCTTAATCCGAAGGGTTATGTATGAGTCCAAGAAGAGAGCTGTAATACAAAATGTTAAAAAAATGCATGGCAGCACTAGGCTGAATGTGCTCTATGAAATGTTGGTATAAAGGGCGGTGGTTTAAGGATGACCACCAACACTGGAATGCTTAGTGCAGTTCCCGGAACTCTTCCAAAACTGGCAAGAAACTGAAGTTTTCTGCTAGAGGAAGTGATCCTATTGTTTTAAAGAGGGAAACCTTCAACCATAAAAGGGAGGTCTCACCTCGCATAAAAGGTAAAACTTCAACCTGAAAAGGGAAGTCTCAACCTGTGATGGTTTAAGGATGACCAACAACTCTGGAATGCTTAATGCAATTCCTGAACCCTTCCAAATCTGGCAAGAAGCTGGTGTCTTCTGCTAGAGGAAGTGTTCTCAATCTGTGATGGTTTAAGGATGACCAACAACTCTATAATTCCTGGAACTCTTCCAAAACTGGCAAGAAGCTGGAGTCTTCTGCTAGAGGAAGTGTCCCAGATTGCCAACTGAAGGCATGTTCAGGCATCTTTGTCTCTGGCTACAACTCTGAAACTGGTGTGGCAGGTTGTGGCTCAGGCTCGCTTGATGTGACTTTGAAGCTTGTAGATGACCATCATTTCCCCCCCTGTCAGATACAAGGTGAGAAGATGGAGAAAACTCAACTGCAAGACTGTTCAATATTCTGGAACAAGTTCTGACATGTGTTTGGAATATCTTCTTGGCTGTTGATGCCCATTGCCAAGAAGCGATCCATCCAAGATGAATCTTTGTTCTTGCAGGATGTTTGTTTCTGAAGCATCTGTGTGAAGAATGACTGGTTTTATGACAGTGCTTACATGGATGAAGATCAAAACAGTGATCTTTCAGATGGCCAACTCGGTCACAGTGTTGGAATTTCACAATCTGTTGTTGTTGTTGTTGTTGTTGCTGTTGCTGTGGAAGAGGGGCAGAGTCTGGAACAGCTGAAACTGAACTGTCATAAGGAGCAGGTGAACTGTCATGAATGAATCCAGCACTCTGAAACTGAATGGGCTTGGCATAGTCTGGAATATGAAAGGACAAGTCCTTGTCATATCCAAGACCAGTTCTGTGCTTGTTGTGGACAAGCTGTTCCCAAGGTCCGATGATGAGCTTGGGAAGTGCAGACTGAGTTTCTGCATCTGCATATACAACTGCTGCTTTATTTGAATGAACTGTACCATTATTAACATGCTGCTGATGGGTGGTTGTCTCAATGTTCTGAACAGAAACAGGTTCATAATGGTGTCTATTTTGATGTAGCTCTTCTTGCTGTAGCTGTGATTCAATCTGTAAAAAATCAATCTTTTCCTGTGCATCATGCAGGCAAGTCTGAATGTCACACAGAGTGTCTTTGCTAGCATTTACCTTCCCACCAATAGTGGAGTCTATTAGTGTATTTAGTAACTCTAATACATCATCAAATCTAGCCATTGTCTCAACAAAGAAATGAACACTCAACTAATTCCAGCTAAGAATTTAGCCAATCACAAACAGATTTGTGTCCAGCAAGAATGAGAGGCTCAAAGTCCTTCCATCATAGATACAATAGATATGTTTCACCCTTAAAATGCTCAGGTATACCAAGATACGCTTTGTATGGATGCACAACTAAATGACTTCTTCCTTTTTTGAAATTCGAACTTCAACTACAGGAATGGATTACATATACCTCTGATATCTCAACTCTAATAATAACAGAGATCTGAAGTAGAATATACCAGCAAATATTAGGAAGAACAGTGGCTGTAGATAAGTGTTATAACATCAAAGAAGCTCCATCATTACAGAGAAAACACCACAGTGATAATATATGCAACGTATTCAGCTCCAAGGCAGGGAAATAAATATGGAGTGTCTTCAATATATTCACAGCCACACATCCAATGAGATGAGGAAGTTTGAGATCCTCTATAGCAGAGGTACATCACCAAACATCACTTCCGATAGTCTATACTCATTAAGATTTCAAGCACACGTACAGTGATATGCTGCTCAACTGAAACAACCACAGAAAATACAAGTTTGTAGCCTTGGGGCTAGATCATTCTTTATGGAAGTCGCTGTAGAAAATACAAAGTTGGCCTATGCAGGTCACGAACCAACTTTTAGAAAGATTGCTTTAGGCCTGGAACCAACTGTCTTCTCAAATTAAAGCCACAGGACTGAAACAAAGTTTCTGAAAATGAACAGTCAAGAACTCCTCGACTTCAATCACCAAAATCATTTAACCAATTCAACTTGGCATCTCTAAAAGAGTCTGCTACAGCAAAGATAATATGGACTTGTGCAAAATACAAAGCATTCGACTTTCCAACAGTAATTTATCAACCACCAAAGTATGCACTCGGCCTTTCTAATGGAGGAAATATATATCTTGCCAAAAATGTGGTGCGGTGAACAGTGTATGAATTTCAAAACCCAAACACGAGTCAGTTGATGGTTTCGGGCTCAATATATGTCTCAACAATATTTGTCCCAATATTTTTAAAGAAGAAACTTCACGGGCTCTAAGAACATTTAGCGGTATTTAACAAACAATTTGTCTATTCCATCTTACTCGTGAATACCTGTGAGAACTAAATTAGAAAAGACTCTCTCTATCCCTGGTGACAGATTCCTTTGAGCACGGCACCTACAATATATCATAGACTCCTCCCAGGATTTACATCCAATGTTGTACCTCCTTCCGGTCCTACACACAGTCCCACTGTTTCAGTATCACAAAAGAAGCAAAAGACTACACATGTAATGTCAAGTATGCATTTACAGCCTCCACCAAATCGCCATCAGTCACCAGCTCCGTCATCATCAGTCCCATTTGCAGCGACATCGAAGCAGGAAGATCCTCTGGGAGTTCGAGGCAGGAAATCCAAAGATCACTCGCTGCTGGTTGTGTCTACAGTAGTGAAACGTCGACCTGTTCCAACATCAGTTCCAGCATCTGGGATGGAACAAAATGTACATAAAAGACCACTTGGGAGGCCACCTGGAAAAAGTCATTCTGCAGTAGTAGCCAATGTTGATTCTTTGATAGGTCGAAAAGTGATGACGAGGTGGCCCCAAGACAATAATTTCTATGAGGCTATTATCACAGATTATAATCCTACAGATATTCGATGGGATGGTGCTCCTCCTCTATTTTTTTGAATGTGACAACGATCTCCGCCTTTTGTCTTTGAATCGCAATACAAACAATTCTTTGTTTCAAGAATCACGGTTTCTTATTTATGTGGCGGGATCTGTGTATCACGGGAATGCTAGCTTCCTTCGTCGCTCCGAGGTCGGCTCATATATTCGCTACTCCTCCTACGCGGGTTAGGGTATCTTCAGTCTTGCATTCTGAATTAGTTACTGAGATGCATCCTTCCTTCAGTATGTGATTTTGACAGTGTATTCCCTTCTACAAATTAACGAAAACCCTTTCGATTTTTGCAAATAAGAGCATTAATAGGAGGATGGATTTTCTCTGCACAAAATTTTAAACCTGGGCAAAGGATTTTCTTTCAACGACAGTTTGAATCTTCTCGGCGGCTCGAGTACTTACACTATAAGCCACATTTCGGGTTACAACCAGATGAACGGTAAGTCTGAGATTCCTGTGGTCTACGTAAGCGTTGCAGAAACAAAACTAGAAGGTGTCAGTTCTGCCATATCAGAACATCAAACGTTTATGGACAGTCGCCTTCTGGCAGACAGAGAGCGCAGATAAAATTTCAAGAGTCAGGACTGTAAAAGACCGAGGGCACAGGTAAAGTATAGCACAAATAGCGCTGAGTGAAGGAGCGTTTCTCTGCGCATCAATGAAATAGGAGCAGACATGGACCAGAGGTGTTATAATTTCAGTTTAAAAATAACCAGGAACAGCAAGGTGGCTCTCCAGCTTCTCGTTGAGAGGATGGCGGATGCGTTGCGTTTGTAGACAGAAATGGCAGTATGGAGATAGTGTTATTATGAGGTCTGCAACGTTTTGAATATGGAGTGGCTGGCAGTGCAACGTGTGCCTCAGATTTGGGCGCATTGATTTCCCAAGATTTCTGTACGCATAATTGAAGGGAACGTTTTATGCAAATCAATCAACACAGATATGAAAACCATATTTGAACTAATGAACCAGCACTCACGCCATACTACAGACTTCAATTTCAATGAGCAATATAAATTTATCCTAACAAATAATGACAAACCCATAAGCTTCATTAAGACATAGAAGCGTTGCTTTACACAGGCCACAAAAACAAGTGGCTTACATAATATTGAGAAAGTTATGATCGAACCTGGCTCTGATACCATGTTAAACACACATGGACAGCACAAAAGATATGAATGATAAATCAGTGAGTTCATTTTTATTAACATCAGATATACATTTATAGTACAAATATGTGACTCTTGGGTTTCAGATCCCAAGGTCTCTTGGACTCCTTTTGTCCATTCGACTTCCACACTAACCCACTTAGGATTAGGTGTCCAACAATGTATACATGCGGGATTTCCAATAAAAAGTCGCGTATGCATATGCATGCACTTTCATGCATGGAAAAGCGCGTACATGTGGGAAAGCTTATTTTTAGGACCATGGTATTTGGACCTATGGTTTTGGACCTTGGTATTGAGTCCGAAGTATTGAACCTAGGTTTTGGGTCCCTAGTATTGGTTCTCTATGGTTTTGGACCATGGTTTGAGTAAGGACTAAGACTATAAAAGGAGGAGATCATTTGGCAAAGGGATTGACTGAAGTATTGAATATCTAATGAAGAGAAAGATCTATAATACTGGTGATTGGTTTATGGTGCATAGCTGAATCTGAATTAAGTAGGAACCTAAGCGTAAGAAGATGGATAAGTTCTATTGATGGGTCAAAACTCAAGACTTGAATAGTAGTATCTTTATGTGTTTTTGATCTATTATATTTGGCACAAGACTTGATCTATAAATCTGATAATCTGGGTATAACTGATGTCTGAATATTTGAAAGAGTGAACTATCTTTTATAGATCTGTACGTAGGTTCAGCACATCAGAGGCGCGTATACACGCTGGTTCGGTAAGTAAAAACAGTGTATATGCTGGTTGGCCTTAATTTAGAAGTGTATGGATGCAAGTTGTACACATTGAAGTAGCATACGTCTCTTGAAATATGTTTTAGCTACTTCGGTTTATTGCTGCAGGATTCTGGGTTCAGAATTGGTGTTTGGTTACTGTTACTGCTCTCTGGGTAGAGAATTTAGAGAAGTGATTATTTGATTTAGTTTGTTTGGTGCAAAAGAGATTGGTTGATGCAGATATACTTGATGTTTGATTCATGTTATTCATGGATCCAGTCTGAAAATTTATGAAACGTGGTCCCTGGAAGAAAAGAGAAGGTTGTAACCTTCTGTAGGTTAGCACCTATGTACTAGTACGTCAGCTAGTACAAGAGCTAAGGGGGTTGTAGCTCCCTTCCAGGAGGAGCTGGAGAACGAGAGAAGGTTGTAGCCTTTTGTAGGTAGCAGCTTGCGCACTAGTATAAGACTGCACCAGTACAAAATCGTTGTAAAAAGAAGTTTCTAATTAAAAGAGGATAGAGATGAATTGTAGCAGGTGGTTTTCACCCACATTAGGTTTCCACCTTACATCTTGGCATTCATGTGTGTTGTGATTTGTTCTGCTTTACTGCTCCTATTTACTGTTCATATGGTTAATAATGTTCTGATGCACTCATTAAGAAGCAACTAACTGAATTATAAGCTTACTAGACATACGCTTGTTGCATTTCTCACAGTTGCGTATACACACAATTTTCCTTAACTGAAGTAGCGTATATGAAACTAAATTTGGAAATGAAAAAGTTATATTGATTAGATAATACTGATTCACCCCCCCCCCCCCCCCTTTCAGTATTATTTCCAACAATTGGAATCAGAGCAGGTCCTTCAGAAGAATCTTGATCGCTTGAAGGAAGATCTATCATCATGAGCAACTACGAAAAAGTAGCATCAATCAGGCCACCAATTTTTTATGGGAGCAACTTCATCTATTGGAACGTAAGAATCACTGCCTATTTTCAATCTCTTGATACAGAAGTTTGGGATATTGCGGAAACAGGATACACATTTCCATCAGCAACTCCTACAGATACAGCTGGTAAGAAGCAGTATGAAACAAATGCAAAGGCTGTCAATACTCTATTAGGGAGTCTATCTCAATCAGAATTCATCAAGGTTATGTAGCTCAAAACCGCAAAAGAAATATGGGACAAGATCATTTTGAGCTATGAAGGAGATGATCAAGTAAAACGAGCAAAACTACAAACTCTCAGAATTCAATATGAAAATCTCAGAATGCACAATGATGAAAGCGTGGCTAACTATTTCCTACGCATAGATGAGATTGTTAATTGTATGAAAAACTTGGGTGAAGAAACAAAAGAAGTTGTTTTGGTTGAAAAGGTTCTAAGATCTTTGTCTCCTAAGTTTGATTCAAAAGTTTCTGCAATAGAAGAAAAGCAGAATCTGTAGAGCATTACCATGTCACAACTGCACAGAATCCTAACTGCTTACTACATGAGAAAATGGGGACCATCAGACATGAGAGAAGCTGCATTCAAAGCCTCAGGAAAAGGAGATTACAATGAGTCAAGACATATATCAGATGAAGAGGAAGAATCAAACTTTGTCAAAAATCTTCAACGGGGAACTGGAAGATTCAGAGGTAAGCTGCCTTTCAAATGCTTTGCTTGTGGAAGAGTCAGTCACTATGCTGCCAAATGTCCTCATAAAGATAAACTTGACAAAGGTAAGGAACCAGTTAGATGGAACAGAAAACATAATGTAAGTAAGAAGAGATATTATACACATGAAGACAGTGATGGATATTCAAATAGTGATGAAGATGAACAATGTAATGATTATAGACTTTTGATGGCTTTTGAAGATGATGATTTCTTGGATGCTATAGATGAATAAGGTCTCTATGAAGAAATTTCTAAACTCAAAATTTGTTTAGAGGAAAATAATATGATTATAGATACTCTGACATTCCAACTTGCTGAAAGAGAAAAACACAATGAAAAGTTAGAATGTGAAATTGTGGGACTTAGAAAAGATATTGAGAAATCAAAATCTCTTAATCTTAGATTTGCTAAAGGATTTGAAACTTTAGATGAGATTATCAAAGTGCAGCGTTCTCCTCTAATCAAGATAGGTCTTGGATATACTGAAGAAGCATCTCAAGCACAGAAGCAAGCACAAAAGCCATCCACCTCCAAAAGTTATCTTGATGTAGCAAGGAGAAGTGAACAGATTGACAATCGACAGCAAAAGCATAATGCAGATCACCAGGTAAATTAGGGAAAATTTACTTCAAGAAAGAACAAAGATTACCAGGTAAATCGAGGGCAATCTACTTCAAGGATGAACAGAAGCTACAACTAACCATAGGTAAATCATTCTCAATTTTCCTCAAGAATGGATGTCAATGGAAACTACAATCATTCGGTCGGTAGGTTTGATAATCACAAGAATTTCTTCAATGGCCAATGTTTCTCTTGTCATAAATTTGGTCACAAAGTTGCTCAATGTGTTGCCTACAAGACCATCATGACTAGAGAAGCTCAAAAATAAAGGAGTATGACTGGGATCATGAAAAGGACCTACAATAACTTTTCTGCTCTTGAGAATGAAATAGAATGTTCTATTTGTAATAACTTCGGTCATGAAGATTCTGAATGCAGGAGTAGGTTTCGGAAAACAACTCAGAAGGAGCAAGTTTCAATGAGTCCCAAAACATGGAGAAAGAAAGAATCGCAACCAGAAAGATATGGGATAGCCTTATATGCGGAAGGACAGGAAAATCAGTGGTACATCGACAGTGGATGCTCAAAACATATGACAGGTGATAAAGAAAAACTCCAGTCATATACTGCCTTAGAAAAGGAAAGGAAGGTCTCATTTGGAAATGACACCCCTACACTCATAAAAGGTAAAGGTTCTGTTCTTCTGAAAGAAAAGGTCAAAGCTGGAAATGTTATGTATGTTGATGGCTTAAAGCATAATCTTTTGAGTGTCAGTCAAATGTGTGATCAAGGAAATGAAGTAGTATTTCGATCAAATGGATGCATTGTTCGTGAGCTTGATACAGGAGAAACAGTGATCAAAGGCATAAGAACTCCAAATAATTTATACATACTCAAAGGAAGACAACAACAATTCTATCTAAGCAAGAATTATGAACACTGGCTATGGCATAGAAGATTGGGGCATCTAAGCTTCTCTCAAATAAGGAAAGCATGCAAATATCAAGCGGTTCGTGATCTCCCTGACATCGGAATTCTAGACAATACAATATGCAAATCATGTCAGTTTGGGAAGAAAACCATAACTAATTTTCTTGAGAAGGAAGGATCAGCTAGTAGGCCACTTGAACTTGTCCATACTGATGTATGTGGTCCATCTAGGAAAAGGTCACCTCGAGGAGAAGAATACTTTATATTGTTCATTGACGACTTTTCCAAGATGTGTTGGTTAGGACTTATGAAGCATAAAGACGAAGCTTTCGAAAAGTTCAAAGCATTCAAAGCCTTAATTGAAAATGAATCAGATCACAGAATCAAATGCCTCAGGTCTGATAGAGGTGGGGAATTTACCTCAGATGAATTTTTCGATTTTTGTGAAGAACATGGAATAAGAAGGGAATTCTCTACTGCAAGGAATCCTCAACAAAATGGATTAGTGGAAAGAATGAACAGAACGGTTCAACAAATGGCTTATGCTATGCTTGATGAGTTTAGAACTCCCGCAACCTTCTAGGGTGAAGCCGTATTTGCTGCAGTTACTATTCTCAACAAGACAAATGTCTGGGTAAATAGTACTCAGACTCCTCATGAACTTTAGTATGGTAAGACTCCCACGGTAAAATACTTAGAAATTTTTGGAAGCAAATGCTACATCAAAAATACTGATGAAAAGCTTGGAAAGTTTGAAACTAGTGTAGATGAAGGTATTCTCCTTGGTTACTCTCCCCACAACAAAGCATATAAGTGTTACAATTAAAGACTTGGAAAAATTGTTGAAAGTATTGATGTAGTGGTTGATGAAGAAGGAAACACTCCTAGGAAAGTAAAATCTAAAGATTTTGAAGATGATGAGGACTATCCTTCAACATCAAATAAAATTCATGATGAAGAAGAAACCCATGAGGCACCTAAAGAACAGGTAAGGATAGAAGAAAAGAATCCATCAAGGTACATTTAGAAGAATCATCCAGAAACTCAAATTTTGGGGCAGAAAAAAGCAGGTGTACAAACAAGGAGAACCATTTTAGAAGCTTCAAGCTATCTAGCATTGCTCTCCTCCATTGAACCACAAAATGTAAGAGAGGCATGCAAAGATGAATGCTGGGCCAAGACCATGGAGGAAGAACTTGAACAATTTGAAAAGAATAACACTTGGGAGTTGGTTCTTAGACCAAATGATAAAAATGTAATAGGCACAAAATGGATATTCAAAAACAAACTGAATGAAAATGGAGATGTTATTAGAAACAAGGCAAGACTTGTTTGTAAAGGGTATGCTCAACAAGAAGGCATAGACTTTGAAGAAACTTTTGCACCAGTTGCTAGACTTGAAGCCATAAGAATGTTCCTTGCTCTTTCTAGCTTTCAGAAGTTCAAAGTATGTCAAATGGATGTGAAGTCTGCTTTTCTAAATGGAGACTTAGATGAAGAAGTGTATATTGAGCAACCAGATGGGTTCATCCTTGGAAATGATCCAAAACTTGTTTGTAGACTCAAAAAGGTTCTCTATGGCCTTAAACAGGCTCCAAGGGCTTGGTATTATCGTTTGGATAAGTATCTTCATCAACAAGGTTTTACAAAAGGATCAACAAACAACAATCTATATATAAAATTGACAATGATAAGTTGCTAATACTTGTTGTATATGTTGCTAATACTGAAATTAACTATAGTACTCGGGAAAAGCAATTACAAGAAATAACAATTTGCAACAGCAACCATGAAATAATAAATGGCACACAACAAGAACTACACAACACTTGATAAGAAGAGCAGGCCCAAATCTCTGATCAGGTGTGTTAATCACAGCGAAGAGTGGAGTAGCAAAAGAAGTGATATATTATTAATCTAGAAGAGAACTATTACAATATCGATGGGGAGTCCCCCTTTTACAGGAATAACCTGCCTTTTATACAACATGAAGGAGAACAACATCCTTCCCCAAAACATGGTAATTGTATACCCAGAAATATACATCAATTCAGGACGACACCAACACAAGATGAACAAGATCAGAGATTGGTCCAAGAATGGTTCAGGGACATCTGTGACTCTAGCTACATGGCTTCCTTATGGCTGGTGGTTGCTGTGAATTGTGGATCTGTTGCGGGATGCTGAAAGATTGGTACCTGTTCTCTGGGAGCTGTGGTCAAACATGCGTTTTAGTGCTGTGAATAGGCAAAACCTTGTGACTTTACTTCATTAATAAAATATTCCAGTAGATAGGAAAGGGGTAGTCACCTTATGAATTTAGCATAGTAAATACAGATGAATAAGTGCAAAAAGGACAGAAAGAGGGATGGAAATGCAAAAGAAAGATAACCCGATTTGGTGCCCAACATCTCCCCCCAACTAGCCTTCTACATTTCCTCATGCAATTCACCACCTCCACAGGTCTGAGTTGTGCAGACTGTTGGCTTCCTGGAGCTAAGAAAGAGCATAATATTTGGCCATCTCTCTCCCTAGAACCTTAAAACATTCTGAGAGGAGGATTTCCTTCCACCAATCACCGGGAACATTATATGTTGGGGTGTAATTCTCCACTAGCAACCAGATGGTGGGGAACTGGAACCAGATCCCCATCCACCGGACCCCACATTTTCGGATGCACACTAGATACCTGGGCACTCTAGTGAGCACCTGTGAAAAATTTGGTGCTCCAAATGGTTCCCTATTACAGCTGTAGGTGACATCATCCATCTTTTTTGACAAAAATCAAGGGCTTCATCTTGAAATGTGACTAATTGTTTGACACACAGATCAAGGCACTATTTTTGTGTCCTTATCATTCTTTCCTTGTTTCCTTGAATTCCCAAAAAAGTGTTGTGTTTAGTGAACATGGTTATTGAACTTTCATGTTCTCCTCTTACTATAAATGGATTTGTAACCTGATTGGACTCAAATGTATTAAAAGTGTAAGAGGTGAGAGCCCTTAAATGAATGCTTCCCACATATGGGACCGGTTGAATCCTCTATCCATGCGCAATAGATACCCATGCATGTAAAACTCACACATCAAATGTTGAGTTGGCAAGTCATGGCTCCGCAATATGTGGAGGAATTGTACCCCGTCCTTTATTTCACAACTGATCTCGTTCTTGATGCTTTCCATGTAGAAGAAAATAAAGCGTTCATGCAAGAATAAAGAATAACAAGACGCAAGGGAATGACATGCCATCACCTCGTGTGCCAAGTTAAACATCTACTCCTTATCAGTTTTCAATTCTATCACTTCCCTTTCCAGCTTCTCCATCTTCAGCTGCTACTTCTCATGCCTCAACCTCATGACATCTATATGCTCCACATATTCAAAAATGGTTGTGGAGGCCCATTCCTGAGTTCTTTTGACCTCACTTTAATACCAAGTTGTAGTGGATTTCCAAGTTTTCACTTCAGCTATTAGGGAATAACTATCTTCAAACAGTTGCTCGACCAAGTTTGTTTGATTAGCAACAGAAATTGTGGCTATCTCATCCACCTGAGTCCCTGCTTCCACTACTGTGGCTGTGGACTTTTTGGCCTGCTGCTTGTATTTCTCCACCCGCTTATGCAATTTATGTACCTGTTTTCTCGACTTCATAACCTATATCTTAAGTTGCATTATTTCTCTGAATTGTAGCTATTATTTTTGTTTCACAGGTAGTCTTTGTTGTTCACACAACTCCACACATTCTTGCTTAACCAAAACCTCTTCAGCTTCTACAACTGGTTCAGCTGGAGGTAAATTCCCGGGACAGCTTCTATTACGCCGACTGTCAGGTTCTCTTCCATTGGTCTTTCTTCCTCAATTATTTCTTGTTTTACAGCCTTCTTGCTCGGCCTTACCACTGGCTCATTCGTCACAACTACTTCACTTCGTCCCTCCTCTTCACAAATAGCTGCTTCCTTTTGTTGTGTGATCACCACGACCGGTGGTGCACTTGTGAGGTGATCACCTGTTAATATTTCTACTAGAATCCCTCCAGGTTCCCATGCCTCGGGGATATCTGCCTCTTCTTCCCTTTCAGGCTCCGAGATGCTTGCAACCTAGGCAGCATCTATCCCACCCGGTTGTGGTATTTGTGATAATTTCAAAGCAGGAGTAATAACAATATATTCTTCTGTGCGCCGAGAGGAATGAGATACCCTCGCTCCTCTTGAAATAGAAGAGAAAAAGGAAAACTGGCAGGGATCTTCATTCTAGCCTTCAACAATTCTATTCTGGGTTGCATTCCTTGCTTGTACAGTGTTTGGTCCCGAGGTTGATGCTAGTTCTTATGGAGTAGCGCCAAACTCATGCCCTAGTTTTCCCAGAACTTCCTCCATAATTTCCGTGGTTCTCCCAGCTCCGAGATCTTCTCGTCCTGGTTTGTCCTCCTCCATTGGTTCTATGGTTAGGGTGGCCATGACCTCTTCTGTTGTTGTCATGATGTCGACTTGCTCCATTAGCTCCATAGTTAAGGTTGGTTCTTGAGGAACAGCCTCGGCCATGGTACTAGTGGCCCTTTCTATGTCGACTTCTCCATCTCCCATCGGTTCTACATTTGTGGCTTGCTCTTGAGGAGTAGCCTCTTCTTCAAGTTCTTCGGCTTCCATTTCCATATCCTCTATCTCCTCTTGGTCAATGCAGTAATCTCCTTCTCCATATTCTTCCTCCATTGCTTCTGGTTCATCTTCCCTGGCGGCCACAGCGGCTGCTATTTCTTCTTCCATGGAATCCTGAAATAGCTCCCACATAATTGGAATCTGTCTAATTGCATTCATCACTAGTAGCTGGACCAGCCCATCGTGGGTAATGACTGCCATCACCTATTGCGACCGTGGAGCAGAATGTGCCATCAACTGAAGACTCCTTAGTAGGAAATAAGGCACATTTTATGAGAAGGCCTCTACCTGGGGGAATTGGATGTTTGCTAATATTTGGATATGATATTTAAACACAGTGTACTATCTCCCTTCACAAGTTATATATTTTATTACAAACTCTGCTACCTCTCCCCATGGATGCGGTAACGAGTTTCGATTGTATCCTCGACCCTTCTGAGCAATGCTTTCTCTTGCCTACAAAAAGGCTTCGAGAAACTCCGGGTAGGAAGTTCTCCTTGAAAAGCATCTCTGTCCATTTTGAGGGAGCTCGATAACTTCTGCAATGGCTTCCTCTGTAACATGGACTTCTATCTTGCGAACCCAAGAATTTTCTTCTTTTAGATTGAGTACGAATTCCACAGCAATTTCCTCGTTGAACCCCCTCAACCTATCAAAGTAGACATCCCATCCTACATTTTCAAAGACCTGGCATATTTCCTGACTATTTTGAACTCTTGTTGTGTCTTCTGGCTCATGCCACACAGACCGTCCACCCATCATTGTAGAGGTGGGATTAGCACGATGAATACAGTTAGTTGGTAGGGGAAGATGACAGGGACCCAAACCATTGGTAACAATAATAATGTCATGGTTGCCTTGGAAAAAGGATGGTAACAGTACTGGTACATCTGAAGAAATTTCAGAGAAAGATGGCGAGTTATGGCAGTATGGTTGGATGTTTTCAATGGTTCAATGCAGTGTGTTGGGGAAGTGACTGGTCGTACTTTTTGCATACAAACACAAATTCCAATGTGTTAGGGTCGTGATTACGAAATCGTCACAATATTTTGATTCCCGTTTGCATTAGATTTAGTTTTGTGTGAATTGTGCAATATGATTGTATTTTTCTGGTATGGTGTAATTTATTATGATGGGACCCCCCCCCAACTTAATTACGACCATCCATGGCATTTATTGGTGGCTATTTGGAATATTTTAATCAAATCCATAAAAGTCAGTGGAGACGTACCAGGGGACCTACCTTGTGGTGGAGTAATATTAAAATGACTGATAGAGTAATAGTAGCATGGAGTAACAATAGTGATGTTGTCTTGATGGGGCCTGACCCAAGTTCAGAAGTGTTCTAGCCAAACAAATCCCACACTAATGGCCCTTTCGGCCACAGTCCGTGGAATGCATACTGAAGTCTCGCCTGAGGTAGTAGGGGAGGGTGCTTGAACCAGGTTTCCTCACCCTAGGGATGTCCTGATGAGAACTTGGAATGTTTGTGAACTGATCTGCGCACTCACGCTGTTCTGCGCAATTTTCCATCCTTCATGTAGATCCACTACGATGTGCTTCTTAGATTCTTATTATTAAGGTGTTTATTATAGATCTTAAGGGTATTAAGCAAGAATTTAACAGTTATAGCCCTTGCGTGCACCCATAAATCTTAAAGATTTTCATAAAATCAGAACATAGGCATAAAAATATAGATCTACGATAAAACACTCAATAATTTAGAAACATTTATCTTTATTTATCTCTTGTTCATTACAACCAGATCCTCCCTGCACACTCAGCTGTAGGGGTTTGCACACATAGTTGCGGACTCTACTAGGCCTCTGCGCACATAGCTGCAGAGCCTACCCTACTACTATCACCCACGACTCAGACTTACAGACTCAGATAGAATTCACAAACCCATACACTTCAGATCTTAACAAGCATTACCAAAAATTGACTTTGTCATAAGCATGCTGCAACTTGCTACCTAATAGAAACCATCTGCACGGTCGCCCGGAATTTTTCATAAGCCTGCTGCAACTCTTGCGCTTCTGTCTCTACCTGCTACAACGTTAGGTCTTCCTGAAGGGATGTGAGCGTAAGGAGGGACTGATCTAACAAACCCGAACAATTTGGGACAGCATGCTCTATCACTTCCAATCCTACTTGAATATCGTAGCCGTGTTGCTCTTAAACTTCTGGGGGTGTAGTAGGTTGTGCCTTCATCCTTGGCTCTATGATTTGTAAGTTCAATTCCCACTAAGCTTTCACGGCCTCCTCTTGGGCCCTACGGAATCCAGTGGCCATGTGATGAATCTTTTCAGCTATTAGAAGTTCTACTTGGCACAACCAACTTTGGTACGTTGCTGCAGACCTCTGCCATAGCCTGTTCCAATTCGTTGTTTTGTGCAACCAAGTCATTGCGCTGTAGACGGACCTGCTCCAGATTTTCCTTGTGCTCCATTAAGACTTTGAGGGTGTGGCCTTCCTTGGCGTGGAGCTCAGTGGTGACCCCATCATGTAGCTGGTATAGGGTTCCTCTAGGAAGGGTGGCCAAATTTAGCCCCCAACTTCTCATGTCACCTTTGGCTTTTGCTAGAACAGCGCCTGCTGGAAAAGCTAAAGTGTGCATTGTGTGGGCTCGCACCATCTGCTCAGCTGTGGATGTATCGTTTGCTAGGTTTAGTATCATCCCTCCCAGGGGTCACACCTATAATTCCTGCAACTACACTCTGAGCCGCCCCCAACACAGTTGTCTGCTCCGTCATCAATTCCTCCAGAGCTCCCTTAGTGATATCATGCCCTGGTTTGCTGCTAAGAAGATTGCTCTCCAAAGTACTTGTTATCTTCGTCTTTTTACGTGCAGGGGACTGCTCCTGAACACGTGGCCTCTTAAGTTGGGTCGATGATGTGCTCAAGCCTACGTATTCCTGTGTTGCCACTTCCCTCTGTATGTCCTGCTCCATGGACATTTCCTGAGCCTCCACAATATCTTTGGGAGGGGCAGCAATGGGTTTTGCTACTGTGTCGGTCACCTCTTGCTGCGTGGATGCTTTCTATTCCAAGCGCATTCTTTCTGCCAACTATGTGATGTGCAGCTTGATTTCCTTCTTCCGCTGCTAAGCTGCACTCTTTTCTAACTCGACCATGTCTGGAGCACAACATTCTAGAGGCCACGCCAGCATTGCTTTAAAGATAGCATCATCTTGGCCAATCACTGCGTAATAGAAACTGTTTGCGTGGTCCTCAGAATTTGTCATAAGCCTTTTGCAAAGATAGCAAACTTATGATAAAGATAGCATCATCTTGGACAATCGGTGCGTAATAGAAACCTTGATTTCCTTCTTCCATTACTAAGCTGCACCCTTTTCTAATTCGGCCATGTCCGGAGCGTGCCATTCTGGAGGCCATGCCACCATTTCTTAAAAGATAGCATCATCCATTGCAATGAATGGGAGCTTTACCCATGTGCAAGTTGGATCCTTCCGCGCCCAGATATACAGATTATGTATATCCACCTTGAACCCGGCTACGGTTTGCAACCTGTCATATATTGTTGGGGATAACCGTGGTCTACGTTAATCCGTGTCTGGATTCTAGCCTCCATAAATATCCAAAACACCTTGATTTCATGAATCCTCGTGGTGTCTTTTGTAGCCCAGAGCAAGTTATACCGCGCAGCTTCAGGTAGGTTCTTCTAAATGTTGGGAAATTGGCTACCCTTTGGTAGTTCTCCTATAACCAGAAGTATTGATAATAGATACCATGTGTAATGGAAAGTCTTACCTTTCTCTTGGGCTTCCCTACAGTTCATCAAAAATTCATCACCGAGAAACTGCACGGAGTTGAACTGAACCCCTTCTGCACACTGCTCCGTGAGCACAATGACAGGGGCTGGCATTTTCTCATGAGCTTACTAGCCAATAACTGGGTGGTGACTTGCACCCCTCGACCTTTGATGCTCGCTCTTACATACCTGCGCTTTTGCTTTTCCAGCTTATATTTAGCCTTCATTACTTTTGTGAGGCCCATGTCACTACTTGTTCCAGCTATGTTTATGGGGTCATTTCCTTTAGTAGGTAGCTGGGTAATTCAGTGTATTAAATTAGTTGTGATGGGGATCAATTCCTCCAGCCAGAGATACCCATCATGTACTAGGCATAGTAACTATCGGATCATAAAAATCATGATGGTCATGTGGTGATAGTGGGGTATCCACCTCAGATTGAGCAAACCCACCTTCTCCACACCCCTTAACCACTTCTACTATAGTAATTTCTCCTCGACCAATTGGGAAAGATTCTTATTGTCCACAAGATCCCAATCTTCGAACTTGATATTTGGTACTCCACCCAGCAGTGGACCCTCAAACCTTATTTTGTCTTAAAGAAGTGGAGTCTGGAGTGTACTCTTCGTGGCCCCTCCAGGTCCTTCAGTATCTTGGCCGTCCCTTTCCATGGATAGATATATGTTGGTAGTAATGGGACTTGGAAAATAGTTTCCTCCTCCTCATCCTGTGCTTCAATCTAAGTGATCAGGGCTTGCAAATTTTCCTCTTCCTCCTTAAGTTTTGTGGTGATTGCATTGCCCTTTTCTACCATTAACAATTTGCTGAATTGCCAAGATACCCAGACTGGCCCCATAGTCTGCTTGTCTTTCCGAGGTCGCGATGTGCATGGGTACTTTGGAACCTCTAGGGCAGCAACCGCTTCTTCCGACTCCTCCTAGGTCGGATATGGCTCTTCTGTGAACTGTACTCTGGTTCTAGACATGGTACTCATGGAAGGCCTAGTAGCTGGGTGTTTGTTGTTCAGTACTAGCTCAAATCTTAAATATCCAAGTGTTGTTGTGGGGCTACCCCAAGGGTTTTTACAGTAATGCGTGAATTTGAATTTGACCCTTCCCTCCACTTTTGAGTCATTAATATCCTTTTAGCGACAGATCTTTTCATAGCTAGCTATGAATTCCTGTCTTAGCAGCCCGTTGTTCACTCCTTTCTACAATAATTCAGACTTCTTGTCATGAACAATGATGTTAGCAGTCACCTCCTAGCTTGGCCACATGGTATCATAGCCTCCTCTATGCAACTGCAGTCCTGACAACCGACTGGCCCTGCGCAGAACCTCCTTTCTGTGCAGCTCTCCTGTAGACTTGTTTATAGTCTCGTGCCTCCTTTCAACTTCTTGGAGCATTGAGACTATGTATTCCATAGATAATTAGGTGGTCGTACGCAACGTGTGATACCTATGTTCCTTGCTAGCCCGAGATATGGGCACCCTTCGAGTGTCTTTGTATTTGGTAGCACATTGCATTCTACACTCCTTTGCTCTGTATGGTGCGATCGCAACCATGGTAGTAGGGTCGTAGCTTGTTTTAATGCAGTAGTAGGGCTGGCCAGGCCTGGTCCCCTTAGTTCCATGCGGCCTACTTGTGCGACTCCCACGTTTAACTTGTTGATTTCTTCATCCAACATTACGCTTTTCCTCCTCAACCATGTCCATTCTTCATCGAGCTCGTGAAGTCTCAAGCTCTTGTCCCGAATGGCTTCCTGTAACTGGCGAATTCCTTTACCCCAGTTCTTGTGTCCTGTGGGGCCTCCAGTCTGGGGATATTCTATTGTCCTCCTGATTCCATCATGTCTTATCAATGATATGATCACCTTCACCCTCCTATTTTTTCCTATAGTCCTACATTCCCATCGAACCCTTGATACACACAGTTTTATCTAGTGCACTCTATTCATGTTTCAACTTATTTTTCTAATGGCATTGTCGTGGATAGCTGATGGAAGGCTTCTCTTTTCATGTTGTCATGGTAGATCCTAATTTTTTATTCTTAGTTGGTTAGGCAGTTGCACAACATACACCTGCATCCTACGCTGCTGAAGGACACTCAACCTGCTTTGTCCTCCAAACCTTACACGCGTCTACCTTCAACTATCGCGCCAGTTCCTCCGAGTGCTCCACCTTAGTGTATTTGTTGTGCACATTGCCCCTGTTTTCACACTCTACTACTTTTGTTCCAGTATTTCCTTTTCATAGCGGTCCATAAGTTCTTCCACATTTGTTGCACCTGCATCTATTGGTAGTTCCCTTGCTTCTGTTGTTACGCAGCATAGTGATCTAATCATTAGATTGCAATTCAGGGTTGTTACCTCATGTAATCGATTCTGCCATCACTTTATTTCTTCATCGGAATCTGACGTGCAGGAACTGTTGCGGTCCCATGAAATTCTTCCATACATCGTGGGATTCACCCGATCCTGGTCTTGTGTCATATCTAATAAATGCAATCTAGTTCATCATTATTGTCTTCATCGCGCACATGTTCGGTGTAGCATGCTCCTTCAGCTGGGTCTAGTGGGACTATTACACAGAGGGACTTTTTCTTGAATGTCGTTTTTCGTCTTTTTAGGTTGATGACTCCATTCATGTCCATGGCCCAGTCTATTCCTAACAAGGTGGGGTAAGGGTTACTGTCATCCACAATTTTTATTACCTCAAAATCTATTTGTGTGCTTGCACCTTCGATGTCCACTATGACTCCTTGCAATCTCCCCATGGGCAAGATCTTTAGTTGGTTCGCCATCCATAATTATATAGGAGACCATTGTAGTGTGGGCCAACCCATGCGTTCCTAGGTTTGTTTAGGTAGCACATTTGCATCAGACCCCAAATCTAGAACAACCTCATCCATCTAATAGTCACCAATCTATGCAGTCAATTGCATCTCCCGCCTGGTGTGTAACACATGATTGCGTAGTTTCTCAACCATGCGCGGTTTTCCTGGCCCTACGCACCTAGTTATCAACTCTTTCAATCCAATAACTACTTTATTATGCCATAGCAGCTTCATGCAGGTCTCTAAAAAGATAGTTAGCATAGAGGGATCCATTTCTGGCTCAGTTTGATCATTACTACCTAAAGTAGAGGCCTCCACGAAGCTATTCTTAGCTTCCATAAATGTCTCCTTCGCGTGTTCCAAATCAAACTCAAGTTGCTTTGTAGGGGCCTTGTGGACCTATGTATCCACCTCAGGTTGCTTCCCCTTATCCGCCCCGATGTTTGCACCGCTTCTGAGCACCATGTCCACGTTAGGGTCCTCTTCGCACGGTTCAACCTTCATCATTTAGACATTTTGTGTAGGAGTAGACTGCAGCACCCATTTTTCACACGTCTATGTAATTAGTGTGGGGCAATCTACCGCTTCATGATCAAACTGGTAACAGTACAGGCAACATGTTTTGGTTGGGTTCGTACAGTCACACACGTAGTGCCCATGTCCTCCACAATTGTAGCAGATTAAATATCCATGCCCTCGTTTGGGTCCCATTCCTCCTTGTCTGCGTCCGCATCCCACTATTGCTGTAGCTAGACCCTGACCTCACGCCTCATTCTGCATCGTTTAGGCAGATGTTCGATCCATCAACAATTCATAACTCTAACAGTCTCATTCATCGTGGCCCACCGATCTACAAAAATTGCAAAATAGCTATTGGAGGGTCTATGTAAAATTCTGTAATAGATGACAGTTGTCTGTTGTGTGCTTTCCTCCCACCTGATAGATCGTGCACCAGAGTGCGAGCACTGCACTTGGCCCCACCTGTGCCTTTGGTCTCAACGACATTGGTCCTACAAAATAGTTCGCAAATCTCAGACAATGATCCTTATCATGGCCCTAGCCTTTACATTTGATGCACCATACCTCTTCGTGTGCTTCTGGCTGGGGCAACTTATCTTGTTTCAAACTTTGCATCTCCAAGCATAGGTTTTGTAGCTGCATGTGGAATTTTTGAACTCTCAACCCAAGATCCTATATTGGAGTTTCATGCAGCCTCATCGCTATCTCTAATGCTTCAACCTGGGTCAAGATCTTTTGCTGTGATAGCGCCATCCTCAGATGTTGTGTCAAAGATGCTACAAATCATGCGCGGTGTTGTGCATCCATTAGCGTCATCTTAGTCTCATGGATCATACTCTTCAGTCTCTGATCTAGATCCCAAGGTGTTTCACCTAGTAGCATCACGATTTCTTTGAACCTGATGATCGACTGCATCTCTAATTTTCGCTAGCTAAATTCTTTGTTCAATGCATCCTAGATCTCCACTATTCCTGCATTTGGATGATTGCTAGAGTACTTTATATACAACATCAACGCACGATCATGTAGTGCGCTTACCAAAGTAGCCTTTTTAATGTTATCATCTGTAACACCTTGGGCTTTCCATATTGCCTTTACCACGAACCAGAACCATTCTGGTTCCTCATTTCCTATGCCTCTAAATACGAGCAACTTGATCGAACTCGCCATTCCAATGTTTGGTGGTGGCAAAGGGGGTGTAGCTCAAGATGGGGTTGATGTAGGCAAAGTGGGTGATGGCATGGATGGCGGTGGTACTAGTGGAATGCACTCCTTGGAGAGAACCCAACGAGTTCCTCCTCACTTCCTCATGGCAGTGAAATGAGGGGAATGTTCTCTATTCCTTCGATCCCTTGGTAGCCTCTTCCACTCCGCGTTACCCTAGACATCAATGGATTCACATAACTCGCTTTTCACATAACAACATTTTAATCCAAGTATTCAATGATTTGATGTACATAACCTGTGGTCCATTGAGAAAACATCTTTCCGCTTCGCTGTAATTCACAGTTGTGTGTATCGTGAATTCAGTGATAAACCCTCCTATTATCCAATCCAGCCAATGATCTACCACCCATGCGATTTTATCTTTAGATGCCTCTAGCCTATGCACCAACTTCAGAGTCCACACTATCATGTGATAAAGCTTAACCCTTCCCAGACTATCAGCTAGCCTTGTGATCCACTCATACAGTTCTAATGAGAAGGTCGCAAAGAAGATCTCGTGGATCTCCATGTATATGTAGCAATCTAGCCACCTCTTATCAGATCATTGTAGGTTTCTTTTCCTGTACCACGAACTCGTGCAACTTCTAATCTAACCAATATTCAATTTGTTTCTTCGTAGGGTGCATTCTGACATCAGACATCCCTTAAGTAGATCTCGTTCCTGGCAACGGAACCATTTGTTGGCTTGATGGGGTCTAACCTAGGTTCAAAAGTGTTTTAGCCAAACAAATCCCATACTATTGGCCCTTTCAGCAATGGTCCACGGAGTGCGAACTGAAGTCTCACCCGAGGTAGTAGGAGAGGGTGCTAGAACCAGGTTTCCGCACCCTAGGGATGTCCTGATGAGAAATTGGAATGTTCCCGAACCGATCTGCACACTCACACTGCTTTGCGCAGTTGTCCATCCTTCGCATAGATCCACTACGGGGTGCCTCCTAGATTCTTATGATTAAGGTGTTTATTATATATATTAAGGGTGTTAAGAAAGCATTTAACAGTTATAACTCTTGTGTGCACCCATAAATCTTACAAATTTTCATAAACTTAGAACATAAGCATAAACATATAGATCTGCAATAAAATGCTTAATAATTCAGAAACATTTATCTCTATTTATCTCTTGCTCATTACAACCAGATCTACCCTATGCACTCAGCTGCAGGGGTATGCGCACATAGTTGTGGACTCTACCAAGCCTCTGCGCACATAGCTATAGAGCCTACCCTACTACTATCACCCATGAATTAGACTTACAAACTCAGATAGAATTCACAAACCCATATGCTTCAGATCTTAACAAGCATTACAAAAAACTGACTTCTAACCTTAGAGCCCTACTCTATTTATACATTCCCATGGTCTGTGGACCATGGGTAGGCTGACTCACTTTCTATTATCTTACGTTATTCTCAAGCAGACAACCCTTTGACTTGACTCATTACAATTTGTGCTTCGTGCACTTCGTGAAACCTTTATCATACTTTTACCCAAAAGTGTGGACTCTAAGCCCGAAAAACGTTATGTGGGGGATCTGCTGCCCAACAAGTGATGGAGAAACAACACTGGTGGAGTAACAAAAATGGCGAAGTAACAGTACTAGCGGAGTAGCAGCACCAATGGAGTAAAAGTAATGGCGGAGTAACAACAACAGTGGAGTAATAGCACCGTCAAAGTAACAACAACAACGGAGTAAAATCACTGGCAAAGTAACAATAACGATAGAGTAACAATAGCAGTGGAGTAACAACACTGGTGGAGTAACAATAACATTGGAGTAACTGCACCGAGTTTTACATTTCTCCTATCTAATTCATTTGTTATTCCTAAAAAATACAAAAAAGTAAGTAATAACTATTTATTTTTCTTTTTTTAGAGTCGAGTGAGAGTGTCCTTTATACCAACAACCATTAAACTAGATGAATCAGAAAGATGTTTGATGAAGGCATCTCTAGAGGCTGGATGGTGGTATAGCTTTAGACGGTGTCCATTTACTAAGAATGAAGTATGACTCCCATCTATTGTAACTAGTCTCATTGTTCCATTGTCAAACATTGCATTCCATACGATCCCATCCAAAGAGTGTGAAGCTTGTCTTTGAAATATTTAAACCGGGAGTCATAAAGTAATGCCCAATCCCCTGCGTGAAACACCTCGCTCTTGATAAATTTATCATGCCATTTCATTCTCTGCTGTTGAATAGCAGTATTTTTCTGGACTACTACCGATCGAATCTTTTCCAACTCATTAAGCTATTCCAGTTAGTGTTTCTTTGCTTCTGATAAGTCTAGGCCTACTTCTAAAGCTATTATGAGCATGCTGATCTCAAATTCTACTGGAAACAAGGGGGATTTCCCATAGACTAACTCAAATGGAGAAAACCCAGTTGTGTTCCGCCATGTTGTTCTATATGCCCATAAAGCTTATGGAAGTTTCTGTGCCTAGTCCCGGTGATGACTTGCTATTGTTTTGGTCAAAATATTTTCCAATATTTTGTTTGTACTTTCTACCTGTCCATTCACCTTGGGATGATAAGGGGTTGTCACTCTGTTTTTAATCCCGTATTTCTGCATCAGCTTGCCTATCATATGATATGTGAACTGGTTCCTCCATTTGACATGATTTCCATTGAAGTACCATATCGAGCAAAGATTTATTCAAAAAGAAAATCTACCACTACTTGCTCTGTTGCTCTCGTGACCACTTTGGCTTCCACCCATTTAGTCACATAATCAGTGCAGACCAAGATGTGAGCTTTGTGATGAGAAGGTGGATTGCAAGGTCCAAAAAAATTGATGGTCCATTTCTTGAAAGGTTCGAGGACTGTCTGGGGTTGTAGAGGCATTTCATCTGCTTTCCCAAGTTGTCCCATCCATTGGCAACCATCACATCTACGGACATAATCTCGAGCATCCCGAAAGATGGAAGGCCAATAGTATCCCATCTGTAGCACTTTGTGGCTTGTTCTCTTATCTGCAAAATGTCCTCCATAGGTTCCGTCATGGGTGGCCTTTAATATCTCATAGATTTCATCTTCTGACACATAACGCCAAATCTGTTGATCAACCCCTGTGTGAAAGAGATACCCTTCCATCCATGAATATTGGGTACTATGATGAATAATCTTCCTCTAATCCTTATATGGTAAATGATGAGGCACCTTCCATGTTCCAAGATAGTTAGCAATATCTGCATGCCACGGAGTGTTAGCAGAGACTGCAAAAAGTTTTCATCTGGAAAATTATCTTCAATGGGTGTATTCTTACCGTCATTTTCTATCCTAGATAGGAAATTAGAAACCACATTTCCGTTCCCTGGTTTATCTACTATAGTAATGTCAAATTCTTGTAGTAGCAAAAGCCATCTTGTAATGTGACCAGGGGTAACAGGTTTATTCATTAAATACCTGATAGCCTCATGATCAGTATGTACAAAGTTAGCATACCCAGTAATGTAATGCCAGAATTTGTTGATGGCGTAGATGACAACGAGGAACTCTTTTTTAGTCACTATGTAATTTAATTCAGCAGGAGCCAAATTCTTACTAACATAGTAAACTGCATATGGTACCTTGTCCTCTTGTTGTCCCAATACTACATCAACTGTTGTCCAGGAAGCATCCGTGTGAATATGGAATGGTAATGCCCAGTCTGGCCCTCTAAGGATCAGAGCGCTACAGACCAATTCCTTGATTTTCATGAATTTTATATCACAATCATCTGTCCACACAAAATTTGCATCTTTTGTTAGCAATTGAAAAAGTGGATGTGCAACCTTAGCAAAATTTTCTATAAAGTGCTTGTAATAACTAGAACAACCAATAAAGCTGCATACCTGTGTGGGTGTTTTGGGTGTCGAAAAGTGAATAATTACCTTTATTTTAGTTGGGTCCATTTGAATTCCTTTAGCCGAGAGAAAATGTCCCAGAACAATTCCTTCCTCCATCATCATATGGCATTTTACTGTACTTAAGGAGACACACACCTATATGCACCTTTCAAGAACTTTTTCTAAATTTCTCAACCCTTCTATAAATGAATCCATGTATGGAGCAAAGTCGTCCATGTAACTTTCAACACTATCGTCCACCAAATCAGAGAAGATCCCCAAAATTACCCTCTCGAACGTTGCATGTGCATTACACAGGCCAAAAGGAAGGACCCGGTATGCTAATTTTCCCCAAGGGCATGTGAAAGTAGTTTTGTCTTCATCTTCAAAAGCTATCTAGATCTGGTTACACCCACTAAATCCATCTAGGAAGGAGAATAACTTTTTTCCAGCCAATGTGTCCAAAACTTGGTCAATAAATGGTAAAGGAAAATGATCTTTCTGCATTTCCTTATTTAATTCTCTATAATCCACACATATCTGCCATTTACCATTTTTCTTAGGGACCATTACTAATGGAGAAAGACATTGGCTATCTGAAATGGTGTAAATAAATCCTACGTCCAGTAATTTATGAAGTTCTTCTTTCACAACATTTTTCAATGCAGGGTTCATCCTTCTTTGAGGCTATCTCAGAGGATGGAAATCTTCCTTAATATATATATATATGATGGGTACATAAATTAGCAGGAATCCCTTTCATGTCTGAGTAATCCAAGGCAAAGGATTCTTTATGTTTCTGAAGGACATATAAAATTTGTTTCTTCTGGGATTCTGACAGGTCTGGGTTAATGTTCAGGGTCTTCCCTAGTTCTAACTCCATTGGGATAATTCCATGGGGTGCAACTATAGGTAGCTCCTCAGATCCCTCTTTTGTTTCAATAGTTTCCCGAGTTTCACAGCTTAAGATGGATTCTAAGATTTGTTGATTTGGTTCTAAAACAGAGCAAGGATCATCCATAAAGGAGGTGATTACATCATCCTCCGATTCCATTTTTAACTGGAGGGCCTATCTAATAGTAAGGAGTGGTATTAATTCCTCATTTTTTGATTTAGGTTCCTTCCTGGATAAAATTTTCTTGCTACCTGTTGGTTTTGTGGATGGGTTTGGTCCTACAGGTGGCTATAACACTAAATTATTAGTGTTGTGCCCATTTGACATGACCATGTGCCCTAAACAACACCCAATGAAAGCATCTGCAGTAGCCAACCATGGCCTACCTAAAATCAAAGGATGGCCGCTGACCGAAGATTGTGTGTGTAATACAAGGAAATCTATGGGATAGTGCCATGAATCCACCAAAATTGTTACACCTTCTAACTTCCCTACTAGTTTTACTATAGATCGATCTGCCAATTCTAACACTATAGGTGTGTGCTTCAAGTTACAAAGACCTAATGTGTGCATGGTTTCAGTGGTGATAACGTTGATGGCAGCACCCAGATCTACCAGCACATTCAGAATTTCTATCCCATTAATTTGCACTGTCAGGATTGGGTTCCTTGGATCTCCATACTTTACAGGAATTGACTTTCCCATCATAAAATCTGATAATTTTCCCATGACGTGAATAGTAAGCGGGTCTTTGGATTTCTTTGTAGGATTCTTAGAACAGTATTCCCTAAGAGTCTTTGCATATATTAGTACATCCTTCATAGCTTGTAACATGGGATTTTGACAAATAAGTTCTGTAATTCACCTAATAAGTTGAATTTAGCCTGAGGACTTGATTTACTCAAATTCAGTCTTTCTGGATAGGGTGGTTCAGCTTGATGTTGTTTTGCAGGAGGTGCTTGATTTATACCAATTTGTTTTCATTCATTGTTAATTAATTATGATTCTTTACCCTCACTATCATGTTGTTCAATGATAACTAGGGGAGGTTGAGCAACGACTATATGCCCCGATCGTAAATTCATTTCATACAATTCTGCGGTGGAAATTCTATAGAAAGGTAGCTTGAGAGTGTCGATTTGATGAACTCCTTTATTATTAGGATTCGGGTTAGGTTGGATGGGAAGTTAGGGACGAATAGGTTGACTACTAGGAGGCACATTAGAGGATAGTTGGAGTTTCTGTTGTGGCATTGGTTGAGGAAACTACCCAGGAGAAGGTCCTTGCCACGTTGGAGCCCATGGGGAGCTCGAAATAGCTTGAGGGTTCCACTGCTGCCAAGGTGAAAACTAGTATTGTGGCCACATGGGTGGATAGGGCATGGAATAAGGATTCATATTGAAATTACTAAAATATTGAGATGGGTTCGAGTACATACCTTGATTTCCCATTGGTGGTCAAGGCTGCCATGGCTTTTCAGACCCCATGAGGTACAACTGATCCATGTCTTCTCCTACCCTTGAAACACCACTTTCAGGCTTGGCAAGGAGGGCCATGAGCTTGTTGCATGATTTAATTCACATATTATGCATTCCTCTATGGAGTTCAATGGACATTCCTTCTCTGGATGCTTCTTTCTACACTTTGGGCATAATACAGCCATGGTCCTGTCTAATTCTAACTACTTCTATTTCACTTGTGGCATGTCTATCTATGTTGAAAAAGTACTCAAGATATCAGTTCTCAAGTTGTCCAGTGGGTTTTTGATTTCTACCTTCGTAACACCCCCACCAGATGTGTGATGCAGGAATGTGTCCCCCCTATGGATAGAGGCAACCCCTCTAGCCCTAGAGTGGGTCTAGTCATAGCAAAGACAAAACAACAATTGATTACCTTAAATAGTCATCGTTCATGGCCTACCTCAAACTGGTGGTTGATGAAGTTTCCATTGTGCTTCTCTAGCTTCCATTTCCTTCTCCTTAATGAGCAATCAACCTGAAACAACACAAGACAATGACAAAGCACATAACTGGGAAACAACAATGATCTATTTACTCATAAAGTCAAGAAATCATGAGCTATCAAGTAAATTACATACAAGACATAGGAAATCATCATTGGTTGTATTAATGATAAATCAAGAGCAAAGCTTACAACCAAGTCTTAACGTCACAAGCCTTCTCGGAGGGTCTAACCAGTGTGTTTCTTCAAACATTCACTCCCAAGGATGGGTCTCTCAACAAAACGATATCTCTCTCTCACTCATGTGCTTTAATACAAAGTTAAGGGCACTCCACAACCTCTTGAAAACTATAAGCAATCCCACACTTGTCACACTCACACCAACTATCTATCAAACTTAAAAGCTCTAGCAGCACTGCCTAATCAAAAGAACTAAAAAAACTAGCTGATCATAGCAACGGTGAGTGCTTTTATAGGAGGAGGAGCCTCCATGAAACGAGGGAGAGGGAGCTTATCCTCAAGGGAGGTTGCACAAGAGGTGGAACTGCCATCCTAGAGGCAGAAAGGCGACCCAAATTGACCCAACAACTAGCTCTAGAAACATCTAGAATGTTGACTGTTTGAACTAATTTGCCAAATCTAGATCATCGCGGGTCATGAACTGGGGACTAGCAACGACATTGCAATGATACAGTGCATGACAGTGAATCATTGCGGATTTTAAGGGTTTACTAGTGATGATGCAAGAACTTAGTAAAAAAGGGTCAATCTTCAGCATTAGAGAGCATTTTCTTAATCTTCTTACATTGGTGGGAAGATATGAACATGTTTATTTGACACATGACACAACAGAGGGACTGAGATGAGGACAGTGACAAATTACTGTGTAACATATGACCCCTAAGGCATGAAGCTCGAGAGAGTGGGAGGGGTGAAATTCTTTACGAAAACATAACCGAATTGGAACACCACCTTCAAGAACCTGCAGGTGCAAGTAAAACTGATATCTTTGTTAGTGAAATACATGTAGTCTAGGCATGGGCATATCCATCCAAAAGACATATGAAACTTGGTCTGTGGTCTGGACACAACCACCCAGTTGATAAGACCATATATAATGATAAAGGTATGGTCGCATCCATCCAATCAAAGAGTCATGTATGTAATCACGAACAAATCCACGCAGCCCGAACATATGTAATCTTAGTCTGGGGTCTTGAAACCCAACTAATCATAGTACAAATTCTAGCATGCGAATAGATGTGCTGAAGTCGGGCATGATAGAAAGTCGCTTGATCACCGATCAATGAGGAAAACCATTAACAAGTGCGAGAGAAACCACCAATAATGCCAATGGCTCTGAAGTACTATCTAGTACAATCCACCAAGTGTGAAAAATGAACTGAAGTCGAACACCTGTGGAATCACCCAATCGAAGACCAATGATGAAAGTCTATCATCAGGTGCGAAGAACTTGCCATTGAGGCATGCAAGCTCCAAGGTACCAAAGGGGAGTCTCTAAATCAATCTTTCAGATAAGGAGTTGGCATTGATAGGAGACGATCCATCATAGGAGGCCCATAATGTTTCCCCCATCAACGACATGAGATAAGGAACAAGTGGTAGATAGTAACGAAGAGTATCAGAGGAGGAGGTAAGGGTGTGAACTGCAGAAGAATTATACTCTTGAACATTTCGGTGACACGACTTCGGAATGCAGCAACATTTTGGTACCAAGGGATCAAAGGCTTGATGGAGACAACATAGATCAGATGGAATGAGGCAAAATGGCTACCCAGAACCCTGGAAGGCCAACCGATGATGTGTGGATATCCCAACCTGATAAGAAGCAAAAATGTTGATGTTTAAGAGTAACTAGCTATCGTAGGTAACCAATGATGACTTCCAAATTTCCCCCCACCATTGCTGGTGAGTACCCCAGTTATTTTTGAAAACAAGCTTGAAGGGGATAGCATATGCTTGTAATATAAGTTTGACCTTTAGATGAATCCAACATAGTGATAGTTTAACGAGCCCCAGGGAGGAGAAGCTAGAGTCTCATCATGGTGACGAGTCCAATGTCATTAGGGTTTAACGAGTCTGACATAGGTAAAACTCGGAGTATTTTTCATGTTTAGAGAGTTTGAAAAAGACATGGAAAAGAAAATTCCAAGGGGGGTCCTTTTTCGTAAATTTGTGTCCCTGGATATCGAAAATGTATAAAATAATACTCGAGAGAACCACTTGACCATTACGATCAAGGAGTACTTTTCATAATTAGTGGCCCCGATCTGAAAAAGTAAAAAAGCGATTGAAGACACGTCGTTTCGTAACCAATATTGAACTCAAAATGACAAAAGTCCGGCAATCTTTTCATGTTTATACAGTTAGAAAAGAGCTCAAAGCGGACCGCATTTTATTCCATTTAATGAGTTAAAAGGGAAAAACTTGACAATATTTTAATTTTTTACGAGTCATAAAAAGAGCTTAAAGGTGACTCATCTTAGATGAACAAGTGGTGCAAAGGGTAGCAACTGGTTCCAACAAGGGTGGAATTGCTCAAAACATGTAATGGTTAAGAGGTTGGCTAATAAAACCACTCATTGCTACGGTCCCTCGGGAAAGGAAAAAACAACCAAGTGAAATCATATGATCGGCCAAACAGATGGTGGTGATGGAATGAAACAACCAACGCTCATCTAGCAGAATTAGCAGATAAAAATGGCAATCACAAGGTGTAAATCGGGTATGAGTTCATTTTTACACAAGCTTGAACCATGAAGAACTTTGTTTGGATTCAGTTTCATGTTTACACAAGCTTGAAATGAAAAACTATGCTTGTTATAAGTTCGCATGCCCCCAGCATAATGACTCAAATCAAGGTACATACCCCCCAAGGTTCATTGCATTCAACGAGGTCGATGGAATGAAGGTTCACTTTCGAGATCTTGGAAGACTCGACTTTGATTTTATGAGACCTTAATCAAAGACTCGATCTGGAAAGGGAGTTGTTTCATTTTTTAGTGAGGTTGACACAGTAAAATAACTATCCTCATAACCCTATTTCATCTTTTAATGAGGTTGACACAAAATCAAGAACTTTCCTCAACACTCCTTATTTCATTTTTTAACGAGCCTGACACAAGACAAGGAACTATGCTCCACACCCCTTGTTTCATTTTTTAACAAGCTTGACATGGGGAAAAACTATCCTCAACACTCCTTATTTGATTTTTTAACGAGGTTGACATAGGAATAAACTATCCTCGTACTCTTTTTCATGGGCGATATGAGAACATGGCTCCCAAGAGGTATTCATGGGATGAAAGAAACACACTTCGGGAGGAACACATGTCATGAGACATCAATGACAGATCAGGTTCCAATGCCCCCAGTACATGATGTACGAGACCATCTACATGATCATCAGCAGAGGTGAACATAGAATGGGTAGAAACATAATTGACCTGCGGCTGGGAAGGTACTACTTGCAAGCAAGAACCGACAGGGAAAGATGGTTGCACAGGAGGCACCGGAGGACTAAAGAATGATAATTGATCAATTGTTACCATTCTTCCATCATGTGGAAAAAAAACCATATGGAAAAGTGAAGAGATAAGGGCCCCCATGGCATAATCATAGTCACGGCCAAGGAGAAGACTGAAATCTAAAGCACCTTGGACAACCATCACGTTGATATAGATAGTTTTGCCTCCTAAAGTAATAGGAAACTTTGGGAGGATCCCTAAAGGTTGAATGGTCCCTCCGTCAAATGCCAACAGATTTTGCATGACTGGCACAAGCTGTGGGGAACCTAAAGCTTTCCAAGTAGTGAAAGGCATGAGGCTAACTGACACACCCTCATCCAAGACAGTGCAATGTATTACCTTATCATAGGCATGTACTGTAATCTGGAAAGGCACATAGGATGACAAGCAAAAAGCAGTCAAGTAACTCCAGTCAGAAGAAACGATTGAACTACTTGGTGGGGGTATCATACGATTACCCCCATGCTCAACAAGAATCGAAGAAGCATTCTCTGAATTAGCTGGGATAGGAGGGTCGTTCTTGGACTTAGGGGAATTTGACGAGACGAGAAGAACATGAGCAGTATAATCATGATCCTCCTCCGGAAAAGAGTGATCAACAAGTGGTGAATCCAAGTCAACACTCTCTCCAACTAATGGTTGGTCTGGAATATGCTTAGGATAGCCAGGTTCGAGAAGTGGAGGATAGACAAGAGAAGAATCTAAGTCAATCTCTTTGTCAACAGGGAGAGGGTCTGAGGAGAGCCTCTGATAACCAACTAGAAGTGGAGGTGAAGAAGCTATAAGACTTTCCGAAATGGCAGAAGCTTTATCCATGAGTGGACAAAGGTGAAGGGGATGGTTGCCTACACATAGTCTATAGGGGAATCAAATCTTCCATTTCTTTTGAGTGTCGCCAATTGAGGATTGAACATCGACATGAGCTTCAGAGGACAATGAGGGATGAGCTAGATTGTGAGACCATACTTCCAAGGCCCTAGGAATGCCAGGATAATCACAAAGAAGATGGTCATCCTTGCACAATTTTCAGGGAAACTTAACCTTCTGCAAAGGAGTAGAGGGTGGTCCGACCTGAGATGTACTCGAAGCAATAGTGGCACAGGTGGCCTCGTGTTTATCAGACTTCTTCTTCTTCATCATCTTCTTCTCCTTCTTCGTAGTCTCCTGCTTACTAGATGTGAAACTTGTTGGCATTATGATACAAGTGTTGTCCTTGATGGCAACTCACTCAGAGGTTGATACAGGTGATGACAACTTAATCAGAGGACAGATCTTAGTACAGCAGGTCAAGAAAGAGATATACGCTGGTTCATTGTGACAAATCAGCGTATACACGCGGGTTGGACGTGCCGAAGACGCGTATGCGTATACACGCACTTTCACGCAAGGAGAAGCGCGTACAGGTGGGAAAACTTATGTCTTGGTTGGTGGTAGTTAGTCCTCGATATTTGAACCTATGGTTTTGGACCATGGTATCTCGACAAGTGTGTTGAACCCAAGTATTGGGCTCTTGGTATTGATTTATTATGGTTTTGGACCGTGGTATTGAGCAAGGTCTACGACTATAAAAGGAGGAGGAGATCATTAGGCAAAGTAGAGGAGCAAGGAATGGATGTCTGACGAAGTGAGAAGATCTAGTATTGCTGGTTATCTGTTTGTGACGCTTGGCTAAGGTTGGATCTGACAGTGAAGGTATAAGTAATTATCTTTAGATCTGTACGCGGGTTGTCTCTGGTGAAAGCGCATACACACGCGGTTTTGATATAGTCAAGTAGCGTATGCATTATGAGATTTGGTGTTTCAGGTTGTTGTCGATTCTAGTGGTTGTTGCAGAGTTCTGGGCTCTGGTTTGGGTTCTGTGTTTTTGATGACAGGGTTTCAGTGATCCAGAATTGGGTGATTTAGAAATTTATGATGCAAGTATAAGTTGATGATTGTATTGCAACAGTGATTGTTTTGTACTCATGGATCCAGTCTGAAAATTAATGAAACGTGGTCCCTGAAGAAAAGAAGGTTGTAGGCTTTTGTAGGTCAGCACCTACGTACTAGTATATTAGCTAGTACAAGAGCTAAGAGGGTTGTAGCCCTCTGCAGGTTGAAGCCTGCGTGCTGGTAAAGGACTGCACCAGTACATTGTAAAAGAAGTTTCTTATTAAAGGAAGAAAGAGAGGAATTGCAGCAGGTGGTTTTCACCCACATTGGGTTTCCACCTTATATCTTGTGTTCATGTGTGCTTCTTATGTGTGATGATCTGTTCTGTTTTACTACACATTATTACTGTTATTATGGTTAATAATGTTCTGATGAAATTACTGAAGATAAGCTAACTGATTCATAAGATTACTTCATATACGCTAGTTGCATTTAACACAGTCGCGTATATACGCTGATATACTGAACTGAAGCCGCGTATATGAATCTGAGTATGAAATTGAAAAGTATCTGAGTTGATAATACTGATTCACCCCCCCCCTCTCAGTATTATTTCCAACATTTGGTATCAGAGCAGGTCCTTCAGAGGTAGCTTGATCACTTGAAGGAAAAGATCCATCAGAATGTCTAATCCAGAAAGAGAGGCACACATCAGGCCACCAATCTTTGACGGGAACAATTTTACCCACTAGAAGATAAGAACCACTGCATATCTACAATCACTTGGAGTAGAAGTTTGGGGAATCATAGAAGGAGGATACAAATTCCCATCAGCAACTCCTACAGATGCAGCAGAGAGAAAGCAATATGAGCTCAATGCCAAAGTTGTTACTGTCTTATTGGGAAGTTTGACACAATCAGAATTTATGAAGGTCATGCATTTCAAATTAGCTAAGGAAATATGGGACAAAATCATTCTGAGCTACGAAGGAGATGATCAGTTAAAAAGAGCAAAGCTTCAAACTCTCAGAATCCAGTATGAAAATCTTAAGATGCATAGTAATGAAAGCATAGCTAATTATTTCCTGCGTATGGATGAAATTGTAAATTGTATGAGGGATTTGGGTGAAGAATTTAAGGAAGTTGTCTTAGTTGAAAAGGTTTTGAGATCTATGTCTGCTAAATTTGATTCCAAAGTGTCTGCCATAGAAGAAAAGGAGAATCTGCAGACAATCACCATGTCACAGCTTCACGGAATCTTAACTGCTTTTGAAATGCGAAAAGAGGGACCATCAGAAGCCGCATTCGAAGCGTCAGGATACATGTCAGAGGAAGAAGATGAGGTAAATTTTGTCAAGAATCTTGAACGGGGAACTGGACAGTTCAAAGGTAAGCTACCTTTCAAATGTTTTTCATGTGGTAGAGTTGGTCACTACGCTGCTAGATGCCCTCATAACAAAGGAAAGATGTCTGAAGAAGGTAATAGAAGCTATTATACCTATGTTAAAAGTAATGACTCATTCAATGGTAGTGAAGACATTAGAAGTCTCATGGCATATGAAAAGAAGAATGCAGAAACTGAGGAAGTTACCAAATTAAAAGAACAATTGGAGATAGTAACCAGGGTAAGGGAGAAATTGCAGGATATAGTAAATGATCAGAGCATAACAATTCAGAGACTTGAATCAGAGATCCTCTCTCTAAAAGAAGATCTTGGAAAATCAAGAGAGAAGAACAGAGAAGCTCTTGAAGATCAAGAACATGAAGTGATCAAATTAAAGCAACAAGTGGAATAAGGAAGAAAAGCTGAAGAAGACCTAAGGAATCAGTATCTGGAAAAGGAAGAACAACATCAGGTTGAGGTAAATATCTTAAAAGGTAAATTAGAAGAAAAGGATAAATTTTTGCGATTTCAAGATACTACTAAGATTTTGGATGACATTCTTGGTAGTCAAAGATCCCCTATTATCAAAACTGGCCTTGGTTTTTATGAATCTGTTGAAGGTGAATCTAGCTCACAAGGTGAGGCAAGAAACTCTAATAAGAAATTTGAAATGCTCAACAAGGAACAACCAAGGAAAGAAATTCCTAAAGGAAAATCCTTTACTCCTAACTATGGAAGTGATAGACGATTATTTCCTCCACTGAATAATGTTGAATGTTATGTATGTCATAATCTTGGACATGTTGCAGCCAGATGTAGAAGTAGAATGGTTCAAGACCATAACAAAAGATCATCGCATCCCAGGTATTTCAGAGGATATTGCTTTGCCTACAATGCATATGGACACAAAGCAATAGATTGCAATAGAAGGAACATGAAATATGTAAGATGTTATACATGCAACAAACTTGGACATAAAGCAAGGGAATGCAGGAGCAAATTTCAAAATTCAAATCAAGAGGACCATACATCATCACAGTTCCAGGAATTGAAGAAGACAGAGACAGAAAGGTGTGACATAACTCAGTTAGCTAACATAACAGACACAGGGGAATCTGAAAGTGAAGAAATTCAGTATTCCATCTTGCATACGCTGATATAATGAAGATAAGTCGCGTATATACGCGAGTTACAGGCTACAGAGTCGCGTATATAGATATCAGAAGAAAGGGCAGCAGAACAGACCCAGGAAATGGTTCGGTCATGGTTGGCTCAGGCTCAGGGGGAGCATATACTTCAAATAATGCATTGTTGGCATTATGGTTAGAATTTGTTGCTAAAGTCTATGAAGCTAAATGACACATCTTGTTGTTTGATCAAAGGAATGGTATTGCAGGCTTGGATGCTGATGCTTATGGTGCAGATCATATATGATGAATGATAGTCATGATCTTGAATGAATTGTTGGTCTTAGAACTTGCATCTGCTCAGGGGGGAGCATGGATGGATTGATACAACTTGGCATATACAAAGGGGAGCTAAATCAGAAATTTTAGCATGTACTCAGGGGGAGTATGGACAGTAAAAGGTATACCAAGGAAGAGAATATCTTGGTCTGCCCTTTTCCCTTGATGTCAAAGGGGGAGAGTGAATTGGTGTGGTGGTTGCAATCAAGTCCAAAGGGGGAGATTGTTGGCATTATGATACAAGTGTTGTCCTTGATGGCAACTCACTCAGAGGTTGATACAGGTGATGACAACTTAATCAGAGGATAGATCTTAGTACAGCAGGTCAAGAAAGAGATATACGCTGGTTCATTGTGACAAATCAGCGTATACATGCGGGTTGGACGTGCCGAAGATGCGTATGCATATACACACACTTTCACGCAAGGAGAAGCGCGTACAGGTGGGAAAACTTATGTCTTGGTCCATGGTAGTTAGTCCTCGGTATTTGAACCTATGGTTTTGGACCATGGTATCTCGACAAGTGTGTTGAACCCAAGTATTGGGCTCTTAGTATTGATTTATTATGGTTTTGGACCATGGTATTGAGCAAGGCCTAAGACTATAAAAGGAGGAGAAGATCATTAGGTAAAGTAGAGGAGCAAGGAATGGATGTCTGACGAAGTGAGAAGATCTAGTATTGCTGGTTATCTGTTTGTGACGCTTGGCTAAGGTTGGATCTGACAGCGAAGGTATAAGTAATTATCTTTAGATCTGTACGCGGGTTGTCTCTGGTGAAAGCGCGTACACACGCGGTTTTGATATAGTCAAGTAGTGTATACATTATGAGATTTGGTGTTTCAGGTTGTTGTTGATTCTAGTGGTTGTTGCAGAGTTCTGGGCTCTGGTTTGGGTTCTGTGTTTTTGATGATAGGGTTTCAGTGATTCAGAATTGGGTGATTTAGAGATTTATGATGCAAGTATAAGTTGATGATTGTATTGCAGCAGTGATTGTTTTGTACTCATGGATCCAGTCTGAAAATTAATGAAACGTGGTCCTTGAAGAAAAGAAGGTTGTAGCCTTCTGTAGGTCAGCACCTACGTACTAGTATATTAGCTAGTACAAGAGCTAAGAGGGTTGTAGCCCTCTGCAGGTTGAAGCCTGCGTGCTGGTAAAGGACTGCACCAGTACATTGTAAAAGAAGTTTCTTATTAAAGGAAGAAAGAGACGAATTGCAGCAGGTGGTTTTCACCCACATTGGGTTTCCACCTTATATTTTGTGTTCATGTGTGCTTCTTATGTGTGATGATCTGTTTTGTTTTACTGCAGTTGATTACTGTTATTATGGTTAATAATGTTCTGATGAAATTACTGAAGATAAGCTAACTGATTCATAAGATTACTGCATATACGCTAGTTGCATTTAACACAATCGCGTATATACGCTGATATACTGAACTGAAGCCGCGTATATGAATCTGAGTATGAAAATGAAAAGTATCTGAGTTGATAATACTGATTCACCCCCCCCCCCCCTCTCAGTATTATTTCCAACAAAACTTTCACCAGGCGAAGGAGGAGATGAAGATGAAGAAACGTGGGAGGAAGGTGCCAGCTCAACCTTGGAATCAACATGTCGTGGTTTAGACAAAGGAGATAGTGGGACAGGAGTCATGACATTCGAGACCACCGAGGTTGAAAAAAACCAAATGGGTAGACTAATGGTTAACCCAGGCAAAGACAACATTTCCATGTACGGAGCACTGACATTTCCAAAAGGCAGAAACAGACCAGGATTTCCATCTAGGGGAAGACCTTGGATGGTAGACTCAGGGAATGTTGCCATCGGGAACAAGCCTGAAAAAAAGTCTAATCACAACCAAGAACTCGAACTGTTACCAGGAATATTTTGTGAGCAGTAAATTTTATGACATAGGAACAAAAATTGACCTTTTCATGTTTCAAGAGTCGAGAAAAGGATGAAAAGGTGACTCTATCTCTTTCGAGGTTTAATGAGCCTGAAGGGACAAGTGCTCAGATGGACCTTTTCTTTTAAGGAGTCCAAAAAGGAATGAAAGTGACTACTCTAGAGAACTAGGCAAAAGGTTTACCAAACAACCCATAAAACTACATATACACCTTGGAGATCATATGAAAATAAAGGACTTTCCATACAACAGTCAATCTTCTCGAATGGTGTGTTCGGTGTGTTACGGTTTGCAAGGTGGAAAACATGGCTTCCTATGGATGTAAGATGATAACCTAGTGGGGTCTCCTAACATATACTTGACGGTATTGGGAGCGCAAGTCCGTACTAACATTTATTGAGTTATAGAAGGAGGAATCACCCAACCTTAAGTGAAAGTAATAGTGACTAGGTTTAACGATGTTGGAGCACGTCTCTAGCCTAGACCTCTAAATAATGTACGTTATGTTACAATGCGTTGTTAAGTTCATTCAGTTCATTTTTAGAGTTGATCTTGAATTATGTTTCAATTTCCAAGCCCTATCGTATGTATATAAACAATTCTTAGGATGCAGCTAGAATGAGTAAAGCATATCTTATTTCGATGAACACCTACTTAAAGGAGGGTAGAAAGTTTGTCCCCAAACAAACACAAGTGAATACAAACACTAATAAACACAATGCTTCAATACACTAATCCCACGATGCATCGATACTACTAATGAAAGATTTAGAGTTCTCTTTTCAATTTCTCAAACATGAAAATTTCAAATGCACATATACGTTCACTTTCGTATATCAAATGAATGCAATCCCTTAATTCTTTTTTTTGTTTGTTTTTGAATTTAAAGAGACAAACAAGAAAGTGTGAAGTCATCGATCCAAAAAATTGTGATCTATGCTTGGTAGTGAAAAAATCGAATTGACATAAAAAATTGGTTCAATAATCGACAGTAAAAATCAACCAGCAAGAGTCGTCGTGGGAATTAAACTAGAAACCTGAGACAAAAGCCAAATAGTCGTGGGTACAAAGCTAGAACATAAACGATGTCATCGTGGCTGTTAAGCTATCTTCAGCGACGATCTTAAAAACAACTAGAATGAATAAAAAACTCCCAAACAAAGACCAGACTATCCTCCAGATAGTAAAGGGATTTCCCAGATTAATCTAGGTAACCCAAAAGACTGATGGTTTAACCCCAAAATTCAAAAGACACTAAATCAAAACCAAACAAGAGCAAACAAGATAAATAACATGCAAAGGACTCCCCAGCGGAGTCGCCAACTTGTGATGCAGGAAAGTGTTCCCTCTGTGGACAGAGGCAACCCGTCTAGCCCTAGAGTGGGTCTAGTCACAGCAAAGATAAAACAACAATCGATTTCCTTAAATAGTCATCGTTGGAGGCCTACCTCAAACCGGTGGTTGATGAAGTTCCGTTGCACTGCTCCAGCTTTTGTTTCCTTCTCCTTAATGAGCAATCAACCTGAAACAACACAAGACAACAACAAAGCACGTAACCGGGAAGCAAAAGCGATCTATTTACTCATAAAGTCAAGAAATCATGAGCTATCAAGTAAATTACATAGCTGTGAGACCGGGTGCATGGAGAGTAAAATCTGAGGGACAATCAATAGATCAACCAGTGCTATCTACAACATTATTTGGCGATTCGACATAGTAGCCGACCAAGGGTTCGTGATTAATACTCAAAGAATTACTGTAAACTAAATTTAACTACAGTACTCAGGAAAAGAAATTACAAGAAATAACAATCTGCAATAGCAACCATGAAATAATAAATGACACACAACAAGAACTACGCAGCACCTTCTCAAAAGAGTGGGCCCAACTCTTTGATTAGGGCCGCGTTAATCACAACAAAGATTGGAGCAGCAAAAGAAGTGATATATTATTAATCTGGAAGAGAACTATTACAATATCGATGGGGAGCCCCCCTTTTACAGGAATAACCTGTCTTTTATACAAAGCGAAGGAGAAAAACATCCTTCCCAAAAAACTTGTAACCATATGCTCAGAAATATACATTAGTGTAGGACAACACCAACACTGGATGAACAAGATCAAAGAATGGTTCAGGGACATCTACGGCTCTAGCTACACAGCTTCCTTATGGCTAGTGGTTGCTGTGAATTTTAGATCTGCTGCGAGATGTTGAAAGATCGATACCTTTTTCTTTGGGCGCTGTGGTCAAACATGCATTTTAGTGTTGTGAATAGGAAAAACCCCGCGAGTTTACTTCATTAATAAAATATTCCAATAGACAGGAAAGGGGTAGTTACCTAGCATAGTAAATACATATGAATAAGTGAAAAAGGGAAAAAAAGAGGGATGGAAATGCAACAGCAAGATAGCCCAATTTGGTGCCCAACACCACCACAGAGGGGAGATTTTAATAGAGGAATATTTGCACCCAGAGAAAGAGATCGAGGAAGAGATATTTGGTGTTACACAAGTGGAGAATGGGGACATGGATCATAGGACTGTCCTCATAATAGAACAAAAATTCATAGGAATGTGAATATTGCTAAGGCAAAGCAAGAAACACCTCAAATTATAGAAAAGGAAGAATCCCCTGAAGTAGGAGAATCCCTGTTATTGAAAAGGGCATTGCCTAAGGTAGAGAAAGAGACTAGAGAACGAGCTCAACGAAAGAGTTTATTTAGAACTACATGCAAATCCAAAGGTAAATGTTGTAAAGTGATAATTAATAGTGGAAGTACTAATAACCTTGTTTCCACACATATGGTGGACAAGCTAGGATTAGTGAAGAGAGTACACCCTACTCCTTACAAAGTGTCATGGTTGCAGAAAGGACATCAGATTATTGTGACAAAATAATGTAAGGTAGAGATGCAGATTGGTACATATAAAGATGTGATACTGTGTGATGTAATTCCAATGGATGTATACCATGTATTGTTGGGAATACCTTGGCAGTTTTATCGGAAAGCTATTCATGACGGGAGGAAAAATACTTATGCTTTGGAGAAGGATGGAAATAAACATACATTGCTACCATCGAAGGATGAAGCTGACAAAGGAGCACTTGGAAACAATGTTATGCTAATGAGTGGAAAGGAGTTGTTGCAAGAGGTTGGAAAAGGTGAAGAAATGCATTTTTCTATCATAGGGAGACCTAAGGTAATTTTGACTTCCACAAACTTAGATGATTTACTTAAAGAAATCAAAACTATGTTGAATGATTTGGCTAATATTATTGTGGATGAGTTGCCAAATGCATTATCACCAATCAGGAGTATTAGTCATCATATTGATCTAATCCCAGGAGCAAGCTTTCCAAACAAAGAGCTTATAGATTAACTCCTCAAGAGAATGCTGAAGTTGGTAGACAAGTGCAAGAATTGATGGATAAGGGACTAATTAGAGAGAGTCTTAGTCCATGTGCTATACCAACAGTACTCAGTCCAAAGAAAGGAGGTGAATGGCGTATGTGTACAGATTCCAAAGCCATAGACAAGATCACTATCAGGTATAGATTTCCTTTACCATGCATGGATGATTTGATGGATTGTTTGAGTGGGTCAAATTATTTTACTAAGTAGATCTAAAAAGTGGATTTCATCAAATAAGAATTAGAGAAGGAGACAGATGGAATACTGCATTTAAAACAAACAATGGGTTATATGAGTGGTTAGTGATGCCTTTCAGACTCACTAATGCACCTAGTACATTCATGAGATTGATTAATGAAGTCTTGAAGGAATATGCAGAAAAGTTTGTTTTGTTTATCTTGATGATATTCTAGTTTTTAGTATAAGTAAAGAAGAACATCTATAGCATCTTAAATTGATTTTAAGAACTCTACATAAAGAGAAACTACTAATAAATCTGAAGAAATGTAGTTTCATGAAAGAAGAATTAATTTACTTGGGATTTTTAGTTTCTAAAGAAGGGTTGAAAATGGATCCAGAGAAAGTCCAAGCAATTTGGAACTCACCTATTCCAAGGAATATATTTGAGGTAAAAAGTTTTCATGGTCTTGCAAGTTTTTATAGGAAATTTATGAGAGGGTTTGGTAATATTTGTGCACGAGTTCTTGAAACAATCCAGGCAACTGTTCAAGTGGACAGAAGCAGTAGACATGAATTTTGATTTACTGAAGAAGAAAATCACAGAGAAACCCATTTTAGCATTACGTGATTTTGAAAAAGTATTTCAAGTTGAAATAGATGCTAGTGGAGTTGCAATTGGAGCAATTTTGAGTCAGGAATGGAGACCAATAGCATACATTAGTGAGAAACTAAATGAAGCTAAGAAGAAGTATTCTTCTTATGATAAAGAATTTTATGCTATTGTACAAGCCTTAAAAAAATGGAGACATTATTTTCTACCAAAGGAGTTTATACTGTATTCTAACAATCATGCATTACAGTTCATAAACAACCAACCAAAATTGAACCAGAAACATGAAAAGTGGGTAGATTTTTTGTAGAGCTTTACTTTTGTGATAAATCACACAAGTGGTAAGTTGAAAAAAGTTACCGATACTTTAAGAAGGGTAAATTTCATTGTGCAAGAATTAAAATTTGGTGCTGTAGGATTTGAAGAAATGGTTGAAATGTATAAAGATGATGCATATTTCAAAGATATTTATAAAACAGTACAAAATCCAATAGTTCATAATAGAAGTAAGTGGTTAGATTATCTTATCCAAGGAGGTTTATTGTTTAAAGGCAACAATTTTTTCATTCCCAAATGTTCTATGAGGGAAAACATAATAAAGGAGAAACATAGTGGAGGATTATCTAGTCACTTTGGACAAGACAAAACCTTTGCTCAGGTAAGTACTTTTTATTATTGGCCAAAGATGCAGACTGGTGTTAAGAGATTTTTGAGAAGTGCTGGATATGTTAGCATGCTAAAGGGAGAAGCCAGAATATAGGATTGTACCAGCCATTGCCCATACGAGACCGACCATGGGATGCAGTTAGCATGGATTTTGTTTTGGGGTTACCTAAAACTATAAGGGGGGATGATTCCATTTATGTTGTGGTAGATAGGTTTTACAAAATGGCACATTTCATTGCATGTAAGAAGACTTGATGCAACACATACTGCTAATCTATTTTTTTTCCAGAAATTTTAAGGTTGCATCGGTTGTGTGTAAGTATTGTGTCTCATAGAGATATATAGTTTGTAGGGCATTTCTGGAGAAATCTTTGGAAGAAACTAGGAGTGAACCTTAGTTTCAGTTCAGCATACCATCCTTAAATAGATGGACAAACCGAAGTGGTAAACAAAATCTTGGGAAACATATTGAGAAGTTTAGTGTATCAAAATCCTAAGCAGTGGGGTTTAGCAGTAGCTTAGGCTAAGTTTGCTTATAATGACACTCCAAACCAAAGTACTAAAATGAGTCCATTTCATATTTTTTTTGCGATGAATCCAAGAGGTGTGTACGAGCTCAGAAAATTTGGAAAACAGGAGACAAGAAGTGCAAAAGCTGAAGAGTTTGCAGAGTAGATGTAGAGACTACAAGAAGATGTCAAAGTAAGATTGTAGGAAAGTAGTGGCAAATACAAACAGAGAGTAGATATGAAAACAAGAGAGAAATAATTCCAAGTGGGAGATTTAGTGATGGTGTATTTGAGAAAAGAAAGATTTCCTGCTAAGACTTACAATAAACTAAAAATGAGAAAGATAGGACCATGTAGAATTGTAAGAAAGTTTTAAACTAATGCTTATGAAATTGAATTGCGAGAAGGGATTGGTATGTCACCTATCTTCAATATTACATATTCGTATCCATACAAAGAGATAGAGATAGAGCTACATGAGGAAACTATAGAAGATGAAGTTCAAACTTTGAAATGGGAAGAACAAATGCCGACGATAGTTAACAAAGAGGTGGAAGTTGTTTTGGAGAAAAGAGTATCCAAGAGAATGAGAGGAAAGGTTTATTATCAATATCTAGTCAAATGGAGAGGACAGCAAGTGGAGGATGCTAGTGGGATGACAACAACAGAGTTGCAGAAGTATGGAGTAAACCCTAAAAGTCTCATGGATGATTCATTTCTTCCGCGGGAGTCTGATGCAGGAGCTTCTAGACTTAGCCATAAATGTTATGGTTTGTTCACATGTTGTGGCTAAATGAGTTGAATTTCACTCACGTTAGTGGTCAAGAGTCAGTTTTGGTAGAGAGGGTTGGACCTCTCGAAAATGGTATGTACTTTATTATTGTAATAGTTAGGAAATTGTCTTATTTTACACTAAGGGATAAGTTGTTAGCATAGGTGTGTAATAGATCTTGAAAATAGAGATTTGATTGTTAGATTAATTAAAATAGAGATCGAGTTGTTATTACAGTTAGAAGAGGATTTGACTCATAAAGGGAAGAAATTGTAATGGAAAGGGATTAGGTGAGATGATTGAGATTTGAGTGAGAAGTGAGAGTTGAGTGATATAGAGAGTTTTAAGATTGAAGCAGAGGTCTATTAAAGTGCTGTAGTTGAGCTGTGAGGGCTGAGACTCTGTAATTATTATTATATTGAAGAAATTGATTCAGTGTGTGGCTGTGTGTTAATTCTGGTGAAGACTCTCGTTTGTCTCTGTGTTTTTGCATTTTGAAACTTAACCAAATATTTTCTCTGTTTCCACACTTTAATTGAAATTCTTAGTGTTTATGTGTTAATCATGGTCATTAGTGTTAAGGATGGGGGTAGGAGAGTATGGAATATCTTGATTTTGGTTGGAGCCCTACAATCAATATTAGCTGTCGATCGCAATTTCAACCACTTACATCACAGTCAACGATGGGGGTTAGGCCTATTTTTAACTTGTGTGTTAGTTGAAGACCCATTAGCCATAGGATTTGATGGACTCCGTTATCTAATGGATATCAGGTTTTAAGATGATCAGAAAATAATCTCAAATCCAGACCCAAACTCTTATAGGCCAAGAGTTTATAAACCATATCGGCTCTATAAGGGCAGTTAAGCGTCGCGTAAGTGCCCTTGCTAATATCATTGTGAACCATTCGATTGAGTGTGCTTTGATCAATGGTGGATGATCAACGGATTTTTTTGTCGATTAGGGCAAGTGGTGACTGTTAGATATAGAGAGAGGAGATCAACAACATAGAGTGAAGCACATGATTCTAAAGGAAAAGTCAATGTGGGACCAACATAATCCACTATAACGCATCTCATTGGTTAATAAGTAACCAATAGTCTATTGTCAAGACTACAACCTTGACTTCATCAGTCTCCTCCATCAACCATTTAGCAATCCTTTATCATTGTCACTGTTCAATTACCAATTGTTGTTCAAAGACCGATTGCTGTTCAATCACTGATTGTTGTTCAAAGACCGATTGATGTTCAATTACCGATTCTTGTTCAAAGACAGATTGTTGTTCAATTACCGATTGTTGATTGCTTTTGTTGTCCAATTGACCTCCTGCATTAGGAAACATGGTTCCAACATCCCCCGTATATCTTCGGATGAGACTTGGGTCTACACTCCATGGGCTCATGCCGAAAGGGCCAGTAGTGTAGGGATTTTTTGGCTAATTAACACTAAACCTCAGTGAGGCCCCCTAAGTAATTGAACATCCTAGATAGAGAAAGCCCTCTCTAAAGCTAGAAGGGCTAGATTCTAGCTTACAAGTGGTTTTGTGATTAGCTCTCAATTCCTCTCCTCAACCTAGTGTTACCGGCAAAAGTGTCTATTTAGAACTGCTCTATCCCACTAAGGTGTGATAGCTGCCTTAGAAACAAACAGAGAAAAAACTACTTTTGTATTTCCTTTATGAATTATAGATAGAGAGGAATAGAAAGAACCAACCTGTGTCTTGCGCTAATCCTTTGATCCAATCCCTCTCTTCTTTGATAGTCTCCAGCTACCTGCTCCCTTGCTTGCCCAGCTTCACAAAGTACCTGTAAGATCACAGAAGAAGAGCACTATACAAAGACATGGATCTATATTCATAAACAACTTAGGATCAGATTTAAGTTAACCATACAAAATGTAACAAGCATCAATGATACAAAAGCATGGAGGAAAACTCAAATAGTTTTTATTGATAAAAAAGAAAAGATCCAGGAGGAGTTACAACCAGTGGTTCCGACCTAGCATCAACCTCCCAGCAAAGAAGCCCCTCTTCACCTCAAGCAAAGCATAAATCACCCAACAATCTGATTTTTGTCTCTAGAAACCAACAGCAATTCCTTACAATATGTAAAATTCTAACCCCTGGATCTCTGGGATGAGGGATCCATATATAGATATCTGTAAGGAGGATGAGTCATATTGTGATTTGATTAGTGTATTCTCTCTGTCAGTTCTTGCTTCCACTTGGAGACTGAGGGCCTCTTACTCATCCTTAGTCGAATTCAGTGAGGCAAGTGTCACACGAGAAGATTCTGGAAGCTTCCATTGCCTTTCCACCTCGTGGAATGACACTGCCATTTGTCATTTCTCACCCATCGCACCCTACAGAAGGGAGTTTTGAAATGCAACGCACCCTTACAGTGCATTTGGGTGAGATGCAACGCACCTAGCCAGTGGAGCAGCTGCAATGATCCTGTTTTGACCAATTCTGAGCAGTTTCTGGTGGAGAACTTCTGGGAGAAGTTGTAATCTGTTGACCTTGTTCCTTTAGGGGTTAGAACAACACTTTTAGGGACTTAGGAGGCCTTGGTTTATGGACATTTCATGCTTGGAGTTGTAGGGCACAAAAATGTCTATAACAGTTGCCCCCTAAAGTATGAGGCCGTTAACCTTTTGGTGTCGGGTGAAATGCTTTATTATGAGGATCCGAAGTTCTTTCAATGCTGGGAGGAGACTTGTAATAAGATACAATACAATACGTTATCTTCATACTGTTTTCATGATCTAGCTGAGGCGGGCATTCCCATGCTCAGCTTTATAAATTCATTTTCATGTACATAGGACAGACAATCGTCTGAGTGTAGACTGATGATTCTGATAGAGCCATCATCCTTTTGGTAGGATGATTATCTGTGCTGCAATGTTGTACATTTAATGTCTTTATTTCCTTGAATATATATCACAGCCCGGATGGATGAAACTAGATCTGGGGTCTTAAATCTTGTCCGATCTTCACTCAAAGTACAAGTCGATCCATGTGAGAAATGTTCTGAAGTCGAACATGGAAAGACATCGCTTGATTACCAGTCAATGATGTAAACTGTTAACAAGCGCGAGAGGAATCACCGATAATGATAATGATCCTCAAGGTACTACAGTACAATTCACGTGGTGTGAATAAAGGACTTGGCGTCGAACACCACGCAAAATCTTTCGATCGAAGGCCATTGATGTAAACCTGTCGCTGGAAGTGAGAAACTTGCCATTGAGGCATGCAAGCTTCAAAGTACTGAATGGGGTGTTCCTAAATCAACTTCTTGGATAATGAGCTGATGTCGACAAGAAGTGATCCGTCACAGGAGGGCCTTAATGAATCCCATATCGATGACACAGAACAGAGCAAATGATTTTGGTGGAGGTGAAAACGATCTAGTGATATAAGGTTCAGGGTGGCGGTCATGAAAGAATGGAGTATAATGTATGGTAGTGGGTGAGACACAAGTGACTTCTCTGGATGACTTCTCTTGAACATATCGACGACACTGATGTGATGGATTGGTAGCATTAACCCCAAATTTGGATGGTATGGCATGACCATGGTGATGTGACAGGTGAATGAAACAACCCAACCCAACTCGGACACAGAGTGGAAGTGTCATGTTCAAGAGCGACTTGCTACCAACAAAGTTTCTTTGAGTTTTCTTCCCAATTTTTCCCCAGTCATTGCTGACCAGTACCTCTTTATTTTTGTCAAGCTTGAGGAGGATAACATATGCTTTTTCTATAATTTTCCCTTCGGGCAAACCCATCGCTATGTTTTAACGAGCTTGGCGATAGTGAAACTCGTTCTTGTCTAAAGACAAGTTTGTCGCTATTAATCTTTTTAACGAGTTTAACGACAAAGATAACTGGGTCCTTTTCAATTTTAGAGAGTCTGAAAAAGAACATAAAGGTAACTCCAAAATTCATTTTTCGTCATCTAATCCCTTAAGTCCGAAAAAGTATAAAACAATACAGAAGGGATGAATTTTCGATAGTTTTAACGAGCCGAACAAAACAAGTGCTCGATCTTTTTGTGTAATAATCCCTAAGGTCCAAAAAGATTAAAATCTAGAGGAGGGATAACACTTCCTGTCCCTTTAACGAGCTGGAGAGGCCAATGGCTCGGCAATCTTTTCATATTTTACGAGTCAGTTGAAAAGAGCTTAAAGGAGACTCGTCTTTTGAGGAAAGAGTGATAAAACGGGTAGCAGCTGATTCCAGGTAAGGTTTGGAATTTTCCAATCACGACAGTGTCACAAGGATGGCTAGTGAAACCACTCTTCGCAGCTGTTCCTCAAAATGAATAAACAATCAAATGGAGGTGAATGATCGGCCAACGAAAAGTAGAGGTGATGGTGTAAACACGACCAAGGCTTTAACGGCTGAAGTACTACATTCACGATGGTTATTTACCGGGGAATAGTTCAGTTTTTAATGAGCTTAAACGCGGGTGGAAACATTTGCTCATGTCTTATGTTTATTTTTTAATGAGCTTGAACTATGTGCTAAAACTACTCGATCAATCCAGTCGTGTGATGAGAATGTCTCATATAAATAACGGCAAATTTTAGAGATTTTCCCCCCATCCTTTCTTTATGCAAGTTAGGAAACGACTAATCCTACGAGTTTAAAGGGGGAGAGGTCCTAAAAATTTAAAAAATAAATAGTCGCTCTTCGCTTGCATTCCAAAAGGTTTGCATGCCCCCAGGTATAAAACAGAGTTTCAAGGTTACCCCTTATTTAGTCTGTTAAAACATTTGTTTTATCGAGAGAGGCCTACCTCTTACAGATTACCCAAAGATCGTTCTATTCACAGTGCAAACAAAACACTTCTCCGGCGATGTCTACCGAAATAAAAAAAGGTGAGCGGCGATGCTCGCCAACTCACATAACTTTTACAAGAGAATCTTGTTCCAGAATAACCCCCTCTTCCAATCACGGACGGGGGTACAGACTAGTCATATTCTCCCGCGGAAACCTACCCTATACCCGAAGTTTTCCTGCCGAGGCAGACCAGGGTGCATGCCCCCTGGGTTTCAGTCGTATCCCTCCAAATCACTCGCGCTCATCGGGAGGACGGACTGGAGATTGAGACATTTCTTGCGTGAAAAGACCATTCAGGGATGGTATATGACTATTTGCTCTGTATGATCCGGGAAATGAAAGCTGGTCCACGAGCTTGACCACTCTTCCTTCGTGCGGAAAACACATTACTCTAAAGAGTGAGGAGACAATTGCTCCCATGCAATAAATATAGTCTCGTCCAAGGAGTAGATTGTAATCCAGGGGTCCTTGAACTACCATTACGTTCATGTGAACTATTTTCCCTCTCAATGTTATGGGCACATCGGGAAGGATCCCTAATGGTCGACTGGTTCCTTTATCAAAGCCTGTCAGATTTCTCATCTCAGGCAAAAGCGATGGCGAACCAAGCCTTTCCAAGCATTTGAGGAAAGGATACTCACAGAAGCCCCCTCATCTATGATGGTACCAGCCATAACCATTCTATATATTTGAACAATAATTCAGAATGGTATACTAGCTGGTAAACGGGGTCTGCCTAGTTGATTCCAGTCAAAGGAGACAACTAGGTTGCTTGGAGGTGGGACCGAATAAACGACCGGGTACGACTCTGACGAACTTCCTTCCTGCGGTAAAGGAACGGGTAAATTGACCCCATGTCCGTTGGAGTCTGTGCTTATGAAAAGAATTTGTATGGTGTCATCCTTGTTCTCTTCAGTGATTGTATCATCTGAAGATGGAACCTCTGAAGGCAAGACGGGGTCAACTGCCGCCTCTACCTTTTGACTTTCGTCTGGTATGGATTAAGATGGTTCATCTTCAATGACAGATGCATCGGCCGACCACCTGAGCGGGTCAGCCGGATTTTCAACTAGTGACGGACTCGGCAAGAGTTTTTTATATCCAGGAGGAAGTCGTAACGGTGAAACCGGACGATCATCCAAAACTCTTTTAGCTTCGTCTAAGAAGGGACAACGGTGGACAGCATGATCGCCTTCGCACAGTTTACAAGGAAATCTATATTTTCCTTTTTGTCCTGGGGCTTCACTTTCGCTAGTTGACGGTGTGTTTTCAACATGATCATTAGAGGTTGACGACACCGGGTTGTGCAAACGAGGAGACCGGTCCCTTAAGATACGAGGGATGCAAGGACAATATCTGTGAAAATGGTTTCCTTTGCAAATGACACATGGCGATTTAGGCCTGGTCAGTGCAGTGTGTGGACTTTCGTTAGACGACACTCGTTTGCCCCCATTCGCTTTCGGCTCGTTCTTCTTCTTCTCTTTCTTCTTCTTTTCCTTCTTCTCCTTAGGAACCTGAGTTTTGGCTTTACCAGCCCCATCAAGCGAAGAGGAAGGAGGAGAGGAAGAATTAGAGGAAGTAGAAGGTTGGTGGGTAACTCTGGACTCGTCTAATTGCTGATTCGATTGTTCAGGAATAGTGGTGTTCTGAACGACAGAGGTTGAGAAGAGCCATACAGGAAAACCAATTGTCAGTCCTGGAAGCGACAATGTGGCCATATGGGGTGCATCAACATCTCCCCAAGAGGAGAAGGGACTAGGATTTCCTCCAAGGTGAATTCCTTGGTTCGTGGACTACATTTTATCAACCCAAGATCAACGTAGGAAAGGGGTAATGAATATTCCATTTAAAATAAATTTTTAGACGCTTTAACACAACTTGTTTTTTCAGTTTTTAAGAGTTGAGAAAAAACAAAAGATGACTCTAGTCGCCTTCGATTTTTAATGAGCCTGAAGTGACAAGTGCTCAGATGGACCTTTTCCATTAAGGAGTCTGAAAAGGAACGAAAGGGACTACTCTGGAGATCTAGGTAGAGGGAGTACCAAACCAATCACAAAACTGCAGAATACTTTTTACGGTACGGCAGTCAATCTTCCCGAATGCTGTGTTCAGTGCATTGCGATCGATAGGGAGGCAGACACGGCTTCCTAAGGATAAAGGATTTAAGCCTATAGGGGTCTCCCAAAATATACTCGACGGTACATGGGAGCACAAGTCCGTACTGGCACTTATTGTCTCAAAGTGGAGGAATCACCCAACCATCAGTGAGGACAACAGTTACCAGGCTTTACGATGCCGGAATACGTCTCTAGCCTAGACCTCTAAATGTTGTGCGTTAAGTTCCAAAGCGTTGTTAGATTCATTGAATTTATTTTAAGTTGATCTTGTTTATGAAGTTTTCCTTTCGGGTTCACCACGAGATGTAGATGTAATTCCTAAAATGCAATCTAAAGATGATAAACAAACTTTTATCTCTTTTGTGCAATGAAAATCCTAGCTACTAGCGGAAAAGAAAGACAGAATCTTTTCACAAAGAGCAAAGAGCACACTCTAAATGCACTTTCCTAAATCAAGCCAAACAGACTGTCTATATGCAAATGCACATGCATGTATTTGTTTTCGACTTTCTTAGTATTGATGCTAAAAAGAAAGTTGATGTACAAATCTGAATTTCTTTTCAAGTGACAAATATAAACAAGCTCTTTTTCGAAATCAAAAACAGAGATGATTACGACACCTTACGATTTTGAAATGAACACTCGTTCTTGGCACTAGAAAATTGCAAATTCAGACCAAAGGCAATAGTAACAATATAATCGACCATCAACAGCAATCAAACTTTCTCCTATGATTGAAATCGACACTTGCGACAGATTCAAATCAGAGGATGACAGTACGACTATTCTAATTTTGCAATGGAAAACTGTAAACGACTCAACAAACACACAAAAACATCTACAGTTCTTTTGTACAAAGGAGGCGGAATAAAAGCAAGGAAAAGAGGTTTCAAACAGACATATACTGATCACAGGCAGCAAAATTCAGGGATAGAACTGGAAAGAATGAAGCACAAGAACCACAACTGCACAGAGCCAGTCTGATCAGCGCACCTGTAACACAGAGAATCTGAAATGCAGCGCAGGTTTCCCCTTCGGGAAGTGCACTGAAATTCAGGATCTCTGAACAGTACCTGCGCTGGGCCAGAAACGAGACTCTGTCTGGGTTCCGGCTCACAGTTTTCAGTTCAGTCCTTGGTTTTTGGCCGAGTAAAAAGCAATCAATAATGCAACAATCAGGGGTAGATCTAAGGAGGATCTAAGAGCTATCACAAGGGCAATCAGATAGTTTGTGAATCAGCTGTTTAAATTATAAATAGATCCAGTGAATGGATTGAAGTAGCAGTTATCTACTTTGCATTTGTTATGGCAAATGCAGTTCGAAAGCTACTTATAAGTTTATGAAACAAACAACAAAGAATGATACACAAACAAACTAATTAGACATTCCCCAGCAGAGTCGCCATTTTGTTACCGAGAAAAGTGTCTATTTAGAACTGCTCTATCCCACTAAGGTGTGATAGCTGCCTTAGAAACAAACAGAGAAAAAACTACTTTTGTATTTCCTTTATGAATTATAGATAGAGAGGAATAGAAAGAACCAACCTGTGTCTTGCGCTAATCCTTTGATCCAATCCCTCTCTTCTTTGATAGTCTCCAGCTACCTGCTCCCTTGCTTGCCCAACTTCACAAAGTACCTGTAAGATCACATAAGAAGAGCACTATAAAAAGACATGGATCTATATTCATAAACAACTTAGGATCAGATTTAAGTTAACCATACAAAATGTAACAAGCATCAATGATACAAAAGCATGGAGGAAAACTCAAATAGTTTTTATTGATAAACAAGAAAAGATCTAGCAGGAGTTACAACCAGTGGTTCTGACCCAGCATCAACCTCCCAGCAAAGAAGCCCCTCTTCACCTCAAACAAAGCATAAATCACCCAACAATCTGATGTTTGTCTCTAGAAACCAACAACAATTCCTTACAATATGCAAAATTCCAGCCCTTGGATCTCTGGGATGAGGGATCCATATATAGATATCTGTAAGGAGGATGAGTCAGCTTGTGATTTGATTAGTCTCTTCTCTTTGTCAGTTCTTTCTTCCACTTGGAGACTGAGGGCCTCTTACTCATCCTTGGTCGAATTCAGTGAGGCAAGTGTCATAGGAGAAGATTCTAGAAGCTTCCATTGCCTTTCCACCTCCCGGAATGACACTGCCATTTGTCATTTCTCGCCCATCGCACCCTACAGAAGGGAGTTTTGAAATGAAATGCACCCTTACAGTGCATTTGGGTGAGATGCAACGCACCTAGCCAGTGGAGCAGCTGCAATGATCCTGTTTTGACCAATTCTGAGCAGTTTCTGGTGGAGAACTTCTGGGAGAAGTTGTAATCTGTTGACCTTGTTCCTTTAGGGGTTAGAACAACACTTTTAGGGACTTAGGAGCCCTTGGTTTATGGACATTTCATGCTTGGAGTTGTAGGGCACAAAAATGTCTATAACACCTAGGGAAAATTCTAAAGAGATAACACATAGTTCTTCTAGTGTTTTGATAAAATTATAACCATTAGATAATGGCCTTAGGTTCCAATACAATTTCTTCTATTTAAATCAAATACTCAATGAAAATTACTTCAATGATTAAGGATAAATATGTTGTGTTTAAGATATAAATGCAAGGGGAAGTGTATAAGTATCATTGACATATATATAAGCATCATAGTTATGTTTCTCATAGGTGGTTTTAAATGGGGGGTGAGAGAAAAATATTTTCCATAATTCCCAAGGTAGCTTTAATATTAGGTCCTTATAATACTAGTGATTACCCCATTACTATTGTAGTTGTATCCCTTATTAATATTGTTGTGCGCCTATTGTCCCCATATTGTTATTATTGTGCCCCATAGAATTTCTCTATTATTATTTTTGTGGCTTTATATTATTATTGTTAGGTCGGCTGGGTTATATTGTGACTCCTTAGACTCCTATATATAGAAAGGAGGTTTTATCATTTGAATCATCCAAGAATTGTTCATTTGTGTAATGTAAAGGAGGTTTCCCCCTCGAAGAGGATGAATTCTAAGGCGTTCAACTATATTTTCTATCTTTTTGTGAGTTGGTTTCATAAAATTTGGTATCATAGCTTTGGATTCTAGGGTTTCGCTGCTCCAAATAGGTCATCGTGGAATTTTCACTATAATTTTCCTTTTGCGATGTTTCAGAAGCTAAAAAACAAACCCATTTGAGATGAAATCACACTGAACCTCGGGTCCAAATTTCAGAGCTTTTCACACTATATTTGGGGAGATATGATCTGAGGAAGTTGGTCTTTTTGCAGACTCTTGAATTACATTCCAAATACGTGACTTGGGGAAAATCGTCATAAATTTCTCTCTGGGCATCAGATTGAAATTTCCTAAGAAGGTACAAAAAGAGAACAGACTGTGGTTTATTGTATATATCTTTCAGAGCCAAAGGTCAAAATAGTGACTCGTGGCATGTCGTACAAGTTCACTCTACTGAGCTAGTCTATAATCATGTCAATGTGGGAGATTTGGCATAACTCTTCTCCGGAGAATCCAATTTGGATCAGACTGGTGGCATTGGAAAGAGGATGCAGAGGGCTATCATAGATCATAATTTTAGAACTGGATGATCCAAAACTCTAGAGATACATCAGATTCAATATAAAGCTCTTACAAAGTGAAAAAAGGTGTGTAGTTCTTTTTTAATTTTTGCATAAGCTTGGTTTGAAAAATTAGTTTGATGGAATTCAAAGGGCATAATAAAGCATTATTATCGGTAATTGATGCCTCAAGGAAAGAAAATGAAAACACCTAGTAAGAAACCTAAAATCTCTAGCATGACTCATGAAGAAGAGGAAGAATGCAACATGATATATCAAAATTACGAGACCAAGTGCAACAAGTGTCACTTGCACAAAAAGTAACAAAATCTAAGATGGATGGTTTAAAGAAAGGTGTAGAAGCTAAGATGGATGGTTTAAGGAAAGGAATAGAAGCTAAGATGGATTGTTTAAAGAAAGGTGTAGAAGCTAAGATGAATGACGTGGAAGTTAAGATGGATGATTTGAAGACAAGCATGGAAGATTTGAAGACAGGCATGGAAGATTTGAAGACAGATTTGACAAAGTTTCTACAAGAAATGATTACTAATGGTGAAAGGGTAGTAAAGGAAACTCATGATGAGAACAAAAGAAATGTTAATCATGATTTCATAGACTTTAATGTTGGATCAATGACCCACCATATTCCAAAAATCGATATGAGGAAGTTTGATGGCAAGGATCCCGCAACATGGATATTACAGATGGAGCAAGTTTTCGATCTCAATAATGTGCAAAACACACAAAAGGTACATATTGCAACTTTATATTTGGAACCACATCAGTTTGTATGGTATCAATGGCTTTTCTCTCTTAAACAAATTATCACTTGGGCAATTTTTACGGAAGAATTGACGGCACATTATGAGGATACAAAAAGCAACACTTTTTTTAGCCAATTGATAAGTCTCAAACAAAAGGGTTCAATAATGGAGCACATTGAGGAGTTCCAAAAATTGAACATCAAGGTAAAAAATATTCCAGAGGACCATAGGATTGATGTGTTCATAGGGAACTTAAAGGATAATATCCAACATGATGTTTGCCTTTGGGAACCTGATTCATTAGAGAAGGCATTCAGGTTAGCAAGAAAAATGGAAAGAAAAATTATGGCAACCAGGAAGCATACCACTCACAACTATAAAGATGGAAGTGTTGTTGTCTCTAGTCTTCCACAACCTATAAAGTTGACACCACATCAATTGGAAGAAGAAAGAGCAAAAGGGATTTGTTACAATTGTGATAGCAAATACACTAAAGGTCATAAGTGTGCTGAGAAGAAATTATTCTACATAGATTGTGAAGAGGAAGAAGAAAAGGAGAAAGAAAGGTCAAAATAAGAGGATATACTCCAGGAAAAAAGCCTAGATAAAGAAGAAATGAATCCGACCATATCTTGTAATGCATTGGCTGGAATTACCACTCCTCAAACCATCAAGATAGAAGGACAAATCAAGAAGAAAAAGGTAATAGTGTTGATTGATTTAGGAAGTACCCACAATTTTATTCATTGTAAGATAGAAAAAGAACTGAATTGCTTCCTATATCCAGCACCAGAGTGTCAAGTGATGGCTACAAATGGAGGAATGATAAATTTCTCTAGAAAGTGCCATAATATCAAGCTATCCATGGGAGAATATGTATTGACTAGCCCAATGCTTTCCATTCCAATGGGAGTTGTTGATGTTGTACTAGGAGTCCAATGGCTACAATCCTTGGGTACAATAGCTTTTAATTTTCATGAAATTTTCTGTGGAAAGAAAGGAAGTTGAATTAAGGGGTATTACAAGGAAACCAGGAAAGATAATAAGCTCTAACGGTATGACAAAGCTTCTAAAAAAGGAACAAAGAGGTGTAATTGCACAATTATGTTCGCTAGATGTTTCCACATCGAAATCATCTATTTTTCCATATCCCCAAAAAGCATTGGACAATCATTCCAAGGTATTTGAGACTCCCAAAGGTCTCCCACCTATTCATGATCATGATCATGCTATTCATCTGATTCCAGGAAGTGTTCCTCCAAACATCAGGCCATATAGATATCCCTATGCCCAAAAGAGTAAAATTGAACATATGGTTATAGAAATGCTAGAGGCTGGTATAATTCAACCTGATCAAAGTTCTTTCTCTGCTCCAGTAGTATTGGTGCACAAGAAGGATGGATCATGGTGCATGTGTCTACATTATAGGGAGCTCAACAAGCTCACTATTAAAGATAAGTTTCCCATTCCTGTCATTGATGAATTATTGGATGAATTGGATGGGTCAATTTATTTCACCAAGTTGGATCTTCATTTAGGATATCATCAAATCAGAATGAAAACTGAATACATTCTGAAAACAACATTTAGAACTCATGAGGGTCATTATGAATTTTTGGTCATGCCTTTTGGCCTTACCAATGCACCTTCTACATTTCAAGGTTTGATGAATTCCATTTTCAAACCCTTCCTTAGAAAATTTGTGTTAGTATTTTTTGATGATATACTAATCTACAACAAGTCTTGGAAGGATCATGTTGACCATGTTGATAGGGTGCTACAACTATTGGAGGAGAAACAATTATATGCAAAAATATCCAAATGTTTCTTTGGAGTACAAGAGGTGGAATATCTGGGTCATATTGTATCTCATGAAGGAGTTAAGGTAGACCCTAGCAAAATTAAATCCATTAAGGATGGAAAATCCCCACATCCATAAAGTATTTGCGAGGATTTCTCAGGCTGACAGGGTATTATCACAAGTTTGTTAAGAATTATGGGAGAATAGCAACACCTATAACAACATTATTGAAGAAAGATGCATTTTCATGTACTCCAAAAGGAACAAAGGCCTTCGAACATCTTAAAGAGGCAATGTGCCAAGCATCGGTCTTAGCTACACTGGACTTCACAAAAACCTTTATTGTGGAATGTGATGCTTCAAGAAATGGAATTGGTATTGTTTTAATGCAAGATGAAAGACCCATTGCTTTTGAAAGTCGTCCAATCAAGGGAAAGGTTTTTTCACAAAGCTATTTATGAGAAGGAAATGTTGGAAATACTACATGCACTTAAGAAATGGCAACCCTACCTAATGGGAAGACACATCAAGGTAAAAACGGATCATTATAGCCTTAAATACCTTTTAGAAAAAGGAGTATCCTTTGAAGATCAACAAAATTGGGTCACAAAGATGTTTGGTTATGACTTTGAAATCATCTACAAAAAAGGGAAGCAAAATGTGGTGGCAGATGCACTCTCAAGAAAGGAAGAGGATGTGGAAGCATTGTTGTGCGCCATTTTTATTATCCAACCATATTGGATAAACGAAGCAAGGGAGGAAAGGAAGAATGATGAAGAAGTGTGGGCACTTATTCGAAAGTTACAACAAGATTCCAGTACATCTGAAACATTTAGCTGGCAAAATTATTTGTTATGGTATAAAGATCACTTATACCTCTATAAGAATTCCAAACTCAAACAAAAGATTCTTATGGAATTGCACACTTCTCCCTTAGGAGGGCACTTAGGATTTTTAAAAACTTACCACAGGGTTAAGAAGGAATTTTTTTGGGATGGCCTTAAATTGGATATTCAAAAGCTTGTGGCTGAATGTTTGGTTTGCTAGCAAAATAAAGTTGAAACAATTAAGACCCCGGTCTAATACAACCTTTATCCATTCCAAGCCAACATTGGGAGGAGGTTTAAATGGATTTCATCACAGGTTTACTCAAGTCTGAGGGAAAGAGTGTCATCATGGTGATAGTCGACAGACATACCAAGTGTGCACACTTTTGTGCATTATCACATCCATTTAAAGCCAGTACAGTTTCTACTGCATTTATGGAAACAATTCAAAAGCTACATGGAAATCCAAAGATTATTGTAAGTGATAGAGATCCCATTTTCACTGGAAATTTTTGGATAGAATTATTTTCTTGTCTTAGTACTCAGTTAGCTCATAGCTCATCTTATCATTCTCAATCTAATGGGCAAACTGAGATAGTAAACAAATGTTTGGAAGGATATCTTCATTGCTTTGTATCTGATAAACAGACACAATGGGTCAAATGGTTTCCTCCGGCTGAATGGTGGTATAACACTTCCTTCCATACAACAACAAAAATGACCCCATTTATGGCACTTTATGGATATCAACCACCATCCATCACATCATATTTAAGAGAAAATTCTAAGGTTCAAGTAGTGGAACATCACATCGAACATCAACAACAAGTCCTCCAACTCTTAAAGGATAACCTTGTGTTGGCACATAATAGAATGAAACAACAGGCAGATCAACATCGCAGCGAAAGAAGTTTTGATGTAGGTGATTGGGTATTCCTACGGCTACAACCATATAAACAAATGTCCCTCAAGTAAGCTAAGAAGGATAATAAATTATCACCAAAGTATTATGGTCTGTACAAGTGTAGCAAAAGATTGGTACTATGGCATACAAATTGGAGCTTCTTGTAGCTTCTCGAGTGCACCCAGTTTTCCATGTTTCATGTTTAAAGAAAGTTATAGGCAACAAGCTCCCAGTTCAAACGATATTGCCAGAACTTGATGAGGAAAGAAAAAATATAATTGAACTGGAAGCAGTCACAGAAACAAGAACTTGACAGCTACGAAATCAATCAATTTCGAAGTATCTCATCAAGTGGAAGAACTTATCCACTGAAGATTCCACATGGGAGGAGGAGAATTTTATACAAAAGCATCCAGAACTACTCAAGTGTTGAGGACAACACTTCTTTTGAAGGAGAGGGGCATGTTAGGTCCCTATAATACTAGTGATTACCCCATTACTATTGTAGTTGTATCCCTTATTAATATTGTTGTGCCCCTATTGTTCCCATATTGTTATTATTGTGCCCCATAGAATCCCTCTATTGTTATTTTTGTGGCTTTATATTATTATTGTTAGGTCGGCTGGGTTATATTGTGACTCCTTAGACTCCTATATATAGAAAGGAGGTTTTGTCATTTGAATCATCTAAGAATTGTTCATTTGTGTAATGTAAAGGAGGTTGCCCCTTCGAAGAGGCTGAATTCTAAGGCGTTCAACTATCTTTTCTATCTTTCTGTGAGTTGGTTTCATAACATTCACCTACACAATGATCATCATCATCATACCCTAGTATGAGAGAAATCACCAAAATTTCTTCTATAGAAGGCTTTGGGAAGAGAGAATTTTTGGAAGCAAAGATAATTTTAAGAATAGGGGCTCCTTTTGGGAGGTAGTAAGGAAATATGTGTTTTGCATTAATTTTTGTTAGGATTTTAAATATTGTGAACACGAATTTTCATTGTCCAAGTGTGAAATATCCTTAGAAATTATTGATATGTCACAAATAGATGTAGTAGTTATAAGAAAAATAATTTGAGAACAATCTTTCTACATCATGGGTTGTTTAGAAGCATTGTGAAGTTTGAAACATAGACAAATTTGATGAAATAGTAAGGTGTAGGGACAAAAGCTTTAGAAAGGCCACAATAGCCTAGAAATTCCATTAGAAGAATCTTCTAATTTTCCAAAATCTACTTGGAAAATATTGTATGGAGTTTCCTTAGTAATGTAGGTTTAAAATAAATGTAGGTCAAGGTCAATTAGGCCCTCGACTTTAGGATTGTGAGAAATAGTTTAGAAGGAGCAACACATTTCCTTTTGGAAGCCATAGGGAATACTAGTAATGTTACAACTAATTCAAATGGGGAAAGGGGAGTTGTAGAACAAGAATATGTGAATATTTTAATTTTTTTGGATGATGGATAATCCTTGATATCTGAAACTAAGCTCCTAGTTTTGATAGGTTTTATACTTGTAAACTTTAATGGAGCTTGGGTGAATAGTAACTTTCTAGATGATATTTTTCAAACCCTGAACTTGAGCTTACATTGGAAATAATTACTTAAATGAATACTACACTATCATTTAGATATATTGACCATCCTTATTTATTGTGGTTTACAATAAATTCATAGCTAGATAAATTTACAACCACTCTTTAATGATTCCATAGGAACCATCATGAGATTTATGAGTGGTTCATGGACACTTAGCCAATGCTTTCTAAAACTATCATTCACCCTCAAGAATGAATGTGTTGGTTGCACAAGTTCAAGGTTGTCTTACTATTTATTGTCAAACCTTGTCAACATTTCAAATATATTGCAACATTTCTTTGCAATGTGTACTTAAAGTTGACCATCCTATCACATTTGTCATTGAATAATGCTTTGATTTACTTGCAACTTGAGAATCAATTTTATTGAGAGTTGTCTATTGATGTTGTCAACTATTGATATGATTTTAGTGGCACTTTGTCCTAATATTTAAAAATCATACATAAGATTAAATAACACAAAGACTTCATTTTTCCATGAGATCATAGTGGCAAGCTTGATGCTTTATTCATGAAATTTTCAAAATGGCTAGAACACTTGCAATCTCAAACTCATTCCTAAAAAAGGTATTAAGAGTCAAAGGAATGATTCTATGAAACCCCTTTTCAACCTAAGACAAAATATAATGGGGAGGCCATGGGCTCTCCACCACCACAAATTAAATTCAAATGAATGGTTTATAAAAATGAATAATGGGGCAAATGATGAGCTCTTGGCAAGGTCAATTCATCACACCCCAAGCAATAAAATCTTTATTAATAATTTGAAGGGAAGAGCCTCAAGTTTTTCAACTCAAAATATTTTTCTTAAAGGTGTTCTCAATAATAACAAAATATCTAGGTTAATTAGTAATCTAATTATGAATGGAACTAATATTAATGCATGAAAATGCTTGAAAATGCTACATGTGATTTTACAAGATAAAACTTTATGCATCCTTAAAGACATTAACTACTAAAAATGTATTTATGTGAGAATAATGAATAGGATGATTTTGTTAACAAGAATTCCCACTAAGTTTAAAAATATAATCCCTAACAAGGGTAAGAAAACCAAAGTATCTTAGGAAGAAAATTCTAGTATTATTGATAATTAATGTCGTGCCTAACGAGTATACTACACATAAAATACACTAGATTTTCCTTTAGGAGTAGTGGTACCTATTATCACTCCAAGAAACTCTCCTATGGTTGCAGCTCGGAGATGCCTGATAACATATAATCTTCAATATTGTTCTTTGAATTATTGAAATGAATGATGGTTTAGATCAAGCAAAATAACCATTTCAACTCTGTTTTTACTCAAGACATGCATAAGCACCCTCAACTTTACAAGGCTTTAGACCACTAATTCTCAATAGTTTGTAGATTCAATGAATAGTTGGAGAATGTTGATTGTACCGACTGTTAGGACCCTACATTGTACCTTTTTGGTCATATATTTTGCTATCATTCCATCCTTTTTCAATCCATATTTAAAGTCTATGTTATTACTTTAATCCATTTTCCAAAGGTATATAACATTTATTCTCTTTAGTATATGTTTAATTTGTTTTACATATAATTTTACATTACTTTCATAATTAACCATTGCTCGGAAACATATAGTTGTTGAAACAGTCTGAAGACTGCAGATTCATCATTACAGTCTACGTTGCTGAAACAACCCGTGATTTGCATTCTAAATTTGGTAGCAACAAGAAGAGATCATCTAAGGAGCTGTTACACTGGCTGCAACAACTACATTCCAAAATTGGCGCTATCACAACCATTGTAACAACATTTTGCTAATGGAAGCACTAATTATTATATTTTAGCATATCGAGATTTATAATGTAATTAATGTATAATAGATGTCTCCTCTTTAAAAAGAGGAGACATCAGCATTAGAAGGGGGGAGACTACGAGAAGGTCTAGTTGAAAAGAAAAGGGACTTGAATCTTCTTCTAACATGATACATTGACAGATGAATAAAATATCATTCTGAGCACTCCTTTTTAGTTCCTTTTCTGGGTAATCTTGTGAGAAGGAAAGGGCCCACCCATCACAAGATTCACCCATTAATTTATGTTGTGTGTTAAGTGTTATTCTTTTCCATTCATGCCTTTTTAAACTCTGCTTGCTAAAATTACTTATGCATTATTGGAATTCTGTATTTATTGATTGATACTCTATTTCTATTTAACTATTACATTGTTTTCATAAATTCATTCATTGGTAATCAGTGATTGTTTTAATTGATGATTTGGTTTTCAGAGTGAGTTTGTGAAGCATGGTAGTCAAAACAGGTGCTGGAAATTCCTGCTTGGGGAATAGGGTCCTGTTCTCTGTTATAGCACAATTAGTCTTTTCCTCTGCAGATTGGTTTCTTTTTCTAGATTGTTCTTTTTAATGTAATCTAGGATTCTTTTGATAATTGTCTGCAATAGAAGTTTGTTCCTGCTGTAACTTAGAGTAGAACTCAGATTGTTAAAACAAGGTATGATTGTTACTACAACATCTCATTGCTTTTGGGATTGAGCATATACAGTGTGTGATTACCATTGAAACAAACATACTTCCTTGGGTTGACAATTCATGTAGCACTTGGTTGTTTAAATTAATAAGTTATTAAAGTGACCAACATTTTGGCGTCATTGCTGGGGAAGGCAATTGTAGATTTCAAAAGCATTAATGATTTTCTTTTATATGTGCAGAATGCATGAGACGATGCAAGAAAACTAACCCTACAGGTGGTAAGGGCAAAGGAAGGGGAGGAAGAAAGACCTTTATTAATGAGATTATATCAAAATATGAAACTTCTCAGAGGCTAAGCTCTCAAAAGCCAAAGTCTTAGCACTCCCTTAAAACAAACTATGAAACTGAGGAAGCTATGGGCCTCGAAAAGGTTGAGGAGCTAGTAGAATACATTGAGGAACTAGTCAAAGACATTGAGGAGCCAACATAAAACATTGAAGACAAAGAAAGTGTAGCAGGTGAACAACCAATGGAAGGGAACAATGAAGGATTTTTTGGTGGAGGACAGGTAGGAGAAGGAAGTGATGAGAATTCTCTATTTGCCTTGGGATTTCCTATTTCTGATCTTCCCAGAGGAGCAACTCCCATGAAGAATATCCCACTTTCGGCCTTACCTAACTTCCATGGTTTATCTTCTGAAGACCCTGATGAGTTTCTTTTTGAGTTTGATATATTATGTAGAAGATATGACTACGTTACTAACGCTAAAAAACTGAAGCTATTTCCACCAACCCCAAAAGGAAATGAACTAAGATGGTTCATGAGTTTGGGAGGCCATGTAATCACAACATGGGAACATATGAAACATAAGTTTCTACTCAAATATCAAGGCTACTTCTGGACGAGATAAAGAAGAGGGGAACTATTTAAAATGGTACAAAAGGAGGATGAGAATCTAGAGGACTTCGTGGAAAGGCTATAATATAATCTGCAGAGATCTAATCATCTCGATGTAAGTAAAGACATTCTTAAAACAATATTATTGAAAGGGGTGAGGGATGATTGTCTAGACATGCTAAATATTCTTGGTAAAGGGGACATATCTAAAGAATCATATGATGAAATTTTTAACCTCTGTAAAAGATGTTCAAGAGGAGCTGCAAGGAATAGATCAAACAACAGGGATAATACATATTCAAGAGTTCAAAAATCAGCTAGCGGAGGAGCAACAAGGGCTGAAATAGGTAATTTACTTGAGGAATTCAAAACTGAAATGTTAAGTTCTTTTGCATCACAGATTGACACCTTACAGGTTAAGAGGAAATAGGCGGAAGCAGACATTGCTTTGGCTATTTTTTGTCCCAAATGCAAAGATAAACACCCACTAAGGGAATGCCTGTTGGACAAAATGCCAATTTGCACCCTTTGTGAGAAGGATCATGAAACAAAACAATGCCCTTCTTTACCAGGAATAAAATGGCAGCATTACAACCAACCGAAGAAGAAACTGAAGCAGTCTATCTGTTGACACAAAGAAGGCAATGGAAACCACGAGGACAAGGTATGAACTCTAATATGCCATTTACATCTTCTAATCATTGGAACAATTATCCTTCTTTTAATCAAGCAAATTACCCACCCTTTAACCCAATGCAATACCTGCCCTTCAATCAAATGAATTACGCACCCATGCAGCAAACAAACCCTCCCTTTGTAAACCCAGCAATGTGGACTCCTTGGCCTCCACAACAACAATCTTACTTTAACCAATGGGATCCAAATTGGATGGGTCAACAACTCTCGTTTCCAAATCAATTTCCTCAGTTTCAGCAATCACTCCCTCTACCATCAGGTACTCCACCAAATAATCAAATGATGAAACCCCAGCTACCTGTACAACCTAACCCTAACCCCAATAATAAAGTTGTGTAAGTTATTGATATTCAAAACCAGCCTATACTTCATGTTTTCCCTGCACAGTGTAATGATATTCATTTACGATCTGGGAAGATAGTTGAACCTATTATTGATGATGTTACCTCTTCTAATTCTGATAAAGAAGAGACAGAGAAAAATGACTCGCGTAAGGAAGTACAACCATCCTCTAGTAAGGGTGCTGAAACGGTAGAACCACCATTCCCTGAATGTTTAGCTTTGACTAAAACGCTTGAGCCACCTGATTTCAATATTTTAGGGGAATTACAGAATCTTTATGTTAAAATTCCACTTTTACAAGCACTAAGAGATGTACCAATTTATGCCAAAACTATGAGAGATATTTGTGTTAAGAAACCCGATAGGAAAGCTAAAGATCCCCTTACAATTCATGTTATGGGTGATCTATCTGCCTTAATGACTAGTAAAGCCCCTCCTGTTAAATATGGTGATCCTAGCCATCCTACAGTTACAGTACAATTCGGAAAAGCAATCATTCTGAGAGTTTTGATAGATTTAGGTGCTGTTATAAATATTATGACTCTTGAAACCTCACAACTATTACAGCTAAAGCATGTAATCAGAGAGAGACCAACCATTCTAGAGTTAGTTGACTGTTCTATAATCAAACCAGAAGGAGTCATTGAATACCTAAGCACATTAATTGAATCCTGGAATTACCTAGCTAACTTTGTGGTATTATAGACTAAAACAAAGTTGGGGGGATATCCCCTAATTCTGGGAAGGCCCTGGTTGGCTACAGTCGATGCCTTTATCTGCTGTAGATTTGGTTCAATGACAATTTCTAATGGATATGAAACCAAGCAACTTACTTTCTACCCTCACGCCACACCTATAATAATTATGTATGGTTGGAATATGATGATAATGCTACTCAACCTATTTTGACTATTGGACAAGCTCTAAGCCTTAAAGATACCACTAAGGATGAAGTAATTAATAATTTTATTTTGAACCTTCCTCGGTGACTTCTGAAACACATAATCAGTTGGCTGCAATTTTGAAATCTGATACCCAGGAAAATATTAAATCTGAAGATCTACATCAAACATCAACTACCATCTCCTCTAAAAGCATAACAGTAGAAATTGAACCTGGCAAGACATTGAACATAAACCCAAACTTAACAGATGCTGAAACACAACAGTTAATGAAGTTACTTCTCAAAAATAAGGAAGCATTCACATGGGACTATACAAATATGAAGGGAATCTCTCCTGAATTATGTACTCATCGCATCTACATCAAGGAGGGTTGTCAACCAATCTGTCAACCCCAGCGATGAATGAATCCTAATTTAAGGGAAATTGTCAAAGAGGAACTTCAAAAATTGTTTAATGTAGGGTTTATATATCCCATATATAACAGTGCATGGGTTTCTCCATTGATAATAGTCCCTATGAAAAATGGGAAATGGAGAGTGTGTGTAGATTATAGAGCCTTAAATAAAGCCACTCAGAAGGATCACTTTCCCTTGCCATTCATTGATCAGGTGTTAGATAGTTTGTCAGGGAAGAAATTCTTCTCCTTTTTAGATGGTTTTAGTGGGTATAATCAAATCAAAATTGCACCCCAAGACCAAGATAAGACCACTTTTACTAGTCCCTGGGGAACTTTTTCCTATAGAGTACTCCCATTTGGACTATGTAATGCACCACCAACCTTCCAAAGAGCATTTATAGGAATCTTCTCTAATATGCTTAATGACTCTATGGAGATATTTATGGATGAATTTACCCCTTATGGTGTGTCTTTTGAAGATACATTACAAATCCTTGAAAGTACTTAAATGTTGTGTACAAGCTCACCTTTCCTTAAGTACTGAAAAATTTCATATGATTATGAATGAAGGAATTGTACTTGGGCACTTTATTTCATTTCAAGGAATTCAGGTAGATCCATCCAAAATATAGATAATTCTGAACCTTCCTATTCCAGAACACAAACTTACGTGAGAAGTTTTTTAGGACATGCAGGATACTAGAGAAGATTTATGAAAAAAAATTCCATAATAGATTCTCCTTTGTTTGTGTTACTTATGAAAAATGTTGAATTCAAGTGGACTGATCTTTGCCATAAAGCATTTGATGAACTCAAGCATCAGTTATCTACAACTCCTATTTTGAGGGGACCTGATTGGGCACTTCCCTTCCATATATCCTCTGATGCTTCAGATACTGCAATTGGAGATGTCTAGGGACAAGAGGAGAACCATCTTGCTTATGCTATCTACTTCAATAGTAAGAATATGACCCTTGCTGAGCTTAATTACACAGTTACTGAAAAGGAATTTCTAGCGGTCATTTACGCCATTCATAAATTTCGACATTACATTACTGGTTACTCTACTTTTGTCCATACTAACCACTTGGCTATTAAGTATTTAATGAACAAATATGTCACAAATGCTAGAGTCACCAGGTGGTTATTGTTATTATAAGAGTTTGATATTACAATTGTAGATTGACCAGGTAAAGAAAATGTAGTAGTTGATTTCCTTTCTTAGTTAAAAGCTGATGATAATACTCCAGTAGATGATTCCTTTCCTGATGAATATTTATTTGAAGTATCTGCTCACTCACCTTGGTATGCAGACATTGCCAATTATCTAATTGTAGGGAAGTTACCATCACACCTATCACATCGAGAGAAGAGAAAGATCGTTCAACAAAGTGCTCAGTATAGCTGGATAAGTGGGTGTCTTTTCTATACAAGACTTGATCATGAAATCCGAAGATGCATTAGAGAAGATGAGGTTTATGATATACTGAAAGCTTGTCATGATGGCCCTTGCGGAGGGCATTTTGTTGATAACCAAACGGCACATAAAATTCTCAGGATGGGTTATTATTGGCCCTCACTTTTCAAGGATGCAAAGAAATATGTTCAGGCCTGCGATAGCTATCAGAGAATGGGCCAACCTAATCATAGAGATGAAATTCCATTGAATGCCCAGGTAATACTTGAACCATTTGAAAGATGGGCCTTAGTCTTTGTAGGGCCCATTAATCCTCCATCCAATCAAAAAGTCTATATATTGATTTGCACAAATTATATGACTAAATGGGTGGAGGCTAAAGCACTCCTTAGAGCTAATGAAGAAGTTGTTTTAGCTTTCCTATTTGAAGAAATATTTGTTAGATTTGGAGTGCCTAGAGAGCTAGTTACTGATGGAGGACCTCCTTTCAATTCTCATGGTTTTGAGCCACCCTTCAAAAATATCATATTCATCATAGAATGACTACACCATAGCACCCACAAGCCAATGGATAGGTGGAAAGTACAAACAAAGTTATAGAATCCATCCTAACAAAAACAGTGAAGGAAAATAGGAAGGATTGGTCTTAAAGGCTCCCTGAAGCACTATGGGCTTACAGAACTACCTGGAGACATACTACAGGATTTTCCCCCCTATGAATTGGTTTATGGTAAAAGTGTTGTTTTTCCTGTGGAATTTGAAATTAAAACCTTAAGAACTGCTTTAGCTATTAACCTTGATTTGACTGATGCACAGACAGTCAAGTTGCAGCATCTTCAGGAATTGGATGAAAAGAGATTAGATGCCATTCATCAAACAACTATGATCCAACAACAAAGAAAAAGATGGCATGATAAAATCATCAAACATAAGCAGTTCCAAAAAGGTAATTGGGCTTTATTGTATGATTCTCGGTTTGAAAATTTTCAAGGGAAACTACGTACAAGATGGTTGGGACCTTATGAAATAGATACTTTTTTTCCCAATGGAACAGTAAGGGTCCTAACAATTGATGACTCTAGAACACCATTATTAGTAAATGGTCATTGACTTTATCTGTACTAGCGACCCATTTCCAAAGAGGATTTTAAGACCACTAGCATGGCAGATTCACATTATCTCTTTTTGGGGAAGTCTTCTGCCCCTCATTGCATTTAATTTCTGCATTGTATTTTTAGCATTAGATTAGATTTTCTTTTTAACTAGTAATCCCTGTCAAGGGTTGGCATGTTACAATTGATTAGTTTGCAGATTCTAGGGAAGGCTTACTGGAAAGGACAATCTTACAAGCAGATCCAAGCTTCATCTCATGAAGCATTGTTTATCTTAATCCATCCATAGCTTATTTCCCCATCCCCAGTAACATTTACATCCTTAATTCCATTCAATTATTTTCCCCATTTTCCCATCATTCTTCAGCAACATTTTCCTTATTTTTCCCATTGCTGAAATAGCATTCTTCAACAACATTTTCCTTATTTTTCCCATTGCTGAAACAACATTCTTCAACAACATTTTCCTTATTTTTCCCATTGTTAAAACAACAATCTTCAGCAACATTCTCCCTATCTTCCCATTCGTCAAACAATATTCTTCAGCAACATTTTCCCTATCTCTCCTGTTGCTGAAACACCACCCATTACCCATTTCTCTGTTGCTGAAACACCAATTCTTTTCAAAGACATCACCATATAGCACTTTCCGTCATGAAAATCACTTTCTTCCATTTTTTTATATGCTAATTCTATCCTTTCATTGGCTTCTCCTATGATTATACAGACCTCTAATGAATTCTCCCTCATGTTGTAAAAGCTTCTTCCATGGCTATTGATGATCTATTATGAACCAGCACTATATTTTTTCGGAATATGAATTAAAGGTAAATATGAGGTATGTAAATATTATGTGTAAGTATTAGTAAACTATGGTTAAATGAGAAGATTATGTTCATTATTACCACAATCCCCATACATTTAAAGCCATTATTTCAGCTGTAGTTGGGGGAAATACCAATATTATACACCATCATTTCACAGCAAGCCAATTACCGTCATTTTTCCTACCCACTACCCCGCCTTATCACCTCGACTCTATGTTGTTACTTCATGTTCTCATTCACAAAATTTACTTGGTTTGAAGTGTGGTAACTCAGTTTTTGACTGTGCATTTTACCAAAGCTGGTTAAATATGGGAGGACCCGCTATTTGACATGATCCTAGCTTGATAGCTCTACTTGAATTACATCCAAAGGTATATCAGATTTTTCAGCAAGCAAGCTGGGTAGGATACTTTCAGAGGCTTCAGGGATTCTATCCACAACAGGTCCTTGAATTTTCACGAAATCTACAGGAAGATCATTCTATTATTCAGGGAGTTCGAATTCCGGTATCAGAGGATGACATAGCACAAGTTTCAAGTCTGTTGGTCACTGGCATTCAATAGTTTAGTCGCAAGCATATCATTTTGAATGCACAATAGGACTTTCTCCTGCCAGGAGAACAAGTTGAGCCCAAAGGCTAGGGTGTCCAACTTCACTCATTACCACCTATGTGGCCGAAGGTTGCTGAAGTCATCAAGCATTACCTCACTTGCGAAGGTCACTACCAGGTAGTCTATCAGCATGATTTTTCCTTGTTAAATCATTTGAGGCATGGTAGACTATTAAATATCCCTTATTATTTACTTGGGTGTCTAAAAAATATGTCACATTACTACAGACAGGTAAAATTCCCACTCCTTTCCCTCACCCGTCACTGTCTTGTTCAGCTACTAATTTAAAGAGGTTTTGCTCAACAAAACCCTCCTCTCAATAATCCACCACTAGACCTTGAGCAAGCCGCTGAAAATCCTTAAGAAATTCTTGAAAATCCCCACAATCAACAACCAGAGAGCATTCCCGACCCTCTAGAAATTCCACCAGCAAAGTCAATTAATCCAATTGACCCTCCCACCATATCAACTCCATCTCGCAATTTAGCAGAATCATCTAATCCTACCGTTCATATCCATAGCGACGATTCTGAAGATAATCTTCCCCTCTTTATGCTAAAAGGAAAAAGGCAAACTAAGACTATTTTCCAATCAAAAAGATGAATGAGGGCTTCAACTAAAGCAGCTAACATTTCTGATATCCCTCTCCCTCAGAAAAACCCCACTCATAAAAGGAAAATTACTACTCTCCCTGCCTTTTTACCCCAAAGACGAATGATGGCATCAACTGAAGTAGCAACAGTTGCCACTATCTTAAATTCTCAACCTATTCGTCTAAAACCCCATACCTCACCACAATCCCAAGACCCAAAATCTTTATCTGCCTCACCCTTGGGCACTGAAACACAAGAACCAGATGCCAAGGATTTTACAACATCATTCCTTTCAGAACAAGTAGCTGTCACACAAGAACCAGCTACTCATTCAGTAGCTACCACACAAGAACCAGTTGCTGATATATAAAATCCAGATGCCCAGGATGCTGCACATCAAGTATTTGTCGCAGAAGAACCAACTACTCATTTAGTAGCTGCCACACAAGAACCAGCTACTCATTCAGTAGCTGCCACACAAGAACTAGTTGCTGATATACAAAATCCAGATGCCCAGGATGTTGCACATCAAGTAGCTGTCACAAAAGAACCAACTATTCATTCAGTAGCTACCACACAAGAACCAGCTACTAATCTACAAAATCCAGATACCTAGGATGTTGCACATCATGCAGCTATCACACAAGAACCAGTTGCTGATATACAGAATCCAGATACCCAGGATGTCGCACATCATGCAGCTGTCACACAAGAACCAGCTGTTGATATACAGAATCTAGATGCCCAAGATGTTGCACATCATGTAGCTGTTACACAAGAACCAACTACTCATTCAGTAGCTACCACACAAGAACCACCTACTGAGACTGTGACTCTTACACAAAGCCCAGTCACCCTAGCTCCCTTTTACAGGAAAACAAGTTTCTAATCAGAACTCGAAGTTTATAAGTAGGAATTGGTAATGGTAAGGGAAGCCTGCGACAAAGAGCTTAATTTGTGCACTTTAGCTCATGTATCATCCATGGCCGGCAAAAATATAGAGAAAGATCAGTGTAAGGAATGTATGTCTAGCTAATGCGGTAACATTTATCATCAAGCAGGGTATAAAGTAGTTGAAATCCCATTTCCTGGAGCCTCCCCTCCATTGACTTTTTTTGGAATCAAAGAGGAACACCCTACTTCACACAAGAACCAGCAGGGCCTTCAAATTTTTTCGAAAAGGAAGCTAAACCACAAATGCTTCAGCCTACTGTAACTGTTAAAGCTGAAAATCCAGGGATGCGTGAACACACTAGGCAACTACAAGCAACAGTGCTACAAGACTATCAACACTTTGTTAAAACCAGGGGAGCTATTGCCTTGAAGGAAAACAACTTATTCTGGCAATAGTCCTCTAAGGAAAGATAGGATTATCACCCCTTCATTCCTCCTAATGTTGAAGTAGCAATCTCAAGGGTACTTGATTATATCAGATGTGTTCAGCAATGTGATGAAAATTGGATAGGGTATCATTTTCGTTTTCCTCTTCTATGGATGCCAACACAAGAATACGAGGCTCATTACAAGTTGACTAAAAAGGAAGAAGTGGCAGCATGGCAGAGGCTGTAAAACATGTAAGGGTTCAGAGATCTCACTGACAGTACCTCCTATAGTTATTGCTTAAGTAATTTGCACTCTAAATCCCAGTACTCAGACTCAGATTCAGAGTGAAGTTGCATGAGGACATGCAAAATTTTCAGTTGGGGGGATGTTAGGACCGTACATTGTACCTTTTTGCTCATATATTTTGCTATCATTCCATCCTTTTTCAATCCATATTTAAAGTCTATGTTATTACTTTAATCCATTTTCCAAAGGTATATAACATTTCTTATCTTTACTATATGTTTAATTTGTTTTACATATAATTTTACATTAATTTCATAATTAACCATCGACCAGAAATATATAGTTTCTAAAATAGCCCGTGATTCGCATTCTAAATTCGGTAGCAACAAGAAGAGATCATCTAAGAAGCTGTTACATTGGCCGCAACAACTACATTCCAAAATCGGCGCTGTCACAACCATTGTAACAACATTTTTCTAATGGAAGCACTAATTATTCTATTTTAGCATATCGAGATTTATAATGTAATTAATGTATAATAGATGTCTCCTCTTTAAAAAGAGGAGACATCAACATTAGAAGGGGGGAGACTATGAGAAGGTCTAGCTGAAAAGAAAAGGGACTTAAATCTTCTTGTAACATGATACATTGAGAGATGAATACAATATCATTTTGAGCACTCCTTTTTAGTTCCTTTTTCTGGGGAATCTTGTGAGAAGGAAAGGGACCACCTTCATCACAAGATTCAACCATTAATTTCCGTGGTGTGTTAAGTGTTATTATTTTGCATTCATGCCTTGTTAAACTCTGTTTGCTGAAATTACTTATGCATTATTCGAATTCTGTATTTACTGATTGATACTTTGTTTCTATTTAACTATTGCATTGCTTTCATAAATTCATTCATTGGTAATCAGTTATTGTTTTAATTGGTGATCTAGTTTTTAGAGTGAGTTTGTGAAGCATGGTAGTCAGAAACAGGTGCTGAAGATTCCTGCTTGAGGAATAAGGTCCTGTTCTCTGTTATAGCACAATTAGTCTTTTCCTCTGCAGATTGGTTTCTTTTCCGAGATTGTTCTTTTTAATGTAATCTAGGATTCTTTCGATAATTGTCTATGATAGAAGATTTTTCCTATTGTATCTCAGAGTAGAACTTTAGATTGTTAAAACAAGGTATGATTGTTACTACAACCTTTCATTGCTTTTTGGATTGAGCATATATAGTGTGTGTTTTCCTTTGAAACAAACAGACTTCCCTAGGTTGACAATTCATGTAGCACTTGGTTGTTTAAATTAATAAGCAATTAAAGTGACCAACACCAATAGATGCATATATAAACACATATGAATGGCTAGCTACAGGTAGTAAATGAAGCTTGCAAATCTAATTTATCAATGCAGAGATAAGATGATAGTTATCTGGCATTAGACACAAAAGAAACATGAACAACCTGTTCAATTGCAATCTTGGAATAGAAGAGAAAATGAACATTGAACATATAACTGCAAAAGAAGCTTATATTTGCTAGAATGAAGATGATAAGCTTGAAGGAACAGAGTATCCACAATCTCCAGAAGTTGAACGCTTGTTACCTTGATTTTACAAATATTTATAGGCCTATTTACAATGCTCTCAAGCCTTCTGAGGCTTGAGAGGTCTTAATCTATCCCTCTATCTTGTTAACTGTTTGATGCCCTGACTAGGCAAGCATGGCTCAAAGGTTTCTTCTTCTGAAAAAATAGTAACCACATTGGGTTAGTTTGTTGTGTTGTCTGGGACCTCACTCATGCAAGCAATGCTCCATGATCGTTCTATTTGTTTGGATGAGCTGCACTGTCTGCTCCATGATCATTTATATTTTGGGCTGCATCGTGCTGTGGCTCCCTTTTTCCCTTTCCAGCCCCTATCTCCCGGAAACTATTTCCTAGCCTCTGTTATGTGGTGGAATGCATCTTCGAGCCTCTATGATCCCTTTGAAATGCAAATAATGACTGTTTTCTGTTTAATACAGAAAAATTTGCAACACTGTAAAAATCCCACCCATCTCTATTCTTCCAGACTTCAAATGTCCTTAGATATGACCTATTCATCTATCGGGTCCACCCTTAGGGTCGATATTGCAAGTCGCACATGGCCTGTTCCCTTGCTTCCTTTTGTATTCTGGAATGTGTTAAAAAACATGGGAAATACATTGAACATGGCTTCCTATGGACTTCAAATATTATATATTTCCCTTCTCAGACCCTTTCGGGTTTGGGTCTTCTCACATATCGAAGGTCCAAGGTTCCCTTTGTATTTCTTTGAAATGCGAAAAACTATGAAAATACATTGGAAATGGCCTTCCTGTGGACCTGAAAGAATACTTATAATGTCATCAAGTCTGGTTTGTCGGGCTGCAGTATGTGTATATGCCAGCTCCCATGTGTAGCTAATGTGATATAGCGATTAGATCAATCGCAATCGCATATCACTCATGCCAAAGGTCTTCCATATAACATGGCGTATGTCCCCACCGATTACGACCCTGTGACGCGATGTGGTTGTCAATCTGTGCGCTTGATCAATGGTCCACATTGTGTCACAGGGTTGCAATCGCTCTGCGCGCTTAATCTGCTTGCTTCCTTCGCCGATCTGATCATCGGATATCACTGATCGGGGGTGTCCTCCACCTAACCTTAAGTTCTCCTTTGTGTAGCTCCAATTTCAATTTTCTGCTTAGATTGATCTGAATTGGATCTTCAAACACTCTTACAGTTTCTTGAACTCTGTAAAACTCATACCAAAATGTCAAAGTGCTATGGATAAAGAGCTTATCAGAAATGACCTTTGGACAATGGAAATTTGTGGCCAGAAGGGAACAACGAGGACCCTCAGTCAAAGCACACTGACCATTGGCCCATGGAGATCATGCATGGATGCAAATTGGCAATCAAAAGCCTAGATCTAGCAATAGAGGCAGTTTCTGATGCGTGACAGGGAAAAACTCCCAGTGAAGGAAAGCCCTGAGCGCTCGGTCACGAGGAAAACAGGAAACCATGTGGAAACCATCAGAAGGCAAGTCCCACACCCAAAACCAACAGGATATCATGCGCACTTTAAGTGGTAAGCAGGTTTGGCTGAGTCCCACGTGATGCCATACATTGGGTAATGCATGTCCGATGGATGTGAGAGAAAACCACTTACATCACATGAGTAATGGTTGAGAAACTTACCCGCGCAATATAGATGGAGACCATAGGATCTGGAGGCTCCAGATCAATGGCAGAGAATCAACTCGATGGATGAATAGATTTGACAAGGAAATAGACTAAGGTACATGAGATTTGAGGTTCGGCATGACCGCTAACCTAGCAGAAGAATCAATTTCACGAGCAACCTTGGAGTAATAGAAATAATGACTGTTCAAAGAGAACTGACACTCAATTTGTGAGGAAACAAGTGGCCACCTCTCTGTGAAGCATTACACAACAATGATGATGCAGATTAGGGGAATTCCAACGGAAAGAGGCAGGTGATCTAGAGAGCTGGGAAGCGAAAACGAACAGTCAAGGAGCAGATTGGCTTTAAGCCATGAACAAACAAATTGCAGAGGGAATAGAAGTAGAGAAGCAGTAAAAGAAAGTAGAAAATAGAGAAGCCGAGCTAACCTATAGAGAAAAGGCAACATTGAGCAGACAGAACTGAGAGAGTCCGAGAGTCTGTGAACTCTAGACAAGGCTTGAGAGGTTCAAGCAACTCCTCTGTGTATACCTGTCATGTATTGGGTACCAAATTGGACTCATACCATTGAGACCAATTGGGTAAAAACTAAGTAAGGGGGAGTCTGTGTACTATAGAGGCTTGGGGAATCCAAGTACCACCCCACTAATCATCATCTGTTAAAGTGAGACTCAAATTGAGCTTCTTATTGTAAAAACTCTGCTTTAAGACACAATAGAAAAGGCCACCATTGAAGGCTGGACCAGGAGATGTAGCCCAAAAGGATTAGGTGAACTCCTTATTAAATTTGTTGTGTTTTGTATTTGCGTACTATGCTTCTTTTATTGTTTCAAGTGTTTGTGTATTTCGTAATCTTATCGATCTGTTGCTTAAAATAACATAGACACACCCCAGCACATAAGTCTGTAATACCTTCATTAATTTCCTGAGGTCATCTAAGGGTGATTTCAGATCAAGTAGTCTCAGAGCCCAAGGTTGTTTAAGGTTAGACAAGCTTGTGCTGGATTTTGTTGTTGAATGCTAACTAGATCAAAACTTAAATTAGGAGGAGAGTTGGTTGAGACTAACCCAGAAATTGGAAGGGTCTATCCTTGGAAGAAAATGTAAGAAGAAAGTCCCTTGGAACCAAATCCAAAATTTATGGATAGTTTCATGGCCATGAGGTCCATGGTAGAGGAAATGTATAGGGACTTTAGGAAACATAAAGATGAATATTCATTAGGCTCCAAACAAGATAAAGGAGAAGAAGAGTCACTCCTCCATGACCACTCAAAAGGTAAGGGGAAAGAAGAAAACTTCCTCACACCTCCTAAAAGCCCTCAACATAAAAAGAAGACATCTTTGATTAAATTAGATGTTAAATTTGATTTACTAATATATGATGGAAGGTTGAATGCGGAGTAGCTAGATGATTGGACCAGACAAATTGATGTTTTTTGCAAAGTGCAAAGTATCGACTCAGACAAGTGTAAGATTCAGCTGGCCAGCCTACACCTTGGAGGCACTACCTTGGTATGATGGGAAGTCAAGACCCAAGCTAACATGAAGAAACATGGTAAGTTTCTTTCCGTCTGGAGTGAATTTGTTTCTGCAATAAAAAAGAAGTTCTATCCACTAGCTTACATGCAGCAAGCCATGATGAGCTGGCAAACTCTTCGCCAATTGAAAGGGAAAAGTGTACATGGTTCCACCCAAGAATTTAGGAAAAGAGCTTTCATTCTAGGAATTTCATTAGACTCACCTGAGACTCTGTTGAAGTACATAGGTGGTCTACACAGCTACATGAGGCACACTATCCTCATGTTTAATCCCACTAGTATAGATGAGGTATTTGTTCAAGCTACGCATCTAGAAGCTAGAGGAAATAATGAGAACCAAGAAGTTGGGGGATCATCCAAACCCATTACAAGCAAGAATAAGGAGAAAAGAAAACAAAAATGGAAAGAGAGGATGGCCAACACTGCACAGAAAAACAAGTCTTCATGCACTCACTGTAAGAAGGATAGGCATGATGATGAACATTGTTGGATTCTACATCCAGAACTGAGACCTAAGAAGTTTGACGGCAAGAAGAAGAACATTGTTGCAGCTATTCAGAGAGATTTGGGGTTGGACTCAGGAGATGAAACAACCATTGCAGCCATAAGTATAAAAGGTAAAAATTCTGAAGCATCTACTAGTAATTCTGCACAATCTATTAATGATGAAGAAAATGAGAGAAAAAAGCATGAGCTTTTCCATATTCGAGTTATTTCCTAGCATCAAAAGATTGATACTTTGTTCAATAGTGGCTCACAAGTAAATTTAATTTCTGAAGCAATTGTAAAGAAGTTGGGATTACTGACTGTACCTCATGAGAAACCATACCCATTAGGTTGGTTAAGTGATAAAGCCCAACTACAAGTGACTAGACAATGTAAACTTAAGTTTTCTTTTGGGTCAGCATTTGTAGATGAGGTTGAGTTAGATATAGTTCCTCTTGATATATGTGGAATTGTTTTAGGAAGTCCTTACTTGCATGATAGAAAAGCTATTCTCTATAGAGCTAAAAAAAAGTATATACTCATTAAAGATGGAATCGAATACTTTGTAATGGCTCATAAGCTCAAGAATAATTGTACTCTCATAAACTCAGGGCAGATGAAATGAATTGTAAATTCCTAAAAAACAATTTTTACTGATGGTTGTAAAGGAAAAGAAACTTGATAAAACCAATGTATTTGAGGGCTATGATGCTAAACAGCAAGTTGATTTAGGAAAAGTTGTTTCGGAGTATGATATCTTGTTTCAATAACCTAAAGGTCTGCCACCCAAAAATGAAATAGTGCATGATATTAATTTGCAGCAAGATGTTCCATTGCCTAACATCGGAATGTACAGGTTGTCCGCTTTAGAGAATGCAGAAATCAAGAAGCAGGTGTAGGAGTTGCTTGAGAAGGGGTTCATCAGACCTAGCACATCACCATGTGGGTCTCCAATCGTTTTAGTGAAAAATAAAGATGGCTTGTGGAGAATGTGCATTGATTATCAAGCACTGAATAAGATAACAATCAAAAATCATTATCCCCTTCCTTGCATAGATGATCTATTAGATTAGTTAAAGGAAGCTGTTTATTTTTCCAAGCTAGACTTACATAGTGGATATCATCAAGTTAGAGTTGCAAAACAAGATGCATGGAAGACTTCTTTCAAAACAAAGCAGGGATTATATGAGTGGTTGGTTATGCCTTTTGGCTTAACTAACTCTCCTACTACTTTCATGAGAATAATGAATGATGTACTTAGACCTTTTCTTGATGATTTTTTTATTGTATATCTGGATGACATTCTTATATTTAGAAAAACATGGGAAGAACATTTAAAGCATGTTAAGTAGACATTAGATGTTTTGAAAAGAGAAAAAGTTCATGTTAAACTCTCAAAATGCGAATTTGGCAAAACATCTTTGAATTATTTGGGAAATATAGTAGCGGGTGGTGAATTGAAGATAGATCCCTCTAAGGTGGTAGTCATTGTAAACTGGCCTAAGCCCAAATCTGCTACAGAAGTTAGAAGCTTCTTAAGAGCAGCACACTATTGGAGAAGTTCATTTCTAATTTTTCCGTCATTGCAGCTCCTTACATGCTTTAATAGGATTGAATAAGGTGTTTCAGTGGGGAGGAAAATAGTAGAAAGCCTTTGACACCTTGAAAGAAAATATTAGTACAAAACCAATACTAGCACTACCTGATCTTCAAAGACCATTTGAGATCCAAATGGATGCCAGTGAATATTCCATGGGAGCAGTGTTGATACAGCAAGGTAAACCCATATGTTATCATTCTGAGACATTTAATTTTTTAGTAGTTAACTACCCCACATATGATAAAGAATTGTATGCATTAGTATAGAGTGTGAAAAAGTGGAAACATTACTTAATGGGCAAAGAGACAATTATGCATACTAATCATCAACCACTTCAATATATACACTCCCAAACTAAGTTGCAGCAATCAAAGCACTATAGATGGACAGGTTTTCTACAACAATTTCATTTAGTCATCAGATATAAAAAGGACATAAATAATAAAGTTGCAGATATGTTATCTAGACCAATTATAAATCCATCTACTATACTTAAGCATAACTCAGTATTGCATGATAGATACATTGAACAATATGCTCAAGATATAGATTTTAAAGATGTATATGCAACTTTAAGTCAAGGCAAACAAATAGAATAATTCGATTATCATGTTAAGGAACGACTCTTGTATCATTGTGGGAAGCTATGCATTCCAGAAACTGAAAGAGTAAAGATAATTTGAGAAGCACACACTTCTCTAATATCAGGTCACTTTGGGGTAAGTAAAATGGTTGCACAGCTGCAAAGATTTTGTTATTGGCCAAAAATGAATGAGACAGTTTCTAGATATGTAAGAGGGTGTACCATGTTTGCTAAAAGCAAGCCCAACAATAGAAAACTAGGCTTGTACACTCCACTGCCAGTTCCTTCTCATCCTTGGGAAAGTGTTTCCATGGACTTTGTTGGAGGATTGCCTAAATCTAGGAAAGGTCATGAATATTTATATGTTTTTGTGGATAGGTTCAACAAAATGTGTATTTTGATACCTTGTAACAAACAAATTACAACTGAACAAACTGCAAAGTTGTTCCTTCAACATGTATGGGTTCATTTTGGATTACCCACTTCCATTGTATCCAATTGAGACACCCAATTTTTTGGGAAGTTTTGGTCGAGTCTGTGGGAATTGATGGACACCAAACTGAAGAAAAGCACAACTTTTGATCCATAAACAGATGGCCAAACAGAAGTATTCAGTAGGATAGTGATCCAGTTGCTCAGAGGCTATTGTAGCAAGCATCCCAAACTTTGGGATGAACATTTGTGTTATGTGCAGCATGCTTACAACCGAGAAAAACATTCTTCTACATAGAGATCTCCTTTTGAGACTTTTTTTGGTTTCACACAAAGGTCTCCCTTGGATTTTGTCTTTGATAAAAACATAATAGTTGATGGACACAATGATGTGGACAAGGCAACCAAGTTCATTGAAAAAATCCAAGAGATTCCCCAAGCAGTATAGGAACAACTAGAAAAGAGCCAAGCCAAATACAAGGCAAGGCATGAAAAGCATCAGAGGGAGCATAGTTTCCAAGTTGTTGATCAAGTCTGGTTGTATATCAGCAAGGAAAAAATGCAAGGTGAAGGTAGAAAGCTGAAGCCAATAAGGTATGGACCTTCCAAGATACTTGAGAAAATTGGTGAGAATGCTTTTCACCTTGATTTACTAGCTTACATGCACTTCTACTCAGTCGTTAATGCAGACAACTTGAGACTATTTGAACCTTCATTGTTTGAAGGTCCCGAAGAGTAGTGTCAATTTCCATATATTGATGATCTGTTACCTGAATATCTCAATGAATTGTAGGAAGACAGTTCTGGATAGGAAGGTGAGGACAATGTGTAGGGGAGATGTTGAGTACCTCAAGATTGGACTCAAGGGTTCAAAGCCAAGCAGTGAAAAATGGATAGAGATTGGACAAGTGAGACAACTATACCCTCACTTAGTTGATGCTTGAAAACCAACTTTTGGTGGTCCAAAAACTTTTTTAGTGGGAAGGCTATGATTTGAATTGGATCCTCAAAAACTCTTACTGTTTCCTGAACTCTGTAAAACTCATACCAAAATTTCAAAGTGCTATGGATAATGAGCTTATCAGAAATGACCTCTGGACAATGGCAATTTGTGGCCAGCACGGAACAATGAGGACCCTTGGTCAAAGCACACTGACTGTTGGCCCATCGAGACTGCACATGGATGCAAATTGTCAATCGGAAGCCCAGATCTAGAAACAAAGGTAGTTTCTAATACACAATTAGCGCAAAGTGCTAATCACGTATCGCAGGGCAAAAATCTCAGTGAAGGAAAGCCCCAAGCGCTCGGTGATGAGGAAAATAGGAGACCATGCAGAAACCATTAGAAGGCGGGTCCTGGGCCCAAAACTGGCAGGAAATCGCATGCACTTCAAGTGGTAAGCGGGTTTGGCCGAGTCCCGCATGATGCCATACGTTGGGTGACGCATGTCTAGTGGATGTGAGAGAAAACTGCTTACATCGCGTGAGTAACGGTCAAGCAACTTACTTGCGCGATATAGATGGAGACCGTAGGATCTGGATGCTCCAAATCAATGGTAGAGAATCAACCCAATGGATGATTGGATTTGACAGGGAAATAGACTGAGGTATATGAGATTTGAGGTCTAGCATGACCGTTGAGCTGGTAGAAGTATCAGTTTCGTGGGAAACCTTGGAGTAACGGAAGTAACGACCATTCAAAGAGAACTGACACTCAGTTCGTGAGGAAATAGGTGGCCTCTCTGTGAAGGGTTACATAAAAATGATGATGCAGAGCAGGGGAATTCCAGTGGACAGAGGTAGGTGATCCAGAGAGTCGGGAAGCGGAAATGAATAGTCAGGGGGCAGATTGGATTTAAGCCACGAACAGACAAATTGCAAAGGGAACAAAAGTAGAGAAGCAGTAAAAGAAAGTAGAAAACAGAGAAGTTGAGCTTACTTGTAGAGAAAAAGTAGCATCGAGTAGACAGAACCGAGAGAGTCTGAGAGTCTGTGAACTCTAGAGAAGGCTTGAGAGGTTCAAGCAACTCCTCTATGTATATGTGTCAGGTATTGAGTACCAAATTGGACTCATACCACTGAGACCAGTTGTGGTCAAGACTCAGTAAGGGGGAGCCTATGTCCTCTAGAGGCTTGGGGAATCCATGTACCACGCTACTGATCATCATCTGTTAAAGTGAGACTCAAATTGAGCTCCTTATTGTAAGAACTTTGCTTTAAGACACAATAGAAAAGGCCACCACTAAAGTGTTGAAAATAATACTGAGAGGGGGGTGTGAATCAGTATTATCAAGCCAAATAATCCCTTTTCAAAATCAGAAGATATACGCTACTTCAATTAGTCAAACCCGCGTATATATGCAATTATATAGAAGTAAACCTACGTATACAGTGTAAACTTATGATTTACTTTATCTTTCAGATATTGATTATTAATCTGTGTATCTGTGTGAAATAAACAGTAACCAGGCTAGTAAAAATAGAAGACAGAAGACAGTCACACACACAAGAACACAATATAGAAGGTGGAAACCCAATGTGGGTGAAAACCACTTGCTGCAATTCATCTCTATCTTCCTTTAATTAGAAACTACTTTTTACAAAGTACTGGTGCAGTCCTTTACCAGTACGCGGGCTACAACCTGCAGAGAGCTACAACCCTCTCTCATTTTCTAGGTTCTCCTGGAAGGGAGCTACAACCCCCTTAGCTCTTGTACTAGCCAAGATACTAGTACGTAGGTGCTGGCCTATTGAAGGCTACAACCTTCTCTTTCTTCCAGGGACCACATTTCATAAATTTTCGGACTGGATCCATGAACATCAATCAAAATTTCTGCTTCAACCAAACTCCTTTTCAACCGAACAAACTGATTCACAATTAACACTTCTCTGATAGCTGTACCCAGAACACAGTAACAACAACCATATACCAAATTCTGAACCCAGAACACTGCAGCAACACAAAGAGGGAGCTATATCACAATAAAATACACATACGCTACTAAACAACCTGAAACGTACGTGTATACGCTCCTGTATGTCGAGCAACCTACATATACGCAGTTTGCCTTTGCTGAACCTGCGTGTATATGCGCCTTAGTTTCACTGAACCTGCATATAGATCTATAAAGGATAATTCACTCTTTCAAACAGTAAGATACTAATTAACCCAAATTATCAGATTTATAGATCAAGCGTGCGCCTCACAGAACAGATCAAAATCATACAAAGATACTATCATTCAAGCTTTAAAGATTATGACCCATCAATAGATCTTATCCTTCTTTATGCGCTAAGGTTCCTCCTTCATTTAGATCCATATCTGCACCATAACCCCAATCACAAAAGTTTCAGATCTAGCACGAGTTAGATATTCAATTGATTCCAAAGATGCCTTGCCAAATGATCTCCTTCCTCCTTTTATAGTCTTAGGCCTTTCTCAATACCATGGGCCCAATACTTTGGGATCAATCCTTCTGACAAGATACCATGGTCCAAAACCATAGGTTCAAATACCAAGGACTAACTACCACAGACCAAAGGTAAGTTTTCCAACATATACGCGCTTTTCCTTGCATGAAAGTGCATGTATATGCATACGCGCCTTCGAAACATTCAACCTGCATGTATACGCGACTTTGTCTAGATGAACCTGCGTATATGACTTTTCCTTCATGCTGAAAGCCTGAACTCAGATCTGTCACCAGATAGAGTTGCCATCCAGAACAACACCTGTGCCATAGCTCACACTTGTACCATAATGCCAACATAAAGGCTAGACTAGGAGACATAGCCAAGGAGGATTGGGTGAACTCCTTATTTAATTTGTTGTGTTTTGTATTTGCTTATGTTGTTTCAAGTGTTTGTGTATTTCACAATCTTATCGATCCTTTGCTTAGAATAACATAGACATGCCTCAGCACATGAGTCTGTAATACCTTATTTAATTTCCTAAGGTCATCTACGGGTGATTTCCCTTCTCGGACCCTTTCGGGTCTGAGTCTTGTCACATATCGCAAGTCCAAGGTTCCCTTTGTATTTCTTTGAAATATGAAAAACTGCAAAAATAAATTGGAAATGGCCTTCCTGCGGACCTGAAATATTATGGAATAATACTTATAATGTTGTCGGGTCTGGTTCGTCAGGCCGCACTATGTGTATATTCTAGCTCCCATGTGTAGGTGATGCGATATAGTGATGCGATCATTCGCAATCGCATGTCTCTCATCCCAGAGGTCTTCCATATAACATGGCATATGTCCCTACTGATTACAACCCTACGACGCAATGTGGGCTATCGATCTGTGCGTTTGATCGACGGTCAACATGAATCACTGATTGCCATCTCTCTACATGCTTAATCTGACTGCTTCCTTCGCCGATTGCGATTCGCCGATCTGATCATCGAATATTGCTGATCGGGGGTGTCCTCCTCTCTGTAGCGCTGATTGCAATTTGCTACTTAGATCTGGGCCGTTAATCGGCAAGATCTAACGGCTACAGTGCATTGCACTGTTTATGCCTGCGAGAATGGTTTTCACTATTTTTTGAGTGTTTTAGCCTCCCGATAGTGCTTTGCCACCATGCTAAGGGTTCTTGGCATGTCCAGGTTTTGATTTTTGAATGATCCTTAAGCGAATTTCGAAGCCTTTAGTAGTGTTTTGGATCCATTTTTGGGCCAAATGCTTCCAAGGCTAACACTAGCTCCTTCTAGTGACAAAATCCTCCCTGTGAGGTTTCAAGAATCACATATCAATGCCCTTCCTATAAAAACAACATCAAACCTTCCTCCTAGTGTTCCATTGGCCATGGATTCTATTTTGCAATGAAAATAAAAACTGGAAAAGACATATTTACAATACTATTATAGACATATTTGGGCACATCAACCCCAAACTTATATATTGATAAACTAGGGCTCATCAACCCCTAAAAGAGTTGTTTCATGCCCTAAAGGAACATAGTCATCTAAATACATCATTCCCCAAAAGTTCCACCTGAGAAACCATCTAGAAATGGCCTAAATTAAACCATACTGACTGCTCCATTGGCAAAGTATGATGCATACTGAGTGGTACACTGCCAGGGTGCGATGCATACTAATTAGGCCTTCTATAGGGTGCGATGGGCGAGGATGGACAAATGTCTGAGATAGTTTGCTAGGTGGCTGCTCATGGAATCTTCTAGAAACTTTTCCTATGCCACTTGCCTCTTAGAATTCGCCCTAAGATGAATAAGGGATCTAAGAAATCTCCAAGTGGAACCAATTGTAACAAGTGCAATGACACTAATCAAATCCCATGGATGACTCACACCGTTGCACACATCTATATACGGATCTCCAATTCAAGAGATCTAAAGGCTGGAATACTGTGAACTGCAAGGAAGGAGCATTGTATTGTTGGTGTGATCTTGTTATTTCATGAGGTGAAGAAGGATTGAAGCTGGGAGGATGATGCTAGATCAGACAACTGGGTTGTAATTCTCCCTTCTATTAATAAATTTCTTCAAGTTTTCTTCCATATGATTGTGCAATTGTGAATGTTATCATTTGTGAATGCTATCATTTTTTCATTATATATCTGATTTTGTAATGTTTATGTTGTAATAGATCACGATGCTTTGACGGTTCTTTATCACTGTACTTGTGCAGTTACTCTCCAAGCATGTTAAGTACGGGAGGAGTTGCAGGATCTGTCAACTGGGAGAGAGAGCAAGCAAGGGATTAAGCAGAAGTTCCAGGTTGGTTCCATTATCTTTCTCTTATCTATTACACATAGAAGAAATCATTGAATTTCTTTAAACTTTTGTTTCTAGGGTAGCTACCAAACCTAGAGGGCTAGCATTCTTTAGGAATACTAGTTTTCCCAGAAACAAATTGGCGACTCTGCTGGGGAAGAACAGATGTTTGTTTGTTGTTATTGTTTGTTTTATAAACTATAGACAGAGTCTAAAGTCAGCTAGGTCACCTTCGAACTGATCTTGCTCTACAATTGAATAGTAGATGAATGTTGCTTTAGTCAATCTCTAGTTTAGTTTATGAATTAAACATTTGACTTACAAGCACATCTAAATGCCCTTTTGGTAGCTCAGTAACCTCTCAATACATTCCTTCATACTTTGCTCTTTATTGTTCATCAAAGCTTAGCTTAACTCATTGAAAACAACTTCACATCTGAGCCAAAACCCATTTCAGTTGTGCTCCCTAGACCATCACATTGTCTTCCACTGTAACTCAGTATGAATCGCACCTCCTAAGTGTAGTAAGTGCGATGTGTCTCTATTTCTGTGAAGCCCAGGTGTGATGACTGACTAAACTCTTTTTCCATTCTAGAAATTGAGGGTTTTTTGACCTTGTTTTCAGTTTTGTTTAATTGTTTTGTTGCAAATGAACCATGCCTCCTAACTGAAGCCTACTTGCATCACATAGATCAACCTCAATTACATTAGGATTAGTGAATGTTTTTTTGTGTGTTTGTTCATCATTTACAATACCTTGTCAAAAAATTGTTTAAATCGATTTGTCGCTTTGATACAAAAGTGTAGTAATTGTTGTTTTGCGTCAAAAAGAGAAGTGTTGTGAATTCTTCCTTCCATTGATAAATTGATTGAACTTTTCTTCATGTTTTTTGGTTTGATTTGTTTATATTTGAAGTGTCAAAAGCATTTTTTTTCAAAGTTGAAAAGTGTCGTTGAGTCTTCCTTTCTCCTTTGAAGAAGAAATTGTTGAAAATGTCATTTTGAATGAAATATTTCAAATCTTTACTGCATTTTGTTTTCCTTATTGGCATTTTTCACATTAAGGAGAATGAAAACAAATACATGCATTTGCATTTAGCAGTTGTATATTTTTGTGTGAAAATATGATTTAGGGAAATGCACTAGGGTGTGCTCTTTGCTCTTTGCTCTTTGCATTGTTATTTTCTTTCCCTAGTAGCTATGATCTTCATTTCTCAAAATAAACAACGATTGTTTATCATTGTAGATTGCATTTTAGGAATTTCAAATCATCATCATGCAGTGAACTATTGAAAGGAAAACTCTAAAAAATATCAACTTTAAAATAAATTTCAATGAACCTAACAACGCTTTGGAACTCAATGCAACATATCTAGAGTTCTAGGCTAGAGACGTGTTCCAGCATCATTAAAACTAGTCACTGTCGTTTTCATTGAAGGTTGGGTGATTCCTCCTCCTTGATACGACAAGTGCTAGCACAAACTTGTGCTCCCCGTATCATCGCGTATATATTGGGAGAAAATAATAGGCTTATATCCTTTATCCATAGGAAGCTGAGTCTGCAGCCTTATTGATCGCAATGCACTGAACATAGCATTCAGGAAGATTGACTACCGTACATAAGTCCTTGGAAATTTCTCTTTAATTTATCACCAAGATGTATATTGTAGTCTTGTGATTGGTTTGGTAATCCCTCTATCTAGATTTTCTAGAGTAGTCACCTTCGTTCCTTTTCAACTCTTTAAAAGAAAAGGTCCATCTGAGCACTTGTCCTTTCAGGCTCATTAAAAATCGAAGGAGACTAGGGTCATCTTTAGCTTTTTCTCAACTCTTAAAAACTGAAAAATAAAAGTTGTGTCAAAGCGTCCTTAAAATTAATTGAATTCGAAATAACATCATTTTCCCCTTAATTTTGAGTTGATCAAGTAATCTGCAATCATGGAAGAAAGTCAATCAAAACACCATTGTTCACAGAGACTAGCGAGTCAACCATCTTTGGCTTCGGAAGCGAAGCCAATCTATACAAAGTGGTCTCGTTTAACTGAGTCCAATTCATTTGGTTTATTTGAAGCTTTTGTTTCAACATCGTGAGAGACTATAGTTACTTTGATTATTTCTGGTACATCTGCCTTAAGAGAAGACGTTTCGTAGTTACAAGAGGACATTAGAACGGATCCTACTATAATGGTAGACACTTCTGTACCTGAAACAACTCCATCTAGAGTTGATCTAGAACCCCTCTCAGTTCAAATCGAGGCTACATTTGAACCAGTAGTTGTTCAAGAACCTCCCTTTGAGACTGAAGTTCATTTACCTAAACATCTGGAAGTTGAGTTTCAGTATTCAGAAGGTGTCACCCCTCCAGTATCTGTCACTGCATAAGCTATACCTGCTTCGGCCCTAGAAATATTTTATGGACCTGATAGTCTACCTCTTCAACCTGGTCTGATTGCTATAGAGGAGATAGTGGAGGATCCCCCATCTAGTACCCCATTACATTTTGGAACTGGGATTCATTTGTGTCCTTCTACTCCTAAGTTTGGTTCTTTTAAAACTCTTCCATCGCAAGTTCTTGTCAAATCGCTTGGAAATATTTTAGATAGACTAAACATGTTTGAGCAACCTTCAACATCTAGCAATGTGTCATCTGATGTAGCTATAGTAGAACCGCCTGCTGCTATTCCTACAATGTTTGCTAGTATACCATATGTTCCAGCTGATTATCAATCACTAGCTGGAGTCCACTTAGGGGCTGCTTCGGCACCATGGTCTGCTCCCATTTATTCATCCAGAATCTCATCTAGTATTTCTCATGTATAAACTCAGCAATTTGATCCTGCATGTCAATATCAATTTGGGTAAACCAGTTTTCAAAGGCCGATATATCCTTTAAACACTGGACTGCTGCCATATGGAGAGTAGTATTCTTTTTCATTATTTCCTTCTACGTAACAACCATATGGAAGTTTCCACAATATTCAGGTCAAACTGGAATTACATCTAGTGGTTGGATACCAATAATGCCAGAACAACCAAGGGTTGTATATCCAATGCAACCGATCCAACCTATGTCAAATATTCTCACTACACCTACTATTACGATTGTGTCACAAACACAAGCACAACCTATTGTGTCTCAACCTCAACCTGCTCCTTCTTCCTCGCAACCTCAAGTTTCAGGGCAGAAGACTCAAGTCTCTCAAGTTTTGATACAACAGCCACTTGTCTCTACAGCTCAATCACAACCTCAGGTTAGTGCCTCTTTATCTGGAATGACTCAGACACCAACAGGTATGGTAAATCTGCATCTTGGTGAATCTTCTAGTATTGGGCAACAGCAAATGGTCCAACAACCATGGCAGCCACAATACCAAAAACCATAATTCCAGCAAACCCAACCTAAATTTGGGCTTGGTTTACAAGCTCAGACTAGATTTGGTCAATATCAAGCCTACCAAGGACTTGAACAACAAGGCTTTGTAGGTTATGGACAACTACATTTTCAAAATGGTTATCAACAACCACACTATACTGGTTATGCCCAACAACCTTATCAAATTTACCAGCATTAGATACATTATGTTGGTATACAATGACCTACTGCTCAGGCGATTCCATCTTATCCTAGCTATGCTCCACCTAACTTGAATCAACAGTTGCCTTTTGTAGCAACTCTAAAATTACCAAATTTGAACCAGTTAAGGAATGATCCAATTGCATACACCCCTTGGTGCCCAGCAATTCCTCATAAACTTCCCTATGATATTCCTAAATTCAATGGAAATCCAGGTGAAGATCCATCGAATCACGTAATGACTTTTCATTTGTGGTGCTCATCTAACACCCTGAATGATGATTCTATTAGGCTTCATCTTTTTCAAAGAATGCTCACTGGTCCAACAGTGAAATGGTATATTGAATTGCCTAGAGCTTCATTTGATAACTTTGCCATTCTCGCCACTACTTTTCTAACCCACTTTCAGTTACCAATTAGGTACAAAACGGGAATAGAAATCCTTACCAATTTTAAACAGACCACATCCACTCACATATCTGATCATATTCATGAGTGGCGGCATCATCGTCGAATGGTAAAGACGTATCTTCCTAATCAACTATTAGCTGAGAGGTTTATTAAGTCCTTATTGCCATCTATCACTGAGGACATGGCAAAAGGAGGAGTTGCCACTGAAGAGCAAGTCATTGCTCGTGTCCAATATTTAGATTTGATCTATAATCAGTCTGGCACACTCTATGACAAAATTCCTGATGCTCCTAGACTAGCTTTTTCCATTCCAACTCCCCTTGAATCAAGTAGGGACTCTCATGCCAATGACGATGTGATCAATGCCTCAAGCACGCAAACCACAAGAGGTCCATCTAGTAAACCTCTTGTTGTTTCTAGTCAGAATGCAAATGAAAAACCTCTTGCCTCGAAGATTAATGCCATGTCATCTAATAAAGGCAAAAATCCAAAGAAACCAGGGGGCAAGAAGAAGGGGAAAAATAACAAGAAGAAACAAGAGAATTCCACTCCTGAAAATCATCTGAGAACTCTATTGTGGCAAAGAAACCTCCTTGTTATCCATGTTTGAGATGTAACGAGGAACATTTTACGAGATATTGTCCACATCGATCTGAGGTTTCAAAACTTTTGAAAGCTTCGAATACCTCAGCAGTGTTAACTGATCCATTTCCAAACCTAGAAACTAATCTGGTTGTTATCTATAATGCTTCCACATCCCAAGTGCTTATGCTATCCATCACAAACAGGAAAAATGATTTTTTGATATCGACAAGGAACAAAGGTTATGGGAATCTGTCATCATCAAATAGCCAGGCTATAGATCAACCTAGTAGTTCGACAACGACTTCACCAGAAGTTGTTCCACCCATTATTCCTGAATTAACTATAAAGCTACCAAAGGGAGTCATAAATAAATCGACATTTAATCCTTGTGCTTGAGCTACTCAGAATTATAATATAGTGGAGGATCTGGCTCAAACGCCATCCATTATGTCAACACTTGAGGTATTGCAAAATTGTCCCTCCCAAAAGTAGGCCTTGTTATCAACAATAGGTGGGATCGATCCAACGGATTCCAATCTTGTGGCCTTTAGTCATAAAGGATATACACCTCAGTTACTGGCCCAACTTGCTTTCCTTATATAGGTAAAAGCCCTCAATAAAAGTGTTCATCAAACCATCATTGATGAGGGGGCATCTACTTGTATTATGTTAATGAGTTGTTGGAAAACTCTTGGTTCACCACCCTTGTCATGATCACCAACATTAAAAGCATTCGATGGAAGAATGTACACTCCATATGGGATCTTAAGTAACTTACAAGTTGAATTGGGGTGCAAGAAAGTAGAAATTGAAGTCGAGGTCATTGATGGAAACCTTGATTATAATATTTTACTAGGAAGGCCCTGGATTTATGCTATGGCTGCCGTTGTGTCTACATATTTCAGAAAGATTGCATTTCCCTTCCAAGGTGGAATCACAATCTTTGACCAACAAGCCTTTTTTGCTAATAGTTCACAACCTACTGGAAGCATTCCATTGATCCATGGAAGCTCACAATCACTTCAAAATGTTGGAGTAGGTCTCCTAAATGACCCTTCCTTAATGGGTACTTTTGCCCTCCTGCCTCCATCTGGTTTCGCGGAAGTGGCCATAGTGGAAACTTGTCAAACGATATCTTCTACATCATCTGAGTTTAAGAAGAGTTACGACTATTGCGATAGTGAGGATCATCGTGAGGTGTTGTCCCCAAGCCCCATTGAATCTTTGTAGCAATCAGATTTCTAGGCTTGAGAAGCAAACCCAAATCAGCACTTGATGAGTGTTTGGGTAGACAAGTCTTTAGAATATGGTAGCTCTTCTGATCCTTGGTCTCATATACATTCTACAGACGAAGCGATCATCTAATCAATGATGATAGAAGAGATGCCATGAGAAGATTACCACCATCGTTCCCACCTTCAAGATGACAATGAAGATTATTCAAAAAACCTCAATCATCCTTCATTTTTTTATTTTTTATTAAATTCTGTAAATACAATAGATTCCGAGTGAAATTTGTCCAACATTGAAGAAATTATCGCCATTAATATTTTGACCAAAGCTAATATTGTAGACAATATTCAAATTGGAAAAGCTTGTTCTCTATCAGAACTAGAGATTTACTGTGCTCTTTTTCAAGAATTCAGAGATGTCTTTGCATGGTCATATGAAGAAATTCCAGGCATTGACTTGAGAATTGTTGAACATGAAATCAAGATGTTTCTAGATGTCAAACCAGTATGACAATGGCTTCAACCTATCCATCCGAAGAAAGCCGCTACCATTAAAGCAGAGGTTGAAAAACGTTTGCGTGCTAGCTTCATTTACCCTATTCCTCTCACTGATTGGGTATTGAATATTGTTCCTGTGATGAAAAAACAAGGAACGATTAGAATGTGCGTCGATTATAGGGATGTAAATCAAGCATGTCCAAAGGACAACTATCCTACACCCTTTATCGACTAGATTATTGATGAATGTGTCGGATGTGAAATATTTTCATTCATGGATGGATTTTCCAGATACAATCAAATCAATATTCGCCCACAGGACCAGTCAAAAACTACATTTATATGTGCGTGGGGCACATTCGCATATTGTAAATTACCTTTCAGTTTGAAGAACATAGGAGAAACTTTTTAGAGGGCAATGAATTATGCCTTCCATGACATCAAACACATTGTTTAACCATATCTCGATGATCTTCCTGCCCATTCGCGAAAATAGACTAATCAATTGCAAAATTTGAGAGCCATATTTTTACGTTGCTGATAATACAAGATACAACTCAATCCGCACAATAGGTGTTTTGTGTTCGTTTTGGTTGATTGCTTGGTTTTGTAGTTTCTAAGGATGGAATTTGACTTGACCCATTTAAGGTTTAGGCAATCGTTGACATCCCTCCACCTTCAAATTTGCTTCAGATTCAGAGACTCCAAGGGAAATCTAACTTTCTGAGGAGATTCATTCCACATTATGCTGAGCTCGCTAAAGGTTATACACGTCTTTTGAAAAAAGGAGTACCCTTCCACTGGGATCAGGTTGCGCAAGCTTCGTTTGATGCTTTAAAAGATTCCCTGATAAAAGCATCATTAATGTACGCTCCTAACTATCAAAAAGACTTCAACCTGTATCTCGCCGCTGCAGATACAACCATCGCTATGGTTTTAGTGCAAGAAGTTAATGTAATTGAACATCCTATATATTATCTAAGTCATAATCTTAATGATATAGAAAGCAAGTTCTCTTATGTTGAAAAGTTGGCTTTAGTAGCCATTCAAGTAGTACAGAGATTTCGACACTATGTATTGTTTCGCAAAACTACCATTGTGTCAAATTGCAACCCTATGACCTACATTCTGTCACGTCAATTATTGGGGGGTAAATATTCTAAATGGATAGCCATTTTGTAGGAGTTTGATATGGAATTCACCAAATCAAAATCAAATAAATCCCTTGTCTTTGCAGAGTTACTTTGTGACCTTCCCTCATCATCCAACGATTTAACATCCCAAGCGTCAATCATGGATGAGACTCTGTTTCTGATATTGTTAACGATCCATGGTACAGGGATACACTGGTCTATATCCAAACCCAAAATTTTAGGCCTAACAAGCTGGACAACCTTTGGTTTCTGGTCCAACCCAGCAACCTGTCCAACTTATTGTTCAAACCTCTGCACCTAGTTTAGTTCAGCAGCCTGGGCCTAGCTCACCTCAGACTCTGCCTCGAACTACTGCTGCAACTGTTGCATTTTCTATTCAACCTACCACACCTGTTTCAGTATCCAAGCAAATTAGATTCAGTATCCTAAATTTTTTTGAGACATTCACATTGTGGAGAGTTTACAACTCAAATTTGTGATTCCAAAAAAAATTTGTCGGATTTTTAAGCAAGTTGAATTGGAAAATATAGCAAAAAACCCTCCAAATCATAAAACAAATAAAATATCACTTTAAGAATTTTCTCTATTTCAATAGAATTTATTTTGATATAATCTAACTTATAGACGAAATAAACTTTTTCATCGGAATTCACCAAAATCTGACAACACAATTTCAAGATTTTTTTTTGTTTAAAACACACTTTTGAATGCATAAATGGATTCAACACCATGAAAAACTCTTGAGACACTCGAATTACATAGATTAAACAATTTAAAATAAAGTTTTTAAAAATCCATGTCGAATTTTGATTAAAATTAACCAGAAAAAATGTCGTGAAAGAGACCATTTCATCTATAAGTTGGACTATGCCATTTATTTTCAACTCACCTACGCACATGTCATAAACATACATTTTTTGTTTATTAAGCTAGGAATGGGCCATTTAAGAATCTTCTCTATCTCGATAGAATTTGTTTTCAAATCTTCTCTTCCATATGTCATAAGTATATCTTTGTTTTTTATTAATATCATAAATATTTATTTTTATTAGCAAAGGGTTTTTCTTCAATAAGTTGTCTACTAAGGCAGAAAATTTGCTCAAATGATAGAAAACCGCTATAATCGAGCAATTTTTTTTTGAAAAACAAATTCTAACATTAGGAGTGCTTGAATCATGTTTTTTTATGGTGGAAATGAATTCAACACCATCAAAAACTGTTAGGGCACCAAAAATCTTGAAACTTAACGACTGTAATGCAATTTTCCAAGAAACATTGTTGTGCTTTTATCAAAATCTTGTCAAAATTTCCATTGCTTTCCGAGCAAATTTTAAGCCTCATTAGACTACATGTTTCTTCAATGTTTTCAACATCTATTTTAAATGTACCAGCCTAGATCCATCTTAATTTTGCTACCATGTGCCGAGAGGAATCAATTTTCTTTTCATTCTAAAAGAGGTTTGCATATCAAGAGATTTGATCCCTATTAGTGCTGGGTAGATTTGGAGTTAAGATGGATCTAGGCTAGTTTAAGTCCCCCATTTAAATAAGTTATATTCCACATGAATATCATGGGTCAATACCATGGGTTCTTAATACCATGGATTAATACCAATGGCCATTTTTATTTTTATTTACATTACATTAACATTTGCATTTAAAAGAATTTAATTTTATTGTAATGTGACTTGGTCAAAATGTTAAACATTATATTACAACATCTCTATCATACTGGGTTAGAAAGCACCTATCAGTACAAAACCATGCTCCTCCTAATTAAAACAAAAGACTAAAACTTGGACCAAGTTTATTGTGATAAATGAATCCATGAGCGATCCTAAGACATTATTTATTAAATGTATAAATCACTTGGTATATGTGTTTTTTTCTTGCTTTGGATTTTGTCATCTCTGGATTTTATTTACAACTTGATGACGTACCTCACTTGTTTTAACTATCTAATAATTAATCAATATGGTAAAGGGATTCTTATTTGTAATATTTTCCAGAGCTTGTTAGTTCATAAACTTGATGAAGTACCTCCTATGTTACAACTATCTAATAATTCATTAATTTCGCGAAGATAATTTTGATTGTAATATTTTTAAGAGCTTGTTAGTGAGTTCTTATTCCCTAAGTCACATCCCTCTTTGTGACTAATATAACTTAGGGATCACATGATGAGGTACTTGATCTTATGACCCCTTGAATAAAAAAAAACTTGCAATTACTCCTTCTACTCTTTTAACTCCAATATGGATTGTATTGTATTATTATATGTTTGGTAAAAGTTAATATGGTAGTAACTATATCTCATTTTTCACTTCCCACTTCAGTGGCACACCTTTTGGCTCTTGGAACACTTATTTTTATGCATGTAAAATCTTTTAGACAACTATAACTTCTATTATTTTATACATCCTTCTAATGATGCCTTCACAATCACTAACTTAGTGTCTTCGATTTTGTCACAAGAAGAGAGTTGCATGTTTCTTCCTTGAGTTAATCAATCTCTTAACTTGGTGGGAACTTACTAGAGAGATGTTAGAATTCCCCTTATTTGCATTGATGAAAAATAATTGCAGTTCTTGATGATGACATACTAGGTTTACCTTATCATGAAAATGACATCCCTCTTACACAAGTAAAGACTCTAAGCACTGCATTGCAAGGACCAAGGGACACAACATTGACATAATATACTCCATTAATAAAATTCACACTACTATAAAATATAAGCTTACATAACTTAATAAAATTTAACTCTTCATATTTAATGATTCCAAAGGGTTTGGATGAGAGTGATCACTCATTTATAAACCAATCTAACTTACTAGGTAATTTATAATATGGTTGGCCAATGAACCAAAATATAACATTAGCATCCACTTCGTTCTTCTTAATTTGATTATTGATATGGAAAAAAATTGTCATATTCTTATCCTATTTGTGATGGAGGTCACTCAAGTTCATTTCCTTCTACACTATTGTGTAAAAGAAATTTTATCTTCCACAACTGAGCTTATTTATATTTTCCTCCATGCATCCACATCTAGAATATTCTTCTCCCCCTTGCCACCCTCTCTCTCATTCTCACCTACCCTAGGTCTCTCTTCCTCTCTCCAATTTTCCTTCAATATCTCTCCCATACTCTTTCCCAACCTCTCTTTTGGCCTATCTCTCCCTCCATATATTTCTTTCTCCACCTCCATTACTCTCCCTCACTCTCCACTTGTCCCTTATTCTCTTAGCCCCCTGGCCCCCACTCCTCTCTCTCTACCCTTCTATTTGAATTTCTCCTTGTACCCCCCTCTCAACCTATCTCTCTAAAATTCCTTTTTGTTGCACCCCATGTAGATGTCACTATGTTAATTTGTCTGTATAATTTATGTGAAAGTGCAATTAATGATTGAGATGAAGGAGAAGATACAGGTTCATAGTTTTTAGGTGGAAAGGTTGCTTACGGTGTGTCAAAAACATACCACACCCAACTCATTTACTTCCATTACCTATCACCCTGACGAATTCAATGAATTTCACAAATAGTGATACAAGAGGATCCCAAAAAGCCAAAATTTTGAAGTCTTCCAATCTCGGCAAAACCTACCTCAAATTGAAGAGATTATCATTCTAAATCTTACAGTGCAAACAATGCCTCAATCTGGCACTGTAAGAAAAATTTACGACCAAATGAAGCTTTTGTCGAATAGAAAAGAAAAATTGCAAGTGTACCTTAAGGTGTCTTGTGGCACTCCCATACGCCGCAATGTATTAGTATGTACAACATCTTTTTAGTGATGGTATGAATCCTAGTCCAATCAGATTACAACACATAGCAATACATATCGGTGACTCGGAAATTGATTGGGTACAGGGAGACCAATGGCATGATGCCACATGGGCCAATTATATGGCACCACATGGCACTATGGTGGGAACCCATGGGGCCTGGTTAAATCTACATGGATTTTTATTTTATTTTATGGGACAGTTAATTTAGTGGCTGGTGGAAAGGATTTAATGGTGAATTTTGTTACATTACCAATTAACGGGTGGTTGGAAAAATAAGTGATTGAGGAACATTTGTTTTATTTTATAAAGATAACAATGCTTGATGGTCATGGGGTTTGAACCCTTGACCTACCATATGGGAAAAAGAAAATATATGGTAGGGTCATTGTTGGGCCAAAAAATCGATGTTGGTTATATCACCCACCAAATTATATCTAAATGACCATTGTGTATTCGACGAGACGAGGGACCAAAATGGTGCCTGCGCGGACCAAAACCATGCTTGGAACCAAGAGCCGAGGGGAAGAACTATGGGCACCTTGAATCGAGATTTAGGGTTCCAATAGGGGAATATTCCAAGAATATTCTCCCACAAAATCTGCATTGAATTTTTTAGATTCTCTAAGGGGCTAGACTTGCAGGTGACAGAATATGGTCAAGTTTATACTCAAATTTTCAAGATGATTCCAATTGTGCAGTTTGTTTTTGGATCCCAGTAGTCCATTTTCAGGTCACTCTTAAGAGTGGACGTATAATTATGTATTTTTATATTTTCCCCTTATTTTCGCTTGGATGAATGAAGAGGTCTCTCCACTATTGAAGCTAGGCCTAGGGATATAGTCCACACTAAACAAACTCTGTTATCAAATTTTTGTGTGCATTGTATTTATGGTCTCATTTATGTTTCCTCTTCTCTAAGTGTTTTCACATATGGTTTTTCATGCAGTTATGTAAACATCAATGATGTAAATATCTTGGATCATGTTTGGTATCAGAATGGTCTTCTTGTTGATGTGATTTGCGAGTGTGAATGATAATCAGGGCCAAGCTCAAAAAGGGTGAATGTGAACTTAAATCCTTTGATGCAGAGATTGTACATGCAATACAAAGAAGGAAAATGACATATGACAATGCCAACACTGAGGAGGATCAAGATTTATGCAAAGATTTATACCATGGAGAATAAGGTAGACAAATTGTTTGCAGATTATGAGAAGAAATTGGAAAACAAGAAGGAAGAGAAAGAAGACAATCATGCATCGGTAAATTACGAAAATGAAGGAGAACCTAATGAACCTCCATCTCCATATTCCATTATATGTTCCACTTCTTCATCTTCTTCTCATTATTCTACTAATAAGCATAGAAGATCTTCTAAGAAGATTTTTTTTTTTTTTAAGTCAGATGTAAAGTTTATTTTTTCCATGTTTAACAAAGAATGTAATGCATAAAAATTAAATAATTGGATAATAAAGATTGAAGTATATTTATGGATGAAACATGTAGAAGAAGATGAGGCCAATATCCAGTTAGCATATCATTTGTTGTGAGGCCCCTCTCTCATATGGTGGTAGAGGAAACCTTAGAAAGCTAAAAAACATTTGGGTAAACTTCTTTTTTCCTTATTTGAATTTATTTTTGCATTGAGAGATCAATTCTATCCTTTGGGATATAGACAAAATGCCATGAATGAATGGAAATATTTGAGGCAAGGTAAAGGGAAATTTTTTCAAATTTTCACAATGGAATTTATGAAGAAAGCTTTATCATTGGGATTTCCTTTAGATTCACTTAAAATCATAATGAAATATATTGGTTCTATACATAGTTATATCTTGCATTCGTTATTGTTGTTTGAACCCACTACTATTGATGCAACTAGTGTGAAGGTTCTCCATATTCAAATCAGGGGTAAACATGACAAGTAAGATCATCCAAACCTCATAATCAAAGGAAAAGGAAAGGGAAAGGAAAAGAAGAAAGCTAAAACCAAGAAAGAAGAAAGAAATCCATATTCTACACATTGCAAGGAAGGGCACGATGAAGAGAATTGGTCGAAGCTGAATCCAAAATTGAATCTAAAGATATTTGGTGTAAAAGGGAGGTAGAGGACAATGGAAACTATGTAACAAGATCTTGTACCTAATTCTAGTGAAGAGACACATATTAGAACTCTGGCATACAAGGTAAAAACTCTCTTCATGTTAATTAAAACTCTAAAATTCATTCTTATTCAAGTTATACTTATGAGTCTCTTGTTGACGAATGGAAGAGGATTGAATTGTTCCATAGTAGGGTTCTAGTAAAACATACCAAAGTAGAAACAATATTTGACCTAGGCTCTCAAGTCAATCTAATTTTAAAATAACTATTAAGAAGTTGGGAATGGAAACCAAATCTCATCCAAAACCCTACCATCTTGGTTGGGTATGTGACAAATAAAAACTCCATGTAACCAAGAAATGTAGGGTTAGGTTTTCTATTGCATAAAAACTAGTAGATGAGGTTGATCTAGATGTTGTCGCACTAGATATATGTGGCATAGTTTTGGGAAGTCCACATTTTTATGAAAAGAAATCAATCTTCTTTTTGCAGGAGAAAAAATACCATCTCATCAAGGATGGGGTGGAGTATATTGTCAGAACCCATCTTGTGAATATTAGTGCAAACCTTGTTAGTGTAGGTTAGTTGAAAAGGCTTATTAAATCCAACAAAAGGTTTATTCTCATTGTTGGAAGGGTAAAATATACAGAATCATCTTATGCTTTCCAAGGTTTTGACCCCTCTCACAAGAAATAATTGTATGATGTTGTTTCTAATTATGGTGGCATTTTTAAGGAACCAAGTGGGTTGCCTCCTCAAAGAGATATCCAACATGAAATTCATCTCTGACAAGATTCTCCTTTTCATGATGTGGACATGTATAGGTTGTCAGTTGTCGAAATGGAAGAGATCAAGAAGTAGGTGGAGGATTTGTTGAACCAAGGGGTCATCAAACCTAACTCTTTTCCTTGCAGTTCACCCATAGTGTTGGTGCCAAAGAAGGATGGCACAAGGAGGATTTGTGTGGATTATTGGGAACTAAACAAGATCATGGTGAGAAGTCGCTACCCTCTTCCTTTATATATGCTTTACCTGATCAATTGAAAAATGTTTTTTATTTCACTAAGCTGGATTTGCGCAGTGGTTACCACCAAATCAAAATCGTAGATCATGATGCATGGGATACTAAATTCAAGACAAAGAAGGGGTTGGTCGAGTGGTTGATGATGCCATTTGGAATATGAAATGCCCCAAACACAATTATGAGGGTGATGAATGATATATTTAAACCATTTCTAGATGAATTTGTGATTGTGTGTCTTGATGATATACTTATTTTCAGTAGAAATTGGGATGATCATGTAAACCATGTCAAAAGGGTGCTTGATATTTTACAAAAGGAGAAATTGGATGTAAAAATTTCCAAATGTGAATTTGGAAAACCTTCTTTGCTTTATTTAGGTCATATTGTTGGAGGAGGTTAGTTGAAAATTGATCCTCCAAAGGTTTATGTAATTGTTAAATGGTCTAAGCCTACTAATGTAACAAAAGTAAGAAGCTTTTTGGGTGCAGTGTATTATTGGAGGAGGTTCATTGCCAACTTATCCATAATAATATCTCTTTTGCATGCTTTAACCAGTGTGAAGAAGACTTTTCAGTGGGAGGAAAGCAACAAAAGGATTTTGACACCCTGAAGGAAAAGAATGCCACTAGAGCTATAACTTCTACCTTGAGCTTCTCCTTCCAGTGATTGGAGTTATATACGCTCCCTTGACCCATCATGCATGTGAATATGGTAAAGGAGACTCACAAACATCTTTCCTCATCTCAAAACTTGAACAAACTTCTTCCATAGATTAACCAACCTCTGTAGGACCTATTAAAGTCTCTGACATATTTGCAACACTTCACCAAGTCACTGCAACAACTCCATCATCATCCCAAGTCAAACTAGGTTGACTAGGATGCCAACCATCAACCATACTAAGTAATTGAGCCATCAAACTTCTCTGCAACATCCCTCCCATTAGTATGTAGGTCCAATACATGTCAAAAATCTTCCAAGACCTGCACATCCATGTGAAGCATCACAATTCATATGTAGAGCCTCTCCAAGCCCAATGTATAACATGTCAACATGGGAGACCTAATGTCGGACATGGAGACTATGGAGACCTAACTAATAAGGCTCCTCAACTCTAATTCTTGAAGCAACCATCATAAATTGTATGCTACAACATGATCATGAAGATCATCATCATGGGAATACCTCTAAGTTAGTTCAACATATCAACATACCATCATCAATATCAACAACAACAATCATTACTCCATCCTCAAGCTCCATGCTAGTATACATGCCAAAGATCATCTCCAAGCTAGTCAAAGCTAATAGACATGCCAAGGACCATCTACACATCGTCCATACACAATCCACCTACATTCATACATACATATGCATAGCCAATTGGCCTGCAATCCAAGAAACCAATTTGACATTAATGACAATCAACCACACATCTGCAACATTACAACACACATAAATTCCAACACATTATCATTAACTCTTATGAATGGGACTGTCATTAGTTGGTTACCAAGGCAGGATAATGACCTTCAATTAATATCTAAACTAATGTAAAAAAAAAATTCGTCATTTATGTGCATTATAAAGTAAATATTCACTAGATTTAAACTAGATTTAACATTAAAAATAATATTAATGATGTTTTTTGCATATGCAGGTCTAAAATTTCCTCTATAAACATTTATCTTTGAATGCATAAAGGTTGGCCTTGATCCTGTTGATTCCTCCACCAAGAAGAAATTATGCCTGATGTTCTTATGAAAATTCAACACATGGCCTGTCGATTACACTTGTAAAGCATAATTTTGAAGATTTTGTAAAGGTCAAATGCACTTTCCATCATTGATGGTGTTTCACTAAGTCTTTGGTTCTGCCTGCACCAGTCGTGGGTTCCTACATGCACCAATTTGGGATTTTGATAGATTGGAACACTTTCGAGGAAAACTGGAGATGGTTTTTCTCAAAAATTATGTTTTAACACCTCCACACAAGTTAGAATGCACCCAGGTCGCACATGTGAGTTTTTATAAGAAAATTGACATATCAGCCCCAAAATTCGCACATTTTTCAAACTTCCAAATTTGTCCTTGATTTATGTCCATATGACGAAGAATCTTAGAATTATAAAACACAAGTTTTGATGAAATATGGAAAATTAGGCTCCCCTTGAACAAGTTTCCAAAATTCATTATCCTTTGGGACTTGCATGGGGTTCTTTGAGGCTAATTTGTTAAAAAAGTAGAATTTTACAGAATTGAAAAATTGGGATGTTAGAGCCAAAATTCATCTTGAAACCTTCATAAAAATCCCAGCCATGGAATGTGGAGGTAGAATGATGTTATTTTGATTCCATATTGTTGGTTGGATCTTGGAGCACATGGCCTTAGATGCAAAATACTAATTATCATTCAATATACAAGACTCATGACCAAGTTTCATTCTATTTAGTTGTGCACTGTAAGTTTAACTTTATCTCTATGATTTAGATCTCTCACAGAGGGGATGAGCTGGTTGGTTTAGGCCCACCAACCTAGCTTTTTCACCCTATTTCTTTTGTTTGTTTACTCGATAAGTTACAGATCTAGTGATTTGCATTGTATTTATGTTATGAAACCAGCTCACAAAAAGATAGAAAAGATAGATCAACGCCTTAGAATTCAGCCTCTTCGAGGGGGAAACCTCCTTTACATTACACAAATGAACAATTCTTGGATGATACAAATGAAAATACCTCCTTTCTATATATAGGAGTCTAAGGGGTCATAATATAATCAGAGCCGACATAACAATAATAATGTAAGGGCATAATAATAACAATAGTGGGCTTCTATGGGGCACAATAGTAACAATATGGGGACTACATGGGTACAACAATATAATAAGGGGGTTGTACTAATAACAATAAGGGGTTACACTAGTAGTATAGGGGCCTAACATGCCCCTCTCCTTCAAAAAGTGTTGTCCTCAACGCTTGAGTAGTTCTTGATGCTTTTGTATAAAATTCTTGTGCTCCCATATGGAATCTTCAACGGGTAAGTTCTTCCACTTGATGAGATACTCTGAAATTGATTGATTTTGTAGCTGTTAGGTTCTTGTTTATGTGACTGCTCTAGGTTCCAATATGTTTTTTCCTTCCTCTTCAAGTTCTGGCAATATTGTTTGAATTGGGATCTTATGCAACTTTTGAATGAGTGGCCATACTTCTTCATCCTTCTTCCATTCATCCCTTGCTTCGTTTATCCAATCTAGTTGGATAATAGAAATAACACAAAACAATGCTTCCACATCCTCGTCCTTTCTTGAGAGTGCATCTGCAACAAAATTTTGCTTCCCTTTTCTATAGATGATGTCAAAGTCATGACCCAACATATTTGTGACCCACTTTTTCTATTATTCTAAAGATAATAGTTGTTCTAAAAAGTATTTAAGACTATCATGATCCATTTTTACCTTGAAGTGTCTTCCCATTCGGTAAGGTCACCATTTCTTAAGTGCATGTAGTATTGCCAACATTTCCTTCTCATAAATATATTGCTTGAGATGTAAGAGTAAAAATACCCAATCACCTACATCAAAACATTTTTCACTACGACGTTGATCTACCTGTTGTTTCATTCAATTTTTCACCAAAGTGACATTATCCTTTAAAAGTTGGAGAACTTGTTGTTGATGCTCAATGTGATCTTTCACTGCTTGAATTGTTTTCTTCTTGATATGTCCTTCTATATTGAGAGATTGAGGAGTGGTAATTTCTTCCAATTCTTTACAATATATGGTCGGATTCATTTCTTGATGCTCGATTTGATCTTTCACTTCTTGAACATTTTTTTTTCTTTATATGTCCTTCTATCTGGATAGTTTGAGGAGTGGTAATTCCGGCCAATGCATTACAAGATATGGTTGGATTCATTTCTTCTTTCTTGATGTGATCTTTCACTTCTTGAACCTTTTTCTTCTTGATATGTCCTTCTATCTTGAGAGTTTGAGGAGTGGTAATTCTTGCCAATGCTTTACAAGATATGGTCGGACTAATTTCTTCTTTCTCTGGGGTTGGGTCCTAGCATATATCCTCTTCTTTTGATGTTTCTTGATCCTTTTCTTCTTCCTCTTCACAATCTATGTAGAATAATTTCTTCTCAACACACTTATGACCTTTAGTGTATTTGCTATCACAATTGTAACAAAGTCCTTTTTCTCTTTTTTATTTCAATTATTGTGGTGTAACCCTTGTAGGTTGTGGAAGGCTAGGAGAAACAACACTTCCATAATTATAGTCATGAGTGGTGGGATTCCTTGTTTTCATAATTTCGCTTTCAATTTTTCTTACCAACTCGAATGCCTCCTCTAATGAATCAGGTTCCCAAAAATGAACCTCATGTTGAACATTATCCTTTAAATTCCCTATGAAGACATTAATCCTTTACTTCTCTGGAATATAATTTACCTTTTCATTCAATTTTTGAAAGTCTTTAATGTGCTCTTCCATTGAACCCTTTTGTTTGAGATTTATCAATTGGCTAAAGAAGGAGTTTCTCTTTGTATCCTGATAATGTGCTATCACTTCCTCCGTGAAAATTGACCACATGACAAGTGGTTTATGAGAACAAATCCCTTTATACCATAAAAATTGATTTGGTTCTAAATAATTAGAAGCAATACATACCTTTTGTAACAGTGGTACACCATGTAGATCAAAATATCTCTCCATCTGTAGTATCCAATTTATTGGATCCTTGCCATCAAACTTCCTCATCTCATTTTTTCTTGATTTTAGGTGCTCGATCTTGAAATGACCGTAACTCTGTAATTTCGAATCTTCCAATTCTGAAATTGTGACTTGCAGTAGCCCTTTGTGTCCTCTTTCCAATGCCACCAGTCTTATCCAAATTGGATTCTCCAAGGAAGAGTTATGCACAATATCCCAAGATGACCTAATTATAGACCTTTCCAAAAGAGGGAACGTGTATTAAGTGCCACATGTCACTGTTTTGACCTTTGGCTTTAAAAAATATATACAAGAAACTATAGTCCGTCCTCTTTATGTACCTTCTTACAAAATTTCAATTTGATGCTGAGAGAGAAAGTTATGACGATTTTCCCCAGGTCACCTGTTTGGAATGTAATTTAGGAGTCTGCAAAAAGGCCAACGTCCTTAGATCATATCTACGCAAATATAGCACGAAAAGCTCTGAAATTAGGACCCGAGGTTCAGTGTGATTTCGTCTCAAATGTTTTTCTTTTTTGTTTTCGTTTTTTTTTTTGTTTTTTTTTTCTTGTTTTTGTTTTTTTTTTGTTTTTTTTTCTTGTTTTTGGTTTTTTTTTTTTTTTTTTCGCTTCTGAAATGTTGCAGACAAAAAATTATAGAGAAAATGCCACGATGACCTATTTGGAGCAGCGAAACCCTAGAATCCAAAGCTCTGATACCAAATGTTATGAAATCAGCTCACGAAAAGATAGAAAAATAGATCAACACCTTATAATTCAGCCTCTTTGAGGGGGAAGCCTCCTTTACATTACACAAATGAACAATTCTTGGATGATACAAATGAAAATACCTCCTTTCTATATATAGGAGTCTAAGTGGTCATAGTATAATCAGAGTCGACATAACAATAATAATGTAAGGGCACAATAATAACAATAGTGGGCTTCTATGGGGCACAATAGTAACAATATGGGGACTACATGGGTACAACAATATAATAAGGGGGTTGTACTAATAACAATAAGGGGTTACAATAGTAGTATAGGGGCCTAACAATTTATAGTTTATATGTGCTATGTAGAGTGGTTAAACTTATATCTACGTGGTTTTGAGAGCAAGAGTTATATGTATAGTTTCATATCTAGAAATGAATAATAGTATGAGTGGTTCATTGGTATGAGAGAGATCATGTTTACAAGTTAGTATTGAAATTGTTTAATGTGTGAGACTTATTCTTGAGTTGTAGTATAGCTCTCATATGCATATTGTAGTGATTGTATTAGCATGTACTCTATTTCATAGGGATTTCACTTCTGGTTGCACTGGTCGAATTATTATTACATAGGTTCATTTGATCTTGTAATATTTGAAGCTCTTTGCCAAATTTATGACATAAGAGCAATAAATTTACCTTGATTTGTGCCCTTTGTTGAGTTATAAAACCCAACACCACAAGTCCATTCATATTTGGTAACCTTGTGTTGAATAATGACTTTAAACTATTACAAATCTGATGTTTATTGACTGAATCCATTGGGTTTCACCATGATCTAAGTGAGAATCGAATTAAGGCTTGTTAACAATGGTCATATTCCAATATTATGGCTTTTAAACTTTTGTGAATCGTACGAGAGAACATTTATGTTATTGGCTCATGATCTAAGGTTTGCAAATGATGTATTTTAACCTGATGTACTTTGTCTCATTTCTTCAATGTTTCTTCCACAAGACTATAGTCAAGGGATTGATATATAATAAAGGGATTTTAATTGATAAGTTAAAATTTTATAATTTATCTTTGTAAATCCATATTTGTTTGAAGACTTGGAAGATTACAAAGTTTATCTTTTGATAAAAATCCCTTGTGTTTGTTTCTTTTATCATTTCTAGAATTGGTAATAAGCCTATTGATTTATGGAACTTTGATGTTGAATGCAAGTTTATGTTATTAGTATTAAATATGAGGGAAACATTTCTTTAGGTATGGTTAGTTCATTGGAATTAAAACTAATGTGCCACAGAAAAGATTTGGACCTTGTTCTTCATTTTTGATTTGCACATAGAATTTTGAATAACATTATGCATAACAACCTACTAGGCTTGGTTGATTGAGTTTTGTGTGAGGGAATTTGTCTTGCACTCATGGATTTTCTGGGATTTAATTGTTTTGGTTTTCAATCATTGTGAGACAGTGTTTTCTTTGTAATTGATTAATCAATGAATAGTCAAATGCTCAGTTTTCCAAATAATTAGTAGTTAAGATTTGGTCTTTACTTGCCAGTAATTAGGGTTTGCTTGTCCATTGCCAACATTTAGGGATTGTTCCTTAATTAGGGTTTACTTTTCAGTTCTTTATAGTTCAAGGTTTTCTTCTAATTTTTTATAGATTTCAGGGTGGGTGTTTATGATTTAATTCCTAAGAATTTCTTTTGAGTCCATGAATAGACTGGTGCAAGAATCAAAAGGTGTGAGCAGTTTCTACAAAAACTGGGGTTTTGTTTTGCAGGCCCTTGAAGTCCTTCTCTAGAATTTACAGTGTTGCACCTCAAAGTCCACGGAACCTGGGTTTAAAATGTAAATATTAGACTAAATATACCATATACTTCATTCAATATTTTAGCGTCATTGTCGGGGACACATTTAGGGGATAGAGTTTGGTGACATGTTGCATTTTGTTTTTCTCTTCACCTAGTTTCTCTTGCAAGTTTTTGTTCTTTGAATTTGTTTCTTTTGTGCAAATTTGTCTTAAAGGATTCCATTTTTAATATGTTGTAAGATCCGATCCTATCTATATACTTGCCCCTATGGTGACATAATATACCATCTTGCTTATTGAATAGAAAAATGGTATTTAGAGGAATCTTTCAATGAGGAGTTTTGATGTCGCTACAGAGATATACAAATCATCCAATGACGAAATTATGAGTGCAGAAATAAGTATTTTGCTTAAATTTTTAAAAAATGATGTTATTTAGTCTCTTAATTTAGAATTGGATGATTTTCAAGAAGAACGAAAGAATGGTAAAATTGAAGAACCATTGTTGATCTTTTTCACCAACTATAGAAAGAAGCACTTCCTTGGAAAGTGCCCACTTATTGATTTTAAAGTTTGCAAAATTTGAAAGGAAGGTCCCTCAACAAAACATTACCCATCATTGCCAGGATGACTAAAGGTACTCAAAAAATCAAGTAAGGAATCGAATCAACTTCCAAGTATAACTCAAAACCCATCATTATTTAAAAATTGAACTAATACTTATTATCCTCGGTAGGTTCCTCAACAAATTTGTAATCCTACAATTTCATGGAAAACTTCTAGTCCTCCTCACACTGAATACTTTTATAGGACAAAATGACCTCCTCATCAACTTAGAGGTGAAAGACAAGAAGAATGAAGCAAAGACCACAATTGCAGGCCTTGATTCCACACTAAAGCTCTCTGCACACTGCTAACCTGCTTTATAAAGCTTGTTACCAAGCATAGAGGAGTGTTAGTCACCCTGCTAACTCAAGTTGTTAGACCAGGCGGAGCATTAGTGAAACTAAGGGAAGTTCAATGGGTCAAGCCAAAGAATTTTCTCACAAATATCTAGATATTTATCCCTAAATTTTCTCAAGAAAAGTAAGGAAACTCCAAAAATTGAATTATTTGGGGAAATTCCAATTTGAGAATGAAGGAAAATGGGAAAAATCTTGAAAATAGGGCAGGTTCATGGTTTTTTCCCTAATGAACTCTAAGAGGACCTTGGCAGCCCTAATCTAATTGCTACATAAGTAACGAGAGGGCCATTGTGAATGGGGTTAGAGCATTTGGAAGGATATCCCATTAAGTTGTTGTGAATTGTCATACACTTGAAGAAGTGAGCTGAAAGAGGGAGAGAGAGAGAGGAAGAAGGGGCAAGGGAAGGCTGATACAACGGATGGTTGTAATCACTCTTCCATTATAAATACAAAACTGCAGTTGTGTTCCCTACTCCATAGTGTGGGTAATGTTGTTCAATGATTTTTTCATTCTGATGCTTATTGAGATGATTAGTTAAGTTATACACTAATATATGTTTTTTGTGCATTCTTACACTAGTTTTCAAGAGCGTATGTTGTGATTGGTTTACCTTGTCCTTTGTGCAGGAATTATCTTGGAGCCGGCCTTGAAGGAGTTCTTCTTGCCGCATAGAGATCTCCAAACAAATCTGCAAGGAACTAAAGGTGATCCTCTCTCCATACCTTGTCAATTTATGTTTGATAGATGAACATGTGCATAAATTGGTAGCTTCTGTAGATAATCTTATAGTGTGTCAAAGGTCACGGGAAGGCCTTTGAGGGTAGTTTTCATTCTACATACACCGTGCATTTTACCCCATAGTAGAATTGGCGACTCCACTGGGGACTATACATCTAGTTCCTAGTTTACCTGGACTCCTCTCGGTTCTTCTCTTTCTTCTAAGAGCTCCCTACTTCTTCAAATCCTTTTCTGATCCACCAACTATCTTGTTACATCCTACTAGTTTGCATTCTCCTTAGAAACTGATCCTAAAGGCCATTTTTTTGAGCAATTTCCCTCACTAACGCAGGTTGCTAGGCTAAACAGAGCTTTAGAAAGCACTGTTCCTGTGTAAAGGGAGCGTTAGTGGCCCAACTAACTCTCTGCTTACACTGAAATAGAGCGTTAGTCTCCCATTTCCATGATTTCCAGTAGATTATGTGGACCAAAAGGGGGGGGGGAATTTTTCTCATGGGCTAAAGTAAGATATGCAACTATATTATGTTAACAAATTTGGTGTCCTAAAAATTTATTTTTAGGAAAATGTTTTAGTTTTTCTCTCTTAAAATACATTTTTTTTGAAAGAAAGACTAATAAATTGTATTTATCCTTCTGTCAAAATAGTTGTAAGCTGCTTCATTTTTGTTTTCAATAGTTGTTGGGAAATATTGGGAAAAGAATCTTTTGGTTATGCAAGTGTAGAATGGCTTTAGATGCACAGACAAATCCATGAATATGTGAAAACATGAATATGTAGAATAAGACTTGTTTGCATAAGAAATTGAAAAAAAATTCAGAGCATTGTTCTGCATGATTGATTGAGTCGAGAGTCTCACCATATTCATATGTCAACACCCCTACTGAAGACAAATAATCAAGTACACTTAAAATTTACATTAAAATCAATCAGTTACTCTTTTGAGCAAACCAATATTAGCTAGGCTAGGACCTTGGGATAAGCATGTGAGTGAACTACCGAAGGTTGAAAACCAAAACTAGTGTTGTTAACGAGTGAAAAATCCTTCTGCACTCATATTACCAGGACCCTCCACTAACAACAGAGTGAAATACGAGACAACATCAGACTATAATTGAAGGTAGCTCACCTTCTCTTACAAATCCTTTGGGCATTTTGTGTATTGGGGGTCCCTTCAGGGATTTTGGAATTGAGTCAAGGACTTAGGTTTCCTGCCCACATAGCATGTTGTCTAGGACTATGTCCCCCCTGGTAATGTCTGTGATTTGAGGTATCTCTAGTGGCGAAAACTTCTAGGTGCTTACACAAGGTGACTAGGATGGGCTGTCCTAGTACCTAAAATGAACGGATCTACTATGTCTTCAGTTTTTGGGAGGGTGCTCGTCTTCATGATAGTACTTGGCCCCTCAATCTGAGGTTCGAGTGAAGCTCTAGAGTAACTGTAACCATACATTTGGCCATCCTTCTCTGTTATTCATTGAGATACTAGGTTTCATCTCTAATGATCAGTGCTTATCAGACGAGGTACTTTCCCTCTGTTTACTGATTGATATATTTAGTGTATTTTTTATTTTTAGGTACCTGAGTGCTATCATTTTTGATACTTTAAAGAATATCACATTAAAATTTATTTTATAAAACTTATCAGTCACCATGGCTACATCCGGACCTCCTCTTGACTCCAGAAGATTGTTAGGACTTCCTCCACTCATTGTGGAAGATCTAATGAGTTCCACTAACTCAGATTCCTCATCTTCCAAGAATCAATCTCCTAAATCTCACACGGGATCTATGTGGACGACTAACGATTCTAGTTTGCTAGAGGATTTCTTCACAGAAGAATTTATTCCTCACTTTAACACTTCGCTCACAAATTCATCGGACCCCATCGTGGTTCCCGTGGTAACTATACTTCCTTCTTCAGTAGGCGGAACTTTCCCATCTATCCAGTTGACGCCTCATGGGTTATGAAATTTTAGAGACGTTATTGGTCCTCTACCACTTCCCCAGTCGAAGGTCATCACAACATTGGTAATGTGGAATCTCGCTATCCCATTTGTCCCAAGTATACCAACTCACATAACACCCTCTATAAGTGGAACCCAGCAGATGCCAAGTTCCACTCCTATGGTGCCACAATGCATACCATCGACTAGTGCCATATATAGTGCTCCATATAACACTCAATGTGGCACTATGGGCACAGTTCCTGTTTACCAACAACACGGTCGACCGCCAATGTACAGTTACAACCCCTAGATTCAGATATTTGGGGGGTTCATATGCACATGCTAGTGGGGAATGTCACAGTTCCCCCTCCGTTCTCAAGCATGCATGGAAAATCGATGATTGAAATGAGTGTTCACTCTATCAATCAAAGCCATATGGTTTGTTCTGTGTCGGTTGAGAATCCACAAGGGGTTCCCAACCAATCCATGGGGGCACCCTACTCACAGACTCAAATGAGTCAAGGGGGCACCGCTTATACTGGGGGAAATTTCATACCCCAGTACCAAAATCCTCATGGAAATCCACTCTACAACATCGTACCACAAAGTAACTGCTACACCACGCAACCCATGTACACTATGGGGAACCAAATGATGGGAGGAGCACAGAGCTCCTTAGGTCATCCATCATCACCATGGTCCGAGTCGAGGGCACCTAACTCTCTACCTTTTTTGGCAACGTTGCATATTCCTGACTTATACAAGTTGAAAAATGACCCCATCTACCACAACTTACAATGGTCGCTGATCTCACACAAAATACCAATGGACATTCCAAAGTTCGATGGAAAGCAAGGGGAGGATCGAGGCACCCATATCACCACCTACCATCTCTGGTGTGTTTCAAACTCTATGGTGGATGATAGTGTCCAGTTACGTCTTTTTCCCCGCACCCTCACTGGCAATGCCACGAAATGGTATATTCAGTTACCACGCATGTCAGTAAATACCTTTGACGCTTTAGCAATGGAGTTCGTAAAGCAATTTTAGTTACCTATCCACTATGAGACTGGGACAGAACTCCTTACTTCATTTTGTCAGGATACTGCCACCCACATCTCCGATCATATTCATGAATGGAGACATAGGTGAAGGTTAGTCAAAGCTCCCATCCCTGATTTTCTCTTAACGGACTAGTTCCATAGGTCCTTACTCCCACAAATCGTTAGAGATGTCGCTCTAGGTGGTGCGGTCACAGAAGACTAATCCATATGTCATGCCTAACACTTAGATTTGATTTATTCACAGTCTGACACTCTTTACAACATAATCCCCCATGCTCCTGATAACCCCAATGCTTCCACCACTCAGCACCCTGGAGTGCACACCGACGGGATTGTTGGTGCAACCTCTAGGGTCATTGTAAAACAACTCAGTGGTTCCAATGCCAAGCTGGTAGTGGACCCCTCTACCAAAGCGACTGCTCTTACTGCCATTGCGATAAACTCTGTGCAATCTACACAAAAATTCGGTGGAAAGAACAAGAAGAATAAGAACAAGACCACTCCTTTTAAAGAGCAGTCATCCAAGTAGCCCAACCCGAAATAGAAGGCCACTACGCCTAATGATGAGGAAAAGGATGAAGGCACCAGATATCCATGCAAACTTTGTCTTGAAGACCATGTAACCTAGCATTTTCCACGTCTTCAAGAATGCACATATTACCTTGCCAAAAGGGATTCTGGTAAGGCACCTATTGTCCTTAGAAATCCTTTTCCTACTCAACAACAGCAAAATATTATTGCCAACCAACCACAACCCACGCCAGGGGGCAACGATGGTTCACAACATCCTTTAGCTAGTGAAGGATATTCTACTATTTACACATTTGAAATTGTAGAACTCACCACAAGAGCCAAATCTTATGCAGCTCCTATTGCTCTAGCAGCAGAACCATCCTCAGGTCAAAACCCATCACCGCCTAATGATTTGCATATCGAAAGGCTGGTTGAGGACTTTGTAATTCAACCCCCCAAGGGGGCACTTCGACGCACAATGCAGAATACATCTGCACATGTCGCCCAACACTACAATATCATAGAGGATTTGGTGCAAGCGCTGTCGGCTATCTCGGCGCTCGAAGTATTACAAACATTCCCTAGCCAACGAAAAGCTTTGCTTTCGGCTATTGGATGTATTGACCCTACGAATTCCATGCTTGCTATTTTTGGCATGGACAAGTGTAAACCTCCCCTTTCCCACCAGCTTGCATTTCAAGTGCATATCACTTCGAAAGGTAAAGGTATACACCGAACTATCATCGATGAAGGTGCTTAGACCTGTGTCATGTCGGATTCATGTTGGCTCGCCCTGGGTTCCCCAACCCTCTCCGCGCCGTCGAACTCCCTTAAAGCTTTTGACGGCCACACCTTTATCCCAAAAGGATACCTAGCCAGTTTTCCCATCACATTGTATGGGAAAATAGTAACGGTGGACGTAGAAGTTGTGGACAAGAAACTTGACTATAATATATTGCTGGGTCGCAGTTGGACATGTGCCATGACGGCCATCATATCCACTGTCTTTCGTATCATCCTATTTCCATTGGATGGAAAGGTCATTACAGTGGATCAATTGTCTTTCTACACCACCTATTATTCACCATTACCAAGTGGCTCTGTACCCCTAGTAGGAGCTGGAACTGACAGTTATGTCAGTATAGGTACCAGTCTATTTAAGGCTTATTCTCTTATGGGTTTTTTTCCTCTTCAGTCACCCCAGGTCTCACAATCGATCAACATGCTTTCATCAATTGCTCATGAATTGACCGATCCCTGGATCCTAATGGCTCCTTCAGACCTTGACACATTCGAAGACCAGATGCCACTGTCACTCGCTGAATCAACCTTCCAAGGCATTCAATCCACATCCACATCTCTAGTCATGTTGGCTATCGCTGGTGGTACCAATGCCCTTCCCATAACCACTCCTCCTTTAGATCCATTCAATCAACTTGTTAGTGTCAGCCTTTGTAGCCTTCCTCCAGTGATCAAATATGCTCTTACAAAGTGATTTTAAGGTGTCAAGGTCAAATTTTGTCATTTCAAAGAGTCTTCAAGCAAAATTTGGTCACTAGGCATTAGGTCTAGGGTTTGTTTTCACTCTTTTCAAAGTTGTCCAAATGGCAGTCCATGTCATCATTCAACTGAGTGTATCATCATTCATAGGGTTGTCATCATCATGTCAAGTTCCATTGGGTCATTTTACACCTTGTTCATGCTTCAGTTGCGCCTAGGCAAGGTTCATTTCCCTCTCCTAGGGTTTTGAAGGCAATTTCTCTTAAATGTTCAAATAATTAGCAAAACTTGTATCCTGATGTTCATACACCTTCCCCTATCCTTCATGTACCTTATTAAACACTTCCCATCACTGAGATCCCCCAAGTTCCTCATTTTCACATAAACCCTAGTTTCTTGCTACAACCTGGCAATTTTCTAGGTTGGGCCTGTGTTTTGCCCTTTTGGACCCCTTCCCCTCACTCAATATCTAATATTCCACTTTCCCCTACTTCCTAACATCCCTCCCTACTTCCAAAAATTTCCTCAAGAATTTAGCAGCTCCCTATCCCCTTCATTTCGCTTCATTTCGACAAATCTCTTGTTCCACACATCGGGGTAGGTTTTACTCAAATGATGTTTCTGAGCAATCAAAGATGAATTTGGGAAAACTGAGAGAGATTTGTTTCCACAACCTTCCAAGGAAGAAAAACCTCCTTCACTTTTTACACAGGTATAATGGTTTTGGAGAAATGTCAAAAATACAATCGCCTCGGGAGAATTGATGCACCTGTGAAGTGACCTTGGGAAAATCAATTTTTCTCCTAGATTTGTTGGCCAAATAAATTTCTTGATGAGTCAAAGGATAACTAGGCGAAACTATCTTTCCAATGAGCTATCATGAGCTCAATTTGGAGTTGAGGAAGGCATTCAAAAGTTGACTGCAACAGCACTCTGCCTTGAGGCAGCCTCATTTGGCACATTTTGACCAGTCTTGGGAGATTTGATTTTTGAAAAGAAAAATGAACTCCAAGCTGCAAAATTATAAATGTTTTGGAAAGTAGACTCAAAGAACTTTCCAACAAGCTATCCTGTGCCCAATTTGGACACTCGGAAGGCCTCCAAAAGCCTCCTGCAAAATGCGCTGCGCATAGAAAGTGTGCGCTGCGCATAGAGAGGTGTGTTGCGCATTGGGCCTCACTGGCCAGTGTAAATTAACAAGGGTGTTGCGCATAGAGGGGTGCATTGCACGTTGGGTTTGTGCACTACGCATTGGGTTACAGCAACAAGAAAACTCTGTCCATGCAACCAGATCATACCAAATCCACTCCAAAACTTGCAAGTAGGTATTTCCTTGCTGCTCAGTCAATGTTATAATGTTTGAAGTGTGTTTCAAGATGGGAAATTTGTTGTATTGGCTCTTGAAAACCGAAACCCTATGTTCATGTCAAAATCACTCCTTAAGGGTTTTTTAAAGGACATGCGGGTGGTTTTGTGAAGATTTTCCATCCTCTATTGATGAACAACAGTCCCATACTCATTTGTAAACTCTAGTCAACGTTGCAAAGGGTACACATTATATTTTTGTCCATTTGTCAAACAGTGACTGTTTTATGCCAATTCATTGAAACGGAGCATTACCATTATGGCTTGGTTTTCATGATGCTTTGGTAAACATATTTGGGTTTTGAGTATGCATTGAAGTTTTGATTTCAACACACACTTATGGAGCTGCGACAAATCCGTGAAGACCGACAAGCTGCCCGAAGACATATACATGAGATGACACCCATTGAGCAGGAGATAGAAGCTGACTGGGAGACTTGGCTTGAGAGGGTCAACATCCACTTAGAGAAATTTTTGGCAAAGGCCAATAGAGACAAAGACATGCTTCGTCACATGAAAAATCATTATTGGGTTCGCATGCATGTTGGCAAAGCAAAAATGAAGATTTTGCAAAGGAGGTTGAGCAAAGCACTAAAACGGTGAAAGAGGCTAGATCCACTTCGCGGTTTGGCCAAGGCTTCGCTGGCTGAGAATGGTACTTGATTGGGGACCCCCAGCCCAAATTTCAAGGAATTTGGAGAAAATTTTGTCAATTTTGAATTTTTTGGCTCTAAAAACAGGATTTTTGGCTCAACGCGCAGTGCGCAGCGCGCTACCCATAAGATTGGGAGGTCCAAATCATAAATGGTTTGCATTTTTGGATTTTTCATGATGAAATATACCTTCTCAGCTATTTCCAAGGCATTTCATCAAGGTTTGGGTCCCCAAAGGGTCAAAAAACATGCAAAAAATGACCTCACTGCCCCTTGTTGGACACACAGGAAGCAGTCTTGGGAAAATGAACCTTTGGAGGGGCAAATGGACACCAAATGGGAAAATTCCACTTGGGTTGGAAAGTAGACATCCAGGGCTTTCCAAAAAGCCAACCTAAACTCAATTTGGATGCCAGGAAGTGCCTCAAAATTAGCCTGAAAAGTGCACTGCGCGTAGAGATCAGGGCATTGCGCTTGAGGATTTTGGCCAATTTTTCACCTTCCAGCTCAGGAATTCGGCCAGTTTTGATCAGTTTTGACTTGTGATGGGATTTTTCACCCTCCTTGATGTAATTAATGGAACTTTATGTTGACTTGACACTTATTTACCTATTCTAGATGATTCATTCATAAAATAGCAAAAAATTTAATGAATGAATTGGTTTCCTCGCTTATAGAGGCAAGTTGTTTTGATTGCCTAGATTGTAGTGCTTTGTTTAGAATTGGTTGAAACAGATCCTAGGATGATGAGCTCGACTCCTAGAGGCAAGGGAATGTGTTAGCTTGCCTATATTATGTATTTTCTTAGTCATTTTCAGGGTTGGACTCTTGGGAATAGCTTGATACACTATTGCACATATTTTATCTGCAATTTTGGCAAAGGATAGACCAGGGTTTTGCAGCACTATTTGGGATTCATGTGGCCTTGTGTGTTGATGGTGTGTTTATCTCAGTACTTGTAAGTTGTGTATGTGTACCACTTTCCTTATTTAATCTTCTGCAATTAAACAAATGAAGTGTTAAGGTAGAATCCATAGATTTGCTATGCTCTGCCTTTAAGTTTGTTTAATTTTCCATGTTTTCTTCAGTTTAAGGAGAATCCTTGAGGCTTCCTTGCTCTCCTTAGCTCCTCACCTATCATGTCTATTCATTCAATCACTTTAAAGGCATCAAAACAATCGCCTATCTTGCCCCAAGTAGACCTCTGCAAAAGCTGTGCCTCATCCCCGCACCCAAAATTGCCTTTCCCTTGAATTCAACAAAACTTCAAAAAATAAATTCCATGATCCTTGTACTTCATACCTAGCCTAAAATTAGTTATCAATTCAGTCATCTCGAGCCTCTTTGATTACCTTTTGCCGAGATTGACCGGAGAGAGCCCTCTCTTGTCCTCGTAGGGCTAGCTACGAGGCTGAGCATGGTTTGATGTGGCCTCGAGTTTTGCCTTCCTCAGCCTGAGGCAAATTCGAACGCTAACACAACTCATACCTACGGATGAAGCCGTTCAAGAAATTATGAGTTTTGGAGAGCAACATTGGGAGGATTAGCACCATTGTGTCCCGATATCTGATTTGGACATGATGCCTCTTCAAATCCTATCCTCTGACTTACCATAAATTGTTTCCTCCCCATACGTGATCATCCAAACTTTGGATGTGGAAGGAAACATGGGCGAAACTTCTAGGTCATTGCCCATAGATATTTCACTCATGACAGGCATTGTGGAAAACACCCAGATGCGAGCAGATTGCAGTCTTGAGGAAATTGTGAGCTCCACCTACCTATATGAGGAATTCCACAATGAATTTGTTTGGTCTCATGAGGAAATGCCTGACTTTAATCCATCATTTGTCACACATGAGATCCAACTTTACGATGAAGCAAAAAAAAATGGGTGGCCAATCCCTTCCCTAGAAATAGCCGTTGAACCCATGCTCGGCCCTACGGCCAAAGAAGAACACCTAAAATACCTTAAAAAACTGGATAAAACCCATCGAGATGCTGATTTGGTACTCACAGCTCACAAGGAGTGGGTACAATCCCAATTTTTTAAAGAGGTTAGGTTTTGTTCTTTCCGAGAAGGCGTCTTTGTATCGCTCTATCATCCAAATGATAACCTCTTGGAGGCATGCATGCTTCGACCCATTTGCCTAGGTCCCTATGTCATAACGAAAGTCCTCTCCTTGGGGGTATATGAACTATAGGACAGGGAAGGAATCCCACTCAAGGAGCCCAAATATGGGCTTTATTTGAAAAAGTATTGTTCCTAGTATTGCACTGGGCATGTGCTTTGTAATTTTACACATTCATAAGTTTTGCTTACCTTTTTTGATGTGATTGGATTGTTTTGTTATTTAGTGGAGTACTTGTCTCATGCATTCTTCTTGCAATGCAGATGTCATCGTTCCCCTTAGCATACGTAGGATACGCGGATGGTGCCAGTCGTCACACATGGCACATTGCATCAGCTGCTTGGGTCATCTACACACCCGAGTAGGAACTATTTTGCTCCGGGGGGTCTTTCTTGGTACCGCCACCAACAGTATTGCCGAGTACATGTCTGTCGTTTCGCTTCTCACGGAAGCGTCATCAACAGGCATCTCCAATCTGGTGGTCAGGTTAGACTCCCAACTAGTCGTTATGAAATTGACAAACCATTATCACATCTGTAATCTAGCCTTGTTACGTAACTATCTAAGGGTGCGACTCTTAGAACATCGATTTGAAATAATCACATATGAGCATGTTCCTCGAGAATTAAATATAGTCGTTGATTTTTTAGCTAACTATGTATTGGATTGGCATTTGTCTCATTCTTTATAGCAGCATGCATGAGAAGTAACACATTTACTAAAGTTTAAAATTTGTTACAAAAAACATTTAAAAACACATTTACACCACCAAAATACCAAAAATATATGTATCTATATCTATATATATATATTGAAATCTAGTTTTTTACATCAAAATATTCCAAAACTTGGATGATTTAAGTACAAAATGGCTCAAAGCCTAGCTACAAGCACTCATATGGCTACGCCAAAACACCTGCAAAATGAGCCTATTGCTCCAGAAAAGCTAAAATAACTATAGCTACCCTTCGAAGAGGAACCAGAAACCGCTCAGGTACACCAATGGTGCGCCGCTGCATATGAGCGAGAATTTCCCTCATAGGAATGGGGGGGGGGGGGGACGGACACCCATAGTTAAACCCTCTAGGTTCCTCAGAACCTCGTGGAGACTGTCAGCATCGCCCCCTCTAGCCAGTAGTTGGCCGCCTTGTCACACATAGTGAGGTTCGTCTACAGGTCATACTGGCACCACATCTGTGTTAGGCATAAAATTTTCATGTTAGTTCTTATCTCACCTTTAAAAAACATTATATATACATTCAAAAGCATAAAAATACTTAAGTACTGTCAAAATTATTCCCATCTTGAGGACCCTAGTTGGTCCCGGGTGGTAGCATCAGTTGCCAGTAAAGTCTATGCCTTCATAGGCATAGTCATCAACAATCACAATCTGGCTACAGAGCCACTCGAAGAAGTCTTCATCAAAGAAGTGTTGGAGTGGTCCTCCTCCTGTGCGAGGATCAAGTGATGACTAGTGACCCTGCCTTGGCTCCCTCGGATCAAAGGGACCTCAGCTCACTTGTGGGCACATGACAGGTACCCTCTTAAAGAAAAATGAGACTATGATAGTATCGTACCCAAAATTGTGTTGGGTACGGGTCTTGCATGCTGTCAATTCTGCCTTCAACTGGTGAAGCACTGCTTCACACCAGTTGAACATCTGTGGCTGGACACAGTCAACCGCAAGCAACAGTTGGGCCTTTGTCACTATGTGGGGACTTTTTGACCTCGCCAACCACACAATCAACCATAAAATTTCCCTCATAGACCGAGATCGAATCCTCTCTATAGGGACTCTGTTGCTGACTAGTCAACTCTCAGGGATGCAATAGATCTGTACCAGCTTTGAGGTAGATCAGGATCTGACCTGCCACCAGAAAGGTTTGCTTGTGCCCCACGGTACAAAAAACCAGTCAAAAAGTAAATGTCATCACTATCAATCCCCAGCTCCTAATCTGCAATCCTGAACACTTGCTCATGTTCATCCCAACCCTGAATGATCCATCTCAGTAAATCCTCTTGTCATTTCATCAGCTCTAGCTTTGCATACTTCAATAAACTGCAATGGCGCAATGCAAGTACGCATGTTGGTTCGTTTCACATCAGTAATTCCTCATTGTCATGGGCCTGTTCTCTCCATAGGTGAGTCATTTCAGCCTAAAACCTGCACAAAATAACCCTAAAAATAGTTAAAATGGGGCAAAAACGCTTAAGGAATCCATGCATGAGGGTTTTAACTGTGCCCTACAGCCCTAACACTACTGCCAGTGCTGAACAAGGAGGATTAATGCCCTCCAGTTGCTCGTACAAAGCATTTAACTCTCTCTACTAGCCATCTGGAGGGCATTAGTGCATAAATAAGGCTCTAAGGAACCTCAGATCTGCAAAATTCCACCCATAAAATTGTTAAGAAAGGTTTAGTAAGGCATATAGCAAGGTTTTAGCTCTCACCTAGGACTGACGGCACGTCGAATGGTTGCCCAGATCTCCTGCAATGATCCACAAAAAATCTGCTCCTCTTTAGCTCCAACAAAGCTCTCACAAACTTCAAAATAGTGTAAATGATGCATGTGAAAGCTCAAAGCATCTCCTTATATAAATTTGAGAGACAGGATTTTTGAAAATCATTAAAGGGGAAACAGTACATTCTCCATGATTTTTTATCATGCATGAACCCAAATAATAGGAATTGCTGGCTTTTTATACTTTTTACCACTTATGGTGAAAGTACTTTTAGGAATGAAAAGCAGTAAAAGCTGCATGCAATTCTCAACATAGCACTTTTTAGGGATATTTTATTGCTGTTTAAAAAATATAAACATCTCCGAGTTTTCATTGTTAAGCTCGTTAAACCTGTCTGACAATGGTTATAGCACTTTTAGGGATATTTTATTGCTCTTTAAAAAATATAAACATCTCCGACATTTCATACTTAAGCTCGTTAAATCTTGTGACGATGATCATAACACTTTTTGTGATATTTTATTGCCCAAAACTTCTCTCTCTCTCTCTACAAAATTTTGACATAAAATTACAATTTTAGTAAAGTATTTCAACCATCGTCTTTGCCTCTAATATCATACTTTAGGGGGCATCTGTTATAGGACAAAATGACCTCCTCATCAACTCAGAGGTGAAAGACGGGATACTGAAGAAAAGACCACAATTGCAGGACTTGATTCCACACTAACACTCTCGGCACACTGCTAACTGCTTTATAAAGCTTGTTACCAAGCATAGAGGAGCGTTAGTCACCCTGCTAACTCAAGTTGTTAGACCAGGGGGAGCGTTAGTGAAACTAAGGGAAGTTCAGTGGATCAAGCCAACGAATCTGCTCACAAATATCTAAATATTTATCCCTACATTTTCTCAAGAAAATCAAGGAAACTCCAAAAATCAAATTATTTGGGGAAATTCCAATCTGAGAATGAAGGCAAATGGGAAAAAGGTTGAAAATAGGGTAGGTTCATGGCTTTTTCCCTAATGAACTCTAGGAGGAGCTTGGCGGCCCTAACTCAATTGCTACATAAGCAGCGAAAGGGCCATTGTGAATGGGGTCAGAGCATTTGGAAGGATAACCCATTAAGCTGTTGTGAATTGTCATACACTTGAAGAAGTGAGCTAAAAGAGGGAGAGAGAGAGAGAGAGGAAGAAGGGGCAAGGGAAGACTGATATAACGGATGGTTGTAATCACTCTCCCACTATAAATACAGAACTACAATTGTGTTCCCTACTCCATAGTGTCGGTAATGTTTTTCATTGATTTATTCATTTTGATGCTTGTTGAGATGAGTAGTTAAGTTATACACTAATATATGTTTATTGTGCATTATTACATTACTTTTCAAGAGCATATGCTGTGATTGGTTTACCTTGTCCTTTGTGCAGGAATTGTCTTGGAGCCGGCCTTGAAGGAGTTCTTCTTACCACATAGAGATCTCCAAACAAATATAGAAGGAACTTGTTGTGGCCACCAACAACCCCCCTCTTTGTTTAGTATTAGAAATAACACTAAGCAAATGGTGACCCTTAATAAAAAATTCAAAAAACATTTTATATAAATTTTTGTATTATACGCCTTAGAAATATGTCGCATCGCGCGAAGAAGATAAACATTTCTTTACGAGCGTAATAAAAAACTGCGAAGAAACGACGCGAAATTCATCGCATCGCACACATTATGAAGCACTCTTAAATGAAAATCTTAAGAAATCTCCGACGGCCGATGTGCGACGTCGCATATCGCAATATCGCATAAGCAGCACACACTGATTTAATGACTCATGTGATCCACAATTCTGCGATCTGGCGATATCTGCGATCTGCAATAAATGCGATCTGCGATCTGCGATAATCCGATCTGAAAAATCTTGCGATGACGTGATGCTGCTATCACCCATCGCAAATTTCCTCAGCTCAACATTCAAGAAAAGCTGTCCGTAAACCAAAAATTAGGCGCGCGCCTTAAAAGAAATTAATGAACATATGCCAAAGTGTTAATGAAGGACGGTTTTGTGTTTTTCGAAGAGTCAGTTCACGATGGGTGTCATGATTTTATACATTCATGGAGGTTAGAGCTTTCGTATCAGTATTTATTATCATTACTCTTTTCCTTTGCGTGAACTGCAGGAATGAAAAACAGGAAACATTATGAAGCAATGATCAGGAAACATCTAAGGAAAAGGGGAAAGTGTCAATGCTCGGAGAACAGAGAAGAGATGCCTTCACAAACAGATGCCGCATGCAACAGAACCACAGATTCCAGAGTATCACTCAACAGATGCTGAGGTCGATAGGTGATTCAACATTCAGGGTCAGAAAGCTCACAAAAGCAGCATGTTTACAAAAAATCCTGAAACTTCTACCCGGTAAAGGAAAAAGGCGCTAAAGAAGGAAAACGCACCAGAAAAGCCCGGATCAATGAACAGAGGCAGTTTTCGATTCGCGATTAGCACCTAGCGCTAATCGCGCATCGCTAAGAAGATTGTTCAGAAAGCAAAGTCCCTAACTTGCTTAGTCATTCGCAAGTCCGGAAACCGAAACAGCAAAAGCAGAAGCAGTTTGAGGGAAATTTGGGTTGTTGCCAAGTATATACGCAGTAAATTCGCCCAACCAGAAGATAATTCTAAAAAATATCTTCTAGTGTACTAAAAAGTGGTGCCAGCACTTGCCATTTCTGTTTGCGTAACTCAAACAAAAGCAGAAGGCAACCAGCCGACTCTTCCCAGGCGAATGTTGAATGCTCGCAACATTTAAGGAGCAAATGCAGAAATAGTTAGGAATTAGATTCAGTTTTTAGAAATAGTTTTGCTTTAGAAGAAGGGCGGTCATTTAAACCGTATCCTAAATTTATGTAATTAAGTTATTTAGTTAGCAGTATTTAAACCCTTCTCATGCATTTGGAGAAGGGTCCAGAAATTTGTCAAAAACTTGTCCTCAGAACATGCACTTTTGCACCCTCGGAGGGGGTTTTGATGAATGGATGGATCAAGGTTTATTAATGTTTGCATTTGATATCTGCTACTGATGTTGCACTTCTGTACTCTTAGTAGATGTTAGAGCAAGGAGAGATAAATCATTGTTGCTTGAAGCTTATGAGTAGAATCAGTCATAAATGATACTTTTATCTCTTGACCATTTCTGCTTATATTCTTAAAGTGATATACAGTTTTAGTTGTTTATATGTTATTGCATGAATGTGTGAGTTACCATTTGGCACTTTTGTACGGTGGAGCCATTTATTTATGTCTGATATATGAATAAATTATTATGCGATATGCTGTTCACAACTGTTTTGCCTAACTTTTTATGCAAAGTAGTTCATCTTAATTGATTTCTATTCTTGTGATAGCTGAATGATCTTTATTACCAGTTATTGTTTGAAATCTTTTTAGATCGCATAATAGAAGAAATACACCCCAGGTTAGCATAGATTAGATGTGTTTTTTTTCATTAGATTACAATAGCATAAAGTTAGTTTAAAAGTTTGAATTAGATTAGCTTTAAGTATTCCTAGATCAGCAAAATCCAACTCTTCACACACACACACACCCTTAGATTGGGAAACTGGTCCCATTATCCCCAGTCGGACCCGCTATACCAAACAGATAAGGAGCTGCCAACCAAGGTCCGGACCGGGTGGGTATCCCCCTTGTTATCGACCCGATTTTCGGGGCTTCAACATATTTGGCACTAGAAGGAGGGCCCGAACTATGAATGGCACCTAAATCAAAATCTAAATACCATTCTGAGAGTAAATCACCCTCATCAACTCCCCCGACTTCCCTAGTACGTTTAAATCCAGAGTCAGAAGTCGCTCAAGTATTAACTGATGCTACACACCCTAATATTTCAGACCAAACTACCATTGAACCCCTTGAAGTTCAAACTCTGATTCACAAACTCCAGGGATTTTCCATTTCTACTCAGAGATCTGATAAATCTCAAAGCAGCGTGACTTCGCAGTACAATCCTGCTCATCCCTTGACCAGATTAAAGAGTGAAAAATTTGGCATCCAGCCAACCAGGGAAAATTTTAAGAAGCCCCCCTAAATTTACATGTATAATAAATGGGTGAATCTCCATGGTATATAGGAAAAATGGAAGGCGATTTTATCAATAATATGATATGTATATATAATTTTTTGGCGAATCTCTCACCAGGCATGGCGAACATTTTACTCAATTATAAAATCTTGTGTTTATTGAATATAGAAATGAAATCATTGCATTTCTTTAAAATATCTTTTGAAATCAAAATTACCGATATTTGATACCTTTCGAGGGTTAGTAGATTCAGAGTAAAGATGGATCTATGCTGGTTTAATTCCCCCATTTAAATAGGCTACATTCCAGGTGAATACCATGGGTCAATACCATGTGCCATTTTGGTGAATACCATGGGTCAATACCATGTGCCATTTTTATTTTTATAATGTTTTTTTGCATGGTATTAATAACAATATAGTCCATGGTATTTGTCCCATAGTATTTTTCCCATAGGTTTCACCTAAATATAACGGATTTTTTGAGTGTTCGTAAATATATGATGACTTATGGAGTAAATATAAAAAAAATGTTTTATTTGTTTACCATACCTCTCATTTATTTATATTTTTATTAATTTACCATACCTCTTTTACAAATATGGTATTTGGCCCATAGGATTCACTTAAATAAAACCTCTTTCTTGAGCCTTCATAAATAATACGAGGGTTATGGACTAAATATAAAACGAGGTTTTATTTATTTACCATGCGTCTAGTTTATTTATATTTTTATTTATTTACCATACCTTTTGAGTAAGTATAAAAAACGTTTTAGTTATTTACCATACCTCCACTTTACTTATATTTTTATTTGTTTACACCCTTGCATGTATATAAGGTGACTTATGGAGTAAATATAATTTTTTATTTATTTATTTACCATACTTCTCATTTATTTATATTTTTATTAATTTACCATACCTCTTTTATAAATATGGTATTTGGGCCTTTGGCCCATAGGATTCACTTAAATAAAACCTATTCTTGAAAATGGGCGAATGGAAGGTTGTAACTCCTAATTTCAAGGGCTAAATTTACCTTTTTTACCCTCTCCCTTAAAAGAAGGTGGGCTATTTGAGGTGATTTGTAAAAGTGTACTATGATACCAAATAATCGCCCACTAAAAATTTAAAACCCCTTAATTTCGCCAAAGGGCGAACATTCGCCCCTAAAATCACCCCTACAGCCAACTGAATTGCCTCTCCCCACCAGGAAAAGAGCGAGGAAAACACCACAAGTGTCTGACAGTGAGACTCTTTCATCTACATCGTCCATTTCAACTCCCTCACCGTGAAGTTAGCCACCCACATCTTCATTCCAAACCATCATCCATCCGCTTACTGGAACTCCCACAACCCCTCTTCAATCATCTACGATCATAGTATCTTCATCTTCCCAGCCACAGGGATCATCTTCTGCACTTTCATTCACTAGCAACTCAACGATGGCCCAGTCTCCATGGAATAATCCTGGGGAAGTTTTAATGCCTCCACCCTTGAGTCAAATACCGGCCCATCCTGAGAAATGGCTACCCAAATTCAATCCAGAAACAGGCATGCTAGCTGAAGAACACATAAACAATTTCATGCTTTATGTCAATCTCAATGGAGTTACTAACAAAGATGCTGTTGTTCGGCTTTTTCCCTATACAATGCAAGGAACAGCCGGGTCATGGTACTTTTCATTGCCCTCCGAGTCTATCACAAGTTGGGACATTTTCCAAAGTCAATTCCTTACCAAGTTTGGTGATGACAGATCAACGAAAACGTTAATCAATGACCTATCCAATCTTAAAGTTGAGGCTAGAGAACCCATCAAAGATTTCAATTTACGGTTCAATAAGATCCTCAACAAAATTCCCACTGCTTCCCAACCCAGCGAAGAAGTACGATGTGAATGGTATATTATGGCCTTACCATCAAACTTAGCAATCTTCGTGGATAGGGCAAACAAAACAACCTTAGTTGAAAACTTGACAGAGGTGATAGCAGTAGAGAAATGCGTAATAGCCCTGGAAAAGAGATCTGCGATAGAGGAACGCAAGTCTAAAAAAGTCACCTTCAAGGAATACTCCAAGAAGAAACAAACGAAAGACCCTTTCGATTTGGAAGGATTGCAAAAAGTATTAAAGACCATGTCCAATGAGATGATTGACATAAAAAAACAAGTAGCAGAAACTTCTTCGAAAAAGCCCTACAGAGCTTTCAAAAAAGGTCCTTCAATGGATGTGAAACCACCCAACGCTATTTCAAATGTCGAATCCGAAGAAGAGGAAGAGGAAGAGAATACCACTGAAGGGTAGACTGATGACGAAGAATTTGTTGAATTACAATGAATGTGGGATTTCATCCTCCCAAAAGAAGAAGATCAAGAAGCATTTCCGGTTAGCACACGAAGCAAAAATCAACTTGATCCTCCCCAAACTACCCCTAAGCAGAAGAGCACAAGCTCTGCAATAAAAGATAAAATCGCAACAAAAAAAACGACCACTAAAGTGACTCAACCTAGCCCGGTCCAATCAGATCAGACAACTCCATCAAAAGCACTAATAGTGTCAGATGAAATGGAATACAATATTATTGACGACATGAAAAAGACTAGGGCTAATATTACCCTTTACGAATTGAGCAAATTGAAACATCAATAGAAGATAATGATGAAAGAATTACATGCCGTGCCTATTACATCTTTGCCTACAGCTGTAGCTTCCCACAACATGGGAAGACCTCCAACCAACACGATTAATAAGATTGATCCAAATGACATTGCCTTGATTGGAGGAAGATCAAGGTCTCACACTCCCCCTTTCCTTCTCACTTATGAAATTTTTAATAAAAATGTGCACAATTGTTTGGTAGATTCTGGTGCTTCAACGAATATTTTACCTAGATCAATATGTGCCAAGTTAAATGTTCAACCACAAAAATCCACAGTGCGCATAGTTCAGCTTGATCGATCTCAAGTCGAAGTGATTGGTGAACTTAATCAAGTAACCATAAGATTGTCATCCAACCCAAAGGTATGTCAGGTTATTGACATTCTAGTGGCTGATATCCCAGAATTCTATGGCTTGATTCTTAGCAGGGATTGGTCCGAGAAACTCCATGGATACTTTTCAACCGACTGGTCACAGATGTGGTTACCCTACAATGGTAAACCAAATCAAATAAAGGTTGAACGAGAGTTACACCAGAAGTACATAGTAACGGAATTGGAGGGAGAAAATGAAGCAGTATCGTATAACAGCAGTATCATAGGAAATTACTTGGTAGATTCTTTTCTCGGCAATTTCAATGCTCATACATCACCTTACTTAGAAAATTCAATTTTGTCCCAAGTCGAAAATTTTTCCCAAACTGATAATTCAAAGTGTGTTAATTTTGGAGAGAAACCTGTAAATACATATTTGTTTTGGAAATTATATTTTGATGGCTCTAAATCTAACGAAGGAGCAGGAGCAGGATGCGTTCTGATTAGCCCAGAAGGAAATAAGACCATGCTTACGTGCAGACTCGAATTCGATTGCACAAACAATACAGCAGAATATGAGGCCTTGGTGCAAGGCCTATACAAAGCAATCGGGTTGAACGTCAAGTATCTTCAAGTCTTCGGAGACTCTAAGATTGTTGTCAAACAGGTACGTAACACTATTCATTGCCTATCAAGTCATTTAAAACACTATCAATCTTTAGTGCAAGACCTGACTGAGCATTTCATAGCATTCAATATTTCGTCAATCCCGAGACTCCAAAACCCAAGCGCAGACCTTTTGGCTAATGTAGCCTCTAGGCTTATTCCCTCCGAAGAGTTTAGTCCAGATAGATTCTCAATAGAATTAATCTTTAGACCATCCATCCCTGACAACATTACAAATTGGAGAGTATTCAATGACGATCCTGATATTGTAAATTTTCTCACTTCCGAAGGATCCTACTCCAATCAAATAATTGACGAAGACCATCACGATCGACAAATACAACAAAATGGCACTGATAATGCTATACCTAAATCGGTGGTTAAGTTAGAAGACTTATACGATTTGAAAAATCGGTTTAAAAGGTATGCCAATTCAAAGCTCTACAGTTCAACTCTGAACTATGAATTAGTAAACCTAGGAACCGATAAACCACAAAACATTAATCTAGGCATAGGCTTAGCCCCTGAAGAAAAACTAGCGTATATTCGTCTTTTAAGACAGTATAAAAATGTTTTTGCCTGGAATTACGATGAGCTGAAAACATACGACACTTCTATCATTCAGCATACAATCCCTATGATTGACAACGAAAAACCTGTCCAAAAGAAACTGAGAAAGGTCCACCCCAATTTAGAAAATCAGATAAAAACCGAGCTAAATAAGTTGTTAAAAGCCAGAATAATTTTCCCCGTCAGACATTCCAAATGGGTCTCCAATATGGTACCCGTTAGAAAGAAAAACGGAGATATTAGAATCTGCATCGATTTTTGGAATCTCAACAAAGCCTGTCTAAAAGACAATTTTCCTCTCCCACCTATGGAGTAGATATTACAGGCAGTAGTAGGCTCAGAACTGATGTCTTTCTTGGATGGATTTTCAGGATATAATCAAGTGCTGGTACATCCCGATGATTAGTTGAAAACCACATTTAGAACTAAATGGGGCACATACGCATATCGGAAGATGCCATTTGGCTTGATCAATGCCGACGCTACATTTCAGAGAGCCATGGACATTGCATTCAAGGGATTAGTCAATAAATCTGTAGTAATTTATTTGGATGATATAACTGTGTACTCCAAGAAGCGAAGCGACCATCTCAGAGACTTAAAACAGATCTTTCAACGATGTTTAAGGTATGGGATTTCACTTAACCCAAAGAAATCTTTTTTTGCACTAAGTGAAGGGAAACTTCTAGGATTCATAGTGTCAAAATCTGGTATTCACATCGAGCCTGACAAAATCAAAGAAATTTCTGAAATATCCCTACCTCATAATAAAAAATCCATGCAATCTTTCCTTGGTCAAATAAATTTTGTAGAGAGATTTGTCCCAGATTTTTCACGAATTGTGTCTCCTTTGCAAACCATGATTAAAAAGAATTCAAATTTTAAATGGGGTCAAGATGAACATGAAGCATTCAACCTGATCAAACATGCTATCATTAATGCTCCATCTTTAGCAACCCCAAATTTTTTAGAATCTTTTATCTTATACACATTTGCCTCAGAGAAATCATATGCTGCGATTCTAACTCAAGCAAATCAAGAAAAAGCAGAAGCTCCAATCGCATTTCTTAGCTCGAATTTACAAGGTGTTGAACTCAACTATTCAGACGTGGAGAAACAGGCATATGATGTTTTCAAAGCGGTCAAATATTTCAGACCTTTCTTACTTAAAACCCATACTAAGATCATAGTACCGTTTCCAGCGGTAAGAAATCTTCTAGTACAGAAGGATGTGGGTGAGAAAAGAGCAAATTGGATCACTGCTTTACAGGAATACGACCTTGAGATCAAGCCAACAAACATTGTAAGAGGTCAAGGCTTCTGCAAAATGTTGGCCAGAGCATCGCAGATTTCTGAAAATTCATCTGAACAGGTACAACTGTATGAGGTAAGCCTAAACGATGCAGAATCATTATATGCTGACATCATTTATTATCTTAAGAACAGATATGCTCCATCACACCTAGATCACACTAAGAAAAGAGCTCTGAGATTGAAAGCTAAACAATATCAGCTCATAAATGATGTTCTTTTTAGAAAGAATTATGATTCTGTTCTTCTTAGATGTCTTGAGAAAACTGAAGCTGAAAAAGTTTTGCAGGAACTCCACGACGAACCAGCAGGCGGACACTATGCTGGAGATGCTACTACACATAAGATCTTACGTGTAGGATATTACTGGCCTACGCTGTTCAAAGACTCACACAGTTACGTAAGGAAATGTCAAGTCTGCCAAACAACTGCTGGAAGACAAAAGAAGCCGTCCCTGCCACTACAGCCGGTAAACATCGAGCAACCATTCAGTCAGTGGGGCTTGGACATAATAGGTGAGATCGTTCCTCACTCTTCTAAGCAGCATAGATACATTCTCACGGTAACAGATTATTTTACTAAATGGGTAGAAGCAGTTCCTCTCAAGACAACTAATTCTGAAAATATTATTGAATTCATAGATCAATTTATAATCACTAGGTTTGGATTGCCAATGAATTTAATGTTTGATAATGCATCATACTTTTCTGGAAATGCAATGACTGATTTTGCACTTAAAAGAGGGTTCAAACTGAAATATTCGGCCAACTACTATCCGCAAGGTAATGGGTAGCTGAGTCAACAAATAAAAACCTAATCAGGATTATTAAAAGAACAGTTGACCAGAACCAAAAGAATTGGCACAAAGCTTTGGTAAATGCTTTATGGGCAGATAGAATAACGAAGAAAGCTTCAATCGGCACTTCTCCCTTTAATTTAGTTTATGGGAAAGAAGTGGTTCTTCCAACTCACTTAGTCATCCCCTCTTTGTCTTTAGTACAATACATCGATGAAGTATCTACTTCCTCCGTACAACTAAGACAAATGGAAATAATTAAATTATAAGAACAACGAGAAAAAGCTAAGAAAACCCATGCTCATCACCAAGCACTAATAAAATCCTCTTTTGATTCAAGCATAATGACCAGAAAATTTTTTCAGATGGGAGATTTAGTTTTGAAATGGGATAAGGCTCATGAAGAAAAGGGCAAACATATGAAATTTCAAAAGATGTGGCTTGGTCCTTTTCAGATTGTTGAAGTCATAGGTCCATCAACATTTGTGTTGCTGGATTTAGCAGGTAGAAGGGATTCTTTGCCTGTTAATGGACAAATCCTTAAAATATATTTTCCATAGAAGATTATTCTTCTATTTTGTAGAATAGTTTTTATTTTCTTTTTCATAATAAAACCAGTTGTGAGTGGTTACTATAGGTATTCGCGGAAAAGACACCAATTCTCTTTCAGATTTTGAGCTTTCGCTTGTATAAGTAGCAAAAGTTTTTGAAAATCTGATTTTTATTATTGACAGATACAGTTAAAAACTTTAGCCTAGATATGATACTAGTTTCAACTTCAAAAATTTGATGAAAGCAACCTTTAGCGAAGGAATTGTTTTATATCAACACAATGAAAGGTATCAATAGCAAAATAAGGCTTCTCTGTAAGACTGTTGTTTTCAAACTCTATTATTGTCGTCCAGAGCTTTCTTAAGGAAAAACAATGACTTCCTCCCCGCTAAAGAAAATCGCAGCATTCAGAGGAACAATCCGAGAAACACTATATCTCAAATAATAAGAGGTCTCATCACGAGCCGGCTTATCATGATCACAGATATTATAACTCGCTGACTTTGCCAATATTGTCCACCAAAACAGGGCAACGACTCAAGATTGTTGCAATCAAAAGACAAGGGGTCTCATCACGAGCCAGCTTGTTCAGCAAAAGTGTAAATCAAGTGAATTACTGTGTCATAATTTTTGCTACCAAACCAAGACATTGTTCTTTGAGAATAAAAAAAGGAAAAAGTGTCAAAATGGGTTTTTCTTTGAAAAGTTGTAGATAGCCTTAAGCAGTATAAAGGATCATTGCTGGGTAACAGGTAACCCTGTCAAGGCTATGGATGCCTGCTGGCAGCAGAGGCTCTACCTACGACAAATGAGCATATTTTAAAGCCAGCACACAGAGAAGACTTTATTTTATCTTTAAAAAGACCAAGTAGTGGCTGATATAAGTAAAAGAACAAGCCTGAGGAAGAAAACAATTAGAATAGAAAAAGGTTGAAACAAAATATCATTAATAGGATAAGGCATAATGTACTCTATCTGTCCATAACAAAATTTAGACTTATGAAAATTTTTCTGTTTTAGAAGTTAAGATTCAATAGAAAAGCAGAGATAATTGGTTCTTCCCAGTGAATCGCCATGGTTGTGGCCACCAATAACCCCCCTCTTTGTTTAGTATTAGCAATAACACTAAGCAAATGGGGACCCTTAATCAAAAATTCAAAAAACATTTTATATAACTTTTTGTATTATACTCCTTAGAAATATGTCGCGTCGCGCAAAGAAGATAAATATTTCTTTACGAGCGTAATAAAAAATTGCGAAGAAACGACGCGAAATTCATTGCATCGCACACATTATGAAGCACTCTTAAATGAAAATCTTAAGAAATCTCTGACGGCCGATGTGCGATGTCGCATATCGCAATATCGCATAAGCAGCACACAATGATTTAATGACTCATGCGATCCGCGATTCTGCGATCTGGTGATATCTGCGATAAATGCGATCTGTGATCTGTGATATTCCGATCTGAAAAAGCTTGCGATGACACATCTAGTTAATGCGATGACGCGATGCTGCTATCACCCATCGCGAATTTCCTCGGCTCAACATTCAAGAAAAGCTATCAGTAAACCAAAAATTAGGCGCGCGCCTTAAAAGAAATTAATGAACATATGCCAAAGTGTTAATGAATGACGGTTTTGTGTTTTTCGAAGAGTCAGTTCACGATGGGTGTCATGATTTTATACATTTATGGAGGTTAGAGCTTTCGTATCAGTATTTATTATCATTACTCTTTTCCTTTGCCTGAACTGCAGGAATGAAAAACAGGAAACATTATGAAGCAATGAGCAGGAAACATCTAAGGAAAAGGGGAAAGCGTCAATGCTCGGAGAACAGAGAAGAGATGCCTTCACAAACGGATGCCGCATGCAACAGAACCACAGATTCTAGAGTATCACTCAACAGATGCTGAGGTCGATAGGTGATTCAACATTCAGGGTCAGAAAGCTCACAAAAGCAGCATGCTTACAAAAAATCCTGAAACTTCTACCCAATAAAGGAAAAATGCGCTAAAGAAGGAAACGCACCAGAAAAGCCCGGATCAATGAACAGAGGCAGTTTTCGATGCGCGATTAAAGTCCCTAACTTTCTTAGTCATTCGCAAGTCCGGAAACCAAAACAACAAAAGCAGAAGCAGTTTGAGGGAAATTTGGGTTGTTTCCAAGTATATACGCAGTAAATTCGCCCAACCAGAAGATAATTCTCAAAAATATCTTCTATTGTACTAAAAAGTGGTGCCAACGCTTGCCATTTCTGTTTGTGTAACTCAAACAAAAGCAGAAGGCATTCAGCCGACTCTTCCCAGGCGAATGTTGAAAGCTCACAACATTTAAGGAGCAAATGCAGAAATAGTTAGGAATTAGATTCAGTTTTTAGAAATAGTTTTGCTTTAGAAGAAGGGCGGTCATTTAAACCGTATCCTAAATTTATGTAATTAAGTTATTTAGTTAGTAGTATTTAAACCCTTCTCATGCATTTGGAGAAGGGTCCAGAAATTTGTCAAAAGCTTGTCATTAGAACATGCACTTTTGCACCCTCGGAGGGGGTTTTGATGAATGGATGGATCAAGGTTTATTAATGTTTGCATTTGATATCTGCTACTGATGTTGCACTTCTGTACTCTTAGTAGATGTTAGAGCAAGGAGAGATAAATCATTGTTGCTTGAAGCTTATGAGTAGAATCAGTCATAAATGGTACTTTTATCTCTTGACCATTTCTGCTTATATTCTTAAAGTGATATACAGTTTTAGTTGTTTATATGTTATTGCATGAATGTGTGAGTTACCATTTGGCACTTTTGTACGGTGGAGCCATTTATTTATGTCTGATATATGAATAACTTATTATGCGATATGCTATTTACAACTATTTTGCCTAACTTTTTATGCAAAGTAGTTCATCTTAATTGATTTCTATTCTTGTGATAGCTGAATGATCTTTATTACCAGTTATTGTTTGAAATCTTTTTAGATCGCATTATAGAAGAAATACACCCCGGGTTAGCATAGATTAGATGTGTTGTTTTTCATTAGATTACAATAGCATAAAGTTAGTTTAAAAGTTTGAATTAGATTAGCTTTAAGTATTCCTAGATCAGCAACATCCAACTCTGCACACACACACACACCCTTAGATTGGGAAACTAGTCCCATTATCCCCAGTTGGACCCGCTATACCAAACGGATAAGGAGCTGCCAACCAAGGTTCAGACCGGGTGGGTATCCCCCTTGTTGTCAACCCGATTTTCGGGGCTTCAATAGAACTAAAGGTGATCCTCTTTCCATACCTTGTCAATTTATGTTTGATAGATGAACATGTGCATAACTTGGTAGCTTCTGCAGTAATCTTACAGTCTGTCAAAGGTCTCGGGAAGGCCTTTGAGGGTAGTTTTCATCCTACATACACCATGCATTTCACCCCATAGCAAATACCCTATTTCATGGCCACAATGGCCCTCTTTTTGGCCCTCTTCTTCTAGTCAGATATTTCCATGGCCTTAAGAATGGTTTTGAGCCTCTTCCCTAGGGTACTCTTTCATGCAAAGTCAATTACTTGAAAAACAACAAAAAACACAATTTCCACTTAATGCACCATTAAGTTATTATCCTATATGGTCCCAATTACTTGTGCAACCTTACCCTAACCCAAATATTAGCTCACACCCTAATTTAAACTCTAATCCAAATATTAGACCTAACTTTAATCCTTACTTTATTCCAAACCCTAGATTTAACCCTAGTCCACATCCAAATTTAAACCCTAATCCAAATCTTAGACATAATTCTAATCCAAAATCTAATTCAGACTCTAAAAGTAACCTTAGTCAACACCCTAATTCAAACCATATACTTTGTTATCACCTAGATTGACCTCAGGTTGAAGGGATGCAATTCTAGCATAACCACAAACCAAGCTTAACCTGGTAGCTAGCCCTACTAGGCTGGGAGAGGGCTCTCTCCTTATGAATCTTAGTCGAGATGACTGGATCAAGAGTAAGATTTTATGCTAGGTATAGTAGCTCAAGGGTTTTGATTGAATTTGTTGATGTTTTTTTCCAGATCAGGAGGAGCTGGGCAATTTTGGGTCTGGGAAACTAAGGTAAAATCGTAGGGATTCTATGGGGCAAGGTAGGTATGATCTTCATCACCTTAAAGCTTGATGGGGTGAAAGGCTAGACTAGTGAGGAGCTAATAAGGGCTTAAGCAAGTCAAGAATCCTTCCTAAATAGATGAAAACATAAAATACTGGTGTTTTCCTAAGGCAGAGCATTAAAACCTAATGTATTCCACGAATCTGACTTGAAAACAACCAATCAGAAGAAATTACACAAAAGAGGCATAAATAAATATCATGTGAACAAATTAACAGATGAATAAAAACATGCTAAAGGCCATACCACAAGAATCCCATAAAAATAGCTGGAACTTTATTAGCTTCCTGCCAAAACTCCTACAAAATGATAAGTGTTTAGTACATGAGCATCTATCCTTGAAAATGAGAAAGAAATTACATAATATAGACATTGCAATCCCTCATCCTAACCATCAAGGGTCGAAACCATGAGAAGAGGAGTTGTTTCAACCATTTCCAAACAAGGACCAGGAATATAGGCAGTCAAACAACTTGTCTCTAAAAGTAGGGAAACTGATTCATTTGCCTCAAAACCACCTCTAACTAATGAATCTACCCCCTAACACTATTTTACTGTTACATTTACATTCCATGTCATCAATTACATCAGTGAAATCATCTATAAGGAGAGAGAAATCAAATTCACAGTCAAAACAAGCAAATTTTGATTTTTCTAAGCAAAATGGTCATAAGCACGGCGCCATTGGTCCTAAGCGCAATGCCACTTTCCACCTTATTTTGGAGGCCTTCCCCTTAGCCAAATTGAGCCCATGATAGCTAATTGGAAAGGTCTTCAAGTCTAGTTTCTGGAACACCTGGAATTTTTGAATTTGGAGGTCATTTGCCTATTTGCTTTGATTACTTGCAGCTCCATGAGGACTTGTTTGTCACTCAACTGTTTGTTTTCTTGTTCCAAGTATTTGATGATGACCTTGCCTCTCTCTAAGTTGTCCATAAAAGCTTGTATTTGAGCTTCCCTTTCTTGTATGATGATGTCTTTGATAGTTTTTTCATCCTAAACCTCCAAGTCAATGATGCCAAGTCCATGATGAGTATAGTGCTGTTGTGGCTCCTCATGCTCAATCAAGTCAAAATCTCTTTCCTCCTCATCACCAACATCTTCCTCCTACACTTTTTCCTTGCCTTTGCTCAACTGCTCAACCTATACCTTTTTTTTCAATGTAGAAGGAAAAGCCCCTTCCACACCTTGTGGAGATAACATTTTCCTGTGGACTAATGATGAAGGCAAGGTCCCTTCCACTCCTTGTGGAACAAACACTTTCCTAGAAGCTGAAAAAATCTCCTTGTGCCTCTTTGATATGTCAAGTACACTGGCATCTCAGCAGTTTTGGTTTCCTTGACCTCTTTCCTTGTTTCCCCATGGCAAGAAGGCCTACCTTCTTCTTGATGCACTGGTGAAGGGATCTGTGGACCTTTGAACATCTCATGAGTGATGAAAGTCTCCAAAGGAATGTTAAGAAAAATGAGATGGTGAAGAACAATGATTTTGATCAAGGAGTAATGATAGATGCTATTCAACTGCTGAGGGTATGGTTTCTTCTACACAAGGTAAGCTATTTTGTCAATGTTTCTAAACAAGAAGTATGGGAGATTCATCATCTTTACCCTGGTGAAGTTCATGAGGAGTCTGATATGGTAAGCATACAACCAAGGGAATCTGCCCTCACAAGTGAAATATTTGATGATAATCCTCATCAAAGGAACATACCTGTTCTCCAAAAATTTAAAGGGGAAAATCCTCTTCACCTGGTTTCTATATTGAGGCTTGATGTAAGGATCATAGTAATCCTCATCAAGGTCCTGACCCTTGTACCATTTTTCACGGGATTCTAGTCACCTCTGAAATGACATCTGGTGATATTGTGAGGGTTACTCAGGCAAGTGTCACGTCATAATTATGTAAATGGGCTACAAAAAGTCTGGTTAACTCATTGTGAAATTGAGATCTTTCCACTAGTTCACAGAATTCAAAACATCCTTGGTGTCTGAAATAAGAAATTTCAAGTGGGAAAGCTTGTAATTCTCTTAGACTGGTGGGCTCCTCCCTTATAATTTTTCCTCACTTGTGAGGCTTTCTCTGCTTCCATCTTTCTACAGAAATTGCACTAGCTGTCTCCCCCTGATACTCAACATCACTACCTCTGTCCATGATTTAGCTGACTCTCTTAGCTTGCATAGTTTTTGCAATGGTATGGGATAAGTGGTATGTGAAATGGCTTGGAGGAATGGATGTAAGAGAAGCTATGGATAAAGCATCAGAGGGAGAGGGTTTATGGAGTAATGAATGGGTAGTAAGAGGCAATGGTAGTGGAAGAGATAAGGGTTGAGTTTATGAGGTGAGTGATAGGAAAAATAAAAAAGCTAGGGTTTTATAGTGGAGATTAGGGTTTTATATTTGAGGGAGAAAAAACATGTAATTCTTTTAGACTACAAAACAAAAGGAGCAATGATACTTACTTGGCAAGTGTTTAATAGGAGGAAATTTGGGAGAAATCAGAAGCTAGGAGCATTTTTGGGCTTGGCTGGCCTAAGCGTAGCGCCACAACCCAGAAGCGCAGCGCCTCTTCCCAGGAGCATAGTGTCGTGCCAAAACTTCCAGAAATGTAGCGCCACCCCTATTTTTCTCAAGGACGCTTAGAAGTCATTTTTTTCTTCTCTCCTTGGCTCCTTTAATTTGCATAATGACATAATGGCATGAAATAGAAGAGAATAAACTTATATATAAACCTCGTTTTAATTTTTGCTTTTGAAAAACCCACTTTTGTAATGTCTATTTATCTTTTTAAATACTTTGTTTTCCATGCTTGTTTTATTTTTCTCTTGTAGGTGTTATAGCTCCAAATCTCACTCTTATGGTTTGTGATGCTGCACTCATGGCCTAGGGCAACCCCTCCTTCCAGACCTGGTCCAAAAATTTAAAAAACAATGTTTTATCCCTTATATGCGACATTTCCCTGAGTTAAACGCGTGTATACGCGGGTAGGTGTATACCCAACCCACATATATGTATTAAAACACTTAAAAAAATACAAAACTCCTTAATTTCGAGTGGAGATCGTGGGTTTTACCTGCTGATCACCTGTTATTGCCCGTAGCCCAACTGTTCCCAACCAACTCCCAACTAAAAAACTACTTTGGGAGAAGTATAAAAAGGCTTCAATGGGAAGCCTAAGGCTGGAGAGAGGAGAGAAGAGAGAGAAAGGTTATTATGCTAAGATTTCCTTGAAAAGGTTTGAAGATCCTTGTGCCTCCTGCACTTCCCCCATTTGTACAGGAAACCCTTGTTTCCTTGTATGTTGATGTCCATCCACTACTTGTGATATCATGTAGTAAGTCATGGAAGGAGTTTGTTAAATGCTTGAGGCTGGAGGAATCCGGAAAAAGGCTTTGCTTGCAGCCTGCGAAAGGATGACTGAGGTGAAATTATTCCTTTTCTATACTTTATTTGTCTATAATAAAAGAAACACATGTCTTGGTTCCTGATATAAATCTTCTTCATGTTTATGATATTCATGTTAGAATTCATATGTGAATGGTTGTTTAAATTTCATAACTAACTACCTTTCTTTATAATATGAAGATGGTTTCTTTATAAGGTTTAGTCCATATACTGCTGTACTCTCTGGAATTGGTTGTTTTGCAGGTCAAAGGAGAAAAGGGAACTCCAAGAAGGATTTGGACCCTAAAGGACCTTCTCAAATGTAGGACCTCAGGTACGCCCCTTATCATAGAATTTGCTTATAATAGCATAATGGCTGTGTGAATGTGTGTTTCTCTGTATAGACAACTTTCAGTCTACTGGGGTTTCAACCCAAAAGCCCTAGGGGAACATTTCCCTTAATAGAATTGGTGACTCCACCGGGGACAACACTATTGTTGTTCCTAATTTGGGTGTTTTCAAGCCAATTAGGGCTCAGCTGCCTGTTTGCTTGCTGTTGCTGTGTGGTCTGTTCTTGAATTCTAAGTTTTGCCAATTTCTTCAGACTGTTTTTTTTTCTTGAATCTTTTATATACACCGTTTTTCTTGCTTACAAAGGCGTATATACAGATGTTTCCTTAAGTGAACCCGCGTATACGCAGGTTTCCTTACGCACAGTCATGTATACACACAATCTGTACATCAGTACAGTTGCGTATATCTTGCAATTTTAAATATTTTTAATCTTTTTGTCTCTGAAGGTCTTTCTGATGGTTTGATTCAGTCTTAAACAGTCACTTTCCAGTATCAGTTGTTAGTTTTACAGCAAGCGTCTTGTTCCAAATTCTCTTTGGTTGTAAGAAGTGTTGGTCTTGTTTTTATTGTTGCAAGCATCATCATTTTTGCTTAAGCACGCAAGATTTCTTGCTGGGAATCTTGGCTGCTTTAATTCATCAGGGTAGTAAGATTGATCTCAATCTTTGTGTTAAATCTTGTTTTTGGTAAATTTTTGTTTACTTGACAAAACCGATTTTTGTGACCATCCACTTTTTGTTTCATGAAAGTTGTTGATTAACACTTTCTTGAAAATTTGTCTTTTTGATATTTTTGGTCTTTGTTTCCAAAGCTTTCATTGTTGCCTTTGATTGTTAAGAGCATCTTTAAACACATTTCTTTTTGTTGAGTTTTCATCCATTGTGTGGTGCCAACTTGCAAAAGTGTTTGTTGCCTATTCTTCAATCACAAAGTTTCAGTCTTATTGAGAGCATTTTTGAAAAGACATCTTTGTTGTTTCTTTTGAAGAAAACTTTTTGGAAAAACTTGGTTTTTCTTTCTCGAACTTTGTTTTGATTTGGTTTCCTTTTAGTGAATGAAAGCGCTTTTTGTTTGTCTTGAAACTTGTTTTTAGTGTTTAGACGAAATGAATGGTAGCATCTCATATTCCATCTAAACATTTTAAGTGGAAAAATAAAAATTGATAAGCAAGCAACTTTCATTTCTTGATTTTAGAGTAGTTTTGAGTCTTGCATCAGCATATACTTGTTGCATTAGGATATATTTGCATATCTTTTTAGGCATCCATAGCTTTGTTAACTTTTGTGAGTGTGAAGCGTGAATTAAAGAAAGGAAAGTAAAATTTGTTTTATTAGAAGTTCCTCTGAACCCTGTAGAAATTTATTTTCATCGAAAAACGAAAACAAGTGCATTTGCATGTAGTTTGGTTTTTATTAATTTCTTTTGTGTCAAAAGACCACTAGTTTCACTTCCATCTATCCCGTGACTTAAAGAACAACCTATTTTAAAATCAAGCGCTAATTAAAATTCACTAAAACTTTTTTTTATCAAGTTAGGTACACCAACAAGTTTTATGATTTTAGGGTCTTGGATTAGGCGAGTGGAGAGATAACTCTCCGAGGCCATTTAAACTATCAAACGTAGGAGTCTGAATAGTGAGTGAAAATCCAATAGCGTAAGGAAGACCAGGAAATCTTTGAATCTGGGAGTTAAGCACGAGGGTCTGTGAAGACAGGGAAGAGAGATACCCCCTCTCCTACTTATCCAAACTTACCTCACGACTGTTCTGCCTGGCTTCTGCAATGAGCTAGTATCCATAGTTGCTACTCCTAGGGATATACAAAGGTGGCTACGGAGAGGAATCCCGTGGCACCTGTTAGCCTCCTATTGCAATAGGTGTTCATATTTCATGATTGACAGTTGAAAATGCCAAATATGTCATCTTTCTCATGCTACAAGGTTCCATTTTTCCAAGAAGCTCCATTTTTGAAGAATCATACCATTTTTGAAGAGTTTTAGAGTTAATGGAAGGCCAAACAGCTTAATCTTGGCCTCCCTAGGTTTAAATTGCTTGTTTTAGAAGATATAGAATGAATATTTGTCCAAACTATTTAATCTTGGCAGATTTTAGCTAGGTAGAGAAGCAAGGGTGCTCATCAGCTTAATATGAGCCCCTGGAAGGTATAAGGGTTGATTTAGATAGAAGGATAGCCAAAAGAAAAGTTGAAAAAGCTGGGTTTGCTAGTTCAAGTGCACCCAAACAAAAAGAAGACAAAATGCTAGGTAAGTAGGCTGGGTAAGTAGTCTTGTGGTTGCAAAATAAGGGAATGTGATCCATTTTATGTTTTCAAGTGTTATATCTACTCAAATCACAATTGCAACGCAATTTTCACTTGGAGCAGCTCAAGCGAGGCATGTCTAACTTCCCCTTCTTCCTTTTCCCCAAATCATTCACTAATTTCCCCTAAAGGTGTTAAGATCTGCTTAACATCTCTAAAATTCATCATGTTTCATAACATTTTGCCTAAGTAAAGGTCTACTTTGCTTAGGAGTGCTCATTTCTCTTCTATAAGTCTTATTTCCCTTTTATAGCCTAAGATTTCTATCCTTAGCGCTTTTCTGATCAAAATTCATATTAACTTCTAACTTATTATGTAAATCCCTATCTATTCCCCTTCCCCTACTAAAAAAGCACTAAATAGCTCCTCTATATACATATCCCCTCCCCCTGGTTGAAAAATAACCATAAATATGCCTTGGTAATTACTAAGTTTGCCTGAAACTTAGTAAGAACCCTTAGTTTCCCTCATTTTGCTCATTAAAGCATCTTCCAATGCATTTGGACCCCTTCCTATGCATAATTTCCCTCTTCTAATGTATAAAAGCCCTCTTTTTACCTTGTTTAAATCTTTTTAAGGCATAAAACCCCTTTCTAAGGCATTTGGACTTCTTCATTGCCTAAATCCCTCCCTCCGAGTGCCAAAAAACCTTCTCCGATCATCAAAAAGCCTTCAAAGGCATTAAACAACCCTTTTCCATTTATTAACACCCTGTCATGCGGAAAGAGTCAATTTTGCGGACAAAACCGACCTCCCTAGAAGCTAAGGCTTTCTAGTGACAAACAAGACAGTCAAGCACTATCTTTCCCTAAATATGCATTTAAAATACAAGCAACCAAGTGTTTAAAGCATACCTTTAGTCCAACGCTGTTTGTAGCAGTCCAGCCTCTCCGATCTAGATGATCTTCTCCTTCTCTTTGAAACCTGCATTCACTAACAAGCAAACGATTACATAGCACCTGAATAACTCATATAATAAAACATATTCATCATAAATACCAAGGAGTATATGAAACAAATTATATATAACAACTTGTTGAGAAAAATGAACTTAATTGCATTAATTGGAAACAAAAGAAACCATTACAACCAGTGCCTTGGTGTTGTGCAGGTCCCTCCCAGGGTCCAGCAAGATTTCTCCTTTACTTTGGTCAGCTCACCCACTTCCAAATGAAGCTAAGAAATGATGGGAATCTCTCCTCTCAAGCTCTATAAGGGAGTCCTAATTTCAGCAGCATCTACCCTTAGGAATGTTCAGCTTTCAACCTCCTCTCCCTCTGGCCCAATGCCTGTATTTATAATGCTTTGGAGGAAGTTAATCAGGTCCACCATGAATGGGATAAGCCCCTTTTTCAATGGGATAACTCCCCTCTTCATGGGATAAGTTCCTCTTTCATAGGGATGCATGAACCATCTGGAGGCGCTCAATACACGTCAAACCATCTTCTAGAATGCTCTAGATTCGACCACAAGTAACTTTTTTGAAGTAAAACTCGCGCCTTTTGACCTTTACAGGAGTACGCACCCACCCCTTTACAGACAGAGCGTACAAGTACACAGGTATTGTGAACTTGAGGTGCGTACACGCAGGTAAGGTTAAGAGAAACTGCGTAACCAAAGTTAATTGACTTTTTAAGGACTTTCTTTCTTTTTTGGAGTTTGACATGAGGAGCAGAGGTATAAGACTTGCCAAGGAGGATAGTATGAGAGTTGATGGAGCCATACCGACTACAAATAGTCATGGTGACAAATTTTAGTGTAACAGATTGCCCCCTAAAGTGCGAAGCCTGTAGTAGATTAGGGTTTCATATCATCTAGGAAGGGTGAAGTACTTTATCATTTCAAGGATTATCTTGTGGAGAGCCCAGTTGGAACCTACAAATATTCAACACAAAATACATATATAAGATCATATCATCACTGAGGTAGGAATTCCCATACTCAGATTGAAAACTTTAACTAACAAACTAACTACTGCTCTGATATAGGAATGATTTCGCAGTACATCATAATCATAGACTCTTGTAGACACAGTATGGACGCAGCCATCTGTTTATGATTATTCTACTGTATAATGAATACAAAACTCCTCACAGCCTGGATGGTGGAAACTAGATCTAGGGTCTTCATTTCTACTTCCCGAAATGGTACGATTCTATCCATGCGAATAAATGAGTTGATGTCGAACATGGTAGAAACCACTTGATTACTAGTCGATGATGTAAACTGTTAACAAGTGTGAGAGAAACCACCAGTGATGTCAATGGTTCTCAAAGTACCCAGTACAATCCATGAGATGTGAATGAATGTGTTGATGTTGAACATGTCACGGAATCCTTCGATCGAAATTCAATGATGTAAACTGTCGTCAAAGGCGAGAAACCTGCCATTGATGCATGCAGATTTCAAGGTACTGACGATTTCTAGGTCATCTTTCTAGATAATGTGCTGATGTCGATAGAAAGCGACCCGTTGCAGGCAAGCCCACAACACGAAATCATAGATCAAGTTGAAGAAATGTAGCTTTAAGGACTGACTCAGGGATGGTCAAAATGGATGACAAGTATTTTGCAGATGAATGGTTTGTTTGCAGTGACCTCTTGAACACATAACGACACGACAGATGGCTTGGTGACAATTGACCCAAAGTTAATACCCGGAACCGGCTGAAGATTTTCAATGTGGTTTGATCAACTGTTAGGCAAAGGATTTCCCAACCCAGGTGAATGAAAAGTGTCGTGTTCAAGAGTGGTGATAAGGTTTCTTCTGAGACAAAGGATAACAAATAGGTTCATTTTCCTCTCTTTTCCCCCACCATTTCTGGCAAGTACCTCTTTATTTTTTACAAGCTTGAGGAGGATAACATATGCTTGATTATAAGCTCATCCTTCGGATGAGTCCAACTTAGTTTAGATTCGAACCCTAAGAAGGAGTGGTCCGTTCCTGTTTGTAATCGAACAGGTCCTTTACTGTGAAATTTTAACGAGTCCAGTATAGGAGAAACTCGGCGTTTTTCAATTTTAGAGAGTCTGAAAAAACTTAAGGAGACTCCAAGGTTGACCTTTTTCGTAAATTTGTGTCTCCCAAGCCCAAAAAAGTATAAAATAATACTTGAGAGAACCGCTTGATCTTTACGATCAAGGAGTACTTTCATGATTAGTGTCTTTGACCTGAAAAGTAAAAAGCTATCAAGGACACGTCGTTTTATTTCCAGTATCGAATTTGAAACGACAAAAATCCGGCAATCTTTTCCTATTTTTAAGGTCAGAAAAGGGCTATAAGGGGACCGTCTTTTAATTCTGTTTTAACGAGTGTAAAAGAAATGCTCGGCAATATTTTCATGTTTTAGGAGTCAAAAAAGGGCTTAAAGATGACTCTGATGTTTTTGTTTGTAAAAAATGACAATTTTCCCTGAAAATCCTTTTATCCTTCACAAAAACCAACACATTACTCATACCTGTTTAAAGATAGATAAAAATACTTTGAAAAATACCTTTTCACGGTGAAAAATAAACAAATTTACCATTTATTTACCCAAAAAACCTATAAAAAGGGCTTTTACCAATTCATTTTTACTTTTTTACTGTTGAGGAGAGAAAAAGGGCTTTTGGCAAGAAACTTCCCGTGGACATTGCAGAGAATCCGACCATCGAAATCGAACGTCGTCTCTTTCAGGTATTCTACAACATCCTCCTCTTCATTTTAATCCATTTAGAATTTGTTTTTAGGCCCTAGATGTCATTTTTTGGAGGCTTTGGGGTTTCAAGATCCGCCTTTCAGGGTACGCAGGTGCCACACTAGGGACCTGCGTACCCCGACATTTTCTCAGTTGGGAAAATGGAGGGCGTACGCACCTTGCCTTAAAGGAACCCATGCTCTATTCCTAAAGGCGGGGTGCGTACTCCGCGCAAAGGGTTTACAAACCCCAAATTCTCCAAATTGGACCAACAATTTTTAATTTCATGGATTCTAATGGATGTTTTCTGGTGTGTAGATTGCCCACCATGCTTGATTGGCGTGAGAGAGAGCACAAATATGTTGATTTGGCCGCCATTAATCATCAACCGTCCATTGATGCTTTGAAGGCATGCGACCTTTACAAATACTAGGCCATACCTGGCATGAGGGCCCAGGTGCGTTTTCTAGAGTGGCTGGTAGAGAGATGGAACATTCAGGACCAGTGCTTTTACATTGGAGGGCACCAGCTCAAGATAGAGCCCTCAGATATTTACTTCCTCACTGGTTTGCCCAAGAGAGGCGAACACTTGACTCTATTCGGGACTAGGCTGGGTGGCCAGTCCATCACTAGTCTCCGACTAGAGTGGTGTAACAGTAAGTCTCAGGAGAAGGGGATAGAGATCAAAACTATATCCCGACCTGAACTTATGGTGATTGCTTTTACAGTTACCAGACTTTGCGGGGCTGCCGCTTTACACATTGCTACTGGATCCCAGATGCGAATGGCGATTGATTGCTATCGAGGCACCATTTTCAACTGGTGTGATGCTGTGTTGGCCAATTTAAAGGGCCAACTAACTAGAGTAAAAAACGGGCAGCTAAAGACTTTTGGTTATGGGCCTTTAGTTGTGAGTTTTGCCTTAGAGAGGGTTTCGATGCTGATCCCACAACAGCTCATTGTTGAGGCTGGGCTTCCCCGAGAGCCCAAATTGATGCGATGGGTTGCGGTTATGGCCCGTCATCCTGATGAGGGCATGGAGATTGTCCGATTTACTCCGGAGTACTTTCACTGGTTAGAGGACCAGGTCTTTTCTATTCAGGATTTTCGTTATGCCGGAGTTGATTTTTGTGGAGATCCGGACATGGTTCTTCCACCGGGAGAACAATGGGATGACACAGGTAATTCATTTTTCACAAGTTTTTTAAATTATCTATTTTTTTGTTTTTTATATCGTCTCAAAACTGACAGTAATAATTTTGAAAATGCAGATGTAGGCCCACGACGTCCAGTCAATCTCTGACCTTTCGAGAGGAGACTACCAGTTGCAGCGGCACCGGCCCCACGGGACGAGGCCACAGAGACCCTAGCTAAGTTGGAACAAGACCTAGAGCGTCTTACAGCAGATATACTAGAGACTACTATAGATGATATTCCTATCAGGCTTCAGCGCTATGTAGTCGCAGTCCCAGGACCTTTTAGGAGGTTCTTGTGTAGGGTGGCCCGTGTAGTGGTGTCGTATAGAGAGCATCACCAGTGATTAGATGGTCTTTTTTGTAGACACATGTGACATTTTGGTTTTTTGTACTTATCATTTTTGCCGATCATAAGGTGTTTTTCAACCTATGATCGAAGACGATGTATTTTTTGACACACTCCTATCTATATATATCATTATTACCGGCTTATCTTGTTAAACATGTGTGATGAAATGTTTTTAAATTTACATGTATGATTATTGCAAATGTCTGTTTAACATTCGAGAAGCAATTGCATCTGCTAATGTATTTAAAGACCTTGGAATATGCTGATATTCAATGTAATCAAATTCACGTTCCAAGAGACGCACTCAAAAATAACCTTAATAACACTGGATTTCTAATGGCATACACTTTATTAAGCTGTAATACAACGAGTTCAGAATCTAACCTCACTATCAAACTCCGAATCCCAAATGAAATAGATTTAGACAATAACTCAATCACTACACTGTACTCTGCAATGTTGTTTGTTGTTTGACCGAGGCTCACCCCATGCATAGAAACTAACTCGTCAGAGGGCGAACAGATAACCCAAGCTGCGGAAGAGATATTCCGTGTACTACGACAAGCACCATTAGCAAATCCAATGTATGTTTGGAGAGGCATCGACATCTGCAAACATCAAGGGTAAAACCAAGATAAGCAGAATAACGACGAAAAACACACTTTCTAAGCTAAGCACACTATCTAAACTAACAAACACACCAGCTAGAAAGAAAAATCTAACCTAACTAAAAATTCTCCATACCCATCATTTAAGCATAATACCTCTTTAGGTAAAGTCCATTTCTGGGTTTACCCAAAGAGTCCCCGTCAAAGTCTACCAGCTCATAGGCCCCTTTTGCTAGCTTTCGCTTGACAATATAGGGCCCATGCCACATAGGAACGAATTTTCCAGCACCTAATTTATCATTAGCTTGATCATATAATAGCACTAGGTCTCCTTCCGAAAAATTTCGAGGGGTCACATTTCGATCATACTGAGCTTTCATACGTTTTGCGTGAGTCTCGATTGCCAATGCAGCATCACGTCGAGTCTCATCTAATTGAGCTAAGTATAATAAATGCTTCTTCTCTTCGAAAGTATCTGGAAGTAACTCGATGGCCATTTGCAGTGACGGGATTTCGCATTCAATGGGCAGCACGGCTTCCAAACCATAAACTAGTTGGAAATGAGTGAATCCTGTTGATGTTTTCACTGAGGATCGGTACGCCCAAAGCGCGGAAAATAACATGTTGTGCCAATTCGACCGATGAATACCAATGATTCGTCGGATCATGATAACTAAAACTTTGTTGATGGACTCAACCAGACCATTCGCTTGTGGATAATAAGGAGTTGAGCTATCGTGACGCAAACCAAGCTGGCCTGTAAGTTCTATCATCATAACGTTTCGAAATTGGCGCCCATGGTCACTGATTATCGCTTGTGGGACACCAAACCTAGCAATAATGTGATTGAATATGAAAATTGCAGCTGTCTTGCCGTCTACCTCGAATGTAGGCATCGCCTCGGCCCACTTAGTAAAATAATCTACCGCAAGGATGATATACGCATGCCCCCCGGCCGAGTGAGGGTTACATGTAATAAAATCGATACCCATTTGGCAAAAGGACCAACGGAAATTATAGGGTGGAGAGGAGCAGGTGGAGCACGCATCTTGCGATCAAACACTTGACAGTTGTGGCATTTCCGGACCGCAGTAATACAGTCTTTAAACAAGGACGGCCAGAAGTAGCCAGCGCGCAATATCTTTTGGGTTGTGGCACACCCAGACATATGACCGCCACACGCTCCAGAGTGACAGTCATTCAGAACCCTTTCAGCTTCCTCGTGAGTTAAGCAACGTCGAAAAACCAAGTCCGCCCCACGGCGATAAAGAGTATCTCCAATAATTTTGTACTGTTGGGACTGGAATCGAATTTTCCGACGTTCCGACTTTGAAACTTCGAGCCGAAAGGATTGGGTCTGGAGATAGACGATGATATCTCCATACCATAGATCTAAAGTGCTGATGAGAAACAAAGATTCGTCCGCAATGGGCTCCTTTGCCACAGTTTCTGTGTCAGCACGCGGGAAGTCACACATTAACTCTTCAAAAACTAAAGATTTCTTAGACTTAGATTTTTCAAACTCCAAGTCAAACTCCTGCAGGATAGCGATCCATTTAGAGTACTTGCCCCCTAGCAATTGTTTAGTCAAAATGTAGATCATAGGGTTGTAATCCGAAATGACTGTAGTTTTACGGAGTAGAATGTAGTGATGAAAACGTTGGATAGCTTGAACGGCTGCCAATGCCAATTTCTCCACATGTGAATATTTGAGCTCAGTTGGGTTTAACGTCCGACTAAGGTAATATATCACATGTTCCGTTCCGAATTCATCTTCCTGTACTAAGACCATTCCAATGGTGGAATGAGCGGCGGCGAGGTACAAAAAATAATCCTGGTTGTAGTTGGGAGGATGCAGCAACGGTGCATGGGTCAACGTGTGCTTGAGTGCATCAAAAGATTTCTGAGCTATCTCATCCCAAGAGAATTGAGCATTCTGTTTCAACAACCGGGTGAAACCCTTTGTAACCTCGGCATAGTTAGGAATGAATCGGCGTAAAAAGTTTGCTTTCCCCTGTAAACTTTGGAGTTGGCGAAGACTCGAAGGAGGAGGCAATTTGATAATAGCTTCGACCTTCGAGGGATCAACGCGAATGCTGGCTTTCAAAACTACAAATCCCAGCAATCATCCCACTTCTATATAGAAGACACATTTGTGTGGGTTCAACCGAATATGATAATGCCTACACCTCATGAAGATTGCTCGTAAATGGAAAAGGTGATCAGCTCGATGTAATGAATGAGCGGGCAAATCATCGAGATACGGTTGCACAATGTTTTTGATGTCATGAAACGCATAAGACATCGCCCTTTGAAAAGTTGCTCCGGCATTCTTAAGCCCAAAAGGTAATTTGCAATAAGAAAATGTCCCCCATGGACAAATGAAAGCCATTTTTGGTTGATCGGCAGGTAGAATATTGATTTGATTGTAACCAGAAAAACCGTCCATAAAGGAAAATATTTCACTGCCGGCACAATCGTCAATTATTTGATCGATATAGGGTGTTGGGTAGTTTTCCTTTGGACAAGCTCTATTAATGTCCCTATAGTCGATGCATATTCTTATTTTTCCCTGTTTTTTGTTAACCGAAACAATATTCGATACCCAATCCGTTAACGGGATCGGATAAATGAATCCTGCTTTCAACAGCTTCTCAACTTCTACTTTAATTGTAGCCGCTTTTCGTGGGTAAATCTGACGCAAGCGTTGCCGGACGGGTTTAGCGTCTGGGTAAGTATTTATCTCATGGACAACAATCGCGGGATCAATTCCTGGCATTTCCTCATAAGACCAGGCAAACACGTCACGAAATTCTTGAAATAGGGCCTTGTATGTCTGAATTTCGTCATCTGTACACGAGGCACCTATATGAATGTGCTCAACAATTCCGGGCATGACTGAAATGTCAATGGGAATAGTTCGAGAAATGTTTCCCAAATTCAGCTCTGAATCAGGATGTTTCATTGGATTCTGAGCTTCTTTGACATATTCAGCTGTAAAGATTGATGAGAAATCATTTTCAAAACAATCATCCTCAGGTAAAAACGAAGATCTGTGATGGAGATCTTCCCATGGTAAATCGTCTACACACAGGACTTCACGAAGTTTCTCGTCAGATGACACAACTTCGGGAAACGCTATTAACTCCGAGGTTGATGTGAAAAGTGATTCCTCACAGACCACATTCATTTGGTCGATTTTGGTTGAACGCGGGTCGGTAAAAGACTGCACGGCTTCATAGGCAATTTCATATGGACTCAAAGGCATAGCATCACCAAATGAGTCTATCTCAGATTCAGAAGGAACGATCCAAGGATCGTCATAAACAATGGTATCTGATGTAATCATATGAATGGATGCAAACGAAGACAAGGCGTTGATTGGAGGAAAAGGAAAAGTTCCCAGTAAACCGACATCTTTAACTAATCCTACTCCAACATCCTTATAAGGGATAGTCGTTTTACCGACATACTAGATACTCTCTGAAGAGGCTGGGTCGGATGAAAAGTAAGCCAGCTGGTCTATTGTTACGATCTTGCCATTATATGGAAACTTTATTACTCGGAAGACCGATGAAACGACCGCTGTCATAGCGTAAGACCAACTTCGACCCAAGAGAAGGTTGTAGTCTAGAGGGGCATCAACCACCTCCACATCTAGACTAACGGTTTTTCCTTCAACCCCTATAGGCAAATCCTGTAGAATGCCAAACGGATGAACCCACGGCCATCAAAGGCCTTAAGAATTGTCGGGGATTGATTTAGTGAAGGAGAACCAAGCGATCTCCAGCACTGTATCGACATAATACACGTGGAAGCTCCCTCATCAATTACAGTCCGATGAATAGGCTTGTTTTTTACTATCACTGGGATCTGGAAAGCCATTTGATGAGGTAAACGCGGTGTACTATTTTCTAGATCAAATATTATTAGGTTCGGGTCCTGAACATCAACAGCTCCTATAGCCGACAAAAGTAATTTGCGTTGTGCTGGACATGATTACAGCACTTCCAAAGCCGACATTGCTGAGGGTGAAACAGCTAAATCCTCAACAATTTTGTAATTCTGGGCCGCTCTCGCATGTGGATTGAAAGAAGACCTTCGAAGTACACCCTTGGCGGGTGGTTTGATTACTAAGTCCGGGTTAGGTTTCTCGATCTGTAGTGGATCGGAACCGGGAGCTGAGGTTGATGGATTAGAATGAGAAGATTCTGCTTCTTTTCCATCAACAGGACTTGTACTACCATAATCTTGCGATCGAGTCGCAATCCTTACATGAGACATCATCAATATGGGTTCTTCACTCGCACTCGAGGAAGAACCTATCATCTTACTCTCCTGCTTTGGAAATGGATCTTTCAAAACAGCAGGAGTTGGGGAACCCTTGACGATTTTCACAACCTCGGCCCGATGAGGGAAATCTCTTGTAAAATGATCCTCTTCACAAATAAGACAAGGATATCGAGGTTTGCGTTTTTCGTCATTGGTTTCCGACTTTTCAGTTTTCTCCTTTGGAGTTTTTTCTGCTTTATTCTTCTTCTTGCCTTTCTTTTTCCCACCAGATTTTGATTTAGCTGTAGATGACTCTACAGCGTGAATATCGGCGGAAACTTCAGCAGAAGAGTCTCCTGTCGGGGAGTCTGGTAAGGTTATAATAGGAGAATAATTCTTTGAAGACTTCTTCTTGATTTTAGTATTCACCGTACCAATCATGCCATCAGCGGCATGAGACCCCGAAGGAGCAGCAACAATTTGATTTGACTTAGGAAGATCTGGGATCTTTTCATGTAACATACCTGACTGAGTGTAAACTAAGTCAAGGTACTGCGCTTGAGCAATCACTTGCTCCTCAGTAACTACTCTGGCCTTAGCTACGTCTTCAGTAATCTTCGGTAACAATGATTTAACAAACCATTCAGCTAAAATCTGGTCCGGGAACAAAACTTTCACTAACCGCCTTCGACGTCTCCATTCATGAATATGATCGGAAATATACGTGGACGTCGATTGTTTTAATGAAGTTAGTAACTTCGTGCCATTATCATATCTGACCGGCAACTGAAAATGAGTTAAAAACGAAGTAGCTAACTGGCTAAAATTATAAAAAGATGCCCGTGGTAACTCAATGTACCACTTGGCCGCGAGACCAATGAGAGTACGCTGGAAAAGACGTAAGCAGATCGAATCATCCGAGATGGAATTAGAGGCACACCAGAGGTGGTAAGTCATCACATGATTCGACGGGTCCTCTCCAGATTTACCTTCGAACTTGGGTATGTCACTGGGCAACTTATTTGGCATTGGCGGCCAAAACGGAAGATAATTTATTGGATCATTCGTTAGGCGCGACAAGTCTGGTAAATCCAAAGTTGCAATAAACAGTAACTGCCGATTAGGATCCCTAAAGCTCTAGGTCATGAGACCAGTCCGAGGAGGAGGATATCCAAGATAACTTGGAATAGGAATCACGTTCGGGATATTGTATCCTCCCGGAAAACCAGGATTAGCCGGACCGTACTGGGGTTGTTGTGATAGTTGATAAGTGTACCCAGGATACGGTTGATACTGGTAAACCGGCTGCTGGACAGCAGGCCCGTATTGGTACTGTCCTTGGTACGGTTGATAAGTGAATTGTGGTTGACTTGTAACAACCGTCCTTAAACCAGGTTGTCCTACAGGCATCTGAACCGTAGTTTGAATCGTAGATCCAGACGATGGTAAAGATGTCTGAGGAGTAGTTACAGAGACAGTAGAAACCGGAGCTGTCGATACTCCAGAAGTAAGTGGGGTAGATTGAACAGATGTTGCGGTAGTTGCAGCAGTCATTTGAGATGGAGTACTAGGTGCAATAGGCCCAGACTGAGAAACTACCGAAGGTACAGAAGTTTGAACATTAGACTGGACTGGTTGCTGGGGTGAACCAGAAACTAAGGGTTGTCCAGTTTGAGATGACAACTGTACACTTGGCTGCAATACCTGTTGAATTTGTGATGGATCCCACACTATGTTCATTCCGGGGTATTGACCCATAACAGGTTGAGGATATTGAGATCCATAACCGGATTGAGGGTAGGATTGATAATTGAAAGGTACATTTCCCGTACCTTGAACATAAGATTGACCTTGGGGTAGTTGGTAACCTTGACTCGAGTACTGACCTTGGGGTAGATACCCTTGAGGTAAGTACTAATACTGGGGTTGACCTTGAGGTATAAATTGATACTGAGGTTGACCTTGGGGTACATATTGAGGCTGGGGTTGACCTTGAGGAATGTATTGCACCACGGGTACATACTGTCCTTGAGGTTGCCCCCCAGACACGATTTGTGTACCTTGAGGTTGCCCCCCAGGCGTTAATTGAGGCTGCCCCCCAGGCGGTAACTGGCCACCTTGAGGTTGAGAACTGGGAATTGAACCTGACATCATATAAATGTCTCCTACGCTCAACGGTTTATTACCATTGTTTCCAGTTAATAACCCATGTTCAACGGGTTGAGGAGATGCTCCCGCAAAAGTACCAGAAAGTGACTGATACCCAGAAGGAACAGAAGGACCGCCGTACAAAAAAGATTTAGGCGATTGAGTAAACATGGAAGACTAACCTGACATATTTACAGGAGTATAAATACCTCCAGGTGGATAAGGAGCACGAGGTGGAGAAAAACTTAACCCTGAGTTGTCCAAATAATTAGTTAAAGAAAGATACCAAGTAGTACTTTTAGGTGGACTGTAAAAAATGGATTCACGCTCCCTTAGATCAATAGTAGGTTGATTTTCAGGGATAGGGACGCTTATTTCTTCTTCTGGAGCAAGTTCTTCAATAGCTATCAAACCAGAAGGAAGATTTTCGGTGATGACTCTTTCTACCCTGGGTGAATCAGGAGCACTAGAAGTTGGAGTAACAGGTTTAGATATCTCAGGTTCTTCGCCTATATCACTAGTAGATGAAAAACTACCAGCAAGCTCGGAAACAGCAATAGCTTCGGGATTATAACCTGTTTCTAGACTTTGGTAATCCGGATGAACTACCAATGAAGACTCTCCTTCTTCAGGTGAACCTACTTTACTGCCACTAGGAGTTACAAGGACTTTCAAACCTTCGTAATGACCTGGGACGTCTTCAGGAGGTTGGTGCCGAAGTCTATGGGTCTTCCTCAACAAATCGGCCACAATTACAATCTCAGGAGACTGGCCCCGAAGTCTACGAGACTATCTCGGTAATTCAGCCACAGCTAAAAAATTTTAACTACTGCACATGCAAACAAAGTAAAATCTCAAAGCAAACCACCTAAAGTCTCTAAAGAACCAAACAAATTTGAATCACACGCCTAAAGAATCTAGGGCGTCAAACCATACACAAACAGTAGCCTTCCGGACCGAAAACACTAGTTGGTGATGAAATCCAACATCGCCGAATTCAGTACAGAAGTGGCGGGTGGAACAGTTACCCCGGCAACCTACTTAATGAATAGACCGGTACAAGTTCCTCCACTTTAACCGTCTCGAGTGAAGTGAACCCCCCGGAAAATCCAAGTGAGTCTAGCCGACGTCTGCTCCAGGTACAGTGGGATCTTCCCTCCACCGTCACCTTGGGTAGAACCCTAAAGATAATGGTCACTAAGGTTACCAACAGCAACAAGTATACCTGGGGGAACAGTCTACGATCCGATAGCATGCAAGGGCAGAGTATCAAGCTCAATCCCCTTGCCGGATCCTTGACAATAATCCAAGATTTACCGACAAGTGACCCCAGGCTCCTCGACAATGGTTAATTCGAGGTTTACCGTTTGTAGTACGTGCGTATCTGGCGTCGTTCCCAATGAAGGAGGATTGATCCCCTCACTGGTTCAGACACGATCTCGTGCTTCTCCTTTAAGAGGAGCTTTCCCAGAGCATAAATGTAACAGCTGGATTTATCCTACCACAAGATGAGCTACTTGTTTGGTTTTGCTGTCTTGGAGAGTTAATTACTCTCTTACTCCAAGACACTAGCCTGATCTATATTGGTGTTTCAGAGCCCTAGTAAATAAAAAGGTACTAAGTAAATTTTACTTTAAGCGTTAATTTTTATGGCTGTTCTTTAGGACAAAAGGTAGTGGAGATGAAACTGATGGTGTGTAGACTCGACTCAAATCCACTAAAAAGATGCACCTAAGATGATTTATACTATTTTTCCTTTTCAATGAATTCCCTAGCTAAGAGAGTTGGAGAATGAAAAATTTATAAAGACAACTTTCTTGGCAATGAAAATCAAAGAAACAATCTCTTTATCTTTTCCAAAGCACACAACACATGACCACTAATTATTTCACGAAAATTCCTTTCTCTTTTCAAAGACTTCAAATGCTACTAAAACAAACTTTTCTTCAAAAGAGATTTTTGTATTTTTCCTATATTAACAAAGCATGTAAAACTACTTAACGAAAATCAACTTTAAAAAATCTATGGCAATCAAATCAATTTTTCCTAAAATAAAATCTAAGAGAAATTCACCTAAAAGAAAATCTAATGAGGTAAAAGCCTACAAAATATAATTCCAGGATGTTTTACTCAGTTACAATTCAACCAAGGACTAGTTCATGCAGAATCATAAACCAGTCAAAAACAAAAATCAAAATCTTTTGTTCTTTTTCTTAAGAATGAAATTCACAGCTTTAACATACAAGCTTTGTCAAAATTCCACAAAGAGACAACACAAAGGTAGGTTTCTCACAAAGGTGGATTTTATGAAAGGTCCGACTCCTAAGAAGACTGAAAAGACCAGGGATATCCAAGGTTTTACAACTTCTAAAGCCAAAGTCACTACAAGACCAATGCAAAAATCAAACCTAGGGCTAGAACTTCTATGAACTTCACTAAAACTCTTGATGCTAATGAAACAAGCTTAGATGAAGACCTCTGACAGGTAACCAGTGGATCTAGGTAGCAAAAAACAAATTATAAACAAAATCTAAGAGGCAAAAAGGAAAAAATGGAATTTTCTCAACTTTTGACAGGGTACGCAGGCATCCTGTTTGCACAGGTGCGACCACGCTCTGTGTACAAAGTTGCAGTGCGTACAGGTACGCACTGTGCTTAACGCAGAGGGTGCGTACTACTAGAAAAACCAAGAAAAATAAAAACTAACTTAACCCTAAGCTATTCCACCCAAATTCACAGTCAATCAGTCAAAAACCAGAAAGAAATCGACTTTTCTCAAATCAAAGTATCAATCAAAAGAGAAATCAATCAAATCCATGGATTCCTCAGCGAAGTCGCCATTTTGTCATGCGGAAAGAGTCAATTTTGCGGACAAAACCGACCTCCCTAGAAGCTAAGGCTTTCTAGTGACAAACAAGACAGTCAAGCACTATCTTTCCCTAAATATGCATTTAAAATACAAGCAACCAGGCGTTTAAAGCATACCTTTAGTCCAACGCTGTTTGTAGCAGTCCAGCCTCTCCGATCCAGATGAGCTCCTCCTTCTCTTTGAAACCTGCATTCACTAACAAGCAAATGATTACATAGCACCTGAATAACTCATATAATAAAACATATTCATCATAAAGACCAAGGAGTATATGAAACAAATTATATATAACAACTTGTTGAGAAAAATGAACTTAATTGCATTAATTGGAAACAAAAGAAACCATTACAACCAGTGCCTTGGTGTTGTGCAGGTCCCTCCCAGGGTCCAGCAAGAGTTCTCCTTTACTTTGATCAGCTCACCCACTTTCAAATGAAGCTAAGAAAGGATGGGAATATCTCCTCTCAAGCTCTATAAGGGAGTCCTAATTTCAGCAGCATCTACCCTTAGGAATGTTCAGCTTTCAACCTCCTCTCCCTCTGGCCCAATGCCTGTATTTATAATGCTTTGGAGGAAGTTAATCAGGACCACCATGAATGGGATAAGCCCCTTTTTCAATGGGATAGCTCCCCTCTTCATGGGATAAGTTTCTCTTTCATAGGGATGCATGAACCATCTGGAGGCGCTCAATACACGTCAAACCATCTTCTAGAATGCTCTAGATTCGACCACAAGTAACTTTTTTGAAGTAAAACTCGCGCCTTTTGACCTTTACAGGAGTACGCACCCACCCCTTTACAGACAGAGCGTACAAGTATGCAGGTATTGTGAACTTGAGGTGTGTACACGCAGGTAAGGTTAAGAGAAACTGCGTAACCAGAGTTAATTGACTTTTTAAGGACTTTCTCTCTTTTTTGGAGTTTGACATGAGGAGCAGAGGTATAAGACTTGCCAAGGAGGATAGTATGACAGTTGATGGAGCCATACCGACTACAAATAGTCATGGTGACAAATTTTAGTGTAACACACCCCCTTCCGATCGCATCGGACTCCTTTCGATTGTGGAATCCTTCCTCCGATTGCAAAAGCCCCTTGCCGATGGCCTTAACATACTTCTGATCCCTTTGGGTCCCCCTCCGATGCGATATCGCTGTTGGAGGGTTCAGTGGCATTGTTGGCTCTGTTTGTCATATACCCCGATCATATTCCGCCGTTGCGATTATCGCTATTGGCATATCGCAAAACATATGTGCCATATTCATATTTCCCGACCCCTCCGCCGATGCGATATCGTCGTCGCACCCGACAGTGATATCGCTATTGATATCTATCCATTTCCGCATAATTCTGCCTATCGCAATTTCATTTTTTTGCGCGAAATCCCCATTATAGTGCAAAACCAATTTTTCTCCACAAATGCATGCATTTTCGCAAGTTATGTTAATGCCCGTCGCTTATTGCAATCATAATAATACCGAGCCCGCTCCTCATGGTCCCCACCGACGCGATATGCTAATCGCGCGGCATCCACACTCCCATATATAATATCGCATCGCATCGCAATCACTATTGTTTATATGACCATCGCCCCTCCGCTCCCGATATGCGATCGCCGATAGCGATGTCAGCGATTGTTGTATCGTTGTTCGCATCCATTCATAAGCACTGCACCCCTGGCCCGGCCGATAGCGATATTGCGATATTTTTTGCGGCCGTTGGATCTGCTCGCGCTAGATCCAACGGCCAGGATCTATTCTGAGCAACAAAGTCACTCCCACCCAGTTTTTAATCAATTTTCCTGTATAAAGTAGTTTTTCATTTTAGAAGGCAGAAAGGCATTTTTCAGGCATTTTCAGTTCGCTCCTGTGCGCTCCTTCTCCAAAGGTGGCCCGGATCATTTTCTCATCAGTTTTGGATCGCTCCACCACAGATCGACTCCAAGCAACAGTATTTCATCCTCAGCAAACCATCAGTGGCAGTCCTCCACCATTTTAGCAGTTATTCTTCCTTTTTGAGCAGATTTTGATCGGCCAAGCACCGAAACTCCTCCAAGACCTCCAGAAGCCCGCGGAAAGCCAAATTAGTGTTTCTTTTGTGCCAAATATGGCAGGCAAGGGCGATTTTGTAGCGGCAAAGTGTATCAGCGGAAGGAAAGAGCCCATATTCAGTTAAAGTGTATCAGAGATGCGGCAGAGAGTATCAGTTAATGTCTTTCAGTGGAAATATTTATTGCCAAAGCAGATGAACATTGAAAGGCCCCAAACAAAGTCAAAGAAGTAGTTAAAGGCCATTAAAGGCTCACCAAGACAGTTTAATGCAGTAAAAGCCACTTATGAGCAGTGCAGCAGAGCCCAAGGCACAGCTATGGCCTAATGGCCAGCGCATGGCTCAAAGGACCCATATTACCTCATTTTGTGATGCTGTCGCCTCCAGCGCAGCTTAGATAGATAATTTTGCATTTATTTCAAGCAGTTGTTAGGTTAAAGACACTTATTTCATGAGATCTGTCTCAGATCTATTTATTGTAGATATTTTTCCTATATAAACCACGCTATGCCTTGTTTAAAGGGTTGGTTGGTTGATAATCTCATTTGAGACTTGCGCTGTATTCTTTGAGAGCCTCTATAATCAAAGTTTGCTGGAATGCTTGGATGATGAACTTTCTGTTGTGTTTTAATGGCTGAAGAGTGAACTATGGAATTCTCGTGCTTCTACATGGCCCAATAAGTGTTTCTTACCTCTGTTTACAGTTTATATGTGTTTATGCCACCATTGTGTCACCATCTAAATAGCAGGAAAGAAGAATAGCTTAGACTTTGCTTAGCAGCACTCAATGCTCAATTTATGTTATTTCTCCATGTTTTCCTTAGAAATAGTTATGAATATGCATACTTGAATGATCATGTTTACGCTGTTTCTCTCATTTATGAATGATTGTTTAGGAATCCTTGACTGCTCCTAGATAAAGTTCATTCACCTTCTTTCTGTTAGCTGATGAAAGATTCTTAGTTGCCTTTCATCTCTGACCTTCATTCCATCTTTATTCCAGCTTTATATTGTTCCATTTGGAGCTATCCTGCTCTCTATTCCTCTTGTGACCAAGAAAACGCACCAGCAGCCCTTATCCTTGACTCCATGCCCAATGGTTTGAACTTCTCACACTTTGCAGTCCAACTCCATTTGAAAGCATCATCCTTCCCACCAAAACTTAAACAAAACCCTTGTACACCATATCTAGCCTAAGATCATATCAAAACAAAGCTAAATCCTAAAGAGAGAGCCCTCTCTGATTGCAGGTAGGCTAGGATCTGCAATCCAAAGATTGGTTTTTGGTTAACTCAGCTGTATCCCTTAAGGAGCCAAGGGAAAACCTGAGTGATAACATCATTGGCGACTCCACTGGGGACCATTTTCAGAAAATTCCAAAAATCTAGTTAGAAGCTGGCTCCCAAGAAGAATTCACACTATACAAGGTCAAATCCAGACCCAAATACCCCATCTGCTTTTGAAAATCTGAATTTAATCCCAAGGAACCTCAGGAAGCTAGAGCGAAAGGAGGATCTTGCTGATTCTAGTCCTGAAACAGTTCAACCGAGCTGTGTTCCAACTACTGTCGAAGTTTTGTTTCGTTCAGCCCCTACTTCCCCTAGTTCATCATCCACCTCTCAAAGCACCTCTTCCACTCCTCCATTCACTGCACATACTACTCCTATTACCACTGTTATCAATGCTATTCCAGTTGTTCCATTTCCTCTTGTTGTTCCACTTATACCTGTGAATATGGCTAATAAATATGCACCTTTGCAGTTACCAGCAAATCCAGGGGCTATGCCTCAGGATTATCAAACTAAAATCTCTTATTTTGATGGAACTGGTTCTCAAACAGCCCTACAACACACCAAGAAGATGCAGGATTACTTTGAAAACTGTGAAATAGATGATGATGGTGTGAGAATGAAGATTTTTGTCCAAAGTTTGATAGGTGATGTCAGGCCTTGGTTTAGAGCGCTCCCAGCCAATTCCATTGCTGATCCTGAAGCCTTATATCAGACATTTATCAATAGATGGGAGAAGAAGAAAGACCCATTGCACATACCGTCTGAATATGACACCATTAAAAGAGGCCCTCAAGAGGCTGTCTTAGACTATTGCACAAGGTTCAACAATGTTTACAATGCAATCCCATAGAACCTTAGGCCTCCACCTGATCTTCCTTTGTACAAATTCCCTGATGGTTTTGATTCAGACATGGCATATCAGTTGAGGGAAAGAGCCCCTCAAAGCTTTGCCGAAATGCAAAATGTAGCTATTAGTGTGGAGGCAAATCTGATTGCCAAGAGAAATAGAGCAAGAACCGAGAGAAGAACCACATTTAAGGAAGAACCTTCAGCTATTGAGCAAAAACTTGATGCAATCATCAATAGCATGCATAGTCTTGGAGATAGAGTCGGATATGTTGAAAGGAAAACTTCATGGGATGGACAACAAGGAAACACAATCAGAAACCCAAATTTTAGGAAAAATCAGAATCCAAATGTTGGAAGGGCTAGCCCTGACCATGATATTAGGCCTCCTTTTCAAGAAGCCTATGTTGAAGCATCGACATCTAGTGAGAAAATAGAGGACACTCACATTAACTTAATGGGTTTGAAGAATGAGCAACATGTTTTCCTACCTAAGGAAGACCAAGATGACCATGAATTTAATCAATTTCAAACTAATTCTGGTGAGTCATTTGACTTCAAGGAAGGTTATGATTCAGCTGTGTATGAGGTCCACAAGCAATACAAATTATGGACCAGAACCATTGATGTGCCTGAAAATGCCAAGCCAAATGATACCAAGCAGCCTAAGAAGATTAAAGGCAAGGCTGCTCTCATAGAAACTGCTGATAAAACAGTCCCAAATCCAAAAGAAGTGACTATGGAAGATGTAACTGATGTGCAACCCTCTAAAAATCGGCTTGTTGTATCCTTTCCTTCAAAAGAAAATTCAAACAGTACTCCTAAAAGCCTTCCCAAAACAGAAATATCTCAAGAAATCGCTGAAAATCAAGATATAATCTCTAATACTCCAATTGAAAAAGGAAAATCTGCCTTTCACAATACTAAAACCCAATCAGAAAAACCATTTGATTTAGAGGCTGAAATTGCCAAGCTAAAGATATCTATCCCTTTATCTGAACTTGCTAAACATGATGTGTACAAACATCAGATTAAAAGATCGCTGCAGATGCCTGAGAATATAGATGATGTCAATGTTCTTGATGATTAGCCTGAGCTGCTATTCGGTCCTGAGGTCGATGGCAAACCAGCAGTTGGAGTTGTTTTACCCTTCTATGTGAGTTTGCACATTAATGACAAAGTCTTGCATAATGAAATGTTTGACTCAGGTGCCTCACACAACCTTATGCCCAAAGCTGTGATGGAAAGGCTAAACCTTGATGTCACAAGACCCTACAAAGACTTATTCTCCTTTGACTCAAGTCAGGTCAAGTGTTTAGGCTTAATCAAGGATTTATGTGTGTCTTTAGTCCAAAATCCCAACAAAACAATTTTAATGGACGTGGTGGTTGCTGACATTCCACCAAAGTATGGCATGCTATTATCAAGATCTTGGGGAGCAAAACTCCAACGATCTTTGCAGTTAGACCTCTCTTATGCCACTATTTCAGTCTTTGGGCAACCAAAGAGACTGTATAGGGAAACATTGATGAAGTATGTGGTAAGTAGTGAGGAAAAGCCCCCAAAATTTCCCATTTACTCAATCCATTATGATATGGATTCTTTTATTTTGTTTAATGATAATATCTCTCCTCCGACTAATGACAATCCTTTGGCTTTAGAACAAGAAACATGTATAAATGAAGAATCGGTTGCCCATACCCATGAAACTGTCAAAACAATTGATGCAACCAGCATACAAGAAGAACCTCCTGAAACAGAAAATTCAAATCTACCCACTTCGATAATGATTTCAACTCCCAATGCTAGCCAAGACCAATAAATCCTTTGGTTTTTGGAGTTTGATGGTTCAGTTAATAAGCTAGGAGCAGGGGCAGGAGTGTGGATCCATAATAGCCAAAACAATCATGCAGAGGGTCATGCTTATAGACTAAACTTCAAACGTACCAACAACATGGCAGAGTATGAGGCTCTCCTTTTAGGCCTTAAACTAATCAAATCTTTAGGAGCTGCAAAATTTTCCATTCTAGGTGACTCCGATTTGATAATTCAGCAAATGAAAGGCAACTTTGTCACAAATGACAATAGGCTGAGGGCTTATAGGACTGCTGCCGCAGAAATACTTGATTCCTTCATTGAATCCAAGCTTACTAAGATTTCTAGAAGCCACAATCTCCATGCACACAACCTAGCTACTTTTGCTAGCTCTTGTAAGCTCCCTTTTGAGCCCAATCACCACTTTTCCGCTGAGATAAAGCATAGGCCTGTTGTCCCTAACAATATCAAAGACTGGCAAGTGTTTGAGAATGATGCACAAATCAACAATTTTTTGACTTTGCAGCAAGAATTTTCAAGTCTAAACATTGATATGGATGCCATGAATGATTCCCAACAGCAAATAAGTGAAAATCAACAAACTATAACAGCTAAATCAACAATGAAAATGCTGTACCCAACTATTTTTGATGCCAAAAACATTCAAGAGTTGAAGCAAATGAATTTGGAGGAAATAGCTGAAACAGAGGCCGAAGTGATTGAACTCAAAGACAATTTTCTGCCTGCTAGCCTCACTCCATTAGAAGACATCTTTGGTGCAAATGATGTCCCCAAAAAACCAAAAATGCAGCCCTTAAACGTTGTTATGGAAGACTGCAATATTGAGACAGCAGAGAAGCCCAAAATGATTAAACTATCTAAGTCTTTTCCTCCCGATCAAAAACCAAAGTATGTTGACCTGTTCAAAGAGTTTCAAGATGTATTCGCATGGAGTTATGAGGACCTAAAGTCCTATGACACCTCAGTTATTCAACATACCATCCCTTTAAAACCAAATCAAAAGCCCTTCAAATAGAAACTAAGGAGAATCAATCCTGTGCTTCTCCCTTTGATTGAAAAAGAGCTAAAAAGAATGTTTGAGGCTGGTATCATTGCACCCATTAGATTTTCTGAATGGGTATCCAATCTTGTTCCCACAAGGAAGAAAACAGGTGAGATTAGGCTATGCGTAGATTTGAGAAATCTGAACCAAGTCTCCCTTAAAGATCACTATCCATTACCAAAAATGGACCATATTCTACAAAGGGTTGTGGGGTCCTCAAGAATTTCATTGCTTGATGGCTTTTTAGGTTTCAATCAAATACTTGTTCACCCGGATGACCAAGACAAGACAACCTTTACAACACCATGGGGAACATTTAAGTATGTGAAAATTCCTTTCGGACTTAAGAATGTAGGTGATACCTTTCAAAGGGCCATGGACATTGCGTTTTCCAAGGAGATCCATGATTTCTTGGTTGTCTACCTTGACGACCTCACCCCTTTCTCAAAATCTGATCAAGAGCACCTAAAACACCTAAGGCAAGTATTCTTAACCTGTAGTAAATATGGCATTTCCTTGAATCCTAAGAAATCCTTGTTCGGCCTTGAGGAAGGAAAACTTCTTGGCCATATAATTTCAAAGGATGGGATTAGAATCGATCTGGAAAGGATCCAAGCCATTCTTCAAATCCCTTATCCAAGAAACATCAAAGAGTTGCAATCATTCCTAGGAAAGATCAATTTCCTAAGGAGATTCATCCCAAACTTGGTTGAGCTGATAAGAATGCTAAATAACATGTTAAAGAAAGATTCCAAGGTAAAATGGACTTTAGAAGCCAAGAAAGCATTTGAGGGCATAAAATCTGCCCTAACCCAAGCACAAATCCTCACAAGTCCACAGTTTGATAAGGATTTCATCATTTTTTCATTTGCATCTGAACATTCCATAGTTGTTGTCCTTTTGTAAAAGGATGATCAAGGAAATGAAAAGCCAATTGCTTTTTTCAGCAGAGCCCTTAGAGATGCCCCCTTGAAGTACCAAATCATGGAGAAGCAGGCCTATGCCCTTGTTAAAGCAATCAAAGATTTCTGAATTTATATTTTATACTCCCATGTGATTGCCTATGTTCCAAATTCTGTTGTAAAAGACATATTAACTCAAGAGGGATTAGAAGGCAAAAGAGGCAAATGGATTGCCAATATCCTTGAGTATGACATTGAGATAAAGCCCACTAAACTAATAAAGGGACAAGGTTTAGCCAAACTGATGTCTGAAACCAATTGTCAGGCCTTAGACATTAATCAACTGGACAATGAACAGGAGCTGGCGACTCCACAGATCAGTGAAGCCTTCTTGCAATCCCCATGATATGCTAATATTTGTTTTATATTGTTAAACCTGCGTGCTCCACCAGGATTGTCCAGGACCAAAAAGAGATTTTTAAAAATGAAAGCTTCGAAGTTTTGTGTCTTAGATAGTGCCCTGTTTTGGAAGAATCATGAAGGAATATTGCTGAACTATTTGACTATGAATGAAACTGACAGTGTTATGAAAGAATTCCATGCAAGGGACTGTGGAGGGCATTTATATTGGAAGTCCACTGCTGATAAGATATTAAGGGTTGGTTTCTATTGGCCCTCTTTGTTTGTAGATGTCAAAAAGTTTGTTGTTTCATGCCACAAATGCCAAATCTTTGAAGGCAAAAGAAAGCTGTTGCCCTTGCCCCTTAAGCCCATTTCAACCGAGAAGCCTTTTCAACAATGGGGTCTAGAATTCATTGGAGAAATCCATCCCTCCTCTTCTGGCCACCACAAGTGGATTCTAAGAGCCACAGATTACTTCACCAAGTGGATTGAAGCCATCCCATGCAGGTAGGCCAATGACTCCACCATTATACAATTCCTTGAGACCAATATCCTTTCCAGATTTGGCTGCCCTGAAAAGATTATTACAGATAACATTGCTACCTTCAAATCCAAGAAAATGATCAATTTTTGCCATAAATTTCACATCACTTTAGGAACTCCACAGCCTATTACCCTCAAGGTAATGGCTTGGCTGAATCATCCAATAAGAGCCTAATCAACATCATCAAGAAAGTGTTGGAGGAAAACAAGAAGAACTAGCACAAAAAGCTTGTAAATTCCCTGTGGTCAGATAGACTGTCAACTAAGAGATCCATTGGGATGAGCCCTTATGAGCTGGTCTATGGTATGGAAGCTAAGTTCCCTTCTTCTTTGGGAATCCCTGTTATCAAGCTGCTGCAGGAGATTCGGGCTGAGCCGAATGATATTCAAAGAAGAATAAATCAAACAATCCACCTACAGCAGACAAGGGAACAAGTCTATAACAGAGCTCAGATTTTGCAAGATAGGCTAAAGAAAATGTTTGATAAAAGAGCCAAGGCCGAAGATTTCTTCATCGGCAACAAAGTTTTAAGATGGAATTCAAGAAGGGAGGAAAAGGGAAAGCATGGCAAGTTCGATTTCCTTTGGAGAGGCCCCTTTATTATTTCAGCTGTGTAGGGAAACAATACGTATTTTCTGAGGAATATAGATGGCAGCGCAACTGAAGAAGGCCCTGTTAATGGCCGAATGCTAAAGCATTATTTTGTCCCCTTGTAAATGCAATGCAGCTCTGTATATATCTTTGTACATTAATATTTGTATATTATCAGCACTTTGCTTTTATTGTACAGTAGTCCGATTAATAGGAGCAGCGCAGCAAAATTTTTTAAAGGCAGAGCCAAAGCAAATCCACCATTTTAGATCTCTGTCTTTGCATTATTCTTAGAAAAAGTGCGCAGCATTATGATCCCTGTTTTGAAGTTATTTCCAATGAAGCGCTCATGTACATTTTTATATATTTAAAGAGCTCAACAAAGCAAGAAACAACATTGTAGTTTACAGCAATTTAGCTCAGAAAGGGGCTGCATTCAGGCTAGAGGCAGTGCTGTAACTTACAGCAATTCAGTTAAGGAAGAATTTTGTACGCAGGCTTTAAATTTCAGTCAATAGCATCAAAAACCAAAGGAGAATTTCAGTCCTACAGCAACCATTGAAGATCAAGCCAGTCTGACCTGCTGTTCTTGGCTCTTCATCTAGAAAAGCCATCCCCAAGTGGAGCCACTGTTAGCCTCCTATTGCAATAGGTGTTCATATTTAATGATTGACAGTTGAAAATGCCAAATATGTCATCTTTCTCATGCTGCAAGGTTCCATATTTCCAAGAAGCTCCATTTTTGAAGAATCATACCATTTTTGAAGAGTTTTACAGTTAAGGGAAGGCCAAACAGCTTAATCTTGGCCTCCCTAGGTTTAAATTGCTTGTTTTAGAAGATAGAGAATGAATATCTGTCCAAACTGTTTAATCTTGGCAGATTTTAGCTAGGTAGAGAAGCAAGGGTGCTCATCAGCTTAATCTGAGCCCCTGGAAGGTATAAGGGTGGATTTAGATAGAAGGATAGCCAAAAGAAAAGTTGAAAAAGCTGGGTTTGCTAGCTCAAGTGCACCCAAACAAAAAGAAGACAAAATGCTAGGTAAGTAGGCTGGGTAAGTAGTCTTGTGGTTGCAAAATAAGGGTTGTGATCCATTTTATGTTTTCAAGTGTTATATCTACTCAAATCACAATTGCAAGGCAATTTTCACTTGGAGCAGCTCAAGCGAGGCATGTCTAACTTCCCCTTCTTCCTTTTCCCCAAATCATTCACTAATTTCCCCTAAAGGTGTTAAGATCTGCTTAACATCTCTAAAATTCATCATGTTTCATAATATTTTGCCTAAGTAAAGGTCTACTTTTCTTAGGAGTGCTTATTTCTCTTCTATAAGTCCTATTTCCCTTTTATAGCCTAAGATTTCTATCCTTAGCACTTTTCTGATCAAATTTCATATTAACTTCTAACTTATTATGTAAATCCCTATCTATTTCCCCTCCCCGTACTAAAAAAGCACTAAATAGCTCCTCTATATACATATCCCCTCCCCCTGGTTGAAAAATAACCATAAATATGCCTTGGGAATTACTAAGTTTGCATGAAACTTAGTAAGAACCCTTAGTTTCCGTCATTTTTCTCATTAAAGCATCTTCCAATGCATTTGGACCCCTTCCTATGCATAATTTCCCTCTTCTAATGTATAAAATCCCTCTTTCTACCTTGTTTAAATCTTTTTAAGGCATAAAACCCCTTTCTAAGGCATTTGGACTTCTTCCATTGCCTAAATCCCTTCCTCTGAGTGCCAAAAAACCTTATCCGATCATCAAAATGCCTTTAAAGGAATTAAACAACCCTTTTCCATTTATTAACACCCCCTTCTGATCGCATCAGACTCCTTCCAATTGCGGAATCCTTCCTACAATCGCAAAAGCCCCTTGCCAATGGCCTTAACATACTTCCGATCCCTTTGGGTCCCCCTCCGATGCGATATCGCTATCGGAGGGTTCAGTGGCATTGTCGGCTCTGTTTATCATATACCCCGATCATATTCCGCCGATGCGATTATTGCTATTGGCATATCGCAAAACATATGTGCCATATTCATCTTTCCCGACCCCTCCGCCGATGCGATATCGCTGTCGCACCCGACAGCGATATCGCTATCGCAATCCATCCATTTCCGCATAACTCTGCCTATCGCAATTTCATTGTTTTGCGCGAAATCCCCGTTATAGCGCAAAACCACTTTTTCTCCACAAACGCATGCATTTTCGCAAGTTATGTTAACGCTCGTCGCTTATCATAATCACAATAATACCAAGCCTGCTCCCCATGGTCCCCGCCGACGCGATATGTCGATCGCGCGACATCCACGCTCCCATATATAATATTGCATTGCATCGCCATCACTATTGTTTATATGACCATCGCCCCTCCACTCCCGATATGCGATCGCCGATAGCGATGTCAGCGATCGCTGTATCACTGTTCGCATCCATTCATAAGCACTACACCCCTGGCCTGGCCGATAGCGATATTGCGATATTTTTTGCGGCCATTGGATTTGCTCGCGCTAGATCCAACGGCCAGGATCTATTTTGAGCAACAGTGTCACTCCCGCCCAGTTTTTAATCAATTTTCCTGTATAAAGTAGTTTTTGCCTTTTAGAAGGCAGAAAGGCGTTTTTTAGGCATTTTCAGTTCGCTCCTGTGCGCTCCTTCTCCAAAGGCAGCCCGGATCATTTCCTCATTAGTTTTGGATCGCTCCACCACAGATCGACTATAAGAAGCAGTATTTTATCCTCAGCAAACCATTACTGGCAGTCCTCCACCATTTTAGCAGTTATTCTTCCCTTTTGAGCAGATTTTGATCGGCCAAGCACCGAAACTCCTCCAAGACCTCCAGAAGCCCGCGGATTGCCAAATCAATGTTTCTTTTGTGCCAAATATGGTAGGCAAGGGCGATTTTGTAGTGGCAAAGTGTATCAGCGGAAGGAAAGAGCCCAGATTCAGTTAAAGTGTATCATAGATGCGGCAAAGAGTATCAATTAATGTCTTTCAGTGGAAATCTTTATTGCCAAAGCAGATGAACATTAAAAAGCCCCAAACAAAGTCAAAGAAGCAGTTAAAGGCCATTAAAGGCTCACCAAGATAGTTTAATGTAGTAAAAGCCACTTATGAGCAGCGCAGCAGAGCCGAAGGCACAGTTATGGCCTAATGGCCAGCGCATGGCTCAAAGGACCCATATTACCTCATTTTGTGATGCTGCTCCCTCCAGCATAGCTTAGATAGATATTTTTGCATTTATTTCAAGCAGATGTTAGGTTAAAGAGACTTATTTCATGAGATTTGTCTCAGATCTGTTTATTGTAGATATTTTTTCCTATATAAACCACCCTATGCATTGTTTAAAGGGTTGATTGGTTGATAATCTCATTTGAGACTTGCGCTGTATTCTTTGAGAGCCTCTATAATCAAAGTTTGCTGGAATGCTTGGATGATGAACTGTCTGTTGTGTTTTAATGGCTGAAGAGTGAACTATGGAATTCTTGTGCTTCTACATGGCCCAATAAGTGTTTCTTACCTCTGTTTACAGTTTATATGTGTTTATGCCACCATTGTGTCACCATCTAAATAGCAGGAAAGAAGAATAGCTTAGACTTTGCTTAGCAGCACTCTATGCTCAATTTCTGTTATTTCTCCATGTTTTCCTCAGAAATAGTTATGAATATGCATACTTGAATGATCATGTTTACGCTGTTTCTCTCATTTATGAATGATTGTTTAGGAATCCTTGACTGCTCCTAGATAAAGTTCATTCACCTTCCTTCTGTTAGCTGATGAAAGATTCTTAGTTGCCTTTCATCTCTGACCTTCATTCCATCTTTATTCCAGCTTGATATTGTTCCATGTGTAGCTATCTTGCTTTGTATTCCTCTTGTGACCAAGAAAACGCACCAGCAGCCCTTATCCTTGACTCCATGCCCAATGGTTTGAACTTCTCACACTTTGCAGTCCAACTCCGTTTGAAAGCATCATCCTTCCCACCAAAACTTAAACAAAACCCTTGTACACCATATCTAGCCTAAGATCATATCAAAACAAAGCTAAATCCTAAAGAGAGAGCCCTCTCTGATTGCAGGTAGGCTAGGACCTACAATCCAAAGATTGGTTTGTGGTTACCTCGGTCGTATCCCTTAAGGAGCCAAGGGACAACCTGAGTGATAAAAACACTTGAGGTCGACGTTGCATCACTCTCAATAGTACTACTGGAGGGCATCCTTGTGAAGCTTGGGGGCTTGCACTAGCGCAGGCTGTTGTTAGGAGGTTAGTGTAACTTCCTCTGTTACCTTCGCTGATAGGACTGGGCTGTCATTATCCCAGACTATCTTCAGAAGGCCCCTTAATTCAATTTCTTGTATTTTGGTGTCCGGTCCTAATCACCTGGAGTGGAAATACTTGGAAGTTGTTTGACTGGCTGATATCTTTAGGGACTTTATAGTGTGTGCTCTGTGCTCTTAGTTGGCCTAGATTTCAATTTTTTGAGTCTTTAGTTAGATCTTAATAAAAAATTCAAAGTGGCTGACCGATCACCTAGACAGTCTCAAAGACTTCGTGGTCTTTCACCACCAAGTTTAGAGCCTTCTCCTAGGAGGCGAAGAGGTAATACTGCTAGTGGGTTTCGTCCCATGGCAGCTAACGCATCGGGGATTGATCCTCCTCTCGGGGAAATTAGTGTTTAAGCAAGGCCTGGCACTTCCGTAGAACAAGAGAGGAACACTCCTGTTCTTTCTAGAGTTCTCTTTCAAATAGAGAATAACATAGAGGTAGAAGAACTCTTAGAGTCATTAGCGGCTCTGAATTCTCCCCTACCATCTAGCCATCCGGAAGTATTACAATACGTTGGGACTCCAACGCATAGACCGTCAAGTCCAGGTCACATTACACGCTTACCATCGGTGACCACTACTGGAAGCATGGCTTCTACTACAAGTGCTACAACTATGCAGATTCCAACATCTGTACAAGGGGGAGGAACGATTTCCATCTCCTCTGCTTCTTTGTTTGGATCTTTTGCTAGCACGTCTTTATTTGGGTCTACCTCCATTCCGTCCACGAGTGGAAATTCCCAAACCAATGCTTCTAGTTTTGGATTCTTCCCCTTTGGCACCCATTCACAGGGTATTCCATTAGTTCCGTTTAGTGCTGCCACGTCCATGATGGGTGGATCAGATTCATTCCAGGGGTTTCCTTTCGGAAGTGGTCATATACCACATTCCAACCCAATGGTAGTATCCATGCCTTTTTCTTCTATAGGACAAAGTAGTAATCCTTTCCAAGGTTGGACTAACCCTGGGGTTAGTGGCACGGGAACTGGGAATATGTTTTTTAGCCAACAAGGGAATAGGTCATACTCCATAGTTAGTTCATTTCAAAGTATTCCTCCCTTAGCTTCGGCTTGGAATCCGTATCAGGGGTTATCAACTCCTTATAATCCTTTAGGGGGAAACTTTGCTGGTTATGGAGGCTTTGCGGCCGGAGTTGGTCAAACTCTGAATTTTGCCGGATCACAAGGCTTGCCTTTTGGTTCAGCCGGTTCTGCTGGTTACTTCAGGCAGCCTGGTGCCTTCCAAAATCCAGGCCAATCTTTTCAGAACTTTGGGAGCTCCGCCCAATGTAGGTGGAATCCCCAAGGTCCTCCTAGGCTTCCATTTCTGGCAACTTTGAACTTGCCAGATCTCACTAAGTTAACAAACGATCCAATCAAATACAATCCGGCCTGGCCTTCGGTCCCAACCAAACTCCCTTCGGACATTCTAAAATTCAAAGGGAAGAGCGGTGAAGACCCAGGCGACCATGTAACCACATTCCATTTGTGGTGCTCATCGAACTCCCTTATTGATGACTGGATTAGGTTGAGAGTTTTTCAATGCACCTTGACTGGTAATGCGGCCAAATGGTATATAGAGTTGCCAGGGGGCAGCTTTACATCTTTCACTGACTTAGCTAATATTTTCTTAAATCATTTCTAGTGGCCTGTCCATTATGATGCCGTAACTGAACTTCTAGCCACTTTTCATCAGGATAAGGCAACTCACATTTCTGACCATATTCAGGAATGGAGATGGATAAAAAGGCTCATTAAAGCTGAAATCCCTCTGGAGTACTGTCTTGAATGGTTTTTGAAATCTTTACAACCCTAGATCTCTAACGATGTCTCCATGTCTGGAGTCTATTCTGAGGAGCAAGCTATTTTTAGGGCCCAACAATTAGAATTGATCTACTCTTAGTCTGGGATCCTACAAAAATACTTGCCAGATGCTCCTAGGTCTAAGGTTGACATAGCCAAGTTGAAGCCAGGTCCCCATGCAGATGGTATCATTGGGTCAGTAGACACAAATGCGGTGAACTTGTTGAACTAATTGCAACAGTTGTCTTTACAAACTGCTTCTAACAACGAAGTCACATCGTCTAACCCTCCAGCTTCCCAAACCTCTTTGATTAATGCCGTCCAATCTGATAAACCTGAAGGAAATCAAAATACCAATGGGAAAAAGAAAGGACGAGGTAAGAAAAGGAACCAGGATGGGAAGCCTGATGCAAATAGATCCGACAATAATGCTGGTGGTGGTAGAAATGAGTCTAGAAAGAAAGTCAAGTTTCCATGCAAGCTATGCAGTGGAGACCATTTAACTCATCTTTTCCCAAATATTGAAGACACTCAGCGCTTGTTAGGGCAGCAAGGGACTTCTAGTTCTCAGGCTGTGTTAACCAACCCCTTTCCCTAAGGGCAACAACTTCTTGCTGGCGCGAGTTCAAACCTTGGAACCTCCGCAGGGGGCAACCAAGAAGGGGAAAAATCATCAAATGTTTTCATGATGGGTTCTAACGTCCATGTGGCTACTCGGTCATGTGATTACAGTGAAGTCGAAACTTCCAAGGACAAGACTGCTCTCGGAAATAATGACCTTCATATTGAGCGACCCCCTGTCGAGACTATACCACGAATACCGAAAGGTTCTGCTAAACGTGCAACTATTAATCCTAATGCTAGGGCCGCCCATAATTACTCCATTGTTGAGGATCTAGCTCAAAGTCCGTGTGCCATGTCCACTTTAGAGGTTCTCTAGTCATGTCCGGCTCAACGAAGTGCTTTACTTTCCGTGATTGGGGTAGTCGATCCAACTAACTCTTTAGTGCTCACTTTAGACATGTTAAATGTAAAAAAGCGACTCCCTCATTATATGGCTTTCCAAATAAAGTATACATACCGGAAAATTAACATTTTTCGTACCATTATTGATGAAGGAGCTTCCACGTGCGTCATGTCGATGTCATGCTAGAAGGCTATTGGATCACCTTCGGCTATTCCTTCACCTACCGTCTTGACTGCATTTGATGGTCATTCTCATAAGCCGAATGGGATTATCCCGGCCTTTCCTATATGTGTTGGGGGGAAGGTTGTCAATATTGAAGTAGAAGTCATAGATGCTAACCTAGACTACAATCTGCTCTTAGGAAGGAACTGGGTATACGAAATGGACGCCATTGTTTCGACTCTGTTTCATGTCATTTGCTTTCCTCATGAGGGGAAAATCGTTAAGGTTGATCAATTGGATTATTGTCCAATCGATCCTCAAGCAATCTCTGACTCTAATATTCCTTTAGTGGATAACCCTTGTCCACCTACTGAGAATCTAGGAGTTGGGATGTATTCCTCATTGATGGGTACCTTTGATCTTCCCTCTCTTATCGCTAGAATCAATGTCGTTTCATCCTCTAAGGAGTCTCCTCGAGAAGAGTTCTTCCGAACTCATTATTTGTCAGACCCTTGGACCTTGCCTTCACCAATGACCACATTGGCTGAAGGACAAGTAAATGGAATGGCATCCCCTATGTCTGCATCCGAGCTTAGATATTAGGCTATCGTTAACTCTGCAGATGACCACTCTACTTCTTTTTCCAGAGAGGAGTTAGATGGTGATGTGGCCCTAGCCTGAAGCCTTGATTCTACCTCTGCCCTGGACTACTTAGATATGGTTTTACCATCTAAAGAAGCAATCCTCGAAGTAATTATGGGTTTAGATCGACCTTGGGAAGAATTACACCATCATTCATATTTTCTTCCTCCTTTAAAGGAAGTAGAATCTAGGTTCTCCAAAATTTTTAATAAAAAAGTTTGTACGGTATCAAATCCTTTGGCTCCAGCACACTTTCGTGCCGAAGGTAATATGACGGTGATTTCAAAAACGATACTTATAAACATCTCTAGGGACCCTAATGTGATCGAGAACCTCTTCATTGGAATCGAATGTTCCCCTTAAGAGATTCAAATTTACACCAACCTTTTTAAGGAATTTCAAGATGTATTTGCTTGTTCTTATGAAGAAATTTCTGACATTGACCCATCTATAGTTCAACATGAGATCAAGACGTATGAAAATGCCAAACCGGTTTGTCAAAGGCTTGGGCCAGTTAATCCTAGGAAAGCAGTAGCTATCAAAGTTGAAGTTGAGAAGTTGCTAAAGGTGGGTTTCATATACCCTGTTCCTCTTACTGATTGGGTTTTTAATCCAGTCCCTGTGGATAAAAAGCAAGGAACAATCTGAGTATGCACCAATTTTAGGGACCTAAACAAGGCTTGTCTGAAAGATAATTACCCCATGCCATTCATTGATCATATTATTGACGAGTGTGCGGGTAATGAGATTTTTCCCTTCATGGATGGTTTTTCTGGTTATAATCAAATTTCTATCCGTCCTGAAGATCAACATAAGACAGCCTTTATATGTCCCTAGTGTACCTTTACATATAGAAATATGCCTTTTGGTCTTAAAAATGTTGGAGCCACTTTTCAGCGGGCCATGTCATATGCTTTCCATGACATCAAACATATCATCAAAGCATACTTGGACGATCTCGCTGCTCGTTCTCGAAAGAGAATTGATCACCCTAGTCATCTTCGAATGGTTTTCAAGTGATGTCGTTTTTATAAAATTTGGTTGAATCCAAGCAAGTGTCTTTTCGCGGTTACGTCCGGTTGGTTGTTAGGGTTCATTGTGTCAAATGAAGGGATTCGGGTTGATCCCTTCAAGGTTGAGGCAATAGTTCAGTTGCCTCCCCTGTCCTCAATTCGACAACTTCAAAGTCTTCAAGGGAAGGCTAATTTTTTAAGATGGTTTATAGCGAACTATGTCGAGATCACTAAAGGGTTCATGCGTTTGCTACGGAAAGGAGTTCCATTTGTGTGGGACGAATTTGTGCAGCGATCATTCGATGCTTTGAAAAAGGCACTAGTCTCTGCCCCACTTTTGAGTCCACCAGATTATGGTAGGGAATTCCTTTTATATCTGGCTGCAGTAGAATCAACCATTGGTATGGTTCTCGTTCAGGAGGACGATGCTCTCACTGAGCATGTGATTTATTATTTGAGTCGAGGCTTAATAGCTCCTGAACTTCGCTATTCTCTGGTTGAGAAGTTGGCTTTGGCAGCTGTCCATGCTGTCAAACAGATCCGTCATTATATCCTGCTACACAAAAATTTTGTCTTAGCGGTGGTCAATCCATTTCAATTTGTCCTCGGTAGGCGAGTGATTGGGGGCAAATATAATCGATGGATAGTCATTTTGCAAGAATTTTATCTCGAGTTCTTGTCTGCCAAGTCTAAGAAATCCATGGTTTTTGCTGAGCTAATTTCTAAGCTGCCTTGTGGAGAGGATACTGTTTATGAGGAAAGTTTTCCCGATGAACATTTATTCCTCATCTCTTCACTCGACCCGTGGTATGGATATATCATTGTCTATCTCCAGACTTCGAAGTTTCCCTCTACTTTCTCCAAGGATGAATGTCGAAAATTACATCACCTGGCTAAAACTTATGTTATCATTAGTGACACATTATACCGTCGAGGGGTTGATTCAATCCTTCGGCACTATTTAACCTTAGAGGAAGCAGAGTCAGTGCTAAATGACTGCCACAATGGAGCTTGTGGTGGTCATCTATTAGGGCTTGCTACAGCCCAGCGCATCTTGTGTGCCGACTATTTTTGGCCTTCACTCTTTAAAGACTGTGTTGAAGCGGTCAAACACTATCACCCCTGTCAAATTTATACTCGAAAGATGCATGCACATCCAGCTCCTCTTTTTCCCATTGTCATCGTCGGTCCCTTTACTAAGTGGGGTATTGATTTTACAACTTGTAATCTACCTTTAGCGGCGAATCACAGGTACATTATCGTGGTTGTAGACTACTTTACGAAGTGCGCCGAGGCCATGCCCACTTATAAAAATGATAGTGAAATGGTAGCATTGTTCCTTTTTAATCAGATTATCTCAAGATTCGGTATCTCGAGAGAGATTGTCACTAATCATGGTAGTCATTTCCAGAATCAATTGATGTCTGAATTGGCTCTCAAATTGGGTTTCCGGCAGGAGAATTCATCTCCTTAATATCCTCAAGCCAATGGACAAGTCGAGGCAGTCAATAAAAATCTTAAGATGATCCTCCAATGGACAATCGACAAAAATCGGTCCAATTGGCATCTTATGTTGTATCCGGCTCTTTGGGCATACCGGACCTCCATAAAGACTGCTACTGGTTTTACACCTTTTTAGTTGGTTTATGGAATGGAATCTATCTTTCCGGTTGAATGTGAAATTCCATCTCTTAAGTTAGCTGTTGAGCTCCTTCTAGAGACTTCAAGTCTCAAAGAGCGTCTCCTTCACTTGGAACATCTTGATGAGCAGTGTCGAGATGCTGCCACGATGAATGAGGCTCATAAGAAAAGGGTTAAAACGTGGTATGATAAAGCTTTCCGTCCTCGAGTCTTTTCTAAAGGTGACCTTGTCTTGGTCTATGACCAAGATAAATACACCTTGGGGGTAGGCAAGTTTAATCCTATGTGATACAGTCCTTTCATTATTAAATGAGTTTTAGAAAAAGGGTCATATGAGTTAATCGATTTTGAGGGAAACAAGCTAGCGGAGCCCCGAAACGGACTCTACCTAAAGAAGTACTTTGCTTAAGTAGGAGTTAGGCAATGGCTTCTTTGTACATTATGTATATTTGTACATATATCATCAAGAGTTTTTTGATATCAACACTTTTTGGTCTGCTGTGACAGGTGTTGATGGATGACTTGGTCCGTTTTGGGTTCGCTGATGGTGCTAGTCGGCACACTCAGAATCTTGCTTCTGCAGCTTGGGTACTCTATTATCCAACTAGTCAGTTGATGGTATCAAGCAGGGTATGCATTGGTCCTGCCTCAAACAATATGGCTGAGTATACTGCCGTTATTAATTTACTATCCGAGGCAATTTCTCACGAGATCAACTCGTTGGTATTTTATCTTGATTCTCAATTGATAGTGTCACAATTAAACAACATTTATCGGGTAAGGGATCAATGTTTATATCGCTAGTATTTAAGGGTGAGGTTGTTACAAAGATCATTTACTTATATTAATTATTTGCACATTCCAAGATCTCATAATTGATTAGCTGATTCTATTGCTAATCAAGCATTAGACTGGCACATCAATCATTCATCATAATAAAATCAAGCATCAAAAAGTCGGAGTGTGTGTGTATATATATATATATATATATATATATATATATATATATATATATATATATATCATAAAGCGTCTCGAGTGTACATATGTTTGTCCAAAAGTATACGAAATTGGGACTCAAATGCCCATAATCATGTCTGGCATATCTAATGCCTCGGCTCAGGATGAGCGGCTAAGTAGGTAACTATCGCATTGGCCACATGCCGAAAAGTGCGAACCCAGTCACATGGAATGCCAACCACATGACGCTGCATATCCTCAGGAAGGTCCTCTACGGCAGCCATCGGTACCCAGTGACTCAGTCTTTCCAAGTGTCGTTGGACGTTATGTAGAAGTCGTTCTGTATTAGCATCCGCCTCTTCGGCTCCTCGGTCGCGCCGTCCATGCCGCGAGAACCCATCTGGTTGTACCGGCCCAATATCTGGAACATGATCATCATATTAGTCATTTGAATCCCATCAAAAATATTTTTCAAAATTCATCATTATATTTGAAAAAATCCAAAAAAAATCATAAAATCAACAAATAGTTACCAATGTCGCCCCATGCTGCGGTTGGTGGTAATGCTAGATCGGGATCTCCTCAGACGTCCAACCAGACATAGGGGTAGTCATTTATGGCGATGATCTGTTGATCCCAACAGGTAAAGAAGTCATCATCAAATGCAGTCTGTGGGACCTCCCCACCCCCTAGACATTTCATCAGGTCAGCCCACCGGCCCATGCGTGGATCTCGTAGGGTGCTGATGGAAACTGCTACCCTAGGGCGGAGTGTTGGGACCCTCTCAAAAAAGAAAGAACATAGAATAGTCCCATATCCAATGTTTTTGGTCTGCCCCCTCTTGATAGAAGTGAGCCGGCTCTTCATGTTGGCCAGAAGAGGAGTACACCAGTCAAATATAGTGGTGAGATAGTCAACTGCCATGCTCATGGTTGATGTAGAGAGGCTGATCTGTTCACTTGAGCGTGGTGAACATGATTATCCTCAGTGATAAACTCGCCACATGTGTGATGGAAATTTGACTCCCAACCTTCTTGGGATGTCTCGGGCAATATATATGTTCGTAGTCCTCGATCAAGAGACTGCTCCATGTCCTGCCCCAAGAATGTACTACCTATCCCCTTCAGGAAAGACCCATGATGAAATAGATATCTTCCACTTCTATCTTGAGTGGCATCTGGTCAATCATAAAGGCATCCTCCTCGATATCCCAATAATCAATGAGCATCTCAAGCAGACGTGTGTTTGCTTTCATATTCAGCAGTTTGAAGAATTTGAGCAAACCACATCCTCGTAGGGCATCCAAAGCATCAAGATCATTCATGACTTCATTATCCACCACGACATGCTCTCTTTCTTGCCAGGTGACCGGCATCCTGAGAAAAAATGATTTTCAACCGTTAGTTTTTGTTTAAAAATGTTCGTGGTGTATACGCAGGTCCCTGTGCACATAGTCGCGTATAGGGCCCACGTGTACGCGGATTTCATATTACCAACCTGCGTATACACCGCGGTGAAATTTTTGGCAAAAATTCAAAGGTGAAACATCAATTAAAAATCCTAAAACTAGTCACAATCAATTGCACGACAAGTATAAGAGTTACCTAGAGGTTTTTGAAGAATTTGAATGGTTGAATTTGGTGTATGGGAAGTTCGCTCCTTTTGCTCCAATTCTTTGCTCTCAAACTCAAATGGTGGAAATGGTGAGTCCAAAAGCTCTTTTATAGGTTTTGAAAATGCAAATTTTTTTCAAAATTTTATTTTGTTTGGCCTCATGTGACTTTTAACTTGGGAGCTTGGAATGTCGAGAATGGTTTGATTTTCATGACATTTTGGACGTTTTTTCAATAGTTTCGAGACGGTTCCATGACTGCTGACCCATAATGGCAGGTATCATTTTCTCACTGGCATATAGGTTAGGGAATCCATTTTTCTGTTGCATTATGCATACTAGCCTCCATTTGTCGATACATTTGCCATAGGGTCGACCCCATCGTGTTATGGTTCGTAAGCCATCTTCACTCGCCGATTCTTTAAATCATGACACGATGGTAAAGCCATCCTTTGCATGGAGATCGTAGTTATCACCTCATTGACATTTGTTGCCCATGCTGCTCCGATTTGAGTAGGCTCGGGATTCCTTTGTAGTCCCGCCATGACTTATGCATTGAAGACTCATTCCTCTTTGCTTCTTTGCTTTGTTCTGGCCTTATACCCTAGAGGCTCCTTTGTGCTGAGTTGTACTACTGCATTGCATGTTGACCACTTGCACCTTTTGGCTTAGAGCCGGCTTTACTTGGACTCGTGTTTAAGCCAACTTTTTACCATGATGACTGCAAAATCAACCTTGCATACCATTCACTTCTGCAGCTTGACACACCTTGACCCATGGAAGGAACACACCTTTGAGTGTCACTGACCAGTTTTCACCTCCATGCATTGAGCATAGGAACATTCCATTCCCAGGAACTAGATCATCTATTTCACCGAACTCGTTCTTTCCACTATACCATAGCATTCTTTTATTCTTTTTCAAGCTTAACAGGAAAAGACAAAAAAATTAAATATTCCAAAAAAGAGCGGGAACGAGACAATATTTCCATTTATTGTTGGCAGTTAGAGTCAGTCGTGTCACCGTTGAACAAAGCACTCAAAGAAAAGTCTCCTCTGTTTGGGCGGGATTTATTTTGACTTAGGTATGCCTTAACCTTGTTATTGAGTCAGTCCTCCCCCGATTGGTTATCTCTTCCAATCATATGGAGGGTTCATTCGTGCCTCTTGCATGATGAACTTATACAGAGTCATCATATGCTGCCACATAGTCACATTGAGTCATGCTTTTCTTCAAGGGAAGTTAGCCTGAGTCGGCCTCTCTGCGGTGTTTCTTGACTCATTTTTCAGTTGGCCATCCCTGGTTGTCAGTATCATGCCTATCATCACATAATCTATATTGGTCCTTTACTCGTGCCGGTTTGAGAAGGTCTCCATTGACTTCTTGCTGGCGGGTCTTGTCCTTATCGACGACGACATCTTTCTCTGAGGATAGGCCTAGAGTTGCACCCTGGCCCTATTTTTCTTATTGATAGGTCACCTTGTGCTCAGCATTGATCAGTATCATGGGTCTTTGACTGAGTGGTTTCCCTTGTGTTCGACATCAACGTACATTATCACACATTGGGATTCGTGTAGTACCTTGGTTTCCATTTGAACCTATTGGTGGATACCTCGCCTCTGTGTCAGCTTCCATTATTGGTTATGTTATCACGTAGGTTGTCCTTAAGCTCCAGAAAGGATACGGCCGAGGTAACCACAAACCAACTTTCGACTGCAGGTTCTAGCCCACCTGCAATCAGAGAGGGCTCTCTCTTTTAAGTTTAGCTTTGTTGATGAGGAATTTAGGCTAGCTATTAGCTTCAGGGGTTTTATTTGTATTTTGGTTGGAAGGATAATGCCTCCAAGTAGAGAGGCAAAATACTATCTGGTCGTTCTCAAACCATTGGGCATGGAGTCAAAGAACAGGACCGCTGGTGTATTCTCTTGGTCTCAGGGAAATCATGGAGCAAGGTAGTTGTATATGAATCAACCTTTCAAGCTAAAGAGTGGAATGAAAGCTAAGCCATGAGAGGCAATTAGAATCTCTCAAAGATGTTTAGTAGAGGGAATTGAGTGAACCTTGCCCAGGAGCAATTAAGAATTCCTAGCTAACAGTCCATCATGTGTGAAAGAGGTTAAACATGAGCCATGAAGGAATTCATATTCATCCCTAATCCAAGAGGAAAACATTGACAAAGCACAGAAACTGAGCATAGAGTGCAAGCATGCAAATTCTAGACCAATCTTTCTTTCTGTGATTTGAGCATATATGAGATGAAAAAAACAGAGATGAAGAAGACTTATTGATTCATATAGCAGCGCAAGAATTCCACATTCACATCCTCAACCATTTGAATACAGTGCAGACAGTTGTCCTCCAAACTTTGAGCAGTCTTTGATTATAGAAAAGTTTCAGACAATACAGTGCGAGTCTCTCTTCAGATACATTAACCGACCAACCCTTTTAACAATGATGAGGGTGGTATTTATACAAAATTGGACACAAAAATATCTAGATGAGAAGTTAATAGCTAATAACTTCTCCACCAACTCTTAAGGAGTGGTTGATGAAAAGTAAATGCTGGAATAAATACAAATTCAACAACTGTTCTTTTTTTTTTTTTTTTTTTTGTCAGTAAATTTTGACTTTTGTGCTCATTTTAGCCAGCTGGGCGGCATTTTCAAAATTCGCGCTCCTTGGCTTGTCGGTCCATCAACATTTCTCTGCGACCGCTTCAACCTGTTTACTGTGCTCTTTGGTTGCTTTGGCTGGTGTCCTTGTGCTCTAACCTGCGCTTGATGGTGACCTATAGCTGACCGAGATGTTTGAAAACAAACAAAAATGGAGTGCAACTGATGCTTACCTAGGCAAGACCACCAACATTGCCCGCCACCAGTTCTCAGAAGGCAACTGATGCCTTTGTATTCTGACGAGTGTTTCAACGGCCTCTGTGAATTTGTAGTAACTGGGCAGCATCTCAAATAGATGTTTGACTTCATGTTCTAGGTAAAACAAGCTTTCCAGCTTGTCATAGATTTCCTGACCTGTAGACGGCCCTGTCTCTGTTGTAGAACTAGATGCAGCAACAGTAAGCTGATTAGTGACAAAAGTGTTGAGCCTGGTAGTGTACTGCTCACATGTTAATAATCTCCCAGCACTAGTCAGCAGGCTGGGTAGTCCTCTAATCTGTAGTGCTACAATCCTTATGTCAAAATTGTCCAGATCCCTTTGTATGTCTTGACATCTTGCCTCCAGAGTCTGCACCAAGCTCCTCAAGGTGATCACACTCTTTGCTGTTAATATAGCATCAGTCCTCTTCATGATGCTGAGTGCTGCCAGCTCTTCCCTAGTCTGATGATTCAAGAAATTGATCATTCTGTTGGCTTGATCAGGCATATTACCTAATGCTGCCTTGGCCCTCTGGATTTCATTTTTAGCACGGCTAATCAGTTCCACCTGCTCAATATTGCCTGAATTGACCTCCATTGGCTATTGATTGACTGATTTATTTTGGCCCACAGGAGCTTCTTTATTTCCGAAAAAGCCTTGTCTAATGACAGCTCTTTCTCCAATGTCTTGATTCTGTCCTTCAGGGCCTTGATTTCTCTCGTTTGCTCCGCCACTGTCATTTTGGACTTGTCATATTTTGTTTCTAGCTCAGCCAATCTTTCTCTGGCTTGCCTAATCTCTGTTGCCTGAAGTTCTACCTCCTTGATAGCCTTTCTTAATTCGTCCATGCTCATACTAGCCGCTGGAACTGTTGTTGTCGCTGCTGTCGCATCTGTAGTTGTTGTTGTTGTTGGAATAATTGGAGGGGTGGCCATTGCTTGTGCTGGTGGGACGGCAACACCAGTTGGGATTGCTTGAGGTGGCCGGGAGGTCGACTCTTCCTCCTTGCTTTTTAATGCCCTCTCCAAGTCTCCCTCTAAATCAATCACTTTCTGATTTAATCTCATTATTAAATCCCATTGATCCTCAGCTTCCTTTTCCTTTTGCAGCTCTCCTGTCTGAGGGTGCTCAGTAGGCTGCAGCCTCAATCTTTTCTTTAATGCAGCAATGTCCTCATCTTTCTTTTTCATAAGGGTCCTCACACCCTTATGATCTTTTGGATCATGACCCAAGTCAATAATGATCTCCTCCAAGGTCTTGATTCTATTATCCTTTGCAGTGGAGGACAATCTTTCAAAATCCAACTTAGTGTTGGCATTCTTCAGTGATTCACCCAATTCATGGGACAGTGTGGCCTTCTCCGCAAGGGTAGCATAAAGCATTTCAGCTGTCTTCTTGTGTAATTCTATTTGGTCCATTGGGTGGATGTCCTTAGACAGGACTTCCAACCTTGTTTTAACAAAATCTGTAGCTGACTGCGGCTACGGGACCTTGGGTTTGAAGTGGGTCAGAAATATCTTTTCTTGCTTTATATCATATACTGCCATCAGTCTTTCCTGTTTGGAAGGCGTTGCTTTTAAGAATTGCTTGTACACTTCCACTCTCAATTGCTCATTTTGAGCTTTGATTTGTATAAAGCTGGCCTTAGTGCTGGCTGGTTTCTTACTCTGTTGTGTGGAGGAAGACACCTCCATGCCTTGTTGTCGATCCCGCACTGGCTGGCTCGGTTGCTCGTGCTGAAAGGAGATTGTTGGTGTGTGCAGGCTTGACTCTCTTCTTGGGCATTCTATAACTTCTTCACTGACCTCTTCCTCAATTGGAGAGTCTCCTCTTTGCCTTTTTGATTCAGGCTGCTGCAAAGATCCACTAGCAGGTGTGGAGTCTTCCCGGTCTCTTTTCCTGCCTCTCTCCTCATTGGCAGGAGTTTGCAAAGCTGGTATCTGGGCTATCCCTGCTTGCTGCAAAGGGGCCTGCCCTTGAGTCTGTTCCATTTAGGCATCTAGCTGGTCCGTGACCACTTTTTGCTGTCTCCATTGGTTCCTTTCCCTTGGCTGGCCTTGCTGCTGCTGTGGATGCTTCCTGGGTAGCCTTTGAAACTGCAGCTACAGATGTGCCCTTCTCCACTTGGTAAGGCAGTTTGAAATTTACCTGGTCATAAGAATCTAAGTCAAAAAAATTTTCCAGATCTTTGGCAATTTGTTCCAACATTTCCTCTTGAGCTAATTCTTCAATTAAAGTTCCAGGTTCCCATGCATCCTGATTAACATATGGTTCAATGTCTGGCTTCTTGGAGTGCTCATAGGGTGTCAGCCTATATTTGACTCTTCTGGCATTAATATAACCAAGCAGGTCATAAGGGACCCACCAGAAACTCTTTTTCAACTTAAATTGGTCACTGAGTATTAGGTCAGCCTCTTGCCAACCATCCTTCTTATTCATAATGAAGGGGCCTAGGCGGTCTCTGAATTTCAGTTGCGCCCTTTTCTTAGTGCTGTGGAAGTGAGTCAAATCTGAATTAATAAGCTGCCTGTAGTATTCCAATGCAAACAGCCTCATTGGCACATACCTTGGAAGCTTGTAAGGACACAGCTCACAGCCATAAATTCTGATGACAGTATGGTTTTCATATAGGTACCAATCTCCTAATTTGAAATTCTTAGACAGCTGCAAAATCTTTTGCATTTCATAGTTTATTCTGGGAGGAGGAACATTCATCAAAAGGCAAGACACAGGATATACAAACTGGTCGATAAACTCACAATAAGAATAGGGGGAGTCTTGAACTTGGTGGAATACAGATGACCAAAAGACAACAGACCTCCTTTCTCCTTTAGCATCCAGCTTCTTGATAGGGCATTGGAAGATTTCTGATTGATAAAACATAAACAGATGATAGATATAGGAGGAATATTTGAAAATCCCCTGCCTGTCTAGCCTAGTGAGCTGATCATGAATTTTATCTGATATGAACCTGGCATAATTATACTTGACAGCAGGAGGCTGTCCTTGACTGAAAGAAGACAATATAACCAGCACTGTCTCATCTACCAGTTCAGTTGATGTGAAGCCCAGCACATATGATATCATATCTATCAGTAACTTGCCTACCTCATTAAAATGGTCATAAGGATATGGAGGTGTTTCCTTTGGCTGGCAACCTGCCTTCATGAATGTCTCTGTGATCATTCCCATCTTGGTAGCAAGTAGCCAAGAGGTCTCTTGGAGTAGAGTATTTATGGAGAAGGGCAATAAAGTGTGATTTGTTCCGAAGTTAAGCATCTGGTTAATGGAGTCAGGAGTAGTGTAGAAAAGTATGCTTCCAGATGAAGACTTAATGGCCCTTTGGCTTGGTTCATAATTTGCAGCACAGAGATGAATAATCTCAGGAAAAACATTCACAGAAGGGAGGAAGTAATGAGGCAGATTGGACTCCCATATATGATACTTGTCAGATTTATCCAAGAAGTTGTTCCTTAGTTGGCAATAGGTGCGTAGATGATTTCTTTTGGCAACAAAGTCTTGAATCAGATAATCTGTGTCGGCCAAGGGCATGGACTCCAGTTCTTTACTTGGTGGGTTTAAGGGAGCAACATTCAGAGCAGATGGAGTGGCCATTACGCAACCTCGAGTGCTTGAGCTGAAAGGAGGGCTAATGAAACAATTGGCTATCAAATTTACTTGCAGCAACTTGCAGGAGTAGGCGAACTGAACTCAAAATGAAATAACAGCTGGACGGCTTGAGAGCTTGTGCCGAAGGAGACCAATTTTGCAGAATTTAGGGTCAATTTCCCTTTTTACAGTGAATTTCTCTGAAGTAAGAAGCTGCGAGGAACAATGCAGAGGAGCAAAGGGCAAATATGGTTTCAGTGGGTGCTTTAAACAGCGAAAATAGGGTAAAACAGGGCAATGTGAGACCGCTGCGGGATTTCTTGCTAGGGACAGAGTCTAACCAAGATTTTACCAGTTAGATTGCAGATGGGCACCAGGCTTCTGAGATGTTTCTGATGAAAAAGGATTTGCAGTGGATTTAACAGAGTTTCAGGCGCAGCAAGGACACCAATTGGGCATTATACAAGTTCACAGTCATGTGCAGTGGATAAACACGAAGAGCAGGCGTGAAAAGAGAAGGATATGGCGAATACCTGGTTTAAAACAGCGCCAAAGGGGACGAACTGGTGCGCCGGTAGACTATAGACCTGAGATCGCAGCAACTGGCTTAGTCACTTTGAAGCTTTGAGAGTGAGCAGGTGAATGAAACAGGGGAGCCGAGCGTTCAAATGAGGCGATAAAATGAATGGTAACGGTCGTTAGCACGGTCTTTTATGCAAAAATATGATATTTGGGTGATTTGGCGCTCTTTGGGGATGACGCGCTTTCTCGGGATGACGTCAGGATGAGGTCATCGGCGGGTCTAGTGTACGGATGGATAACGTGGCGGGATGATGTCAGCGGATGACGTCATCATGTACGGATGAGTGACATGGCAATGCCATGAAGGCACGGCATGGGTACACAAAGGGTGAGGTGGAGGGAATGTGTCAGGGCACGGAGCACAGAAGGTAACGTCAGCGGATAAGACGTGGCGTTCACGTCACGCAGGAGAGGGCGGTAAGCTGTTTATGGGCGCACTGCTTATAAACACAAGTGGTTTTGGGAGGAAGGGCTCCGCCACACTCCAAAGCCTGATGCGTGGCGGGAGTACAGCGACAAAACCATCGAACTCCCAGACGCTAAAGCTCTGGCACTTTGTGTATAGGAAAGCCCGCCCACCGTAGATCTGGGTCAAGCCAGATCTAACGGCTGGCGGGATTTTTAATTCGGCGGAGGGTTAGGGCGGGGACCCGCCCGTCATTAAATTTTAATTTAAAATGAATGGCGGGGGGGGGGTTAAAATTAATAAAGTGTTTAGGTATTATAAGCCGGCGGGAGGTAAAAACTTTGGGAAAGTGGGTTGTTGGGGTTCAGATTCATGAGGGTTAATGTGCAAAGATGTTTAATAAACACCTTTGAATATTTCAAAATGAGGTTTAACTGCGAGGGGTAAATAGTAAAGGTTCTTAGTCCTAACCAGGGGTTAGACTAATCCCGGGGAAAGAACGCTGAGGGGTTGACTATAGTCCCAGATGGTCTAAAGTCTCCCATGATCACAATACTTAGCTATAGTGATATATTTCTTGTGAATTTGTATCGAATGTTATAATATTAGGGGAAGGGGAACACTTAGGGAATTAAATAATAAGGTTATAAGTCAATATGAGGTGGAGATGTGAAAGAGGGACAGAGTACTAAGTTTAAGGAGTAAACTCAGATTTAGAAACAGACGAAGGTGAGAGATGATTTTACACAAGAAATGTGGCTTCTTTTCAGAAAAGAAGGTCACAACTTGTCATAAGATCCTGAAAAGAGAAATGGAAGGAGGGGCATTTAGGCAAATCCTAAAGCCTTCAAGGGGATATTAGTAAGAAACTTTGAAAGGGATGAGGGGAGTTAGACATGCTTCCCAATTTCGGCCATTGAACCACTGCTTTGCTACCTTTGCCACTGATGTGATGAGTCTACTTTGTAAAGGCAGCGCTAAAGATGACCTTATTTCTGCAACCCCAAGCTACCTACCCTTATATCTGCCAGGGGCTTAGTTTAAACTGTTGAGTCCCCAAGATTCTCTACCTATCTTCACATCTGCCAAGCTTAAGCTATTTGGACAGACACATTCTCTATTCTAAGGAAAGCAATTTTACCTAGGGAAACCAAGCTTAGGCTGTTTGGCTTTCCCTTAACTGAGAAGTCTTTCAAAAATGGAACCTTTGCGGCTTGGAAAAGATGAACATTTTTGGCACTTCCACTGTCAATCATGAAATATGAAACCTGTTGCAACAGGAGGCTAACAGTGGCTCCACTTGGGGATGGCTTTTCCTTGTGAAAAGTCAAGAACAGCAGGTCAGACTGCCTTGTTCTTCGTCTGCTTCTGTACTCTAAAAAACTTTCCCTTTACCGGGTGCTTTATTTATATATATAATCAGCAGTTCAGAAGAGCTTAGGGCCTTCACTTCGGGCTTCAACTGCATAGAGCTGCTGTTTAAAACAGAAAACCGAAAACCTACCTACCCTAATCAGCACTTGTTTGCCGGTTAGGTAAAATGAAACAACCAGTGCAACCATTTTAGCACTTGTAGAAGAAAACCAACTGCTTGACTGATAGTTGGTGAAATCAAAGGCACTGCTTGGTTATGTGCTCTCACAATCCAGATTATGACATATGGAGGTATTTGCAGATTATCTTGGTTTCCATACAGAAAATTTTCTACAGAGTTCGGGTAGAGATAATCCTCCATGTATTCTGCTATAGAGTCTATAAAAGCATCATGCGGGAGAGTCTCTTCTAGGATTTCTTTGTCTGATGGAACAACTGTACCCTCATAATCTACCTCTGCAGCCAGTACATCTTTCTTACTCTTGAGAGTATGATCCACATTAATCTGTAAACTAACAGGTAACATAATTTCCTTATGACTAGGAGGAGGAAGATTTTGGAAGAACTCTTTAGGACTAGGAAAATCATATGACTGTATTTCAGAATGCAACAATTTAATTTCATTTTCATGTTCTTCAACAATCAGGTCTAGTAAACATATTCTGATTTGAGGTTGCTCTATTGTTTTGACCTTCAGCAGCACAGCCCTAACAAAATCTTGATCGAGCTCATACTGGGATAATAGCTTCCTGAATTCATCTAAAGCTTGCTCTGTTGCAAGATCTGCCACAGCTCTTGTCATCCTCTCTCACTATTAGCTTTTGGACGTGGAATAATTTGGGTGAATTGGTGTTCTGAAACCTTGAAACTTTAGATCTTTTTTTTTTTTTTTTTTTTTTGTAAAAACCTTTTTTAGAGCATTCCCTTTTCAGGTTTTCTCCTCCAGTGGAGTCTTGTTTGAAAATAAAGTGGAGCCGCCAGGTGGATGACTCAACTATGAAGTGCCTGATCTCTGTCCACCATCACAGACCAGAACTGAACTTGTAATAATGCTTCTGAAGGTCTGGTTCTCTTAGTGGAGCTTTCCAACTTTCTTTGCGAAACTTTGTAAAATTAACTGAGGAAGTTCCCCAGCGGAGTCGCCATTATGTTATCACTCAGGTTGTCCTTAAGCTCCAGAAAGGATACGGCCGAGGTAACCACAAACCAACTTTGGACTGCAGGTTCTAGCCCACCTGCAGTCAGAGAGGGCTCTCTCTTTTAGATTTAGCTTTGTTGATGAGGATTTTAGGCTAGCTATTAGCTTCAGGGGTTTTATTTGTATTTTGGTTGGAAGGATGATGCCTCCAAGTAGAGAGGCAAAATACTATCTGGTCGTTCTCAAACCATTGGGCATGGAGTCAAAGAACAGGACCGCTGGTGTATTCTCTTGGTCTCAGGGAAATCATGGAGCAAGGTAGTTGTATATGAATCAACCTTTCAAGCTAAAGAGTGGAGTGAAAGCTAATGCATGAGAGGCAATTAGAATCTCTCAAAGATGTTTAGCAGAGGGAATTGAGTGAACCTTGCCCGGGAGCAATTAAGAATTCCTAGCTAACAGTCCATCATGTGTGAAAGAGGTTAAACATGAGCCATGAAGGAATTCATATTCATCCCTAATCCAAGAGGAAAACATTGACAAAGCACAGAAACTGAGCATAGAGTGCAAGCATGCAAATTCTAGACCAATCTTTCTTTCTGTGATTTGAGCATATATGAGGTGAGAAAAAAAAAAACAGAGATGAAGAAGACATATTGATTCATATAGCAGTGCAAGAATTCCACATTCACATCCTCAACCATTTGAATACAGCGCAGACAATTGTCCTCCAAACTTTGAGCAGTCTTTGATTATAGAAACGTTTCAGACAATACAGTGCGAGTCTCTCTTCAAATACATTAATCGACCAACCCTTTTAACAATGCTGAGGGTGGTATTTATACAAAATTGGACACAACAATGTCTAGATGAGAAGTTAATAGCTAATAACTTCTCCACCAACTCTTAAGGAGTGGTTGATGAAAAGTAAATGCTGGAATAAATACAAATTCAACAGCTGTTCTTTTTTTTTTTTTTTTTTTTGTCAGTAAATTTTGACTTTTGTGCTCATTTTAGCCAGCTGGGCAGCATTTTCAAAATTCGCGCTCCTCGGCTTGTCGGTCCATCAAAATTTCTCTGCGACCGCTTCAACCTATTTTCTGTGCTCTTTGGTTGCTTTGGCTGGTGTCCTTGTGCTCTAACCTGCACTTGATGGTGACCTATAGCTGACCGAGATGTTTGAAAAACAAACAAAAAGGGAGTGCAACTGACGCTTACCTGGGCAAGACCGCCAGCATTGCCCGCCACCAGTTCTCAGAAGGCAACTGATGCCTTTGTATTCTGACGAGTGTTTCATCGGCCTCTGTGAATTTGTAGTAACTGGGCAGCATCTCAAATAGATGTTTGACTTCATGCTCCAGGTAAAACAAGCTTTCCAGCTTGTCGTAGATTTCCTGACCTGTAGGCGGCCCTGTCTCTGTTGTAGAACTAGATGCAGCAGCAGTAAGCTGATTAGTGACAAAAGTGTTGAGCCTGGTAGTGTACTGCTCACATGTTAATAATCTCCCAGCACTAGTCAGTAGGCTGGGTAGTCCTCTAATCTGTAGTGCTGCAATCTTTACGTCAAAATTGTCCAGATCCCTTTGTATGTCCCGACATCTTGCCTCCAGAGTCTGCACCAAGCTCCTCAAGGTGATCACACTTTTTGTTGTTAATATAGCATCAGTCCTGTTCATGATATTGAGTGCTGCCAGCTCTTCCCTAGTCTGATGATTCAAGAAATTGATCATTCTGTTGGCTTGATCAGGCATATTACCTAATGCTGCCTTGGCCCTCTGGATTTCATTTTTAGCACGGCCAATCAGTTCCACCTGCTCATATATTGCCTGAATTGACCTCCATTGGCTATTGATTGACTGATTTATTTTGGCCCACATGAGCTTCTTTATTTCCGAAAAAGCCTTGTCTAATGACAACTCTTTCTCAAATGTCTTGATTCTGTCCTTTAGGGCCTTGATTTCTCTCGTTTGCTCTGCCACTGTCATTTTGGACTTGTCATATTTTGTTTCTAGCTCAGCCAATCTTTCTCTAGCTTGCCTAATCTCGTTGCCTGAATTTCTACCTCCTTGATAGCCTTTCTTAATTCATCCATGCTCATACTGGCCTCTGGAACTGTTGTTGTCGCTGCTGTAGCATCTGTAGTTGCTGTTGTTGTTGGAATAATTGGAGGGGTGGCCATTGCTTGTGCTGGTGGGACGGCAACACCAGTTGGGATTGCTTGAGGTGGCTGGGAGGCCGACTCTTCCTCCTTGCTTTTTAATGCCCTCTCCAAGTCTCCCTCTAAATCAATCACTTTCTGATTTAATTTCATTATTAAATCCCATTGATCCTCAGCTTCCTTTTCCTTTTGCAGCTCTCCTGTCTGAGGGTGCTCAGTAGGTTGCAGCCTCAATCTTTTCTTTAATGCAGCAATGTCCTCATCTTTCTTTTTCATAAGGGTCCTCACACCCTTAGGATCTTTTGGATCATGACCCAAGTCAATAATGATCTCCTCCAAGGTTTTGATTCTATTATCCTTCGCAGTGGAGGACAATCTTTCAAAATCCAACTGAGTGTTGGTATTCTTCAGTGATTCACCCAATTCATGGGACAGTGTGGCCTTCTCCGCAAGGGTAGCATAAAGCATTTCAGCTGTCTGCTTGTGTAATTCTATTTGGTCCATTGGGTGGATGTCCTTAGACAGGACTTCCAACCTTGTTTTAACAAAATCTGCAGCTGACTGTGGCTGCGGGACCTTGGGTTTGAAGTGGGTCAGAAATATCTTTTCTTGCTTTATATCATATGCTGCCATCAGTCTTTCCTATTTGGCAGGCGTTGCTTTTAAGAATTGCTTGTACACTTCCACTCTCAATTGCTCATTTTGAGCTTTGATTTGTATAAAGTTGGCCTTAGTGCTGGTTGGTTTCTTACTCTGTTGTGTGGAGGAAGACACCTCCATGCCTTGTTGTCGATCCCGCACTCGCTGGCTCGGTTGCTCGTGCTGAAAGGAGCTTGTTGGTGTGTGCAGGCTTGACTCTCTTCTTGGGTGTTCTATAACTTCTTCACTAACCTCTTCCTCAATTGGAGAGTCTCCTCTTTGCCTTTTTGATTCAGGCTGCTGCAAAGATCCACTAGCAGGTGTGGAGTCTTCCCGGTCTCTTTTCCTGCCTCTCTCCTCATTGGCAGGAGTTTGCAAAGCTGGTATCTGGGCTGTTCCTGCTTGCTGTAAAGGGGCTTGCCCTTGAGTCTATTCCATTTAGGCATCTAGCTGGTCCATGACCACTTTTTCTGTCTCCATTGGTTCCTTTCCCTTGGCTGGCCTTGCTGCTGCTGTGGATGCTTCCTTGGTAGCCTTTGAAACTGCAGCTGCAGATGTGCCCTCCTCCACTTGGTAAGGCAGTTTGAAATTTACCTGGTCATCAGAATCTAAGTCAAAAGTTTTTTCCAGATCTTTGGAAATTTGTTCCAATATTTCCTCTTGAGCTAATTCTTCAATTAAAGTTCCAGGTGCCCATGCATCCTGATTAACATATGGTTCAATGTCTGGCTTCTTGGAGTGCTCATAGGGTGTCAGCCTATATTTGACTCTTCTGGCATTAATATAACCAAGCGGGTCATAAGGGACCCACCAGAAACTCTTTTTCAACTTAAATTGATCGTTGAGTATCAGGTCAGCCTCTTGCCAACCATCCTTGTTATTCATAATGAAGGGGTCTAGGCGGTCTCTGAATTTCAGTTGCTCCCTTTTCTTAGTGCTGTGGAAGTGAGTCAAATCTAAATTAATAAGCTGCCTGTAGTATTCCAATGCAAACAGCCTTATTGGCACATACCTTGGAAGCTTGTAAGGACACAGCTCACAGCCATAAATTCTGATGACAGTATGGTTTTCATATAGGTACCAATCTCCTAATTTGAAATTCTTAGACAGCTGCAAAATCTTTTGCATTTCATAGTTTATTCTGGGAGGAGGAACATTCATCAAAAGGCAAGACACAAGATATACAAACTGGTCGATAAACTCGCAATATGAATAGGGGGAGTCTTGAACTTGGTGGAATACAGATGACCAAAAGACAACAAACCTCCTTTCTCCTTTAGCATCCAGCTTCGTGATAGGGCATTGGAAGATTTCTGATTGATAAAACATAAACAGATGATAGATATAGGAGGAATACTTGAAAATCCCCTGCCTGTCTAGCCTAGTGAGCTGATCATGAATTTTATCTGATATGAACCTGGCATAATTATACTTGATAGCAGGAGGCTGTCCTTGACTGAAAGAAGACAATATAACCAGCACTGTCTCATCTACCAGTTCAGTTGATGTGAAACCCAGCACATATGATATCATATCTATCAGTAACTTGCCCACCTCATTAAAATGGTCATAAGGATATGGAGGTGTTTCCTTTGGTTGGCAACCTGCCTTCATGAATGTCTCTGTGATCATTCCCATCTTGGTAGCAAGTAGCCAAGAGGTCTCTTGGAGTAGAGTATTTATGGAGAAGGGCAATAAAGTGTGATTTGTTCCGAAGTTAAGCATCTGGTTAATGGAGTCAGGAGTAGTGTAGAAAAGTATGCTTCCAGATGAAGACTTAATGGCCCTTTGGCTTGGTTCATAATTTGCAGCACAGAGATGAATAATCTCAGGAAAAACATTCACAGAAGGGAGGAAGTAATGAGGCAGATTGGACTCCCATATATGATACTTGTCAGATTTATCCAAGAAGCTGTTCCTTAGTTGGCAATAGGTGCGTAGATGATTTCTTTTGGCAACAAAGTCTTGAATCAGATAATCTGTGTCGGCCAAGGGCATGGACTCCAGTTCTTTACTTGGTGGGTTTAAGGGAGCAACATTCAGAGCAGATGGAGCGGCCATTACGCAACCTCGAGTGCTTGAGCTGAAAGGAGGGCTAATGAAACAATTGGCTATCAAATTTACTTGCAGCAACTTGCAGGAGTAGGTGAACTGAACTCAAAATAAAATAACAGGCGGACGGCTTGAGAGCTTGTGCCGAAGGAGACCAATTTTGCAGAATTTAGGGTCAATTTCCCTTTTAATAGTGAATTTCTCTGAAGTAAGAAGCCGCAAGGAACAATGCAGAGGAGCAAAGGGCAAATATGGTTTCAGTGGGTGCTTTAAACAGTGAAAATAGGGTAAAACAGGGCAATGTGAGACTGCTGCGGGATTTCTTGCTAGGGACAGAGTCTAACCAAGATTTTACCAGTTAGATTGCAGATAAGCACCAGGTTTCTGATGAAAAAGGATTTGCAGTGGATTTAATAGAGTTTCAGGTGCAGCAAGGACACCAATTGGGTATTATACAAGTTCACAGTCATGTGCAGTGGATAAACATGAAGAACAGGCGTGAAAAGAGAAGGATATGGCGAATACCTGGTTTAAAACAGTGCAAAGGGGACGAACTGGTGCGCCGGTAGACTATAAACCCGAATTGGAGATCGCAGCAGCTGGCTTAGTCACTTTGAAGCTTTGAGAGTGAGCAGGTGAATGAAACAGGGGAGCCGAGCGTTCAAATGAGGCGATAAAATGAATGGTAACGGTCGTTAGCGCGGTCTTTTATGCAAAAATATGATATTTGGGCGATTTGGCGCTCTTTGGGGATGACGCGCTTTCTCGGGATGACGTCAGGATGAGGTCATCGGCGGGTCCTGGTGTACGGATGGATAACGTGGCGGGATGACATCAGCGGATGACGTCATCATGTACGGATGGGTGACATGGCAATGCCACGAAGGCGCGGCGAGGGTACACAAAGGGTGAGGTGGAGGGGACGTGTCAGGGCACAAAGCGTAGAAGGTAATGTCAGCAGATAAGACGTGGCGTTGACGTCACGCAGGAGAGGGTGGTAAGCGGTTTATGGGCGCACCGCTTATAAACACAAGTGGTTTTGGGAGGAACGGCTCCGCCACACTCCAAAACCTGACGCGTGGCGGGAGTACGGTGGCAAAACCATCGAACTCCCGGACGCTAAAGCTCTGGCACTTTGTGTATAGGAAAGCCCGCCCACCGTAGATCTGGGTCAAGCCAGATCTAACGGCTGGCGGGATTTTTAATCCGGTGGAGGGTTAGGGCAGGGACCCGCCCGTCATTAAATTTTAATTTAAAATCAATGGCGGGGGGGGGGTTAACATTAATAAAGGGTTTAGGTATTATAAGCCGGCGGGAGGTTAAAAACTTTGGGAAAGTGGGTTGTTGGGGTTCAGATTCATGAGGGTTAATGTGCAAAGATGTTTAATAAACACCTTTGAATATTTCAGAATGAGGTTTAACTGCGAGGGGTAAATAGTAAAGGTTCTTAGTCCTAACCAGGGGTTAGACTAATCCCGGGGAAAGAACGCTGAGGGGTTGACTATAGTCCCAGATGGTATAAAGTCTCCCATGATCACAATACTTAGCTATAGTGCTAAAGGGGGGGGGGGGGTATCTAATATATTTCTTGTGAATTTGTATCGAATGTTATAATAGTAGGGGAAGGGGAACACTTAGGGAATTAAATAATAAGGTTAGAAGTCAATATGAGGTGGAGATGTGAAAGAGGGACAGAGTACTAAGTTTAAGGAGTAAACTCAGATTTAGAAACAGACGAAGGTGAGAGATGATTTTACACAAGAAATGTGGCTTCTTTTCAAAAAAGAAGGTCACAACTTGTTATAAGATCCTGAAAAGAGAAATGGAAGGAGGGGCATTTAGGCAAATCCTAAAGCCTTCAAGGGGATATTAGTAAGAAACTTTGAAAGGGATGAGGGGAGTTAGGCATGCTTCCCAATTTCTGCCATTGAACCACTGCTTTGCTACCTTTGCCACTGATGTGATGAGTCTACTTTGTAAAGGCATCATTGAAGATGACCTTATTTCTGCAACCCCAAGCTACCTACCCTTATATCTGCCAGGGGCTCAGTTTAAACTGTTGAGTCCCCAAGATTCTCTACCTATCTTCACATCTGCCAAGCTTAAGCTGTTTGGACAGACACATTCTTTATTCTAAGGCAAGCAATTTTACCTAGGGAAACCAAGCTTAGGCTGTTTGGCTTTCCCTTAACTGAGAAGTCTTTCAAAAATGGAACCTTTTCGGCTTGGAAAAGATGAACATTTTTGGCACTTCCACTGTCAATCATGAAATATGAAACCTGTTGCAACAGGAGGCTAACAGGTTATTTCAAAGGGTTTCTGTCATGTGCTAGCCACATATTATGTACGCCAAAAACGTACTTCAGGTTGGTTACTACATCTCTTTCATCGATTCCTTCCACATTATTGGCCTACGGGTTACACTCACAATAGATTGATGAACGATGCCTTAATGCCTTCCTTCTGGCAGATCTTTCCCTATCAACTCCGACTCATTGCTCTGGGGCAAAGATCTAGAGTCCATTTGGCAGTACCTTGGGGTTTGCAGTCATTAGTGGCAGATCCTTCACTATCGACTGTGGGAAACCATCATTGTCTCCTGATAGATAGATTCTTACAGGTGTTTGACTCCAGCTCATCTATTCACACTTGTTAGATTGTACTGGCTACCTTGATGCTCATTATCATTATCGGTGAGTCGTCTCACGTTTGTTAACAGTATACATCAATGACCGGTAATCAAATGATTTCTCACATGGTTGACTTCAGATCATTTATTCCCATGGTGTATAAATGTACCACGTCGGTCAATGAAGACCTCAGGTTGTATCAACATTCATTGGTTCACTTGACAGTTGCTCATGTTGCTGCTAGTTGATACCACCCCACCTTATATGTTGCAGTCAGTCATGGCGACATTCTATATGCTGGCACCTGAGTTTGCAGTGTAGTACCATCCTATTCCATCATGTTCAGTTGGTACCTTTTGGGATCAGTCTTTGATATCAGTGATCTGTTGCATCTTTCAGCATCATTGACAGTCGCATATGAGATATTCAGACATGTACTTGTCTGATCATGATCGGATGATCCATTATGTATTTTCCAGTCATTTATACTTGTATACTTAGTGGATCCGCTTGTACTTGATATGCGGACATGCTTTAATTTTTCTGAGCATGGGTATGCCCGCCTCAGACAGTGTTTCTTTCTGATCTCCTTTTGTGGCTTGGCAGGCTGAACTCTGGTGAAGTCCTTCTCGGTTTTTGACAGATTTCCTTTCCATGTACTTTCTTAATACATTTCAGCCATCATGTACCCCTTCTAACCTCATATATTAGGGGGCATTTGTTATAGCTCCAAATCTCACTCTTATGGTTTGTGATGCTGCACTCATGGCCTAGGGCAACCCCTCCTTCCAGACCTGGTCCAAAAATTTAAAAAACAGTGTTTTATCCCTTATACGTGACATTTCCCTGAGTTAAATGCGTGTATACACGGGTAGGTGTATACCCAACCTGGGGCAGAGATCGCGGGTTTTACCTGCTAATCACTTGTTAGTGCCCGTGGCCCAACTGTTCCCAAGCAACTCCCAACTAAAAAACTACTTTGGGAGAAGTATAAAAAGGCTTCAATGGGAAGGCCTAAGGCCGGGGAGAGGAGAGAAGAGAGAGAGAGGTTATTATGCTGAGATTTCCCTAACCATGTCTGAAGATCCTTATGCCTCCTGCACTTCCCCCATTTGTACAGGAAACCCTTATTTCCTTGTGTGTTGATGTCCATCCACTACTTGTGATATCATGGAGTAAGTCGTGGAAGGAGTTTGTTAAAGGCTTGAGGCTGGACGAATCCGGAAGAAGGCTTTACTTGGAGCTTGCGAAAGGATGACTCAGGTGAAATTATTCCTTTTCTATACTTCATTTGTCTATAATAAAAGAAACACATGTCTTAGTTGTTGATATAAATCTTCTTCATGTTTATGATATTCATGTTAGAATTCATATGTGAATGGTTGTTTAAATTTCATAACTAACTACCTTTCTTTATAATATGAAGATGGTTTCTTTATAAGGTTTAGTCCATATACTGTTGTACTCTCCGGAATTGGTTGTTTTGCAAGTCAAAGGAGCAAAAGGAACTCCAAGAAGGGTTTGGACCCTAAAGGACCTTCTCAAACGTAGGAAATTAGGTATGCCCCTTACCATAGAATTTGATTATAATAGCATAATGGCTGTGTGAATGTGCATTTCTTTGTATAGACAACTTTCAGTCTGCTAGGGTTTCAACCCAAAAGCCCCAGGGGAACATTTCCCTTAATAGCAGGTGGATTGATGCTCAAGATGACTTGATTTTCGGCAGTAGCAGGTACTTGAGAACATCACAAGATGTTGAGAAGTAGCGGGGAAAAAATATTACATATGAGAAGATAAAATTACATAGAAAATGGAGATGAAAACAAAATACTCTGTTTTCACCTCAAAACAAGTTTTGAGGTGAGAACTGCATTTGGCTCTCAAGTTGATAAATTGTCACTTTACCCGTTATTATTAGCCTCCTCATGTCCTTGTTGATCATTATTGGCATGTAATAACTGGATTTGACCATGATGGAACCCTAAAACCTAATGAGACCAAACCCTAAGGTTTAATGAAATAAACTGCAGAGTGAACGTGAATCATGACTGAAATATATGAAAGAGGATCAACAAGTACAGTTTATGAGGGAAAAACTGAAGTAAACCCTACCATCAGTGAATCCATGACCTGATGGAATGAAAACTCATCAGTATGGGACTCCTATAATGAAATGCAAAAGAGCAGATTTTGATCAGTCATGGCAATGTGAAGACACTGACACTAACATTCGCTCCAAGGGGGGTGGCGGCTCCTTGGAGGTGCCAAGAAAACTGTAGACCTAGTAGCCTTATCCATTGCGCAACAGAGTCAAAACTCTTCAAAAATTGAAAACCGACACTATCCAAACTGAAATCGACTCACAACTCAAACTGTCATTAGAAACTCAACTAGAACCAACAAACCTTACACATATCATTCAAAATTTATAGCCTTCACCTGGGCCCCAAGATGAAATGACTGTGTACCTTGAAATCTTGCAATGAAATGGAAAATGGTATGTACAATGATCATATCATGATTTCAAAAATCACCTCATAAGTAGTAGTGCTTCAGGAGCCTACCATTTACTGGCCTTCCTTTTGGATCAGTTTGTATTAGCACATCCTTTACTACTGCATTGGGGATGTATGCTATGATGTGTGAGTGCAGAATATACCCTATGAAATCCTTCAACAATTTGACAAGAGCAAGAGACTGTTTTTCAATTATATTGTACTGCAAAGCAGCATCTCTAATGGTTCTGTTGAAAAAGGCAATGGGCTTCTCTAGTTGATCTCTCTTTTGCATCAATACTGTATCCAAGTTATGCTCAGATGAAAATGAAAATATGATAAAATCTTGAGTATAATCAAGAGTAATCGAGAACGAGGTTGTAGCTAAGGCATACTTTACTAGATTGAATGACTTCATGGCATCCTCCATCCATTTTACCATGCTGTCCTTTTTCAACATGTTAGTTATTTCTCTTAAATGCTTAGCTAGATTTGGTATGAATCCGTGTAAGAAATTCATCTTACCATTAAAAGCTTGTATCTCCTTCTTGTTTCGAGGAAAATCTATTTGCTGAATTGCCTCCACCCTTGAAGGATCAATGCGAATGCCTTCCTTTGAGATATATGACCAAGCAAATTTCCTTCATCCATGGCGAAGAGACTTTTCTTTGGAATAATAGATATCCCAAACTTCCTACATCTCTAAAACTCAATCTTTAAATGGTGTAGACGCTCATCATCGGACCTTGAAAACACTGTCAAATCATCTAAATATACAACCCGAAATACATACTTTTCATTAGCGAAAGCGATGTCCATTTCATGATGAAATGTGGCTCCATCATTCTTCAAACCAAATGGCATTTTAGAATAATGAAAAGTTCCCCAAGGTGTGGTAAATGAAGTTTTGTATTTATCATTTTCATGGACCAGAATCTGATTATAACCTGAATATCCATCGAGTAGTGACATGCGCGATGCTCCAACCACTCTCTTTAGGATATGATCCATCTTCAGAAGTGGGTAATTGTCCCTCAAAGATACCTTGTTAAGGTTCCAGAAATCGATACACAATGTTATTTCTCTGGTCTTCTTTTATGAAACTAGCTCAAGAAAAGATAGAAAAGATAGATCAATGCCTTAGAATTCAACATCTTTGAGGGGGCAACCTCCTTTACATTAAATAAATGAACAGTTATTGGATGATTCAAATGACAAAACCTCCTTTCTATATATATGAGTCTAAGGAGTCACAATATAATCCAGCCGACCTAACAATAATAATATAAAGCCACAAAAATAATAATAGAGTGATCCTATGGGGCACAGTAATAATAATATGGGGGCAATAGGGGCACAACAATATTAATAAGGGGTATAACTACAATAGTAATGGGGTAATCACTAGTATTATAGGGACCCAACATGCCCCTCGCCTTCCAAAAAGTGTTGTCCTCAACGCTTGAGTAGTTCTGGATACTTTTGCATAAAATTCTCATCCTCCCATGTGGAATCTTCAGTGGATAAGTTCTTCCACTTAATAAGATACTATGAAATTAATCAATTTCATAGCTGTTGAGTTCTTGTTTCTATGACTACTTCCGGTTCCAATATAATTTTTCCTTCGTCATCAAGTTCTGACAATATTGTTTGAACTAGGAGCTTGTCGCCTATAACCTTCTTTAAACATGAAACATGGAAAACTAGGTGTAATGGAGAAGCTGCAGGAAGCTCCAATTTGTATGCCATAGTACCAATATTTTGCAACACCTTGTATGGACCATAATACTTTGGTGATAATTTATTATCCTTCTTAGCTTGCTGAGGGACATTTTCTTATATGGTTGTAGCCATAGGAATACCCAATCACCTACATCAAAACTTCTTTCACTGCGACGTTGATCTGCCTGTTGTTTCATTTTATTCTGTGCCAACACAAGGTTATCCTTTAAGAGTTGGAGGACTTGTTGTTGATGTTCGATGTGATGTTCCACTGCCTGAACCTTAGAATTTTATCTTAAATATGATGTGATGGATGGTGGTTGATACCCATAAAGTGCCATAAATGGGGTAATTTTTGTTGTTGTATGGAAGGAAGTGTTATACCACCATTCAACCAGAGGCAACGATTTGACCCATTGTGTCTGTTTATCAGATACAAAGCAACGAAGATATCCTTCCAAACATTTGTTTACTATCTCAGTTTTCCCATAAGATTGAGGATGATAAGATGAGCTATGAGCTAACTAAGTACCAAGACAAGAAAATAATTCTGTCCAAAAATTTCCAGTGAAAATGGGATCTCTGTCACTTACAATAATCTTTGGGTTTCCATGTAGCTTTTGAATTGTTTCCATAAATGTAGTAGAAACTGTACTGGCTTTAAATGGATGTGATAATGCACAAAAGTGTGCATACTTGGTAAGTCTGTCAACTACCACCATGATGACACTCTTTTCCTCAGACTTGGGTAAACCTGTGATAAAATCCATTGAAACCTCCTCCCAACGTTGGCTTGGAATGGATAAAGGTTGTAATAGACCCAGTGCCTTAATTGTTTCAACTTTATTTTGTTGGAAAACCAAACATTCCGCCACAAAATTTTGAATATTTGATTTAAAGCCATCCCAAAAAAATTCCTTCTTAACCCTGTGGTAAGTTTTTAAAATCCTGAGTGCCCTCCTAAGGGAGAAGTATGAAATTCCATAAGAATCTTTTGTTTTAGCTGGGAATTGTTACAGAGGTATAAGCGATCTTTGTACCATAATGAATCATTTTGCTAGCTAAATGTATTAGATGTATTGGAATTTTTTGTAGCTTTCGAATAAGTGCCCACACTTCTTCATCATTCTTCCATTCCTCCCTTGCTTCGTTTATCCAATCTGGTTGGATAATAGAAATGGCGCACAACAATGCTTCCACATCCTCATCCTTTATTGAGAGTGCATCTGCCACCACATTTTGCTTCCCTTTTTTGTAGATGATTTCAAAGTCATAACCGAACATCTTTGTGACCCACTTTTGTTGCTCTTTAGAGGATAATCTTTGTTCTAAAAAGTATTTAAGGCTATCATGATCCATTTTTACCTTGAAGTGTCTTCCCATTAGGTAGGGTCGCAATTTCTTAAGTGCATGGAGTATTGCCAACATTTCCTTCTCATAAATAGCTTTTCTTAAAAACTTTCCTTGATTGGACGACTTTCAAAAGCAATGGGTCTTTCATCTTGCATTAGAATAGCACCAATTCCATTTCCTGAAGCATCACATTCCACAATAAAGGTTTTTGTGAAGTCGGTGTGTAGCTAAGACTGGTGCTTGGCACATTGCCTCTTTAAGATGTTCAAAGGCCTTTGTTGCTTCCGGAGTCCATTAAAATGCATCTTTCTTCAATAATGTTGTTAAAGGTGCTGCTATTCTCCCATAATTCTTAAAAAACTTGCGATAATACCCTATCAACCAAGAAATCCTCGCAGATGCTTTTGATGTGGGGATTTTCCATTCCTTAATGGCTTTAATTTTGCTAGGGTCTACCTTAACTCCTTCATGAGATACAATATGACCCAAATATTCCACCTCCTAGACTCCAAAGAAACATTTGGATCTTTTTGCATATAATTGTTTCTCCTCCAATAGTTGTAGCACCCTGTCAACATGTTCAACATGATCCTTTGAAGACTTGCTGTAGATTAGTATATCATCAAAGAATACTAACACA